>OX579670.1:7048142-7729408 GCA_951230895.1 Carpatolechia fugitivella | reverse complement strand
ACCAAATGGGTGCAAAAGAGACAGAAGAAAAATTGTACGTGTATGACAGCTGTCAGGACGGCATTCTTACGATGCGATAGGTAAAAATAGTACAATTGGCGGCTTTATTGCTAAGATAGCAATTTCTTCCAGGCAACCGGACAGTTCGTGTCAGTAAATGGAAAAAAAGATCTGTTACTAATAGTGTAGGTTGATATAGGTTTAACCACATAGAAATTGGTGAAGGCAAACACCGTGTGTGAAATCGTGACCCCAACAAAGGGGTTTTACATTGTTTAACCGATATATATGAAAATAAATGCAAAGTAATAAATTTAGCCTGTGTTACTCAGGGACAAGTAGTATTCTAATGGTGAAAGAATTTTTAAAATCGGTTCAGTAGTCTTTGAGTACATTTCGCAAAAAAATATTGTTTGAACTTTGACTATTTCTATGAAAGGGCCAAAACTTTATTTTCTTCTCTAGTGTCTCTATACGCATGTCTGTCAATAGAGGTCGGCTTTTTTCTAAAGAAAATTACTTAAAGGTCTTAGGTTACATTTCAGATGGGAATTGGGGCAAGTAACCTAATACTTCATAGACGTCTCTAACTGAGTAGGTACAGTTACGTGCATTGGATAATCCTTTTTTGTTACTTTTTAAATATATTTTGTCTTATCAGTGTGTTTCTTTTGTAACTTATTTTTTTATTGGGTAACGCAGAACGTGTACTTTAAATCCACACACTCTGCAAATTATATTATAAAGCTAAAGAAAATTTTAATGCAACGTAAAACAAACATGTCCACATGCATATTTTTTTTTATTTATGATTTTTCTATTCGGAAAACGCACTGCACTAATAGTTGTTTTTTTTTTATTGAATCATTGTATTCTTAGTTCAAATAAAAATACGATAATACTTTAATAGGTAGGAACACTCTTTTGTCGCTTTCTTGAAACATTACAATATTTTGACATTTCGAGTGTTGTTTAGGTATAACGAAGAAGAATTAGACATGCCTGAGTGACCAATACTTTGTCTCAATCGGTTCGAAATTTTGTAACTTTTTAAATTTATGGTTATGTAGATGACTGTACCTACTCCCACATGATATTGAGTTCTGATGAAAAAACGAAAGACAAACAAAGATCTTTTTTGTTGTTGTTACAAAAGGGCAAATAAGATAATTATTTTCAAAAAATACTATGATCATTTTACCATTGTCTTTATATATTGATAGGAAAACGATAGATATCCCTGTTTTTTAACCGACTTAAAAAAAGAGGTTCTCAATTTTCTTTCTTGACAGGTCGTCAACTGTTTGAAAATGTCTACTTTATTTTAATTATATTTATTTAACGACGCGCCGTGTGGTGACGGCAAAGTAGAATACATTTGTCACCAACCCCTACTCTCCCCGTGAGTGTCGTAAGAGGCGACTTAGGGACTACACACTGAACAGGGAACGGGCAGCAGCGCTCTCTGATACAGTAACCTTTTAATCTGCGATCTCCAACCCGCCTGCCAAGCGTGGAGATTATGGCAAAACCAAACACTTAAGTGGAGGAGGCTCATAGTCCAGCAGTGGACTGTAACGGGCCGTTGATGTTGATTTAACGACGATTTTCTTTGTTACAGGCCTGAAGACAGTGGGCAGTACCGATGCAGGGTGGACTTCATCAAGTCTCCGACGAAGAACACCAGGCTGAACCTCACCGTGCTCAGTAAGTCATCATCACGTCGTGTAAAGGTCGCTGGCCGACCCCACAGACAATGTCCTTGCATCATCATCAGCTCATATACGTCCCCACCGAGGGGCTCGAGCTTATTTTGAATTAGGGCGATCAGGCAGATGACCACGCTGGCCACACATTCACAGAAACTGAACAACTTTTGCTCCTTAACGTTTTAAATTTTATTTTTTAATTCTGATTTTTCATACAAATTGATCATCAGGCAAATAAGTTGTTTCACGGACAGCACAACCTGCCCGAGAAGTTTTGCTTTATTTAGTTGACACTTTGTGACTTTGACTTTTGACTTTGACTTTGACTTTCCGTACGGGAGACGCGGTTTCGATCTTCACCACGTACCAATGTGTTTTCAAATTTCGAATTCATGTTCAAGTTTCATTCGAGTTTATTCGACGCTCTTACGGTAAACGGAAACATCGTGAGGAAACCAGCACACTCCTGCGAAGAAATGCAAAGTGTGTGTGAAGTCGACCAACTCGAACTGGGCCAGCGTGACCGACGAAGGCTTGAGTGCCCTAATTTAGGGTAGGCTGGAGCCCCTTGTTGGAGACGTAACGCTTCGCTTTGTCTCTATCTCTTTTCTCTGATGTTTGATTTTACTCACATAGTAGAGATTCTGAGAATCGGATAATTTAGTTCGATGTTCTCTGTGGTTAATGTAGCAAATTCAAGGAATTTCAGCTCAACAACATGTCTGTATTTACCAGTATCTACTACAAATTCAAGGAAGTTAGCGGTTTTGAATATTATTATGTTTGTTTTTAACCGACTTCAACAAATGGTGTCGTTAATTTGTAATACTTCATAAATCAAAATCAAAAATATTTTATTCAAATTAAGATTTTTACAAATAATTTTTCGACGTCAAAGCTATCATGGATGGCACGTTCACTACCAGTGTACGCTCACTGTGGAGAAGAACGGCCATAAGAAACTCCACAGGAATCAATAATACCTTTTGTACTTTTCTTTCAAATATATAAATAATCGTACATAAATCATAATTATAATCTACTCCGCGTTCCAAAACAACAGCTTAATAAACTACAATTAGAGAAAACATCATCGGTTTTGAATGACATCTCTCTTCTTTGCTGACTGTACTCCTATATTCTGATGTGTCCTTTTTTCCTCAGTTCCACCAGAGAGGCTAATAGTCCTCAACCACGAGGGGACTGAGATCCAGGGTGGCGTGCTTGGACCTTATGACGAGGGAACTGAGGTCAATCTTACTTGCGTCGCGGTTGGAGGTAAGAAATCAGTCTTTATCATCATTATATTATATTTTTTGGGACACAATAGTATAGTGGCAATTCAGGGAAGTGGCCTTTCATGGGAAGTGGCCGTTTATAGTATGTGACCATTTATGGGAAGTGGCCTTTCATGGGAAGTGGCCGTTTATAGTAAGTGGCCATTTACGGGAACTGGCCTTTCATGGGAAGTGGCCGTTTATAGTAAGTGGCCGTTTATAGTAAGTGGCCATTTACGGGAAGTGGCCTTTCATGGGAAGTGGCCGTTTATAGTAAGTGGCCATTTATGGGAAGTGGCCATTTATGGGAAGTGGCCGTTTATAGTAAGTGGCCATTTATGGGAAGTGGTCTTTCATGGGAAGTGGCCGTTTATAGTATGTGACCATTTATGGGAAGTGGCCTTTCATGGGAAGTGGCCGTTTATAGTAAGTGGCCATTTACGGGAACTGGCCTTTCATGGGAAGTGGCCGTTTATAGTAAGTGGCCATTTATGGGAAGTGGCCTTTCATGGGAAGTGGCCGTTTATAGTATGTGGACATTTATGGGAAGTGGCCTTTCATGGGAAGTGGCCGTTTATAGTAAGTGGCCATTTACGGGAAGTGGCCTTTCATGGGAAGTGGCCGTTTATAGTAAGTGGCCATTTATGGGAAGTGGCCATTTATGGGAAGTGGCCGTTTATAGTAAGTGGCCATTCATGGGACACTTCCCATGAGGCCACTGCCTCAGGTGACCATTAGGACCGTGGTATAGTATTGTAGAAATAAATGAAAAATGCCATTACAGTTAATTGTAAAATTTGCAAATGTTTTTGTATGGAGTGGAAAGGAATAAAATATTAGATAGTGTTCTGTTTTTGAATGAACTGAATTTTCATGAAATAACAGACGTTCTGTTGGATACGATCAATCACCTAAGGCCACTTTCCTGAACGGCCACTTCCCCATTGTTTTATACGTTTTTTTTAACATCTCATGTCTTGCTTTTGTTATGGTTTGTAATCCTTTCTTCTTTCCCTTCTTTATCCAGAAAAAAAGATGTTCAGTGCAAAAGGAAAGGCCTAGCATGTCTGTCTAATACTGTCTATTGACCAGCAGCGAACTGTTGAAAACGATGATGATTTATAATTAGGTAATACATCCCCGTGTGGTGACGGCAGAGTAGAATACATTTGTCACCAACCCCTACTCTTCCCGTGGGTGTCGTAAGAGGCGACTCAGGGACTACACATTGAACAGGGAACGGGCAGCAGCGCTCTCTGATACAGTAACCTTTTAATCTGCGATATCCAACCCGCCTGCTAAGCGTGGAGATTATGGCAAAACCCTTCACTTAAATGGAGGAAGCTCATAGTCCAGCAGTGGACTGTAACGGACCGTTGATTTTGATTTGAATACATCCACTTCATTAAAATGATCTCGAGAGCTTACCGTAATTTAGAGCAATCAGGCCATCAATCCTGGTCGCCTACACCCCCATAAAACGTGTCAATTCACATATTCCCTTTGGAACCCTAAAAAAGCGGAACAATAAAAAAACAGGTTTACAAGCAAAAATTCTGTATTCCGTGTGAACATTCCCTAACACAAACATGTCCGAGCGAGCACGTGGAAATATTGTTAAAATCACTTGTTTTCAAAGGGCGGGATCAAACGTGTTGTACCCCTATCAAACGTCACAAAGTTTGATTCTGTGTACAGAATTGTCTGGCGCACGTATTCTGTGGGCCAAGGCATGAGATGCAGCTTAGGCTGTAGCGAGAGCGGGCGTTGAAGCACACAATATACGTACATGAGATCACACTTCCATACCTGAAACACACAATATGAATTAAACAAAATACATTTAGCGCCCGTCGTCGTGTGCAAAATTAAATTTCTTGCTTCTAGTCGCACCGGTTGAACGAACCTAGTCCCCGAGTGATAGCTAGGTAAATGAAACACTCTTTTTATGGTATAAGTGTATAAGTGTATATTATAACAAAGGCTTCGTTGGGGGGTCATGTAATTAGAAAAAATCTCTATACCGCGATCTAAAAATTAAGACAGTTTGTTCACCGCCACCTGTCGGTGACTCAACATCAATCTCCGCATTATACATTCCGCCTACCAAGGACAAAGTGACAATTGTCCTTTACAAAAAACAAAAAACCGCCTACCATAACCAAAGATAGAACAAAACATAAAGAATCTTAACTTAAAGTTGTACATTTAAGCCATTATATACTGAGTTTTTAGACTAAGTTAAATAGAACACCATACTATAACAACAATAAAATAAAACATGACCCTCATTCATAACTAACCACGGAAATTAACTGTAAATAAAGTAAAACATAAATGTATCAAAAATTCATTCCGATATTGGTAGAAGGCATAATTTGGTCACTGGTCTTTTCAAAGTACCGTTCTTAACTTTCAAGGTCACAACACGCACAACATCGTCCAAGCCTGGATGGGTCTGAATCACCCTGCCATACATCCATTGGCATGGTGGTAGCCCATCCTCTTTTATTACGACAACATCACCAATTTTTGGCTGTGGACCCAGAGAAGACCATTTATATCTATGATAAAATTTAGTAAGGTACTCCTGAGACCACTGTCGCCAAAAGTCCTGCAATATTTTCTGTGTATACTGCCATCTTCTTAAGGATCCTACGTTAGCAGATTCATAATTTCTTTCTGGTGGAGAAATCAATGATTCTCCAACGAGAAAATGGCCCGGTGTGAGAACCGATACCTCACCATTCTCATCAGAAGGAAGTGACGACAGTGGCCTTGAGTTCAGGCATGCTTCTACTTGTGCCAGAACTGTTGACATTTCTTCAAATGTCAGTGTAGATTGACCAATAACCCGTTTCAGGTGATGTTTAACAGACTTCACCCCTGCTTCCCAAAGGCCACCAAAATGGGGACCTTGAAGGGATGAAATGCCAATTAACGCCGTTTGTTGCAAGAGCCTCTGCTACCTCGTCTAGCATTGATTTTTTCTCAGCGATAAACAATTTTTTAAGTTCGCTAGCTGCGCCAATAAAGTTTGTGCCATTATCGCTCCAAATATCCGAACAATACCCCCTCCTTGCAACAAACCGCTTGAAAGCTTGCAAAAAACCTTCAGTTGTAAGTTCCGTCACCACCTCAAGGTGCACCGCACGCGTCGCCATGCACACAAACAAGCATATATATGCTTTCTGCGATTTATGCCCTCGGCCCTTGGCCGCCCGTACTTGAATTGGCCCCGCATAATCCACTCCACTATTCTTAAAAGCCCTCATAGGAGTCACACGTGCCGAAGGCAATTGTCCCATCAATTGTGATCGTATAATACCAGCATTCCTTGCACAAGTTACACAATTTCGAAAACAAGCCTTTACTAACTGCTTAGCCCCTAATATCCAATATTTGGCTTGCAAACAACACAACATCAGTTGCGGTCCCCCATGAAGTGTCTGCTTATGCGCATTAGCCACAATCAAATAAGATAAATGCGAATCCTTTGGCATTAAAATTGGATGTTTCCGATTCCTGTCCAACTGAGAATGAGCAAGCCTGCCTCCAACCCGCAACACGCCCTCATTATCTAAATAAGGATTTAGGAATCGCAAACTGCTACTCTTTGGCAAAGTTGCACCCTTTTTAACAATGGCAATATCGTTTTCAAAATTCTCAGCCTGATCTTGTTTTATAATAACCATCAACGTATCTTTCAACTCTTCTGTAGTTAAAAAACCACTTCTTTTATTACTTTTGTTCTTTGTATTATACAAGAACCGTCTGCAGTAAGCCACAACCCGAACCAAACGTGTCAAAGACGAAAACTTGTCCCACTGAGGTTTCACAGTTGTGTGAAAAGACCTTTGAATTACCCTCTCTTTATTGACGAGATCTGATTCTTCTCTTTTTATTTCCTCCCTTGATCTTTGATAAATTATTTCCTCTGCATGTAAGAAATCAGGTCCCTTAAACCACATCTGATCGTTTAAAAGTTCAGAGGGGCGTAATCCTCTGGAAGCCATGTCAGCAGGATTCTGCTTTGAAGTAACATGCGACCAGTTATGAGAGTCTAAATGAGTTAAAATCTCCGAGACACGATTGGCGACAAACACTTTCCATCGATTCGGGTGGTTGTTCAGCCATGCCAGAACCACGGTAGAATCAGTCCAGGCATGCAAATTAGCTTTGTCAACTTTTATAACCGCTGCAACCTCCATCAATAACTTCGTTAACAAAACAGCACCACACAATTCCAATCTAGGAATTGATACTTGTTTCACTGGAGCAACTTTGGTTTTTGAAGAAATTAAAGCAATATGAATATTACCTTCTGCATCGACTACCCGGGAGTAAACGACAGCAGCATACGCTACTTTAGATGCATCGCTGAAACCATGAAGCTCTATTACTTTATCGTCAGTCTTAACACCAATCCAACGAGGTATGGAAATATTTTCAAGGTCTTTTAATTCTTCTCGATAGGTAAGCCATTCCTCGAGTATTTCTTTGGGCACCGCTTCGTCCCAGTCTAGGCCAGCTAACCAAAGCTTTTGTATTATAATTTTTGGTACTATAATACTGGGGCCTGCCCAACCAATGGGATCATAGAAGCGGGAAATGTCCGAAATGATCTTTCTCTTTGTAACAACCTTTTCTTTCAGAGAAGGCAGATCCACGGCATAACGAAAGGAATCTTCGTTACGTTTCCAGGTAAGCCCAACTATTTTCATAACTTCATCTTCCTTTATTTGGAGCCCATCCTTTACAACTCTTTTTTCATCTTCGTTTTCACTTTCTTTCATGGCTTTCAATAACTCCTCATCATTACTTGTCCATTTTGATATCTCAAATCCTGCTTTACCTAACAGATCATTCATTTCTTTGTATAGCTTGATTCCTTCTTCCTTAGTTTGGCAGCCTGTTAATAGATCGTCCACATAAAATGAGTTTAAGACCCGCTCTGCAGCCATTGGATACTCCTTTCCGTCGTCCACAGCCGTCTGCTGCAGAGACTTCACTGCAAGATAAGGTGCTGATGCCACCCCAAATGTCACTCTTAACATGCGATAATGTTGAATCCTTGACTTACTGTCCTCCCTCCAAAGAATTCTTTGGAAATCAACATTCTTGTCAGCGACCTTTATCTGCCTGTACATTTTTACTATGTCGGCTGTCAAACAAATTGGCGAAAGCCTCCACCGCATTATAGTATGTCGCAGCTCTGGCTGCAAACGCGGTCCAATATGGAGATTATCATTTAGTGATTTTTGATTGCTTCCCTTGCAAGAAGCATCAAAAACCACCCTAACCTTAGTCGTGTCCCTATTTTCACGCACGACTGCATGATGAGGCAAATAAATTGCATTTGGATTCACAATTTCATCATCAGGTACTAACTCCATGTGACCGAGTTCTACGTACTCGTTTATCACATCCCCATATTTCTTTTTTAAATCTGGGTCATTATTTAAACGCCTTTCTATCGAATAGAATCTTTTTTCAGCAATTTTGAAAGAATTGGTGACCTCGGGTTGTTCACTTTTGAAAGGAAGACGCACAATATAACGACCACCCTCATCTCTTTGAGTCGTTCCTTTAAAAAGCTCTTCACAATATTTGTCGTCATCATTCAACGACTTTTCCTTTGGTAACTCTGCATCAGCTTCAAGTTCCCAAAACCTTTTCAGTAGATGATTTTCATCTACCTGACAATGCATGACTCGTATTTCCTTGGTATGCTTGGTTGATTGATTAACCGCACCAGACAGAATCCATCCAAACATTGTAGATTGTGCCATTGGTGAACCAAGCGGCCCTTTTTTTACTTCTTGTTGGATTACTTGGCTGTATACCTCAGCCCCCAACAGAATATCTATACGATTAGGCGTATGATACTCTGGGTCTGCAAGAATCATCTTAGCAAGTTCATCCCAATCCACTGGCCCAATCTTATAAGACGGAATAAGAGAGGTGATGGATGTTAAAACATAGGCCTTCACATTGACGACCACCTTGGGATCAAAACGTGATGATATATCCATGTTAACCATAGCCTTACAAACCAAACCGTTTTCTCCACCTACTCCTAAAATCTTACTGATTATAGGAGATTTTTTCAAACCAAGTGACTGAACAACCGCTTCAGTCACAAATGATGCCTGTGAGCCTTGATCCAAAAGGGCTCGAACCATAAAAAGTTCACCAGTTTTAGCCTTGGCTTTAACCAGAGCCGTGGCTAGCAAAACCTGATTGTCATTTGATGAAAAACAAGTGACAATCGGCTCCGAAGTTGTAGGAGCTGCTTCATCTCCTATCCGGCTCGAAGGACCAACAAAACCCGAATTAATCAGGTTTCCCGTAATGTTCTTATTAAAATCCTTACCACTATCACCCGTGGGATGTAATAGCGTGTGATGCTTGCCTTTGCAGATACGGCATCTCACATTATATCTACAGAATCTGGCAGAGTGATTACTACCCAAGCAGCAAAAACAAATGTTGTTGGTTGCTACAAAATTGCGCCGCGAGTCTACTGGTTCCTTAGAGAATTTAAGACAGGAACCAATCTTATGCTCTTCTGAACAATATGAACAGGACAAATTTGTTGTGTGAAATGATCGCAATGGAGTGGTTTGTTGATTGTTGGGATGGAAACTCGGTTTATTAAATCTGAATTTATTACTACTATCCGGAGGCAGAAATTCCATAGCGCGATAGCGATTAGTCAAAAATTCTTTAAATTCGACAAAAGTAGGCAGTTCATCACCTGTACTGTTACTCGTTACACTGAACTCCCACTGCCTTCTAGTTTCCGGGTCCAATTTCAAAGTTAGAATATAATTTATAATCACATCCCAACTCTCAACGTCCACGCCTATATTTTTTAAAGATGATAAACAATCATTAGTTGTATCAATCAAATCCTTTAGGCCATTAGGCGATTCATTCAGAAGTGTTTTTTGGCTAAACAATCTTTTCAAAATAAAATTACAAATGTATTTCTTATTGTTAAACCTTTCCTCTAACATATTCCAGCATCTCTGATAATTATCCTTGGCAACAGGAATATGCCGCAACAATTGCTCCGCCTCACCAGACAAATAACCTTTTAGGTAATGTAACTTATGAACATCATCTATATCACTATGATTGTGTATTAAAGACATGAATAAGTCACGGAACGTGTTCCACTCAGAGTATTTTCCCGAAAATGTAGGTACATTAATTTTGGGCAACTTAACCTGTTTATCACATATTTTGTTTTCGTCATTTTTAAATTCCCGAAATGAACTCAACATTTGCTTAAGTTGACATTTATAATTAATGTACGTTTCTTCCGTCTTTTCATACTGATCTTCCAAGTAATAGTTTGTTTTCCTAAACTCTTTACGCGGTGCTTTTCGTAACAAATCCGAATGACCATCCATGAATTTAATCCACATCTGTTCAAGTGTTTCCAAACGGCTTTCACCGTAGGCTTTTGTCAGCCGCTCTTTGGGAGATTTATTAAAATTTATTTGTGCCTTGCTAATACGGAGACTTGTTTCCTCTTGAAACTGCAGCAAGTTATCTGTCCCTGAATCAATTTCCTCGGTAGACATTTTAAATATTTTTTCAACAAATCCTTTTAAAAAATCCGAAATAAATTGAAATGACAAGTTCATATAAAAAGACAGAATAAATTGTAAAGTCTCCGCCTAATAGAATTTTTCAAATAAAATTCCAAGTTTAAAAACGGCATAAAATACTAAGTCCCAGCCCAATATAAAAAAAGCAAGATTTTTTTTAAGTGTTTTTACCGCCTTTTAACTCTGACCGAAATTGGGCATAGGTTCCCCGTACCTTCGTTTTTACCGAAATTATTCTAAGTCCTAAAATTATTCTAAGTTAAAGTCTTCTCAGTAATAAAGTTCAATTTTCCACTTGGTTAAATGTACTCACGGTTTTCCAGAACACTGAAATAGATTTAATCACACATCACTCAGCTGCATATCGTCCTCCTGTTCCTCCAGCTGTATGTATGTAGCCGTCCTCCTGTTCCTCCAGCTGTGTGTATGTAATCGTCCTTCTGTTCCTCCAGCTGTATGTATGTAGCCCTCCTGTTCCTCCTCCAATCAAAGAGGATATGCTTCAATATGGGTAAACCTCTGCGCTTGACAGCGTCACTCCCAGCGCCGTCTTTATCCTGACAAGGCTCCTCCCTGTCGATCCTCAGCACCCTCTGCGCTTGACAGCGTCACTCCCAGCGCCGTCTTTATCCTGACAAGGCTCCTCCCTGTCGATCCTCAGCACCAGCTCCGCAGCTGGTCTGCAACCTCCCACGTTTGCGACAGCGATCCACTGCCCGTGGGTTTTCACCACCAAAAAAAAAAAACCTGCACTAAACCCTAAGTGCCCTCCGGAAAACTGATCCGGCTCGAAGGACCATGAACGAACCTAGTCCCCGAGTGATAGCTAGGTAAATGAAACACTCTTTTTATGGTATAAGTGTATAAGTGTATATTATAACAAAGGCTTCGTTGGGGGGTCATGTAATTAGAAAAAATCTCTATACCGCGATCTAAAAATTAAGACAGTTTGTTCACCGCCACCTGTCGGTGACTCAACATCAATCTCCGCATTATACACCGGTCGTTGGCTGCAGTGATTTTGACGTAGATTAAATGTGATCTCCGCACTCCCATGGCCTTCAAACTAGACTCAGTTTTTGGTTTCGTAGTTGATTTGGGAATATTACCACATTGGAAGAAATAGCGATTACCTCAGCTAGGGAAAAGCAGCGAATTTTTACAAAACCTTTTCCTTGAATACATAGTTTTTTTGCAAGCTGAATCACCTGATTGTACGTTAAATCGCCGCAGCCATTGGCCGGCAGAAGGCATGATATATATAATACTATATATTATCCTGTGTCATTGGTTCTAGTCAAATTCCGGAAGTATGCCATGTCAGAAGTCTTCAAATAGCGGCTCAATTACAACCCTTACAAATACACCTTGAAATTTACATCGTTTTGTTCCCGGCCGTGTAGTTATAGTACTCGTCAAACTGAACAACTTTTTACGAAAAAAAAAATGGAGAGCACAAAAATATTGCTGTCGCAGGATTTTTTTCCGCCGCCGTGTGGTGACGGCAGAGTAGAATACATTTGTCACCAACCCCTACTCTTCCCGAGGGTGTCGTAAGAGGCGACTTAGGGACTACACATTGAACAGGGAACGGGCAGCAGCGCTCTCTGATACAGTAACCTTTTAATCTGCGATCTCCAACCCGCCTGCCAAGCGTGGAGATTATGGCAAAACCCTCCACTTAAGTGCAGCCGTGGACTGTAACGGGCCGTTGATTTTGATTTGAGGATTTTTTTTCTTGATAAGTTGTTATGTTTAACGGGTACTATCACTACGCGGCGGGGACAAAACGTATAATGACGTATTCAAAGTGTATAATGACGGTGACTAGTTTAGCTATACCCGCTGCCGCTCATGCCTTCGCTCCCGTGCCCTCTTCTGACAAGGGTCATGCTTTTTTTGTTCGCTTTTATTCGCGCAGCGGTTTTCCCCTCGTTGTAGTGTTGCAAAACTATTTCCTGTTTTTGGCGCTAAGTCCCATAGCTACCTACTCTACCTACAGCTGTTAGAGATTAGTAGTAGTCGCTCTGGAATTGGGATTTTAAATATTCATGAAGGTACTAAAAGACCGGGAATTTCTCTTTGTTGATACGGAGCAAAAACGGATCAGGTGGACCAAAGCCATACAGGGTGTGAGGATCACAAACGGATGTAACGCTGATAGTCCGGGAGGCCGCCGCACGATTACTTACCTCATCGAGTTACTGAAAAATACCACTTTCCATGAAAAGGAGACCTAAAATAGGTAGGAAAAATTCACCCTAAAAAGGAACCCTCCAATACTGCGCTCAGCCGACAAAGTTTTTTAGACTCTTTTAATAGATACTAAGAGCAACGAAAAGGTTTCGTTCCCTAACTACATGAGATAAAAGTATGGTAAAGTGGGTTGCATATCTTCTCCCCCCCACGTCTACCCCAGGCTGAGCCCCGGCAGACAAAAATTTTTCCTAACTATTTTAGGTCTACTTTTCGTGGAAAGTGGTATTTTTCAGTAACTCGATGAGGTAAGTAATCGTGCGGCGGCCTCCCGGACTATGATATAATTTATAATCTAGACAAGAAAAAAAAAACAACAATGTTAAAGTAACTAAAGATATAGGATTTCTGTTATTTTCTCTTGCGCAACGTTTAAAGTCTGCGCGTGGTTATTTACAATACAATGTTGCTTTTTAATTCTCGCTTATTTACGGAAGACTAGTGATGTTTTCCGAATAAAAATGTCGGTGGCTGAATGTATATTATTATTTTGTAATGACTTGTCCCTTACATCCTGTATTTGGCATTTGCATCAAATGGCCGCTTAGGAGAAAAATAGCAATTGTTTCTATAAAAAGAAAACTACAAAATACGCCGTTCTGAACAAAGATATTTGGTTGATTTCGTTGCAAACATCAACAGCAGAAAAAATCAACATACAGTATTAATATACTGTATGTTGATTATAATTAGCGGCGTTAATTTTTTGTTCCTTGTTGATGACTTGGTGAATATGGCTGGGCACCGGTGGATGTAAGTAGCGCAGGACCGTTCACGGTGGAAACCTATGGGGGAGGCCTATGTTCAGCAGGGGACGTCTTCCAGCTGAAATGATGATGATGATTATATTTTTATTGTTCCAGGCCGTCCAACAGCGAGGGTTTCTTGGTGGAAGTCTCATGCCCTGCTGGCCAACTCTGAAGCCAGGGCTATCGTCTCCTTCCGGTTGCAGAGATCGGACTTCGGTACCGATGTCACTTGCCAGGTGAGTTTTTAAACCAGTTACAGTGTCCTTATCAAGGAAATTGAGTTAGAACCGTATGAGACAACTGTATGAGTCTCTTCGATTTTTTTTTTTTTTTAGGAGAGTTTTTGATATGTTTTATTTGTTATCGACTGATTTTTGATAGATTTTAAAAAATGTTGTTATTAGTATTATGATTTTATGATTTACTTTATTTGCATGTCATTTTATTTGATTTGTATTTTATTCTTTTTTTTTTTACAAACTTTCGAATACAAATAATTTTGTTTGCGAAATAAATAAACTGAAACTGAAACTGAATATGGATTCGAATCCTATCGTTATCACCTACGAGGAACATCCTAAGTCCATGGTTATCAATGTGATGGTGACCATCGCCAAGTCAAAAGCAGCGAATAATCATCAACAGCTCATATACGTCCCCACAGAGAGGCTCGAGCCTACCCTGGAGTAAGGCGATCAGACCACGCTAACCAGTACGGGTTGGTTGGTCGACTTCACACACAACCTTTGAATTTCATCGCAGGAGTGTGCAGGTTTCCTCACGATGTTTTCCTTCACCGTAAGAGCGTCGAATAAACGTGCAATGAATTCTAAATTCGAAAACAGCTTGGTACGAGATGGGGATCGAACCCGTGCCTCGGGCCTAGCCACTACACACCGGACGACGCTCTAATGGAATTCCTAATTATCGGACGCTAACTACCGGTAATTGCTTTACTAACTTGCAGCCCCAAGTGAGACCCAAACGCAGCAATGTAAACCAAAGTAGTCGCAAGATCTGAAATTTTTTTTTTGTTTCAGGCGGTGACTGATCCTTCAATACCACCTGTATCTGAAACTCTATCTATTGACGTAAACTGTGAGTACCTTTTCTAATAGAATTACGCGCACGTGTACCTATAAATTTCTATTTTTTCCACGAGAATGAGGTTTTTACCGCAGCAATTAAAATTGTAGCCTATAACACATTTTGGTCCATGTAAATGTTTATATTTAGATTTTTCCTTCGGGAATGAGTTTATTGACCGCGGCAAACAGTAGCCTATAAATAATTCTGATCCAAAATCTATGTCTGTCCAAAAATTATGATGATGATGAATGAATGATGATGATCGGTACGTAGCTTTTTTGATAAGAGTGTAAATTTCCCTAATAAAGAAAAGACCTACCAATAAACATGCTGTCGAATACATAAAATATTTTGTATTTTAGCCATCTATTCGAATATCATCGGAACTATGCAGGAGTTTGTAAAAGAATTTGAACCATTTCTCAAAGTGGAATCTTCTCTTGTTTTCAACAACTCTTATGAACTTGTTGGAAACTTTGGCGAACTCCCGAAAAGAACTTCGTTTCTCTTGATTTTGTGAGTAACGGCAACTTCCATCCGTGTAAGAGAATACCTTGTTTGTTAACTTTTACAAGTTTTGAACTCTTTAAAATTATGTGTTTTACTTTCATCAGGTTTTCAGTTTTCTTGCTGTATCTTCACAGGGTATACGAGGGCTGATTGATAAGTTTCCGAAACGACAAAGAAAAACTTAAAAATCTATTTAAAATAAATTTATTTCTCAACGTAGTTTCCTTCTACCTCGATGCATTTAGTCCAGCGCTTCTCCAATGCCGTTACACCAGTTTGATAAAATGTTTTCTCCAACCCCTCAAAATACTCGTCCACGGCAACAATGACTTCTTCATTTGATGAAAATCTCTGGCCACCTAACCATTTCTTCAGGTTTGGGAATAAGTGGAAGTCACACGGGGCCAGATCCGGGGAATAGAGAGGATGCGGTAGCAATTCGAACCGCAATTCATGTAGTTTGGCGACTGCAACCATTGACGTGTGTGCAGGTGCGTTGTCATGGTGGAACAAAACTTTTTTCTTGGCCAAACATGGTCGTTTTTTCTGGATTTCTTCACTTAATTTTTGCAGCAAGCTTGCGTAGTACTCTCCATTTATTGTTTTTCCTTTTTGCAGATAATCCACTAAAATAATCCCTCGAGCATCCCAAAAAACAGTCGCCATCACTTTGCCGGCCGACAAAACCGTTTTTGCTTTCTTCGGCGCAGGTCTTCCGCTCTCAGTCCACTGCTTAGATTGTTCTTTTGTCTCGGGAGTATAATGATGTATCCAGGTTTCATCGACTGTTACATAACGCCGCGAAAACTCGTTAGGATCTCGGTTAAACAGCGCCAAACACTCCGATGAATCGTCCACTCGACGTTGCTTTTGGTCAACAGTGAGCAAACGCGGCACCCATCGCGCGCAAAGCTTTTTCATTCCCAAATGTTGGTGCAAAATATTAAAAACGCGTTCAGATGAAATGCTCACCATCTCTGCTATCTCTCGCAACTTCAAGCGCCGATCATTCAATACAATTTTGTGAATTTTTTTGATCATGTCCGGATTCGTGACTTCATTTGGACGGCCAGACCTGTGGGCGTCTTCGCAGCTCTGTCTTCTACGTTTAAAATCAGTTACCCAGGTGTGAATTGTACTCAATGCAGGAGCATAATTACCTAAAACACTGTCTAGCTTGGTTTTAATCTGGGTTGCTGTTTTCTGTTTTAAAAAGTAAAACTTTATCACCGCACGAATTTCGTTTCTTTCCATTGTTAAGAAAATTTACGACAGAGAAAGTTCTACGTCCTATCAAACAAATTCCACCAGTTCGATTAAATTCAAATTTGGCGTTCTATTTTCAAAAAGATGCCAAAATATAATGTAATATTTATTTTTTGCGTATAATTTTTTTAAGTTCGTCGTTTCGGCCAGTTATCAATCAGCCCAGGTAGTTAAACGTGTTTTTATCTTTTTATTAATAGGAGATTGACAGAAATGAATTTACGAGTACATGCCTTGTGTCTTGTTGCTATGCTTTTCTTATCGTTTTTTATACATCATCATCATCAACAGCTCATACACGAGTCGACAAAAGTTGATCCATGCACTGTTTTTGAGTTAATCCACGCCGAAAGTCGTAATAAATCATCATAGCACGAAAATTTTCACGAGTCAAATCCATGGTGATGATAGACAATGAATTTTAAAAATGGCGCCATAATGTAAAAACAATTGACAGATGAATGAAACAAACTTTATTTTACAGCCAAAGAGTTCTATTTTTAAATGTTATAATTTCTTTTTAAATATTGTTTATGTAAGTGGCCAGTTACGGATACATAAATAGCAGCCCTTGTACCCTTTTATATAGCCTTTTTAAAAACATGAAAAAAAAAACATAAAACATTTATATATACATACATAAACATTACATTACATTTACATTACATTACATTACATTTACTTTACATTTTTTTTTTTTTTTTACACATACATTATTATAATATTTTATTTATACAAACCGACGACGGGGTACATGATTTGAGGATAAATTTTCCTCGGAAATTTATCTAGATCTTGATAGACTTGGAAAAAAAGTTATGTAAATATTTTCATCAATATCGTTAAAATTGTTAAAATGCTTGAGGAATATTGTGGGTATCCTGCGGGATAACTGGTAGCGAATAAATTAGAGCCGAAGATTGGCCCTGTGTTGTTTGGGCCCTAAGAGACGCATTTGTCTAGCTGGAGACCGACGCAGCCCAATGATTGGTGTATAGATGCCATAATCAACTTTTGCGAACTCTAGCGAACTTTCGCGAACTTACGAGAATAACTTGGGAGGCATGTAAGGGGATACCGCGTTTGTTGGTTAAACAAGTTTGTTCGGGAAAAAGTTATACCCCTAAGGGGGTGTAAATTTTCAGTAGATAGTACTACGTACTACGCGTACTATACTAAGTTTAGGTATTTGCCTCGATTCGGGATGTCATGCGCTAATTCTAATTTTAAAATCCAGCTATCCTTTTCTTTTTTATGACCAATGAAAGAGAGGTGATGAACAAATGATATTAATTTGAACGAATGATAACCTAAAATAAGGGCATAGCTGTCAGTTTAAGAGATTTTTAAGTCGCATGTTTTAAGTGCTCTCTAAAATTGTGCAGTCAACACGGCCATAAGGTTCAAATTCGATGTTTGATAGCTCTAATATTAGTATGGCCATCTCTTGTCCCTTTTCAATCTATAAAAGGTAAAAAGGACGGACTAACTTAAATTAAGGATTAGAGCGTGACATCCCGAATCGAGGCCAGTATGTCACAACTTGGTACACATTCAAATTGCGAAGTAAACAATTTTATTGTTTTTTAGCTTGTAAAACCATTGCTACAGAAATTTCTTCGTAGATTTGTCGACTTTTACTAAAGTTTGAAGTGTCTTATTTTGAATTTTTCCCAGTAGTCTGGCAGTAAACATTGCGACTGGTATATTTTGTTTGTAGTTTCTTTCATGTTACAAGTAAGAAAGTTTAGACCTTTATGTTTCATTTCAAGTTTTGGCTGCTAGTGAAATTTGAGGCGTATTTTAATATTTTATATGCGGCGCGCGCGATATTGAAACATTCCTTTGTTTGCGGCGCTTAGAGTCGCCTGCGCCGCTGCGTCAATACGTCTTGACAGCCGCATTCAAGGGGTATAGTAAAATCTATTTTTTCCAAAGAGGTTGGAGATGTTGATCTATGAATTGTAACGACAGGCAGGCAACCAAAGAAATTTGACCTCTTTCGCTACGCTCCGCGAAGTAGTTCTTTTATCAATGTAAGCAACTTATCAGTGTACTAAGAATAGTGAAGATCTGAGTATAAACAAACGGTATATGCCTTCGTTTAAGTGCATAATATGCTTCGGCATAAACAAAAACCCAAAAAAAAAGTCGAATCCTAAAACCCAAAGGTAGTTTTAGTGAGTGCTCTTTTAGAGCCGAATAAAGCTCTGTTCACCCCTTCGGGGATATGAGCGTGATCATCACACTAATATTATGTGAAAATATATTTGAATGTTTAGATGTTTGGAAGTATGTTCCACTTTCGGATTTGGATGAGATTTGGAATGGAGATAGTTTGTACCCTGGATTAACACATAGGATACTTTTTACGGAGAAAAAGTCTTATTCCCACGGGAAAATCTTACACAACGTGAGCGTAGCCGCGGTCGGATAGTTATTAATAAATTGCTACACAAAACTAACACGTTACCGATTTAAAACACAATGATTTGATACTTTCACTCAGCTCTTCGAAGTTTCCTCAATCTTTGACTTCTCGCTTTGTCTTCGGGAGATTACGCGAATTAACTTCCTTTCTTTTCTGCTAAATGTTCTTAAGACCTCTTAATACTTGACATCTTCTTAAGGATTTTCTACAAGTTTCCCTTTTTACCGACTGACCTGAAGCCGAAAGGAGAGGATGCTTTTTATCTGTATTTGGATATTCTTCTCTGACACCGATCTGAAAGGCATGTCTCCAAAACGTCTTGGCAGGTACGTGTAAAATTTAATGCAGCAGATAATAAGTTTTTTAGTTAATGCCATCTTTCTTATTTGTTCAAATTCATCACATTCAAGATCAGATCGTATGCAGAGTAGAATACATTTGTCACCAACCCCTACTCTTCCCGTGGGTGTCGTAAGAGGCGACTTAGGGACTACACATTGAACAGGGAACGGGCAGCAGCGCTCTCTGATACAGTAACCTTTTAATCTGCGATCTCCAACCCGCCTGCCAAGCGTGGAGATTATGGCAAAACCAAACACTTAAGTGGAGGAGGCTCATTCATAGTCCAGCAGTGGACTGTAACGGGCCGTTGATGATGATTGATAAAGATCACATTTGGAATAATTAAGTGATTCAGCCTGTAATAATATCCTATACTGATTATTTCGTCAGTTTTAAAGATATTGCAAAACTGTAAAGTGTTAAACCAAACTGGAGACAGTCTCACAAAACAGTTTTGTTTAACCAGTGTTCGAACCTAGACCTCATAGTAATGACTTTATTGCTCTACCGTTTGGGACGCTGCTGTTTAGTTAGAAGAACGTACTAAAGCAGTCGGGTTTTTTATTAAATTATAATTTTAGTTTATTTCTGTTCTCTTTTGTTAAGTTGGACACTAGTAACTTATCTTGATTAGTATTGTGCCCGACAGTAGGGTTGGTATTTTTTTAGTTTTCCCTAATTGGTCATAACTTGATTTAATTTAAATTTAATAAGAGTGGCGAATTTTATACGCAAGCGTTGCTTGTGTCCTCTATTTATTATCCAATTTTTTTATTTTGTAGTTTTTCTATACAGCATGAAATTTACATCGTTTTGTTCCCGCCGTGTAGTGATAGTACCCGTCAAACTGAATAACTTTTCACGAAAAAATAATTTCCTGTGACAAAAAAATTTTTGGTCTCTCCATACAAAATGGGTCGGTCGGGAGTCTCACTTTGTATGGAGAGACCAAAAATTTTTTTGTCGCAGGGATTTTTTTTTTCGCGAAAAGTTGCTCAGTTTGACGGGTACTATCACTACACGGCGGGAACAAAACGATGTAAATTTCACGGTGTATGTTAAAATTAAAAATATATATAAGAATTCGATTAGTATACACAATATAAAAAAAGACATAGTTCTGTATGAAAATGTCTGTTTACTCGTGCGCACTTTTGATGTTATTTTAATATCATACTTCTAACTTTTTTCGCGCGAAAAGCGCTACCCACTAACAACACCATTTCTAGATTTTTATTTTTTAAGTTTTTGAATTTTGAGAATCCAAATAACTCATTTCTAGCGGCTAACCAGCGGCTACGCCCGCTTTATTTTTGAATTTTCCCGTGGAAGAATTTCCTGTGGTAAAAAGTATGTTACTCAGGGATAGTTTATCTTTCTAATGGTGAAAGAATTTTTAAAATCGGTTCAGTAGTTTTTGAGTTTATTCGTTACGAACATACAAAAATACAAAGGTTTCCTCTTTACTAGTATATTGTGGCCGCCGCCGTGTGGTGACGGCAGAGTAGAATACATTTGTCACCAACCCCTACTCTTCCCGTGGGTGTCGTAAGAGGCGACTTAGGGACTACACATTGAACAGGGAACGGGCAGCAGCGCTCTCTGATACAGTAACCTTTTAATCTGCGATCTCCAACCCGCCTGCCAAGCGTGGAGATTATGCCAAACCAAACACTTAAGTGGAGGAGGCTCATAGTCCAGCAGTGGACTGTAACGGGCCGTTGATTTTTTTTATTTTGATATAGTATATTAGTATTAGTATTATTAGTATTAGTATAGATATAGATGCGCGCGCACCGATTGCGACTGATTGAAATATAATCCTTTGGCTACATTATGTTTTTTCTTCTCCCAAACAGCTCTCGCTTCCCGAACGTTCCAGCAACAATCCCGCGTCATTCCCGATATTAAAAATCACATTATCATTACTGCCCATTATGATTCATCTCGATCCTTGATTGACGTGTCATTACCGAGATGTTTTCAACGTGACTTGACGTTTATTTTTTATTTTTTATGGGGTTCCTTGAGCGATCAGTGAGCATTTTTACTAGCTCATTTACGTCCCTACGAAGGGTGAGTATCAAGGGTAGCTTGATTTGAGACGATCAGGCTATAGTTGACGCGGGCCCAGTGCGGATTTAGTGTGTGAAGTCATCATCATCAAGAGCTCATATACGTCATAATTCATAATTTTATCCCCACCGAGATTATTTTATGTAATTTTTTCGTCCCCACCGAGGTGCTCGAACCTATACCTTAAATTAGGGCGAGCAAAGTAATTAACGAAAATAATGAATTTGAAATTTGAAAGCACGTTGTTGGGTGGGGTTTGTTTGAACTGACATCTTTTGGTCTAGGCAGCGGCCCTAACCACCACGCCATCGATATCTTATCTTAGTAGTATTTATGTTTATGTAGACTTATTACCCGAAGGTTGCCTGGAAGAAATTGCTATGAAGCAATTAGGCCGCCTAACTGTACACTGTACACGTCTTCCTGTTCTTACTTCCACTCTGTCATTATTTTTTAGTGTGCAATGAAGTATATTCATTTATCATTCATTCATTATTTGATTGACTTGTAGCCCTAGTTTAAATTGCAAAGAAAACTACAAGCGCCATCTTGTAAAATATTGTAAAGCTAACGGTAAAAACCCTATAACAACAGCTTAATTTTGCAATAATATAAAAACTTGCTGAACCCTCTCTTCTCCATCTTAACTCACTCTTCACAATTTTTTACAATGTAATTTCCTTATAATAAGGAACTTCCGCATTGCATTTTTAGTGCCAGTAGTGATCCATTTTGACAGCGGAATCCCAAAAAGCGCTGTTCTCCGACATCGATATATGTCGCGTCTTATCGATATAATCGCTCGATATATTATGTCGATATATAACTCCGATGCTAATCGAAGGAGAGCTAATTGACAGAATGATATACTCAAAGGAAGACTTGTTCGATAACAGAAAGATTTATTTTTGAAGCGCCTACTTCTTTGTCGGAATGTTGTATAATGGGAACAAACTTGGAAAAAGTTGTCTCGCGTGGGTTCTACATATTTCGCGAGGGTTAAATATTTTCCCGTGGTAAAAAGTGCCTACGTCACTGTCTGGAATTTCAGCTAGCTATACAACGTGTTACAAATAATACCAAAAAAAAGAATATATTTATCAAAGGCATATAATTAAAATTTTCCCATCTCTAGTGATCACCTGTGTCAAAGAATATTCGGACCAGATGTGTAATTTTAGGTCAATGTGCCTATTTTTACCGCTATGGTTAAAAATGTTTACGTACTACTTGTATCATAACATTCACATTAGAACAATTAATTTCAAAATGAAAAAATTACAAATAAATAAAAAAATATTGAAATAATGAACTAAATATTTCAAAATAATATTTATGTTTGTAAATACGTAAACAAGATAATTAAGGCAAAAAAAATAAATATTTTCTAACATAAATTGATTTAAGTACATCTCTTTTAAAAATGTAGGCACAAATGGTGTACAAATACTTTTCCGTTCTAAGAATCGATAGTCTATATTTTAGGTGTCAATTGACGCTAGAGATGGGAAAATCTTAATAAAATGCCTGTGATGAAGAATATTCTTTTTTTTGGTATTTTTTGTAACACGTTGTAGATATTATCTAAGAACAATCTCTGGTTCCAATAGCCTGCTGATTTCCTGTGAAATAACACTAAATAAAAAACAAACTGGAATGGTAAAGAGCTTTTCCGTTGAACTTGAGTAAAATAGCAGAAATGAGTACCTAATATGATTTATCACGTATGATAGATAGATGAATTATAATATACACTCACCGGCACATCTAACCGCCCACCCTTGTATTTTGGGTTAATTTTAAACTACGCTTTTTGTTATACATTACAATTGATTTGTTGATAATTTTACGATAAATTAAACACACTTAAACAAACGTTAAATTAACAACTTTTTAACTGACATCAGCTGTAACTAATAGAATTACGAGGGCTGATTGATAAGTTTCCGAAACGACAAAGAAAAACTTTAAAAATCTATTTAAAATAAATTTATTTATCAACGTAGTTTCCTTCTACCTCGATGCATTTAGTCCAGCGCTTCTCCAATGCCGTTACACCAGTTTGATAAAATGTTTTCTCCAACCCCTCCAAATACTCGTCCACGGCAACAATGACTTCTTCATTTGATGAAAATCTCTGGCCACCTAACCATTTCTTCAGGTTTGGGAATAAGTGGAAGTCACACGGGGTCAGATCCGGGGAATAGGGTGGATGCGGTAGCAATTCGAACCGCAATTCATGGAGTTTGGCGACTGCAACCATTGACGTGTGTGCAGGTGCGTTGTCATGGTGGAACAAAACTTTTTTCTTGGCCAAATGTGGTCGTTTTTTCTGGATTTCTTCACTTAATTTTTGCAGCAAGCTTGCGTAGTACTCTCCATTTATTGTTTTTCCTTTTTGCAGATAATCCACTAAAATAATCCCTCGAGCATCCCAAAAAACAGTCGCCATCACTTTGCCGGCAGACAAAACCGTTTTTGCTTTCTTCGGCGCAGGTCTTCCGCTCTCAGTCCACTGCTTAGATTGTTCTTTTGTCTCGGGAGTATAATGATGTATCCAGGTTTTATCGACTGTTACATAACGCCGCGAAAACTCGTTAGGATCTCCATCTCTCCTATCTCTCGCAACTTCAAGCGCCGATCATTCAATACAATTTTGTGAATTTTTTTGATCATGTCCGGATTCGTGACTTCATTTGGACGGCCAGACCTGTGGGCGTCTTCGCAGCTCTGTCTTCCACGTTTAAAATCAGTTACCCAGGTGTGAATTGTACTCAATGCAGGAGCAGAATTACCTAAAACACTGTCTAGCTTGGTTTTAATCTGGGTTGCTGTTTTCTGTTTTAAAACGTAAAACTTTATCACCGCACGAATTTCGTTTCTTTCCATTGTTAAGAAAATTTACGACAGAGAAAGTTCTACGTCCTATCAAACAAATTCCACCAGTTCGATTAAATTCAAATTTGGCGTTCTATTTTCAAAAAGATGCCAAAATATAATGTAATATTTTTTTTTTGCGTATCGTTTTTTTAAATTCGTCGTTTCGGCCAGTTATCAATCAGCCCAGGTATAAAGAATCACGAGTATTCCCTGAAATGAAGGGTGGGCAGTTAGATGTGCCGGTGAGTATATAATAAACTTCGATTATAACTTAATTTACCGGGTATTTTTTTCGAAACAATGATTGGATTTTCGCCTCTAATTAAATAGCGTAAATTCACCGAGATTTCAATAAATTAATTAGCTATTTAGCTCCCAATCTTTACAAATAAAAGATACCTTTATCTCTCCACCATCTTAATAAAAATATTCCACCATCTTTAAAGAAAAATGTCGGAGAGTCGCCATTTTTTATGATGCAAGATAAGGCTGTGGGATTTCGCTGAATTAACTTATTATCTTTGATGTCGCCGACTTTTTTTTGGTGCGTTCTTGTTTTATGTGCTAAAACGCTCTTACGAGGTAAAATATAGTTTATCTATCTGTATAATCTATCTATCGTAAACAGCTTTTGTGGTTCCGGGTTTGAATCCCGGTGGGTCTAGTGTATTTTTGTCTCGTCCCCACGGAGGGGCAGTTGACGTTTATGTACCTACCTAATACTTAAGACTTTGTTTAAATATAATTGTTCTGTCACTTTACTAACTTGTATAATTAATATTCTCGACATGAGAAGTATTAGGCCGGATCTACATATCCGACCAAAAACAATTTTTAGCATGGTAGGCATACTAAAAGTATCTGGATCTGGCCACTTACAATAAAAGAATGAAAAAACAATTATGGAATTCGAAAATGGAACTAGCATGTTACTTTTTAGTTTGCGAGACTGCTAAAAAGTTATTTTGGTCGGATATGTAGATCCCCGTCGAGTCCCGCGTCCGTGTCATCTATATTACCACTATGGTAGAAATATTACCACTATGGTAGAAATAGCGACTAGACCATCCAAAAAAAACACTAGTATTATAAATGTGAAAATATATTTGGATGTTTGTTCCGCTTTAATGCATAAACTACAAGTCTTATTCCCACGGGAAAATCTTATACAACGCGAGCGTTGCCGCGGGCGGAACGCTAGTAAAAGCATAAATAATTGCCTAAGAAAGCTTCGTCAGTTTCAAATCACCCTGGACTGGATACATTTAATAGGGAATAGGGAATTATGCTTAAAAATATTACATTTTTTCATAAAGTATACAAAAATAGAATACTGACAGTCAAAACAGTCGAAATTGATCGAAATATAAACTAGATACAACATATAAACACTTTTAGGTTTTCGTGGTAATAACCCGGTATAGATATGTGTGTTATAAATAAATACATTCGTTATTTTCTCATGGAAAACTATAACAGTTTGTTGTCAGGGTCTCCTGTTAAGCAAAGCCTGTGTTATTAGATACAACATTATTGCCTGATAGGCTCGAGCCCCTTGGTGGGGACCGTGGCTGTTGTTGAGTGATTGAGTTGTTTACCAGCCTGTTCTCATTAACATTCATAAAATTAACCATCCCATGGCGTTCGTTTAAATATTTGTTTTCAGTAAACGTGAACGTCATTTCGAATTTATTCATTCGAATCGAAAATTGTGTACGTTATCAATAATGTATTTGCGAAAGAGCTTCATAACAAACGTTCAATAAAATATTCATTTGATTCTATCATTCGTAAAATTATGAGTAGGTACCGTTTCGTGTTTACTTATTGAGATGAAAATATACATAAAGAACGTAATTGTTTGATGTTCCTTTGAAAAGTTAAAGAGCTATTACATTGAGGTTAATTCTCAATGTCACGCTCTAATTCTTAATTTAATTTCGTCCGTCCTTTTCACCTTTTAATGACTAAAAAGGGACAAGAGAAGGCCATTCTAATATTAGAGCTGTCAAACAACGAATTTGAACCTTATGGCCGCGTCGATTGCACAATTTTAGAAAGCCATTACATGCGACTTAAACATCTTTTAATCTGACAGCTACGCCTTTATTTTAGGTTATCATTCATTCAAAATAATAATTATTATTCGTTCATCTGAATTCATCTCCTCTCATTCATTGGTCATAAAAACGAAAAGGATAGCTGGTTTTAAAAAAAAGATTAGAGCACGGCTCGGCGTGTCTTTCTTTATAATGATATAAAGAAAGACACGCTCCTATCCCTAAAAAGGTGAGCAGAGCTCTAGTTGAACAGGGATCACGCACTAAAATCACGTTGAGGATTTCACATGTGTACTGTTATCCTAAAATATTATATTTATAAATGACTAAATGTGGCGAAGGGTCCATACATCCCGATTCCCATCGGCTTACCTTTTGAAAATCCGCTCCAACAGCCTCTAATTTTCACGATCTGTTCAATACGGTAAGTTGTTGAGGAGTGTTGCGAGTTTCGTATGCTGGATTTCTGATCAACTGACTATTTGACTGACTAATTGTGTAGCGATATCCATTTTCCGAACTCACAGTTTTGAAAACAAAAGCATGTCATTCAGTTAGGTAGGTCCACTGTGGGTAGGTCGCTCTGTGGTCGCGCTCTTCCGGCTTACCTTTGTCAAAATTTCACCTAAATACTTAATTACTTAATAATTAAACGTTTATTGTGGATCTTTCGTCGCGTCGTCGTCTCAGCAAGACTATCGTAGAGCTGGCAGCTTCCTCGCCCAGCGTATCAGCTTGGCCATCCGAAGAGGAAATGCTGCCAGTATGTTGGGGACCACGTCTCGTGGGGACACGCTTTAATTACTGTTTTGACTGTATGTATATAAACATTTTTTTGTAAACATAACAGATATTGAATTAATAAAATAAAAATATTATAAAAAAAAAAATTAGCCCTAGCTTGGCTACGCTCGCGTTCTGTAAGATGTTCCCGTGGGAATAAGACTTTTTCCCGTAAAAGTATCCTATGTGTTAATCCAGGTAACAAACTATCCTCATTCTAAATTTCATCTAAATCCGTTGAGTACTTTAAGCGTGAAGGCGGAACAAACATTCAAATATACTTTCACATGTATTTATAACATTAGTGTGATGTGATGATTTATTTACAGTAGCTCTCATCACCAAGGTTCCTGGTTCGATCCTGGCGGGGAAATTGCCAATCAAAATGTCTTTGTCAGACTTTCCCTAGTTTGGTTAGGATATTGCAGTCGGATTGTCGGAAAAGCAAGATGATTCCGCACGTTAAGCAACGGGTGCGATACCTTACAACACCTTGAGCAGAGCTTCAGGTGACACCTAAGGGCCTGAGCGACAGTGGATCTCATTATCTAGCAGCGTTTCCGTGATGTAGCAAAAAAAATACCTCACAAAAATAATCCTAGAAATAGTTTTTGCCACTTGCCATATTTCGCCCCGGGGTCGATGTCATCGGCGCGGTTGATAGATACGAGAGCAGACTGCAAAAACCTTAGGTCATCGAGTAACACAATGGAGTTCCCTTTTGTAGTAATTATACTTATTGTTTAGATGTCCCCCACTTATTTATTAATTAATTAATCAATGACAATTTTTATAAGTATTTCAGCAGTTTTCATGTTGCATTATTTTAATTTTCTCCGCTCCGCTCCTCTCACCGCTGACATCGAGGCCGCGGCCTAACTAACAAGACAGGCAGACCGCAAAAAGGTCTAGATAAATCTTGAGTAGAAATATGATTATAGCTGAGAGATACTCTTGTAAGAGTATTATAACGCGACCGGAAGGAAGGAAGGGAAGAAAATCCGAACGATTTTTTAAATATATCTTTTAGGCTAGGAAATAATTTACTAACAAGGCAAAAAAATACCGCGGATCTGACCGAGTCACGGATAGTTTTTTTTTTTTTTTTTTTTACGTTCATAAAACTGGGTACTATTCTAAGTACTTGCACAAAAGCAAAGAAAGTGTCAAACAAGGGTGAACGTACCCTACTCGATATGAACACAACATGTATACATAGCAAGCAGCTCAGCGAGATAAATTAAAGTTAAATTATAGACTAACTTAGTGAGTATATCTATAATAAAATGGATAATACTATCTACCTATCGTTAAAGTGTGACAATTAAACGTAGTAGTTAATAATGATCATCGTATGGGTTGCAAAGTCGACACTGACCTCACAAACCCTTGTAGTTAATAAACATTAAAAATTATTTAAATAGCATTCTTAGTGGAGACTACCGAACCAGTAAATATATCTAAATTAGATCTAATAGCGTTATATGTCGAGCACATACGGTAAACCGGTCCGTGCTGACCGAAAACAGTCCTGAAGAATGGGAGAGCAAACGTCTTTCGATTTTGTAAGCGGCTACCGGATCGGCTACCGGATAGATGACCGGTAGTGCACATTTTGAGCGTTTTCTGTGCTTCGAATGACACGTTTAGTCGTCAGGCCCTCCGTGGTCAGGCCTCTGCCATTTATGAAAATGATCACATGGAAAGGCCTGGTTTCCGAGACACAGGCTCGGCCTAGTTCGGATACCAGTGGCTTCGAAATTTTTATGTCAAAATACCTTTATTCGCAATACAAATCTTATCTTATCTTATCATTTGGCAACTTGTAAAGTAAACCACATGATTTAACAACTAATTATGAAACAATTATGTTTTTAATATGTTTCAAATCTTTAAGTGTTCTCGTATTATAATGTAACTGTTCAAATCAATTCAATTCTAATTACATTGTTCCGTTTGGGTCGCATCAACTTCATCACCATCATCATCATCTCAGCCGGAAGACGTCCACTGCTGAACATAGGCCTCCCCCATAGGTTTCCATCGTGAACGGTCCTGCGCTACTTGCCTCCATATTGTTTGGGTCGCATATGGGATGGTAAATTAGTAATAATAAATAAATAAATAAATATGTTGGGATATCTTCACACACGGCCATCTGATCCCAAACTAAGCAGAGCTTGTACTATGGGTACCAAACAGCTGATATTCAATACATAAATAGATAAATACATACTTATATAGATAAACAACAACCAGACACAAGGCAAACACAAGTGCTCATCACACAAATGTTTGCTCTGGGTGGGATTCGAACCCGCGACCCTGTGCGTCGGAGGCAGATACACTACCACCTGGGCTACGGAGCCGTGCAACAGCAATGGCCGATAGAAGATCCGACGTTTTTACAAGTATTAGTTTAACGCACAAGCTAAGAAAATCACTCACCCCACACAGCTTCCGCCGCAACCACGTTCTGAATCTTAAAACACCCACTTATTTTAAAACGGAGCGGAACAAAAATAAAACAACGTATTACCATAAAACAGTAGTAAGCCCGGGCTGTTGTATAAAAAACAAATAAAATCACTAGGATTGCCCGTATCCACAATTAAATCTCCCCACAATGGCAGAGCGCCATATTCGCACTTGGGGAGCAAAAAATCTCACACTTTCACACCTTTTGGGGTGAAATTTGTACAGTCGTTAGAATTAAAACTGATTAATACGTCCGGGAGACGCGGGTTCGAGACCTACCACGACTTACCCATGTGTTTTATAATTACGAATTCATATGTACGTTTGTTGCCGTGTGGTGACGGCAGAGTAGAATACATTTGTCACCAACCCCTACTCTTCCCGTGGGTGTCGTAAGAGGCGACTTGGGGACTACACATTGAACAGGGAACGGGCAGCAGCGCTCTCTGATACAGTAACCTTTTAATCTGCGATCTCCAACCCGCCTGCCAAACGTGGAGATTATGGCAAACCCTCCACTTAAGTGGAGGTGGCTCATAGTCCAGCAGTGGACTGTAACGGGCCGTTGATGTACGTTTATTCTACGCTCTTCATTACCCTCCCTGAATTGTGTGGGTTGGTCGACTTCACACAACCCTTTGACCCTCTTACGGTAAAGGAAAAGAACGAGAAGAAATCTGCACACTCCTGCGAAGATTCAAAGGGGTAGGCTCCAGCGCATGCAGGACCGGTCATTGAGGAGTGGACACATTTAGACAGCGATATGACGATGATGATGAGGTAGATTCAATATCTTGAAGTCGAAGATTGCTTTGGTTCTATGGCTTGTTTTCTCTCGTTATGTGATTACGAAAATAATGCAACTGTAGGATTCTAACTACGTCACGAATTGGTTACCACTTTTCTAAGCAATTATAATTCAAAGTTAATTAATTAATAATTAACTTAGTTAATTTCGGAATTAAACTACAAAGACGAATAAATGCTTTTTTCTAATAAATGATGAATGGGTGATTCAACTAAAAACATTTTCATGTAAAATGTTGCCAAGACGAGACCGTATGGCTCACACTGTCAAAAAGTTATCAGATCTCATGAAGAGCCAAGCTTGTAACTCTCACCTAACTTCACAAACTCTACACGACAAACATCAACAGCTCCATATACGTCCCCACCGAGGGGCTCGAGCCTACCCTGAGTTAGGGCGATTAGGCCTTAGTCGACCACGCTGGCCCAGTGCGGGCTGGTCATCAGGTGACTCTGCAATGTCCTAATCAAAACGAGAACAATCTCACAAGGTGATTATTAACAATGTCCCCAGCCGAATCTGTATTTTCTACAAGAGCCATGTCAGAGATTTTTGACAGCTAACTCTGAGAACAGGGTTTGTAAGGTCGTACATTAACCTTACAGCCCCATGGTACATTGATGAGCTAATAAATTAAAGATACAATTCCTGTAGAGTTTCTTCTGGCCGTTCTTCTCCACAGAGGGCGTACACTGGTAGTGAACGTGCCATTCATTTAGCTTTGACGTCGAAAAATGATTAGTAAAAATCTTAATTCGAATAAAAAATTTTTGACTTTGACTTTGACTTTAATATGCCCTAATAATGTCATCAAAGTACCTCTGCTGACTGTACTGTTAGCAAATAAAGAGGGTAACTTAACAAAACAACACCGCTTAATTGTCTTAAGTGGTTTAAAAAAGGTCTCAAAATAAAAAAAGGGCTTTGAACAAGGGCACACCTTTTGTTGGCGTTTCTGTACAGGCATTTTTAATTGAAAATAAAAAGGTCCCGAAAGTTCATCAAAATTCGACTCTGTCGTTTTGAAGTAGGGTGCTAATTTGAATCGCTAAGAGCTGCTTTTGTTTTAATTTTTTCGTTTTAGATTGAGTTGAATTGAAAGTAATAGGAATTTTCGTCTTCAGTCAGTTCTATGTATAGGTTAAAGGGGTTATTTTTTATTCAGTGTAAATTCGATCTCCCATACAAACTGCCGCAGTCAACTCAGCAATTAGTATGGGAGGTACAAAATTTTCTTTCATTTCCGGACCCATGTTTCTTGGGGAAAGTTGTTCAGTTTCATTGTCTGAACAACATAATTAAAGTTTGTGCATTGAATAAAAAATAAACCCGTTTAAGGAAATTGATATTTTCTACGATCTTTTTTACCGTGTGGGTTGTAAGGTCGACAACAAACCTCACAAACCCTGGTGTCAGTGTTATAGAGTCGCGAAAGGCCACTGATTATGGTTCGTATAGCGACTTCTTCCGAAGATAGCAGTTTTAACGTGTCTTCTGAAGTATGCAATCATCTTTTCTTTTCAAACAATCGGGTGATTCAACCTACAACCAAACCAAACCAACGAATTCGTTGGACGAAACTGGGAAAAACTACACTAAAGTTTTTGAAAAAATAATTTCTGATTACACAGGATAGGATAGGTCCGTCCTTTAGAAAATAAATAAACAAAATATCGCAATAAGACCCCGTAAACTTAGTTTGAAAAGTTTGCTTGAAGAGATTTATTTATTTATTTTTGAATTTTGGAAATGTTCTGAAACAAAAGTTTTCCTGTTTCAGTTTTTTTGCAGTCTTATCGCAGTTCGCAGTGCTTACAGCATTTAGACGGATGGGTCATAAATACTGCATTACCTACAGTTATCAAAAAACCTTTTATTTAATATTGATTGTTCAGTTTTAAGAAAAGACTAAAAATGTATCACATCACACTAATATTATAAATGTGAAAATATATTTGGATGTTTGGATGTTTGTTCCGCTTTCACGCCTTAATTACTGGATGGAATTGAATGAAATTTGGAATAGAGATAGTTTGTATCCAGGATTAACACATAGGATACTTTTTACCGGGAAAAGTCTTATCCCCACGGAAAAATCTTACATAACGCGAGCGTAGCCGCGGGCGGACCGCTAGTCGCAGATAACTTTTATTTCGCTAAAATAGAGGACAATAAATTTTAGATTGGACCCTTGCGGTCAGAAAGGATTTGAAGCGTTTTATCGAACCCCAGGATCTAGCGAATGGAATCCCACGTCTCACCAATTCCACTTATTCGGTCTTGTACTATTAATAACGAATGACCTCTTAATTAAAATCACTTTAAAATAACAAGGAACCGACAAAGGACCTTGGTTAAAAGCATCCATCTTTGGGCCCTGTCAGAATTTCTTTTTTTATTATTGACACGCGTATGTAAATCGGCTCGGCTTGATTGGCTCGGCTTAATTCACACTAATGGATCCGCCGAGTTGAAGTAATTGAATAACCCAGTAACCCCCCGCTTTTTATTCAACGAGAATCATTAAAATTCAATTTTTGTTGCGAGGTACACGGTTGGGAAGGATGTCGAGCTATTTGTGGTTTTTCTAAATAATCTTTGTTTTCTGGAAACTTGTCATCGATTTTTTTTTCTTTTGTCTATGGGGCATGGGCACCCCCATTTGATCCTACGGCACAGAACAAAACTTTGTAGCGAGATTAGTTGCTTAGACCCTAGTTGGTTGGCAATCTGGCACATTCGACACAGTTGTTAAGATAAATTTTAATATAACTTTAAAAAAATGAAAGATGGTTATTTGGTCATAATTTATACGAGTATCATAGAGTATCAACACTAATAAATGAATCATTTTTGTAGCAATAGCAGTTAAGTAAGAAAACCCAAGTCTTTCCCTTTCTCACCTCACACGTTTTTGACAGTTTCGCCAAAACAATGAAAACTTTTTTTTTTATTTATTTTTACTACCTGGTGTTCCCGTTACGTCACATCACAGCCATGTGGATTGTTGAAACATGATTATTTTGTTTGCCGTTCGTATGGACTGTGTGTATCACATCTAAAATTAAAAACTTTCCCGTGTTGGCCGGAAGGTATTACAACTGCCTTCTTTGGCCCTTTGATTGTTTTTAAATTTTTATTACTTTTTAACGATCTGTTTCCATTTTTTCTTTCTTGAATAGTTTACTTTTTCTTGTAGTTATTGAAAAAAAAACTTCCTAATGCCCTTGAGACAATCTTTGCCCATTTATTTCAGTATTTTGGTAAAAACAATTCCAATGGAAAATCGGCAGTAAAATGCCCTTTTTCAGTGACTCTTTTTCAGTGACTGGTAATTTATTTATATGTATGTATATACACCGTGAAATTTACATCGTTTTGTTCCCGCCGTGTAGTGATAGTACCCGTCAAACTGAACAACTTTTCACGAAAAAAAAAATCCTGCGACAAAAAAATTTTTGGCCTCTCCATACAAAATGAGACCCGACCGACCCATTTTGTATGGAGAGACCAAAAATTTTTTTGTCAGGAATTTTTTTTTTTTGTGAAAAGTTGTTCAGTTTGACGGGTACTATCACTACACGGCGGGAACAAAACGATGTAAATTTCATGCTGTATAGGTGTATATATTTTTCTTATGAATGATCTATAATATTGCAGTACGTATATTTGTTTTTGTCATAACCGAGTCAAAGTTTAGTAGACAAAATCTCAGATTCTGGAAATGGCACTTTGTTGTCTAATTGAGAAATTCTACATTACTATTCTTTGTCTTTCGTTATGTATACTTTTAAGTTTTGTTGACAAAAATGTACCATTGTACCACGCCTTCTTCAAACCCATTATCTTTGTCCACAGTGCGTCCCCTCTGGGTCCGGCTTCAAGGTGGCAAGCGCCCTCTGGTGGCAGGTCAGAGCACCGAGCTGGTCTGCCAAGCCGTAGGGGCGAGGCCCAAGCCGACGATATCCTGGTGGAAGGCTGGCGTCAAGTTGAAGACTGTAAGGGAAACTGTAAGTATAATAATCATCATCATCGTCAGCTCATATACGTCGGGACGCTCGTTGGAGGGGCTCAAGCCTACCCTGGATTAGGGCGATCATTCCTTAGTCGACCGCGCTGGCCCAGTGCGGATCGGTCAACTTCGCACACAACTTCTGAATTTCTTTAAATTTTTTATGTTTAGTAACAAATAAACTACATATCGAAAGTCCCAATTTATTTTTTAATATCATCCATAAAAATCTGCCAGCTGGTACAAAAATAAGAGTTTTTAATTATGAAAATGTTTATGAACAAAAGCTTTTCAATTTCAAGGACTGAACTGAACAACCACCGGCGAGGTTAATTTTTTTTCTCCGTCTTCTTCATCGTGTGGGTTGTAGGTCGATAACCGACCTCACAAACCCTAGTGTCAGTGTCATAGAGGCCACTGACATGGTTCGTGTAACGACTAGGTAGTAGCCGGAACCAACGGCTTAACGGCCTTCCGAAGTACGGAATCATCTTTCTTTTCGGACATTCAGGTGATTCAGCCTGCAAAGTCCTAACCAAACTGGGGAAAGTCTCACGGGAATCGAACCCGGAACCTCCGTAATGAGTGGCGAAATCTCGACCACACGTAACTTTGTTTTTTAAATGAAAAGAAAATACGAAATGTTTGTAATCCTTATGCTCCTGTAAAATAATTTCATAGTACTATATTATACACTAAAAGATACTTACCTTAGTTCCATTTGAAACCAATAAATTATCCGATGTAACATGCTTCAATCTCGACTCGACTCCTAATTACAGCCTGACAGCACAATACGATTCGAACCCACAACGAGCGTTCGGAATCCATCGATCGACTCCACCATAGGGTTACCATTTATTTAGAAATGTGAAAATCCGGACAGAAAGCCGGACTTTTCAATAAGAATCACCAGACTCCCGAGGACTTTTAATGACGAGTTCAATGCCGTTGACATCTTTCATCTCTCGAAAAACGCATTTAAACAAGATTGTCGCTATATTAACGGCTCTCCATAATATTTAAGTGAACGTGCGCACATACATGCAAAGCAACATACATGCTCTTATTTCTTACTGTGATTAGACAATGATTTACCTTTGTTTGTTATTCATTATCTCATTGTTTGTTATTTCCAGATTACTTTGATATTTTGTAACTTCGGTTCAAAACATTGTTATATTTTGTTTGTTTTCATATAAGTAACACTATCTATGTCGAAATAGCAATATTTATAGGCACTTTTACCTATTAAAATACAAAAATATTATATAAGATTAGTGGTATACTCCAGAATCGGAATTTAAGCTCAACATTGTTTTTCCTTTTTGTCAAAGTCAAAGTCAAAGTCAAAATAATTTATTTCCATAGGATGTTATTACATCACTTAGATCCGTCATTACATTTTTTTGTCATGTGACAATATATGTAATATCTAATATCTATGTAGAAACCTGTTATTGGCTTTGCTAACATATTCAATTAAGATGTGTTCTATTTAATTAAGCTGTTCGTTCTCTAATAAAGAAAAAAAAATCTTATTGAAAAGACCGTGCACAGTGCTAATATCCGGATATTAGCACTGTGCACGTAAATACAGGAGAGGGGAGGGTATTACTTGCATCTCATCATCTCAGCCGGGAGACGTCCACTGCTGAACATAGGCCTCTCCATAGGTTTCCACCGTGAACGGTCCTGCGCTACTTGCATCCACCGCCGCCCAGCAACCTTCATCAAGTCCTCTGTCCACCTTGTGGGAGGCCGTCCAACACTACGCCTTCCGGCCCGTGGTCGCCATTCGAGAACCTTTCTTCCCCATCGGTTACCGGTTCGTCGAGCTATATGGTCCGCCCATTGCCATCGCATCTCAACGAAGCTAAAAAGTCAGAACTTTAAAAGTCGCTGTGTGGTCCCCGGTATTTGAATTGGACCAACCCATGTCTTCCCGTGGGTGGTGTACAAGGGACTTAGGGTTTGGGTTTAGTATCAGATAGGCGGGCTGGCAACCTTTCACTAGGTGCACTAGGAAACGTGAAGAGTATGTACCTTCGTTTAGAATTTTAGATGGTTAAATGCCGTTCTTAACCCAAAAATATTGCCAGAGTGTGAGCTCCTTGGGAGCCCACTATACCTCTGGACATGCGTGATCAAATCAAAAACAAATTTTGTTTATTACCATAACATTTGCAACAATTATAACAGTGGACCCCGCACTAGGCAAACCTGTATCGCAGGAGTCCAAAAGCGAATACTAAAAATGTAAATAACATGTTGGAGTCGAGAGAGATTACAAATCAATGGTAATGTTGCAATTTAACTAAGACATATTTTTACACTAAAATTGTCACTATTTTCGGGTTTGTTACCACGGTCATGTTGGTGCACGGTTAGCATAGTGAACAACCACGAAAATCTTAAAACATATAAGACATATTTTTGTCCACAGCAAAAGGATCCTAAGCAGGTATGAATAAAACAAAGTTCGAAAAAAAGTCTGAAATTCCGGACATTTCCGGATGAACGGCAACCCTATACTACAGAATCAATGTGACTGACGGTCGTTGGCAAAGGGAATGTGGATAAACATTGGAAAATTATCTGTTTAGTACAATGAATAGAATCTAAATTGACCTACATTATCGTAAATATCATATTGTGTACAAACCTATATGGTTTGAGGTAGGAACTCGATATAAACGGAATAATTCACGGTGAAAGGTCGTTACCGATTTCACAAATGTTCGTGTTAGAGCAGCCGAAAAAGGCACACATGACTCCTGCAACTATTACAGTACCTACTTCCGTAGAAAGTAGCCGGAACCCAAGGCTTAGCGTGCCTTCCGAAGTGCGGAATCATCTTACTTTTCAGACAATCAGGTGGTGCCTGTAATGCCCTAACCAAACTAGAATAAGATTCAAAATGTGTTCTAACAAAATTATATTTGTGTTTATTGTTTGTTTGTTTGACCGCTAGACCACAAAGGCTAAAACTTAACACATCAGTTTATGTTCTTAAATTATTATTTTTACTGAAAACACTCACGTATTGTTGTTATCAGCTCAAATACGTCCCCACCGAGGGGCTCGAGCCTAGACTGACCGGTCGAGCCTACGGCGAAAGGGGAGATTTCCAAATGCTTAAGCCTGACCTGATACTCATCCACATACGTTAGACATATATGACATATCAATGAACATACTCATGTGTATATGGCCAGTGATGTCATCGGTTCTCGTTGTCTTGATAAACAGTATGTTTTCAAGCGGTGAGTACCCGGATGCACTGAAAAGAACAAGAGTGTGTCCTATATATAAAGGTAAAGGTGAAAAAACATCTGCAGATAATTTCAGGCCAATAACAATAGGACCAAACATATCAAAACCTGTAGAATCAATCATTTCAAATAGCCTGAGTCACTTTGAACAGAACGACTTACTTACGGATAGACAGTTTGCTTATAGAAAAAATATGTCTACAACGATAGCTGCTTACAAAATCTACAACTATATCACCACAGCTCTTGACGATAAGTACAAGGTAGCAGGGATATTCTGCGACCTTTCGAAAGCGTTCGACGTAATAAATCATGAGCTGCTGTTAGAAAAGTTAAAACGGTATGGTGTAGAAAATAATTTCCATCGTGTACTGGAGTCTTTCCTAAAAAATAGACGTCAAACTGTTGAGGTCAAAGTAAACGGGAAAAGACTCAAGTCAAAGGCGGGTAGCGTGGATATTGGCATTCCTCAGGGTTCGGCACTTGGAAATACCCTATTTTTGGCGTTTATCAATGACCTGCCATCGTCTATCACAGAGGGTGAAGTGGTTTTGTTCGCGGACGACACCACAGTGGTAGTAAAGGCGCGTACTTACGAGCAGCTCGAGACTAAGATCTGTCGCATCTGCGACCAGCTGCAGAGATGGTTTTCCACAAATGGTCTTATTTTAAATGTCACCAAGTCAAACATAATGATATTTTCATGCCGCCCACTTTTATCGTCACCCATTCAGTGTCAAATACCAATACGCGAGACATGCAAATTTCTCGGATTCCAGTTAGATACCAACTTAAATTGGAAACGACACGTAAAGTCACTTTGCGAAAGGCTAGGCGGCGCCGTGTTTGCACTGCGAAAACTTAAGCCACTGATGTCGGGAAAGGCTCTTGTACAGATATATCACGCCTATTTCCACTCGCTCCTCTCGTACGGCATCATTCTGTGGGGCAACTCTGCTGACTCCGACAGGGTTTTTATAATGCAGAAGCGTGCTTTACGTATCCTAGCGGGTGTGAAACCAAGGCACTCGTGCAGAGACTTGTTCACCAAATATAAGATTATGTCGCACTACTCACAATATTTATTCGAAATATTAATGTTCACACGCCGAAATCTGGACAGTTTCGAACGTGTTTGCATTCCGGGCAGAATAACCCGCCAGACTGGGCGTTTAAAAACAGTACCTCGACGGTTGGCGCTTCTCGACAAAAACCCGCGCGTTATCGGTCCTGCGTTCTATGAGGAACTACCCACTGAAATAAAAAATGAAATATCTGACGAAGCTTTTGGACGTCGACTAAAACACCTTTTATTGAATAACCCATTATACTCAGTAAATGAGTACAGAGATATTATTTGTAATAAAATGTAATTTTTAATTATCGGACATGTTATTTTGTGACTTTTATTATTCTTAATTAATTTATTTTAATTTTATTATTAATTCTATTACTAATTAATTTATTTTAATTTTATATACTCATTGACGTGCTCTTTGCGAATTTTTATAGTTTTAAGATATTTAAAATGTAATTAAATTAAGCAAATTGAGTGAATAAATGAAACGAAACGAAACGAAACATAAGGCCCGATTGAATTATTTAGGGTACACCTGTAATGGTAATAAAAATATCGAAAGGATGACCGAGCCTACCAAGATTAGGGTGTGAATTAAACCAATTCGACTTGGGTTAGCGTATATAGAAGTATTTCAATGTTGTCTTTTTCACATCAACGGCCTGTTATACAGTCCACTGCTGGACTATGAGCCTCCTCCACTTAAGTGGAGGGTTTTGCCATAATCTCTGCGCTTGGCAGGCGGGTTGGAGATCGCAGATTAAATGGTTACTGTATCAGAGAGCGCTGCTGCCCGTTCCCTGTTTAATGTGTAGTCCCTAAGTCGCCTCTTACGACACCCACGGGAAGAGTAGGGGATGGTGACAAATGTACATTTTTACTTGTTATCTTTTTGTGTGTTGTCTTTTTTACTTGCTCTAAAATCTCAAGAAATTACAGCTAGAAACACGCAAAAGATTGGTTTTGTACGTTTTGAGAAAAGTGTGTTCTGGTGATGTGATGACTGATGATATTGATGATGTATCGACCTTCGAAACTTCCGCACAGAAGCCCACGAAAAGTAAACAGCTGGAATTGATTATTATCAAGCGGCATGACACGTTATTCCATCATTATTATCTACTAGCACATAAATCACACCAAATCGAACTCCAATGTAATTATAGTACAGTCGACAGCAAGATAACTTGCCCACAATCAGTTTAATCTTCACTCGTCTACCCTGAAACCATAATTAAGGGTCGGCTTCAGTCAGAGCTCTTAACAACGCAAAGAGTACAACCAATATAGAGAGGACAATCCCGAAGGGGGCATCTGGGAATATTATATCCCCTTCAGCGACAGAGGGGACAATCCTGACGGGGGCATCTGGGAATATTATGTCCCCTTCAGCAACAGAGAGGGGACAATCCCGAAGGGGGCATCTGGGAATATTATGTCCCCTTAAGCAACAGACAGGGAAAATCCCGAAGGGGGCATCTGGGAATATTATGTCCCCTTTAGCAACAGAGAGGGGACAATCCCGAAGGGGGCATCTGGGAATATTTTGTCCCCTTCAGCGACAGAGAGGGAACAATCCCGAAGGGGGCATCTGGGAATATTATGTCCCCTTTAGCAACAGAGAGGGGACAATCCCGAAGGGGGCATCTGGGAATATTATGTCACCTTCAGCGACAGAGGGGACAATCCCGAAGGGAGCATCTGGGAATATTATGTCCCCTTCAGCGACAGAGAGGGGACAATCCTGAAGGGGGCATCTGGGAATAAAGGAGAAAAAAACAATATCTTATTAATTCGGTATCTCGAATAAGAAAATAATAAAAAATAAGCATTTTATCACAAACTACATACGTTTCTAGTCGCCCTGGATGTCAAATCTAAGGGAATTGAATGTACAAGCAAAGAATACAAAATGTACACAGACATATTTTTTTTCTGGCCAGACTACAAAGATATTTCGTGGTCGAGCGGTACAACGTTTGGCTCTCATTATGGAGTTTCGGGATTCGAATCCGTTGAGGCGAATTCTCACTGTCACGCTTTAATCCTTAATTTAAGTTAGTCCGTCCTTTTTACCTTTGAAAGATTGAAAAGGGACAGAAGATGGCCATCCTAATATTAGAGCTATCAAACATCGAATTTGAACCTTATGGCCGTGCCGATTATACAATTTTAGAGAGCACTTAAAACATGCGACTTAAAAATATCTTAAACTGACAGCTATGCCCATATTTTAGGTTATCATTCGTTCAAATTAGTATCATTTGTTCATCAACTATTTCATTGGTCATAAAAACGAAAAGGATTGCTGGATTTTAAAATTAGAATTAGAGCATGACGTCCCGAATCGAGGCCATTGTGGTGAAACAAAATTCATGTTATGCGGCTCCATAACTCTTTCACCAGGGTTTGTAAGGTCGGTCGTTGAACTTAAGCTCGTAAGGTAAGAATAAGAAGAAGATCACGCGGTGTCATTGAAAAACAGGTTTAATCTGAAACTATACACGGATTAAATCTAATCTAAATGTTAATTAATTCCATTAATTAATACCAGTGCGTCTCATCAACAGTTCATATGCGTCCCCACCGAGGAGCATAACTACCGAGGAGTCCACCCTAAATTAAGGCCGATCGGGCATTAGTCGACCACGCTGACCCAGTGCGGGTTGGTCGACTTAACACATAACCTTAGAATTTTTTCGCAGGAGTGTGCAGATCCTCACGATGTGTTTGTTTCACCGTAAGAGCGTTGAATAAACGTGAATTTGGATTTCGAAAATACATTGGTACAGGATTGGTACAGAAAATACGTGGTGGGGGTCGAACCCGCGTCTCGCGGCAGCGGCCCTAGCTAGCCACTATACCACCGACGCTCTTTTACCAGCGTCTGTAGTCTCAGACTCATCTCGGACCCGTACACATACAACGTATAGAAAAAAAAACTTACGTAGTTTACGTAGTTTTACGTAGTTTAGGGCCACGAATAAGATGGATAAATAGATAAAAGAATGAAAGGGCTATTATGGAATTCGAAAATGGAACTCTTTGGGATCATGTTACTTTTTAATTTGCGAGACTGTCATTTGTTTTTCTATTGTGACGTCGTTCTTTCGAAAATTGTATGTCGCTATCAAAATGAATTTAGTTCGTGAACATTTTCATTTTTTACGTCCCACAATAGCAAAGGTACTCGTAATTATCGATCTGCCATTATAATTAACATGTCATCCACTTCAGCTATTAACTACCTAGCTACCTACCTTCTATAATTTCCCTGCCATCTGTCGCCAACTACAACTGGGATGGCAGTTCCGTTTTAAATTGTACCTTTAACATCGGTAATCAGTCAACAGGAATGATTGCTATGGCATTTAGGACACAAAGACATTGTAATTATACTGGTTATAATAAATGCGAGATGTGTTCACGGGATTCGTTAAATGAGAAAATGTAATTAGCAAGAAGAAAATTCTGTTGCTAAATATAAGTCTGTTATTTTAGTTATTTTACAGACCGCCTTCAGTTTAAAGATGGCGCCCAATGATCATGTTATATTAGGTAGCTTTTTTAAACCATGTAGGTGTTTTGACAAGGCCTTCTAAACTTAGAAACACATCAACAAAATAAATTGAAACTTTTTATTTTGTAAATGCAAATTGTTTTGTGATTTTTATAGGTACGTTTTAATTTGATTTGCATACAAGAAATTGTGACTTTTGTGAAATAACATACGCATATATTTAATATTTTATAAGTACACATTTTATATATTTTATTTAATATTAAATTGAGTTTGTGTAAGAAATTTTACAAAATTTTAGAATGAAATGTTACTTACTTTTTTTTTTACTGAGATTCTCCAGAATCATTATTTGAAATAAAAGCTAGATACCAAGGACAAAATAAGTTCTTGTAATTTTGATCAAGCTCTTGAAAGAAAGAAAGAAAGAAATACCTTTTATTCAGTACACGAGATGACGACACATACAGTACATCATTTGAAACTTAACCTAAGAAAATAAAACATAGTTGTCCGAAAAGTACATAAATAGTGCCAACGCTGGTTTCAACGCTGGTTTTCAGCTAGGCCCTGCAGGTGCGGTGTTGAACCCAATGAGAACAACACGACATTTTGCTCCTGTTTCTTTGCGCATTCAACTCTTTGTTATTGGTACTAATTTCTACTTTGTATACCTAGAAACAAGAAAAATACCTAATAGAAAAAGGTCATAGCAGGTGGGCTGTAACTTCCTCCTTCTGTAAACGCAAACAATACTTTTTAAGTTTAACTGAAAAACTCCGCACTGAGTCTAGGTTCTTTAGAGGTGGAGGCAGGTCGTTCCAAATCTTTGCGGAAGCATATTTGAAACAGCCTTTCCTCTTCCATTCCACATCTCTAATTTCCGTGTATCGTCGGACGAACATTTAGGATCATTATGCGGCGAGCGGTAATGATCCAAAGGTCTCTCATTTCCGGTATTTTGTCCGGGAATTATAATATTACCTAAATTACACAATGCCTAATTTCGTTAAAGTAAATCTTCTACGTTGACGTGATGATTGATTCAGTATCATTTGATTGATTTTAATGTACTTGTATATGTCGTGGCCATATCGTAGAATTGATCACATCATGAAATTTTCGATCATTTCATGAACTGGTCGCATTTCATGATGTGGCCAACTAAATTTGACCAGATCATTAAATCATGTGCATTTCACGATTTTGTCGTCCACGATTGGCCATATCGTGAAAATAGGGCGTCCATGAAATATTTAAAAAGAATCTAAATTATGTTTGGTACTTATTGTTCTCTAAGTACGACAGACATTTTCAGAGTACTTTTTCATCATAACTCTTTTTTTCTTCCTCATTTTAATAACGAATAATTCACTTTTTCACTGCGAGAAACAACGCGGCCGCCATGTTGGTACACAAACAAAGTGCTTCCAGCGCCTCTATCGGCAATAAATGTAATAATTTTACGATATGATCAAATAATCTTGACCATTTCATGAAGTAGCTGCGTTTTAGTTAAACATATCGACAAACGATTTCTTATCATTGATCTGGCCAAGGCACATCATGATGTGGCCAATGGTCAGTGAAAATTTCATGAAATGTGACCATTTCATGAAATGATCGAAAATTTCATGATGTGATCAATTCTACGATATGGCCACGACATATATACCTTAAAAGTTGGGTAGGTAGGTTGCCGTTGATGATGATGAGTCCATTAGACGGATGCGTTAACAAACTAAATAATCTACAAGTTATCAACAGCTCATAAAGTCCTCACTGAGGGGCTCGAGCCTACCCTAAATTAGGGGCGATTAGGCCTTAGTCAACCACGCTGGCCCAGTGCGGGTTGGTCGACCTCACACACAACCTTTGAATTTCGCAGGAGTCTGCAGGTTTCATTACGATGTTTTCCTTCACCGTAAGAGCGTCGAATAAACGTACATATGAATTCGAAATTCGAAAACACATTGGTACGTGGTGGGAATCGAACCCGCGACTCCCGGACGGGAAGCACCGGCCCTAACCACTAGACCACCGACGCTCTCGCAGATTATATTAGCAGAGAAACTTAAAGTAAAATTAAAGTTTTATTACACGAATAACAAGAATTCGATAAAGTTAGCCACGAGGTATCTAACCAGAGACCACAACCTGACTTCTGGGTACTCCAACAAAACCCTCGTATCGGGTTCGCAGAAAAGCACAGAAATTTCGTACTACATTGAATCGGGTGTAAAATTAGAAATTATTTCCTGGATACCTCAAATATACTCCTTCACAATTCATTTATTAGCAGGCAATTAGTTTTTAAGACCATTACAGTTCAAATTCAAACTCAAAATACAAATGTAGTTAGTTTAGTTAATTTATTTAGTTTTAGTTTGTCTGTAGTTACGTCTGCACTGCTAATATGTTCTAGTTTCAAAATTGACTATCTCTTTTAAAAAGGTCATAATTACTGGCATAGTAGCAGGCAAGGTTCACTTCGTAAAACCTAGTTAAAAGCCTAGAATACGTACATCCTACTAATATTATAATTGTGAAAGTTTGGATGTTTGGATGTTTGTTGCCGAATCACGCTTAAACCCTTTAGGATAGGCCCTGGAATAGGACATAGGGTACTTTTTACCGCGGTAAAAAACTTAATTCCCACGGGAAAAACTCATTTAACGCGTGTCAAACCGCAGGCGGAAAGCTAGTATAATATATTATAGAATATGAGTACATATAATACAATACGCTTCGTTTTCATTACTTGTACAAAATCTTTTTACCGTGAACTTGGTAATAAAGTAACCGACAGTCCATTTGTGAAGGTTTATGTTACTCGCCGACCATTCGGCCAGGCCGAATGCAGAAACAACAAATACACTGGCATTGTTTACCGAACCAAACTAACAGATATAACAATGGGGCTAATTCTGTAATTAGTATTAGGTCAATAGCATTGGAGTGAACGGGAAGAGAGAGAGAGTGGTTCGTGGTGTTTTTGTTTTAGCAGTCTTACTTGGCTTCTGCGCAAAAGTTCTACGTTTGATGCCCTAATGTTGTCATTTTCATCGTAATTTTATCATGTGAGTTTTGTTTGAGTCATCTCTACTAACATCTGCTGTCAGAAAAACTGAGCCGCCAATGACTTCTGAAGTTCTGACATAGCTCATGTAAAATTAATAATTCAGTGGCCTAATCGCTCTAATTCAGAGTAGGCTCGAGCCCCTCGGCTGTTGATGATGTGATCAATTATCATTGTCATTATGATTGAATGGAACAGATAAAACGGCAGAACGTGCTTTCCGAAGTAAGGAACCATTTTACTATCCGGACAATCGGGTGATTCAGTTTAAAATATATTAATCAAACTGGGAGCAATGTCTCACAAAGTATTTTTTTTACCACAGTGTCATCGAAATTCGAACCCAGAACCAAACGTTCCACAGTTCGACTACGGAGGCTATCATGGTTGAATTACTTTTATGGTTCTTTTTATACTTTATATGGCCAGGAAACCATAAATCAGAAAGCTATTTTAACTATGTATTTCATTTTTCCACAGACCTCGACAGATGGCAACATCACAAGTAGTATCCTGACCTTCGTTCCAGCAATAGAAGACGCTGGAAGGTCCCTCTCCTGCAGAGCTGTTCAACCCTCACTGCCTCATTCGGCACACGAAGACGGCTTCAAGATGGAGATACAGCGTGAGTAACCTTTTAACTTCCTATGTCTCCTGCCACCCTGGTACCTGATTTCAATATCTTTTAGAGGTACTCGTAGCTAGGGTTGCCAGGTCTTAAAAACGAAAAGCCGGACTGACCAGCCAGCTTAGCCGGACATTTGGGTAGTAAGAACCTTATTTTAAACGACAATTTTTTAAAGTTAGACTCGGTTTTTTTATCAGTTACCAAGTCTCCTTAAATTTTAATGAAACAACAATAAAATGGTAAAATTTAGAAGGCATAACCAAATGCCGTAGGTCGTCTAATTAGGCCGGTGTTTAAACTTCCGTTCAGCGCCATCTCATATGCAACAGCGTGCTACTATTATAGCGTTTTTACCGTTTCAACGCCATCTAGTATCTAGTAAATAGATTAGTTTTTACCACGCCATATAGTATCAAGGATCGGCGAATAGCGCCGATATGGCGCTAGCATCTATGTGAAGTGGCGATAATTGTCACTAATTTAGTAACCACATTGCACGTTAGATGACGCGGAAGTATCAAAGGTAACATTAACTGTTTTACCGATGTGAGCTACTATCTATGTCAAAATGGTATTTATTAGTACTAATGTAGTACAGACAACGCACGCTTGGTGCCGCTGTCAATTAGACCGTTCTCTCTCTTCTCGTAGAACATTCCTACATGGCGGACGTGTTCTTTCTATACTTAAAATAAAAACCCATTGTACACGATATAGCATTTATTGAAGCCTCAGCTGAATCAAGCAGCCGCCCATTACCCTGCCAACAGCCGGACACGCAACCAGCCTGACTGTGTCCGGCTTTATCCGGACTTCTGGTAATCTTACTCGTAGCTAACTTCGTGTAACATATTCGGTGTGATTACGATTGTTAAGCAACGGATGAATAAATAAAATATGGATGTTATGACATACGGAGCCGAGACATGGAACATGACGGTGAAGCTGGCCCACCGGCTACATGTCACTCAGCGAGCTATGGAAAGATCTATGCTTGGTATTTCGCTACGGGATAAAATCCGAAACGAAATCATTCGGCAGAGGACCAAGGTGGTGGATATTGTCCAGAAATGTAGCAAGCTGAAGTGGCAGTGGGCTGGCCACGTCTGTCGCAGAACCGATGAGCGTTGGAGCAGACGGGTTCTCGAATGGAGACCACGTCTCGGGAAGCGTAGTGTGGGACGCCCCCCTGCCAGGTGGACTGATGACCTGAGGAAGGTCGCTGGTGGTGGCTGGATGAGGAAAGCGGGTGATCGTGCGCTTTGGCGTGCCCTTGGGGAGGCCTACGTCCAGCAGTGGACTGCAATAGGCTGATTGATTGGATGTTATGGATGATGATGGGTGACCGGTATCCCACCAAAGCAAATATGGGTTGAGACTGAGAGGATACATTGTTTTCATAGAAATGAAGGCGTAAGGCCTGTCATTAACAGCCTCTGTGGCCGAGTGGTTCGAGATTTCGACGCCCATTACGGAGGTTCCGGGTTCGATTCCCGGTGGGGACACTGTCAAGCAAAAATCTCTGTGAGACTTTCCCCAGTTTGGTTAGGACATTGCAGGCAGAATCACCTGATTGTCTGAAAAGAAAGATGATTCCGTGCTTCGGAAAATCGGAAGGCACGTTAAGCCGTTGGTCCCGGCTACTATCTAGTTGTTACACGAGCCAAGTCAGTAGCCTTTGGCGGCTCTTAAAAACTGACGCCAGGGTTTGCGAGATCGGTTGTCGACCTTACAACCCACACGATGATGATGATGATGATGATGAAGGCGTAAAGGTGTAATGACAAAGGTGGTAGTGTTGAACACAAGGTGGACAGATAACTTTGGTAAAGGTTGCTGGACGCCGGTGGATGCAAGTAGCGCAGGACCGTTCACGTTGGAAACCTATGGGGGAGGCCTACGTTCAGCAGTGGACGTCTTCCAGCTGAAATGATGATGATGATGATGCTATCCGTTTTTTTTGTTACAGATCTACCAGTGGCACAACTGACCTTGGGAGCGAATTTAGACGCTGGTAACGTAGTGGAAGGTTCAGATGTGTACCTGGACTGCAGAGTGCGTGCTAACCCGTGGCACAACCATGTCTATTTCAGTCACAACGTAAGTGCTAGTCTAATAGAAAGTAAGAAATAAAAATGGAATGTAGTTTTGAGTTTTAGAAAGCTGTAGAACTAATGTGACGGTGACGGCAGAGTAGAATACATTTGTTACCAACCCCTACTCTTCCCGTGGGTGTCGTAAGAGGTGACTTAGGGACTACACATTAAACAGGGAACGGGCAGCAACGCTCTCTGATACAGTAACCTTTTAATCTGCGATCTCCAACCCGCCTGCCAAGCGTGGAGATTATGGCAAAGCCCTCCACTTAAGTGGAGGAGGCTCATAGTCCAGCAGTGGACTGTAACGGACCGATGATGTTGATTGATGTAGAACTAATGAAATTACAATCGGATTTATGGACCATCAATCATCAGAATAATGTCAATGGACCAGTAATAAAAGCTGTTAGATTCATAACCACAGATATGGAAATTGGGTGGGTCTTAAAGTTGAAACAGCAGCGGTTTGACAAAAGGTCGCCCTGCGAATAGGTTAAATGACGAATGTACGCAGATTTAGTTCACTTTTATGAGATTCCTCTTTTGTCAGTGCACAAGAGCTGGCAGAAACTAGAAAACAACTGAACATCATCGGGCTCAGTAGCATACTCTATATTTACTGACTTATTTGAATTACATTGCTGTGTTTAGGTCACATGGAACGGGAAATTAGTCTAGAGAAGTTTAATCAATGTTGACACATTTACGTTCAGCAGTGGTAGCCTGCATTAGTATGCAGGCTGACGACTGGTTTACAAAGCAACTGTTTTCTGAGCAAAGGGTTCGGGTGTGGTTTTTGCCGGATATTTTGAGTGATGAATTTGCATTTGTCTACAATTTTCGACGACCAACCCGCACTGGGCCAGCGTGGTCGACTAAGGCCTAATCGCCATAATTCAGGGTAGGCTCTAGCCTCTCAGTGGGGACGTATATGAGCTGTTGATGTTAGACAACTTTTAAACTCAACATCTGGACAACATCTCAACTGCTGGACTATGAGCCTCCTCCACTTAAGTGGAGGGTTTTGCCATAATCTTGGCAGGCGGGTTGGAGATCGTAGATTAAAAGAGAGCGCTGCTGCCCGTTCCCTGTTCAATGTGTAGTCCCTAAGTCGCCTCTTACGACACCCACGGGAAGAGTAGGGGTTGGTGACAAATGTATTCTACTCTGCCGTCACCACACGGCAACCCAACTAGTATATAAGTATAATAATATGGTAAGGTATCTTTTCGGGTTTGGGTGAATAATAGTATGTGATCTCTGTGTCTGGGAATACTAGGCAGCTGTAACCCCGTTTTGTTGTTGTTGATGTAATAACCCTAATCACTAAGTAATATCGCCTGTTATATTATCTGTAGTATCGATAGTATACGCCGCTTGTATATACAATCAGTGCCATCATTAAAAAATGATTGATCCATGTCATTGTTGCTTGTAATAATTGGACAGTACGTCTATCAATCTTGTTTGTATTTTATTCAGGACACGATCGGCTGTCTTAATTGTTTTGTAAATGTATTTCGAAATAATATTACGTTGGGATTGGAATCGTGTACCTATTTAATTTGTTTTTGTGATTTTCCTTATCCATATTTATAAATTTACAGCAAAGTCCTAGTGCCGTATTCACTGACTTTCATAACACAGGATATCCTAGTATGAAAGTCAGGGACTTATCTCAAATTAGTTTTGTTTATCAAGCCACCTGTAAACAATTAAATTCGTTAAGAATTCGTTCCATATGGTGTTTTGTAAGAGGCTTTTTTGAAATAAATTATTATTATTATTATAGATGTTTTCCCATTGAACAGGGAACGGGCAGCAGCGCTCTCTGATACAGTAACCTTTTAATCTGCGATCTCCAACCCGCCTGCCAAGCGTGGAGATTATGGCAAAACCAAACACTTAAGTGGAGAAGGCTCATAGTCCAGCAGTGGACTGTAACGGGCCGTTGATGATGTTGATGAAATGTTTTCCCAAAAACGCCCTGTTGAAAACTACTAACAGATTCAGCCATGGTTTAGATGCAAATTAAAACGGTTTTGAGCTTAATAATCTTTTTGTGAATTTCGGTGATTCTGAAGGTTAAGCATTGGTTCGGTACCAGCCCCAGCTATGTACGGAAATTGTCGCTACATAAACTATGTCAGAAGCCATTGACGACTCAACAATTCTGACACTAAGATTTGAAGTCGGTCGTCGACCTTAAAAACTACACAGCAAGAACAAGAAGATTATTAATTACTAGCGCCCGCGGCTACGCTCACGTTGTGTAAGATTTTCCCGTGGGAATAAGACTTTTCCCCATAAAAAGTATCATATGTTTTATTCCAGGGTACAAACTGTCTCTATTCTAAATTTCATCCCAATACCTGTAGTTTTTGCGTGAAAGAGTAACAAACATCCATCCATCCATACTTACAAACTTTGGCATTTATAATATTAGTAAGGATATAACCATAGGGTAGGCTCGAGACCCTCGTTGGGGACTTGTATGAGCTGATGATGAAGTTGACAATCATAAAACGGCTTTCTCTATCTACTAAGTTATCACAACCTTACTAACGTATCTTTCTTTTCTACAGGGTGTAACAGTGAAACCAGGTCCGAAGGTACTACTTGCAAACCAGAGCCTGGTTCTTCAGCATGTATCCAGGAAAGCAGCTGGAGCATACGTCTGTACAGCTAGGAATGCCCTGGGAGAGGGGTCGAGTGAACGCCTGATCTTGGACGTCAAGTGTAAGTAGTACAGGGGGCTGGCGATAGGTAGCGCTGAATAAATGTATTTATTTTATGAGCTACTCTACTACCCTTTTGCGCGAAGTCTTTATAAAGCATTGGAAGTGTAGCATTAATATAAGATTATTTTGTTATTACCCCTAATTATAAGACTATTTTGTTAAAAGAAATAAATAATTTTTGTATTTAGTATTTTTGTATTTGTATTATGTATTGTATGTTTAATCAACGATTTCACAGTTCGTAAAAAAGTACAAAAAATAGGGCACTTTACGGAGCTAATTGGCAACACTGTTGGATTTTCATCCAATCATTGCCTGTAATTTTCTTTTACTTGCCAATCACTGCCGGATTATCTGGGGTTGCCATTTGAAAAAATCTAGTTCCATCATTATTTAATTTCTACTCTTGTACACAGTAAAGAAACGCCTGCGAATAAATTAAATTATTGCATGTGAAGTCAATCAAGCTGGTAACAATGACAATGACAAACTTACCCTTATCTAAAATGTATTTTTCTACAGATGCACCAACATGCAAGTCGTCGCAGCCAACAGTGATGAGAGCTGCTAGGGGAGAGATCATTGAAATTGAGTGCGATTTAGACGCCAACCCTAAGGTGAGATCTTTTATTTGTTTTATTTAAAACGTAAACAAGAAATACACTCAAGTTAATTTAAAAATTAAATCAAAATATTTAGATTAGCTTAATCTAAAAGCGTGCCCCAAATCATATCCGATGCAAAAGTGCCCACGCTGGTCTCTTTTCCACGCTGCTGGATAGCCAGCGAAATATGCTGCACCAATATGACTCAGCGCAAACATCTTACCTATTTTAGCCTCATGAGTCGCCCTAACTCTTTGGCAAAAATCCTGGCTTCCAGACACTTGCCCCTGGGTACTTCAATCGCAAAGGGACCAATATGTAACTATCCAACAAGGTCTTACCTATAAGGTCACACTAAATAGTCACACTAACATTAGTTTGAATGGGTAATGTAAAATAATTAATTAAATTTCCTAGAACTAAACATTAGAAATATTGTTAGAAATTCAATTCTCTAATTCCATTAGTTCTTGTAATAAAATACGTATTGAATTTAATTTGAACCATTCGATTTATTGAAGATCTATTTTCAATTATTCTCTTATAATAACGTCTGGAGAGTTTAATATTTTCTTGGAAATCTTACCTGTATTCAGTCTGATTTAAAACCTTTATTCTATAATTGACTGAGCGAGCGCGAAGCGTCTCCGTTTCAACTTGGCCAAAATTGCTTTTGTATGTGTATCTGTCTCGCTTCTCAACCGATTTTCGTGAAATTTTGTGAGCAGGATCGAAAATGTTTTTAGAAATTTAAAAAAATTATAGACTTATGAGGGTTGAAAACGTAAAAAAATAATAAATTGGCCATTTAAAAAAAGCATTTATTTATATATACGAGGAGGGATCAAAAAGTAGTGAGAACGACATACTCCTTGCTAAGAAAAAAAAAATACTGGCAGGCATAGCTCAGATACATATTTGTAATATTAATAAAGAAAAAAATCTTCGATTCTCTTTTGTTTTTTTTTCTGAATGTAGTCATTTGTTTGCTTCGTGTCGGAACGTGTTCTCGAAAATGAAGAAAAACGAAGTGCGAGCCGTTATTAAATACCTCTGTTTAAAAAAGTGAACGACTCAAGAGATTAATTGCGATTTGGAGGTGTTGCCTCCATTAGGAGAGTCTGCTCCGCCGTATTCTACTGTCGCAAGGTGGGCTTCTCAATTTCGAGTAGGGAGAACGAGCACGGAAGACGAGCATCGTTGCGGCCGTCCATCGACGTCAGTCACCCAAGAAAATGTTGCGAAAGTCGAGAAAATTGTATTGAGCGATCGAAGAGTTACCATCCGATACTTAATTCAAGAAACGGGCATTTCATATGGAAATATTGAAACAATCTTTGAATATGAGAAAAGTTTCCGCAAGATGGGTGCCGAGAATGTTAACCGACAGTCAGAAACAAAATCGACTTGACATTTCGAAGATATTGTTGGACAAGTTTCAAGAAGATTCTGAGAACTTTTTGTCTCATTACGTAACAATGGACGAAACATGGGTCCATCATTTTGATCCTGAGACAAAACAGCAATCTTCGCAATGGAAACGGCCATCATCACCGACCCCGAAGAAGTTTCGTGACGTGGCATCGGCTGGCAAGGTTATGGCCTCAATATTTTGGGACTCAGAAGGGATATTGTTGATTGATTACCTGGAGCGTGGAACCACTATTACAGGCCAATGTTATGCACCTTTAATTCCCAAGTTGAGGAATGCCATCAAAGAGAAAAGGAGAGGGAACTTCGAAGGGGCGTGCTGTTTCATCACGACAACGCACCCGCGCACAGGTCGGCAGTTGCGATGGCTGCCATTCAGCAAGCTGGCTTCGAATTGGTTGACCACCCCCCTTATTCACCAGATCTGGCGCCTAGCGATTTTTATCTGTTCCCCAAATTGAAAGAATACTTAAGGGGAAACAGGTACGAAGACGATAACGAGGTGATGGATGCCGTGGAGAGCTTTTTGCAGGACCAAGACAAAACTTTTATTTTTAAAGGGATTGAAGCCTTGGAAAAGCGCTGGACTCGGTGTGTAGAGAGACTCGGAGACTATGTAGAAAAATAAATTATTGAGTTATCAATAGTCATTATATTCTATTTCATTCTCACTACTTTTTGATCCCTCCTCGTATATATATATATATATATATATATATATATATACTCGCGAGGTCTACAGCGCACAGAGCCACTGTACTAGTTATATAGATAGATGGCGTCCCTGGAAAGACTATAAATGAAGTCTGTCGTAGTAGTTACAACTATGATAGAAAATACCGGGTAGTTTAGCCCATAAAACTGTTCAACTTTTGTTCTATGCCTTATACATAACTATCGATCCACCCGCGGCTGTACTCGCGTCGTGTAAGATTATCCCCTGGTGGGAATAAGACTTTCCCGTAAAAATCCCAAGTGTATCCAGGTTACAAACCATCTCCATTTCAAACATTCAAATCAGTTGAGTACCGTGAAGGCGGAACATACATTCAAACATCTGATCATCCAAACATCCAAATATACTTTCCTTATATTAATGTGATGTTAAAATAATTTGACTAATCATGCTTATAAACACACGTGGTCTTTATATTGATTTAAGTATTTAGGTTACTGACAATTCGTTCAACAGCAAATCCTGGTAAAACGCGGAGTGACATAATGACCTTTCTTTCTAGTTATCTCAAAGTTTTCGAGATTAATTTTACACCTTGTTTTCACTTTTAAATGACCCAGAGTTTTACAATTAGATAACTAATAAATTAATCATTAGATTTAAGCAAACTGTACCATATGAAATTACGATAGGCTCCGTAGCGTAGCCTTGTTATACCACAGAATAGAAAATAGAATAATAAATACCTTTGCCTACGATGCTCAGGTTCGGATCCCGCTGAGGGCAAATATTCTTGTGATGAGCACTTGTTACCTTTTGTCTGAATATTGTCTTTATACGTACATGCGTCTGATTCTTATTAGTACAGGCAACGAATGTATTCGAAGGTGCCCAAGATGGCCGTGTGTTCCCACATATTTATTTACGTATTTTACCTAAATTTGATAATGATAACAAATACATTTGTCATCAGGAGCCAATGTCGTACCACTGGTGGTTCAACAGTTCTGCCCATAGCAAACATGAGCTGACGACTTCTACCGTGAATACTGCACAGAATATGCAGGGTGAGTTTGACTTACGGTAACTTTCATTTATAAAGCCACGCCTTTTTCCCGCACCTACCGTCCTTCATCCACATTCATCAAGCTGTTCATGCAAGATACGTAGGTTCATAAACAATTACTGTTACTATAATTGCAAGAGCGGTGCCTCCTATCACAGGCTTACAAGCTTACAAGGAGTCACCGGTCATTAATGTATTACTGTACGTTATTAGTAAAAAATAAAGTTTTTTTTTTTTTGTATAACATTTCCAATAAGCAGGGATCGGAATGAGATGCTGCTGCACAAAAGGATTAGCTTAGTACTCGTATGATGCAAAGGATCTATGCATCAAAAGGATCTATGCAGGTAAATCAGCCTGGCTTGTAGCGGGAATGGGATCCTATATCTTATCATAATGGTTAGGTATCTATTAAGGCCAGTTTATACTTTGACAAGTAAAAGTGCGAGTTGCAAGTACAGTTGTCAAAACAAAAGTTTCATATCTTCCTGTTGTCAAAAAGCATATTATTTCGTGTTGCCAAGGAAACACTCGCACTTGCAAAAAATAGACCCGACATCTATTTTTATAGTTGACTTGCAACTCACACTTGCTACTTGTCGAATTGTAAATCGGCCTTTAGAGATTATAATAACAGCATATTTTTAGATGTGGTATTGGGCAACTGTAAGTAAATTCAATGAAAGAATAGATCTGTGTGTGTAGACTTTGGCTGTAAGTAGGTGTTCTCAAACGTATATATAAAAACTCTCAGTTGCACTTTCTGTTTTATTGACTCTACGAATCTTGTCGACGTTTATCTGGACATGTCCTGAATTGGATTTTAGCCCTCCTAATTAAAATTTTCTAAACTCTCAATTAGCTTACATACCTTGAATCAAAAATAACTTAGCCTTAAACAGAAGCGATTTATGTATTGTCCAGAAGAGAATACCAACCTAAACCTTTAACATTACGCTAGCCTTACTTGGCTTAATTCATATTATTGGGTGAGTCTTTTAAATTCATTTTAAACCGTATTAACCATGTTAATCTTACATGCTTTTCTTGGTTCCCAGGAACGTTCCTATACATGGTGAACACCTCAGCTGACTACGGCTGGGTACAATGCTCTGGTACCAACTCTATCGGACGACAGAGCAAGCCGTGCCTCTTCCACATTCTACCAGCAGGTGAGATGTTATAACTATAAGAAATAAAAACATGAACATAATTCGAATTTCGCATAATCCATAGACAAAAAAACGGGTATTTTTTTATCAGTGTGTATATTTAAGAGGGGCGGTTGGGACGTATATGAGCTGTTGATGATGATGATATTTAAAAATACGAACTTTTCTCAAGGAATTTGGGTCGAAAGAAACAAAAGAAATATCTCCAAGTAATGGTGAGCGTTAGCCGTGTGGTACGGCAGAGTAGAATACATTTGTCACCGACCCCTACTCTTCCCGTGGGTGTCGTAAGAGGCGACTTAGGGACTACACATTGAACAGGGAACGGGCAGCAGCGCTCTCTGATACAGTAACCTTTTAATCTGCGATCTCCAACCCTCCTGCCAAGCGTGGAGGTTATGGCAAAACCAAACACTTAAGTGGAGGAGGCTCATAGTCTGAGAATGGTGAGCGTTGAGAAGTCGATTCTCATGGTCACATTACAGCACCATGGATAAAGGTGACAAGGTCTAAAATTAATTAGGTGAACTGCAGTAAAATCAACATTTGTTTCGGTCAAACGTTCACTGGGCTCTAGTCTCTAGTTCATCAAAAGCTCATATACGTCCCCACCGAGGGGCCGAGCCTACCCTGATTTAGAGCGATTAGGCCTTAGTCGACCACGCTGGCCCAGTGCAGGTTGGTCGACTTCACACACAACCTTTGAATTTCTTCGCAGGAGTGTGCAGGTTTCATCACGATGTTTTCCTTTATGAATTTGAAATTCGAAAACACATTGATACGTGGTGGGGATCGAACCCGCGTCTAACGGACGGCAGCGACCCTAGCCACTAGACCACCGACGCTCAGTCTCTAGTTCAATGAAATTAAATGAATAGTTTACTAACTTCTTGATGTTACATCTGTTAGTTTCGTCATTAAACTATTTTAGGTAAGTTTGACAGAAACAAAAGAATCAAATTGTAAAAGCATAAAGCTTTTAGGGTGTAAGTGTAGCTAGCTCTTTTTAATATGCATTTATCTTACTTCTTGTGTGGCTACAATAGTTCCTTTTTAGGTAGGTATCTCTGTGTTTTTCTGAAAATTTGAGTAAGCCAAACAGCTTCCCGAATATCCCGACAAAACGATGCATCCGGACAAGCAAAATAAGAATAGTTTGACTAAACAGTTCAAGTTTCCGATCGTTCTAAACCGAGATGTTTATAATTATTCTCTCCATTGGTGTAACTATATACCTATTAACTTACGTTGAATGAATGAATGAACGAATGAATGAATGAATGAATGAATGAAATTATTTATTTGCTGTAAACACGGTACATAGAGAGAGGTTGAATATATTTGAAATAGCTCAAGCGTGCTTAACTGATTTTGTCAGTATGCAAAATATTAACAAAATTAACAACGTTTTCTCCATAGACAAGCCATCATCGGTGAAAGCGTGTGAGATCACCAACGTGACGTACGACTCGCTCACCCTCAACTGCACTCCGGGACACGATGGAGGGATTCGACAGGCCTTCTCACTTCAAGTAAGTCATCATCAGCAGCTTATACGACCCCACAGAGGGGCTCGAGCATACTCTGAATTAGGGCGATCAGACCTTAGTCGACCACGGCTCAGTGCGGGTTGGTTGACTTCACACACAAGTACAGCTGACGAATTAGCTGGGTAATTAACCAAAATAACCCACTTCAAACTTGTCTATTTTTTTTCTTGGCTTTTACCCTTCCGGCTGAATCGTCTACATCGTTTAATCTTTGAAAATAATGAAATTAACTGAATACCAAGTCTCCAAAAACTTAGATTGTATATCATCTGGAAAAACAAAGTTATTACCTACATTATTTTTTAACTTTTTCCGTTAGGAATTCGAGCAGTAATTTCGTCAATCCTTGTGACCTGCGGGTCCTCGCTTTGAGGTCAAGGAGGCCTCAAAAGCCATTCTGTTTATTATACTAAAAGCTCCTTAAAAAACATTTTGTCACAAGGCCTTTGAATATAAACTCCTTTAATATTTGATACCTTCTTTAGGAAATATGAGGACTTTTTAAAATTTTATTTGTGGTCGTAAATAGAGGTTTTAAAATGTAATTTGTGGTCGTGATTAGAGGTTTCTATTCCAGTTTGTTTACTCTTTTTTGTTTATTTTTTTTGTTTTTTTATGTCTCTATTTTTTTATTTAAGAATAGTAATCATAGTGTCTCCTTGTAAATTAGAATAAGTTAACATGCACAATGTCCTTGTTAGAAAAAATATGAATACAGCGAGCCGATCTTTTTTATTAATATCCTTCATCAACGGCCCGTTACAGTCCGCTGCTGGACCATAGTCCAGCCACAGCCAGTCCAGTCATAGCCTCCTCCACTTAAGTGTTTGGTTTTGCCATAATCTCCACGCTTGGCAGGCGGGTTGGAGATCGCAGATTAAAAGGTTACTGTATCAGTATTAATATCCTTATACGAATGTATTTTCTTATAAAATGTTCCAAGTATTTTCTCTCATACAGTTTTTTTTATCGAAAAAAGGATTTTACTGACGAATTTGGACCGAAAGTTAACCGCTTCACTTCCAATGGAATTTGTGAAACTTTTTTAATTGAAATTTGTTGGTACGATCATGCGGGCTAACTTTTATAAAAATTATATTACACTCCAGCTGTCCGCCCGCGTGTACGCCTCGCGTTGTGTAAGATTTTTCATGTAGAAATAAGACTTTTTCTTGCAAAAGTATCCTATGTGTTAATCCATCTCCATTCCAAATTTCTTCCAAATCCGTTCAGTAGTTTAGGCGTGAAAGCGGAACAAACATCCATAGATTTAAACATCCAAATATCCAAAGATACTTTCACATTTGTAATATTAGTGTGATTATAGGTATACTTCACACAAAACTGAGTAGGTACGACCTAAGTCGTTAGCTAAAAAAATCCTTAAATTAATGTTTACATTGCAACAGAAACTCTGTCTGTCTATGACACCTTTACGGCTAAACTACTGAACCGATTTTGATGAAATTTGGCACAAAGATAAGCAGTAATCCAGGCTATGTTTTTTTGTTCCTACACTATTTTGAAGTCCCTAAACCACCACCATCTTGGTCCTTGGTGCTTGCAACTATTCGTGTAAATTTCCCTAATGACTAAACCAATGAAAATCGACCTTTCAAAATAGAATAAATCATAACCTGTCTTCCATTGCAGTTGGATTGCAGCGACACTGGCAATGCTGACAAGAATATCATGTTTTAGTTGCATTATAATTTTCCCGTTTGAGATTATTTAATTATTGATTAATAGCACGTCTCGTCTCATTCGGAAACTTTTCGCCAATCGAGTCATTCTCACTCGGAAGCGACGCTAACTCTCATTTTCTGCATACCCCCAGGTCTTCGACATGGGCACAGGCGTGCTTCTCCGCAACGTCACTAACGATGACCCTGAGTTCGAGGTCTCAGGGTTGTCTTCCAGCAACTCCTTGGCGGTGCTGGTTAGGGCTTTCAACAGGAAGGGCTCCAGCGAACCTCTGACCCTCACATCCAGCCTCCTAAAGTTTCCTGAGAGGCACACAGGTAAGACGCTGAGTAAGTGACTTTTTTATTAAATTTTCTGCAGTATTTTGGTTCTAATTGTAGTTGATCAGACGTAGACAACCCCATGTAGCAAGCAACCCCATGTAGCAAGCGATGAGATGTTTTACGAGATAGTTTATGGGGGTGACATTAGATTTTTACTGCGTGAATGAATGAAAGAATAATCTATGATGTTTCGTCATTTATTTTGGAAAATAACATACACATAGACAATTTTAACCTCTAACTAACCTCTAACCTCTATAACATCTTACTTCTTGACCTCGAAAACTAAATGGAAAATATCCAGCTTATTTCAAATTTACAACAAACCAAGTACCAAAGGATTCAAATTTGTTCTTAGGTTCCGAAAATTACCCATAATTTTACTAGAATTTTTTTAGTTTTAAAATTTAAATTAGCCGAGAAATGTTTCCCATTTAGTTAGAAACGATTAAGACTGTCAGAATAAGTAAATTATTTTGACGCGGGCCAACCTCTCACCCAGGAAAGTCTTATAAAAAACTGGATGAATTGTACAAGAATTTTCCTCTCTAAAAATTAAATTCTTGTGCAAAAGATGTTATCTGTAGAATACCAATTCTCTTGATGAATCCCCTTGACTTATTCAGCTTTTAGACTTTTTATTTCGCAAAGATATTTCACTCGTATCTTTTGTTGGAATGAGCACGATGAAGTTAAAAAAATATTTTATACATAAAATAAAACTATAATATGGCTCCATGGTTCGTATGGCTCCAAATGGAACTAGTGTTGCCGCTCGATAGTCCAATATCGATAGTTTAAGTAAAAACGATAGTATCGAAGACGAAGGCCGCTATCGATAGTATCGATACCATCGATAGTTTATGCAATATTGAGGAGCAATACTATAGATAGTATCGATAGTTTTTTCGTTTTCAACAATCGATACTATCGAATTGCTGCTTATCAATAGTATTGCGCTAAAATACCTATCGATGGGCCTATCGATTGGGTACTTACATGTTTTTGGCGTTCAACTATCGAGTTTTCGGCAGCATTAAATTAAACTATATAATGTATACTATATTTCTATAAAGTCAAATGCCTTCAATAAATTGACCGAGCGAGGGCGAAGCGTTTCCGTTTCAGCTTGAGGAAAAATGTTTTCGTATCCGGCGGATGGCCGGCTGTTTTCCTCTACAGGTTGCATTCTTCAACCGATTCTCGTGAAATTTTGTGAGCAGATTCTATATTAATTTAGATTTTTTTTGTAGATTTAGTTTATTGATTTTTTTCAAAATGACTGAACATATAATACAAACATTTTTTAACATTTCCAATTTTCCAACATTTTGGGGAAAATAGTGAATATTGGGAACCCTGTATCGTGTGACCTTTTAGACCTACACAATTGAATTACGGCTCAAACTGTCAGGAATTTTGTACACTTTAAAAAAGTATTAGTGACCTTTATCGTCAGAGCCTTCCAATGTCGTTTTTGGTGCTTTTATAGCAACTACTCAGCGCGCGAGAATTTCAGACTGCTGCAAATCTGGATAAATTACTATCTAGGTGAACCCAAACAACATACCAAAAGAGCAAGTTTACCGCAATTATGTCTATTTCAGCCTTTTTATTTGTACGATATGACTGGCCTATACGAGTATTATCAGATATTTTTTTGTTACAGCACAAGTCCCTGTCAAGGTGGAACTGACGACAGTGCTCATCATAGTACTGGCAGCAGTGGGCGTCATAGCTACTATGACGTTGCTGTCCGGAGTCGTGTTCTGCTGTCGGTACTGCAATCGGAGAGACAGTAAGTTCATTCGTCAGTGGAAAGGTAAAAATACTAAAGCGCCAAAGTACAACTTTACAGAAGAGACGATTAACACCAAAAACGCGTCGCTTTAGTCATCGGCCTAACGAACAGACCCAAAATTTTGGATGGCTAAAACGTCAAAAAAGTCCTCAGATTAACAAATCACCTAACAACGCAATCACTAATCAACGCAAAAAAAAATTCAATCGAACTGTATATATAACTCATTTGACGCCAATTTGGCGCTTTAGTACTTTTTTATCTCTGAGACGTTTTTTTTAAATACAAAAATTAAGAAGAAAATACCCGTGCTCTAGGTGGCGAATCATTCATATGAATCATGTACCAGTATTATTTTTTTATCTCCTGTAATACAACTGTAATACCGCCAAATATACTGACAGACAGACAAACAAACTAACAAATAGAAAAAATCTTCTCCTTTATAAAGTTTGTATGGAAAGGCCCAAAACTTGATTGATTCGCCTTTATTTGGATGATTTTTAAATAAATATTGACAGACTGACATAATGGCCTCGATTCGGGAATTCTAATTTTAAAATCCAGCTATCCTTTTCGTTTATATGACCAATGAAAGAGAGGTGATGAATTCAGACGAACGAATGATATTATTTTGAATGAATGATAACCTAAAATAAGGGCATAGCTGTCAGATTAAGAGATTTTTAAGTCGGTTGTTTTACGTGCTCTCTAAAATTGTGCAATCAACGCGTCTATAAGGTTCAAATTCGATGTTTGACAGCTCTAATATTAGAGTGGCCATCTCTTGTCCCTTTTTAATTTTTAAAAGGTGAAAAGTACTGACGAACTTAAATTAAGGATTAGAGCGTGACTGTGTGAATCGTGACCAATATCTTCGTAATTCGTAATAATAGTCAATTCAGAGTCGGACAAGTGGGTTAGAGTTATAGAGGGTCGAAACAAGTGGCAACGAGATTACACTAAGCCACAGGATCGAATCCCGGGCGAGCCGCAAAATCTAACTCTGTTGATATCGGTAAATGGCTCGACGAACTTGGGCCAATAGTGTTGGGAGAGCGCAACTGAATTTCGAAATACAAACTTGCGAAGAGGATGTTGAGTTAGATCACTGAATCATACGTAAATATGGCGTTGAATGGTCAAACCAGCCTCTTTTTAGGGTTTCGTTTCGCTATGTCTGTCTGTTTGTCCGCGGCCTAGCTTAGAGACTTAGTACTGAAGGCTGTAATTTAGCATTGACGCATTGAAACCAAATATACCACACACCACCACGTATGTATGTATGTGTGTATATACCGTATTTTTTTGTCGTAATCATGCCGACAAAGTAAAGTCAAAGTCAAAATAATTTATTTCCATAGGATGTTATTACATCACTTAGATCCGTCATTACATTTTTTTGGGTGAGTTCACTAACACAATGGCGGAATCTGTGGAGAAGAGCTAGAATAAAACCTTAAAAAATATATTCCTGTATCAGATACGTAAAGTGGTTTATTTTTTCTTGACTACTCCAATCTTCAAACTTTGATGTGTAATAACATCACTGATTTAAAAAAAGAAACAATACAGATACTGATCCCATCCCTAGCAAGAAAACATTAGTCCCGAACCAAAGTGTGTAGTGACCAGCTTTTAGTTGCGAATCTATCGGAAGGGCCTTTACACTTGTCGACATCACTAATAAAATGTTTTGTATCTTTACGTTCTTTTTACATATAACGTATGAAGGTTCGGTTCCTAGGAGGACCTGATTACCATTTTGTGTGTGAAATTGTTGAAGTTACAATAAAATTACAGTGATTTTTTGAAAGTTTCAATATGTCTGTCTCTTTCAAAAACGATTTTTTGTATGGAGATTATATGGCGTTACTGACAAAATATGACGTCACAAGTGGGTATGTGCCTCTCTGTCTAATCTTGAATTTCAAACCTTTATAACTCGGTCAATTTTAAAGATAGAGCAAAAAGCATTTTACTGTTGATAGCAGAAACTAACAAGTTTGGATTTATAAAATAAAATAAAAAGTAGTCCGATCCCCTATTGTTGAAGTTACCACTAAATAAAATTAAATATAGGATTTTTTTTCATTCATTCTATCGATATGCACAGAAATTATAGGTATTAATTACAGAGAGATCGTTTCTCACTATAGGTATAACTCGCGGGACTCTTTTTACCAAATCTTGCTACAAATAGATTCCCCATAGTTCTACTTTGAGGAAGCGTTTTCGTAGTAACAAATATAAAAGGAACCAAAGAGATACTTATCTGCGTAGTTAACTATAATGTTTTGCTCTTTGGCCCACGTTCAAAATCGTTGGATATAAATTAACTTCCGTAACAAACTTCCAGTGGCTAATTTTGTCGAATTGCTATTGGTTTGGTTACCGGCGCTGGCGCAATGTCCCTATAAGCTCCAATGATTGCGCTCTTGAACCGCAATTCTCGGTGGCCAATAGGAATCGAATGACTAGGTTGCACTTTCTGCGGTTAGGTTGTTTGTAACTGTTGAGCTAAGTGCATAGTTTGGAATGGAAGGCAATTGGATAAAATTCTCAATAAAATGAGAGACTATAAAGATATGAAAAAGAAATCCCTTTGTTCCAACTAGTATAGTAGGTGCAATTGTCATCAACTGCTCATATGGCCCACCAAGGGGCTCGAGCCTACCCTGAATTAGGGCGATTAGGCCTTAGTCGACCACGCTGGCCCAGTGCGGGTTGGTCGACTTCACGCACAACCTTTGAATTTCTTCGCAGGAGTGTGCAGGTTTCATCACGATGTTTTCCTTCACCGTAAGAGCGTCGAATAAACGTACATATGAATTCGAAATTCGAAAGCACATTGGTACGTGGTAGGGATCGAACCCGCGTCTCCCGGACGGGAGGCAGCGGCCATAGCCACGTAACCTAGGATATTTATGCTGGTTGGCATATACTGAGCTCGCACGCCTCAGGCGACCGCCTTACGATGCGCTGGCCCTTATATTCCAGTTGAGCTCTGGTCAATCGTGGTGGAAGCATTGTACAGGCTTAAACGTATTTGGTAGAAAGATTGAATATTTTTTTTATTTGTTTGTTTACCTTCCATTTAGAAGGCAACAATCTCTCTATTCCACCTAGTTTCATAGAGGCATAGAATCAACGTTTGTGCTAAGTGCCATACAAAATCGAGTTGCTTGCGTGTCAAAATGTGTAAAGTACCCATTCTTATGTCTTCGGATTTTTGTGCTGTTAGCATAAATGTAAATTCCATGCCTCAATTTACTACGTTCATTTGTTTCAAATGTTAATTCCATGCCTCAACTTACTACGTTCATTTGTTTCAAATGTAAATTCCACGCCTCAACTTACTACGTTCATTTGTTTCAAATGTTAATTCCATGCCTCAACTTACTACGTTCATTTGTTTCAAATGTTAATTCCATGCCTCAACTTACTACGTTCATTTGTTTCAAATGTAAATTCCACGCCTCAACTTACTACGTTCATTTGTTTCAAATGTTAATTCGATGCCTCAACTTACTACGTTCATTTGTTTCAAATGTTAATTCCGTGCCTCAACTTACTACGTTCATTTGTTTCAAATGTAAATTCCACGCCTCAACTTACTACGTTCATTTGTTTCAAATGTTAATTCCATGCCTCAACTTACTACGTTCATTTGTTTCAAATGTTAATTCCGTGCCTCAACTTACTACGTTCATTTGTTTCAAATGTTAATTCCATGCCTCAACTTACTACGTTCATTTGTTTCAAATGTTAATTCCATGCCTCAACTTACTACGTTCATTTGTTTCAAATGTTAATTCCACGCCTCAACTTACTACGTTCATTTGTTTCAAATGTTAATTCCATACCTCAACCTACTACGTTCATTTGTTTCAGATAAAAATGAAAAGGACAAGAGGCAACAGGACGAGACATCCAACATACCACTTACAGGAACCAAAGAATCTGAGTCAGTGGACAGTTTAGGTAAGTTATTTAAGTGGTAGTTTTAGTTTTAAGTCTAATTTAAACAGCAGCGTGTCAAAAACACTGAATAAAAGATTGCGAAGATGGAATGCCTACTTTAAGAAAGATGGCGAAAGTGAAACGGCATTGAAACGCCGAAAACTGTTATCTGTGTGCTGTTACATGCTGCGGCAGAATATCAGCGATTTGCCGTAAGCGTATCATCATGCTGAGCTGCGGCCTTTTTAGCACACACTTTGAATACTGTAGGTACTTTATTTTTTTTTACTGTTATGTTTTGTTTGTCATTAGTGATTTTATTAAATATTTTGAATTGTAATACGTGTGTGTCTTTGTGCTAAATAAATGCTTGTCTATGTCTTTGTCTAAACGCATTAAATTTAAATAATTTCAACAACTACAAATATATCTACAATTATTTTGATGATGTGTTTCTGAAATAGAAAATAGGTATTAAAAAAATAGGTTTTTTATTTTTTTGCAAGAGTTTTGTTCCATAATTTTTTTTTCACCAGCCACATCAAGCTGAAACTAAGCGTCTAATAAAAAAAAAAGAAAAAAACAAATTATCGCTATAAAAATTTCGGAATGTTCGATCCAGCCCACATCACAAGCTACAGAACTTCCTTTAAGGAATTTTCCTTGTTCGCAGACAAAAACCCGGACATAATCCCTCTAGACGGCAAGATAAGCGACAGTTGTTCGAACAAGTCCTCGACTACCGACTACAGCTCTATCCGACCGCTGATCTCCAAAACCCCTACTGACAAGTACGACGTGCCTCCAAACTGCGACAGATATTACGACCACAATATCGATCCAGGGAGCCATTATATCCAGGTATGTGTCAGTTGAAATGTTGTATAGAGTCCAGATGAAATAGTACCACAAATGGAGGTTCTATCAATCTGTTATGATATTCATATTAAATACTAGTTTTAATTTTGTTATGTATGTGTCTGCAGTATCAAATAAACGCTATCTGTCTTCTCTTAATAGGACAAGAGGCATTGCATACAAAAAATATTAGATTTTTTTCATAGTTCATCTGAAAGTATACAAAAATAGAATACTGACTGTCAAACAGAATCGAAATCGATCGAAAAACAAACTAGATACAACATTATTAAACAAATATATCTGTCCCTCTTAAGAAAACAAAATTTTCTATGGCAGATGTATGGCCCGCGTGACATATGACGTCACATGTCTCGTCGGACCTCTCTGTCTAACCATCAACTTTGAAGCCTTATAACTTTGTATCTGAGCAAGATATTTGAAAAAAAATTTTTTATGTGTTTACCTGGAACTTGAAATATTTCGTTTAGATTTAGCCCGAAATGTCCCACTGCAAGGCAAAGGCCTCTCTCCCTTTCTTCCATTCCTTCCTGTCTTGTTCCATCACTCGCCAACCGTTGTTATAGACGTCTAATTCGTCACGCCATCTCCTCCTTGGACGACCTCGACGTCTTCTAGCATTTGCGGGGACCCAGTCGGTGGTAACTTTGGCCCAGAACTACTTTGGTAACTTTCGATTAATGAATTTTTAAAAATTGTGCATATTCCCTAGGGCAATTAAGCTTTAGTTGTGTTGGGTGTGCCGATTTCCTCACGATATTTCACAATGGAAAAAAAGTACAGAAGATGCGAGTCCTGCGGAGTTTCTTAAGTCAGTTCTTCTCTACAGTCAGCGTACACTTGTACATTAGTACATGTACCAACTATGGACAAGCTTTCGTCCTTGGTTTTATTAGCTTTGACTTTAAATTTTTTCTGTACAATCTTATTATGAATAAAGAATTTTTATATTTATCATTATTAATTTACAGCAAGAACATCAAACGATAATATGAAATTATAATTCTAAATTAAAATCAGATTAGCCAAGCAATTTTTTTATTATATTTTCCTCATGGCCAAATCATATTTCCACTTTACAAGTATATATTTTTTCAGGTCCGGCCCATGGAGTACAGAGTTCGACCTACATACCAGCCTAACCTCCAAATGCCGAACCTAGGGCCCAGCATACAGAGTTTGGGCCCAATGTCTAGCTTAGCCCACATGCCCAACGTTGGGCCCAACGAGTGTCACAGACAGTACGACAAAGTTTACGAAGATTGGTTGAAATATAAAAACGCCTTGCCGCTCAATACTAGTGGATTGGTAAGTAAATTAATTATAATTAACCATAATTACGGTGACGATTTTAATCAGTCATAAAATGATTTTCTAAGAATATCCTTTTTGCTTGAAATTTTGGAAAAGTCTCTTATTTTAGCAATATAGTGACAGGTCTCCACAATCTTATTTTCTTCTATCAACCGACACGTGAAAAGAGTTGAAGAACATTAAGGCAACTAAAGTAAAGTAATCGAGTTTTGCTGCAGAAAACATAATTTTCTGTCCTTGAGTTATAAATACACACTAAAAACAAAACATTACATAGCTAATAAATAAAACATGTCAAAATTAAAACTTAAACTTAAACCTACCTACTTAAGTTACCTACTTAACCTACCTACTTATATTTTATTATTATTATTATTAATCAAACAAACCACCCCGAATCGTACCCGGTGGGAATGTGCCCATCACGCTGGCGGCATTGCCTTGTTGGCAAATAATAAAATAATGTAACAAAATTAACCGAAAAACAGATAACTAATTTTCTCAAAAGAAATCCAGTAGAATATGATTTTATATGGTGAACTGAAACATCATCATTTTGAGAAAATCTGTCAATTACACTCTACATTTACGTCTTCCGGCTGAGATGATTATGTTGATGATGATGATGACACTATCGTTTTTTTTATAGTTACCCGCCGAGCAACTGATGCCACCAGAGCTTTACGCCACGCCGCCGCCGCCGACCCTATACTCCAACCCCAACAGGAATCCTCTAAACCTAGCTCAGATGCCAGAGCTAGAACCTAGGTACGGATTTTTATTGATTTACTTGTGATTAATACAAAATAATGTAGTTTGGAAATAGCCCAGAAATTAGATAGGATAATTTATTTATTCACAAGATATGAACAAGTAGGTTTAGAAATATCTTACATTAAAATATAATATAAAGAGACTTAAAAAAAAAGAAAAAAGAAAAAGAGTCTGCGAGCAAATATTTGATAGTATCATAATTTTAAGACTAACTTAGATGAAAATTACAATGGTTAATCTAAGTCTTACCAAAGACGCCTTGAGCCATATTAGACCTAAATCAAGGCCCAGTGCAGACTGCCAAACTTGATATTTGAAATTTTCCTTCGAGCTAAATGCATATTAAAATAATTTCAAGATATCCAATCGAAAACTAGAGAGTTAAGTGTTTTCCCGCAGGTACAACTGAAGACTCACTGTCTTGTCTTGTTTTTCCCGGTAGTCACAAACATGAATAGGAATAAAACTGTCAACTTTCCCGCAGGTACCACCATGAACCAAGGTCCTTAATAGATAGGAGTTGCAGCAACTCCCCTCCAGTTAGATTCAACACTGAAAATAGCAGTGTCTACTACACCAAGGCTGTGGATAGGTCGACGAACACGCTGCCACACCTGAAGAGGGCCAATGGTAAGTTATCATGTTGTTGTCAGCTCATTTACGTCCCGAGGGCTCGAGCCTACTCTGAATTAGGGTGTCATTCCCGTGGGGAGTGAATCGGAGTAATTGGTCCACAATTTACCTTTGAATATCTTCGCAGGAGTAGGAAGGATTCCTCACGATGTTTTCTTTTACTGTAAATGTGTCGAATATACTTATATAAGAAATTGAATTTTTAATCATATTGGTACGTATCGGCCCTATTCACTAAACCACCGACGCGCTGAACCTCATCACGCTAGGCTCGAACCTCTCGAATCTCTCGATGCGAATGTATATGAGTTGTTGATTGATGATGCTAAATTCTAGCAAAGAAAAAAAATACATAAAAAAGCGCCAATAAAAGCGCAAGAGTTCAAGCGCTAGATAAATCAAAAGACAAATTTAACGTTCAAATCAAAGCTAAACCACAGAATTTTTAACGTTACGTTGGTTCAGCTGGCTGTTTCTAATAATAAATAGTAAGATAATTTAATTTTCCCGCAGGAAACTCACAAATGCTGTCACCGAGTGACAGTGGCGCCAAGACCAGTGCGACTAAATCTACGGACACGTCACAAGGGCACAAAATGAGCCACGAGTGTTAAAATTTGGTAAATCTAACAGACTATAAACAATTTAGATAATCAAAACAATGACTAGTTTTAAACCCGTAACGAAAATAGTCATAGCGCATTGAGAAGTTCTTGCGGTAGTGGAGTGGTGTTAGGGGCATATTCGGCATGTGAGACTTCAGCACAGAATTAATATAGTACTAACGTACCGAACGGCCACTCACCCCCTCCCGCCAATCGGCACTTCTTCACCACAAATCAAGATGGCCGCGCGCGCTGTCGTTACTCGTACAGCGTTAGCTGTTAGCATCTATCGTACTCGCGCGTCGATAACCTGGTAGCATCGCACACATTTTACTAATAAACCAGGCAGGCAGGCCGGGTAGGCATTTAAAACGCGGCAGTTGTATGGAGTGTCCAAGATGTAATTTCAGTCGGATATCGGCATCGCTGTCACGGTTAGCCAGACAGTTCTGTGTCGTCTCACGTCACCCCTCCCGCACCGCTCCCTACCGCAGGCGATATGACTTTACTTAGATCTGAAGGTGTAAACTAAATAAAACTACCTACGAAAATCAGTTGATAAGTGTAAAGTGTAAAAATAGGTTAGCAAGTGTTGAAAAAAGTGTTAATCCCGTCCGAAATTTTTCTTTTTGAAATCAGTCGGTGCTTATTAAAACTTATTTTGTCATCTGTTTATTTTTTAATATTACTTAAAAATTCTTAATGGTTGAGACGATGTAGCAAATTTTAAAGGGAATTAGCATGGTGAAGGTACGTTTCTGTCTAAATGTTAACTTTTAAAATGTATTCTCTGAAAGTACTAAAAAAACCCTAAGTGCGTCAGTTGATTGCGCGATTAATTAAGACTATTTTAATACATTAAAAACATTCAGTGCTCGGTAACGCTAAAAGTTTATTGTAATAGAATAAAAAACCTTGAAATAATCAAATTCGATGTATTTCATTTATACTTACTTACTTTATTTATATTTATTTATTTATTTCTATTATCTATTCCTCGTGGTTTTACTCTCTAATATTGGAAGACCTTAAAAATTCACTGCCAATTAGAAAATTTGTGGTAGTTTATAATAGTTATGGTGTCGCTATCATTGATAAAAACTTTATAAAATATCCTTTGTAAAGCGATTTGTACTACGTTACCTACGAGTATAATTAGTATAACCGAATTTGTATAACTGTGCGCCTGTCAACGTCATAATATTTGCATGTTGGTAGGTTTGGTATCCGTTTTGATAGGCGTCGGAGGAGGTGAGGAAGTAAGCGGGCGGGTGAATTCAATGCCACCAACATGACGGCTTTGACAGCTCGAAGCGCACAGTTAAAATAATTGAGTTATATTACTGCATTTTGAGGTAAAAAAATATCTTTCGTATCCTCTTCTTTATCAGAAATATAGATAATATCCACGTATAGTGAACATATTTTTAAATGCAAAAATAAAATAAGGAATATGTTCCTGCGTCTATCACTATCCTTATCTGAGGCTCGGAGTCGTCGTGTGCCATAAAGACACAACTGCACTTTACGAAATCCGTGCCAGAGTACACACTCTACCTACCTACACAGACAGGTACTACAAATCAATCCAAAATCAAAACATCTTGTTCGCTACAAATACGAAGCAATTCATATATGCAACTTCACAGCGTATTACAAGATGGCGGTCAGCACCACCGCTAAAATTTGCGGCGGTTTAACTTGGAGCATACTGGATTTGTGATGCAGCGTTTATAGTACAAATCGTTTTACTGAAAAATAGAGTAATGTTAATAGTTAAATATTGGAAATTAACATCGTTGAATGTCAATTTGTAAAGTAAGGCGCGTGTAGCACTTGTGAACGTGTATTTAAGACTGAATTTGTATAACAATGAGTAGTTGTTGTAAAATGTTGTGCTGTCCTCTGGGATGTTAAAATTTATTACTTCTTCTAAATTTATTATTTTGTTTTATTGAAAAATAATGTTGCAATTTAAAGCTTTTATATTGAAAAGTATGGGAATATGACTAAAGAGTATTTAAGTTGAAATGTCTGCTGTTTTTTAAGTAGAAATGTAATTTTTGCCCCACTAGTGGAGAAAAGTTGTAAGTGACGATTGTTTTAAATTTCGTATTTTTGAATCATTTGTACATTTAAACTAACAAATTTTGGGTATTTTTATGTTTATTTTTTATTCTCACAGCAACTTTAAATTTTATTTACGAGGTCATGTTCCTATATATTTTTTTAATGAAGCTCTTCACTACACAATTTTACTGCAAAAGAAACCAAATTGTATAACTCAGAATGGCATTTTTTTTTCATCGTACATTTTATAAGTATTTTATTTATTTGTAAATGGCGTTTGTGTTTTCTATCTATTAAATATAGTTAAAAACATGGTACCTATTTAATCTTATGGACACTGTTACTTTCTACGTAAAAAAAGTAAAAAACTTCGTTATTATTTTAGTAATTATTTTGCGAGCTATGTGAGCTGACTGGGTATATTTAACAAATGTTGTAATTGTACATAAATTTAATGTAAATATTAATATTTAATTAAAAAATACTTATAAGTATGTTATACGAAGAGTTGCCATATTAAGTTACAATTTAGAATTTAATAATTAAGCGTGTAATTAAAATATAAATAATAATGAAAAATATCGAGCTTTATGTTGTGAATAATTGATTTTTCATTAATTTTTAATCAAAAATTACATTTTAATAAATATACTTATGACACTTCAAAAGTGAGTTTAAGGCACGCTTTTAAAATAATATATATAAATTTTATTTCCAAAATATATTGGAGAATTTCAATTGTTGTTAATAAATAAAGTTCAGAAATACTCGAAGCTTCGTTTGGAGCGATGTTGTTTAAATGTAAAATATTATATAGCTAATTGCGGCTTATTCATGTGATCAAGTTTTCTTGAATTATCTTAATTTTGAACTCACTGAGTTTTAAATTATGCTATATGAGAGTGATTTTAATTTCTAAAATACTAACAGAATTATTCTTATTAGTTTTAACAGACCAAATGACAATTCTGAATCTATTAATAGAATTATTTAGACTTAGTTATTATTTAGTTGTGTAAAATAGGCTTAGATTTTATACGTTAATGGTACTTAGTAGACAGAAGTTACATGAACAGTTGAGAATTTTTTCTTTTCTTAAAAAAACATATTTGTGTAAAATGACAACAATATAAACAAAGCAAGCAAGGACACAAGGTAGATGTACCTAAGAAAGATGTGATTCTAACCATAAATTTGTATAGTCGACCAATAAATTGATTTACCACCCTAAGGTTGAATGTCAGTTGCAAATTATAGAACAACAAAGATTATTTTCCTTTGCAGAACGATCTGTCAGTTACCCAGTATAAACCTTATTGAAATTTTCGGTAACTATGAAATTGAATGAAAAATGTTAAACCACTTTCTTGGTCGACCTTGCATGCTTACGCCTATACTTGTAGTGTAGACCTAGTTATGAGAAATATTTGTCATTTTACAAAAATGTGTAACCCAAGATGAATCTGACAAATTGCTGCCAAATACTAGTTATGCTAAAACCATTCGGAAATTGCCCTACAATTAAACCACATATTATAACTGCATTGAAGCTACTGCAGACGTCGTCGTTGTCAAACAATAAAATAAAACAGTCAAAAATTTCAAAGCAGTAACGTCAACTGCACAAAATCTTCACTTCACAAAATAATTCGCAGCTAGAATGCAGTCCAAATACAGACAAAAAAACTAAATTCAAAGTTGTAAATAACAATTTCTTATGATGCCGTCACTGCCATAAATAAGTTTCATTAAAAAACTCAAAATCGTATACATTGCTGTTACGGCGTTTTATCGTATAGCACTTTGACATTGTTTAACTTGATCAAAAATTGTTGGCACTGGTAGGTATGTAAATAATTATGCATGACATGTTAAAGTTAAAACGTGTGATTGGATTCTGGCTGCTGTTCTATTAAAATGGCCTATGTTATGTAACCTATGTTTGAATATTTGTACTTTTTGTCTTACTTTAGTTGTAACCATACTTGTGATGTAAAATTCCTTTCTGAAAATAATAAATGTGACTTTTTAACGATTAAGTGTTTTACTTTCATCATTCATTCAAAACAAAAATGAAGTGAACGAATCCAATCTTTATTTTAATGATTTTGATTTAGTGAAGTGTTCGCGAGAATTGAGCAAAATTACTGTGGTAATATTATAGGAGCCAACCTTCATACATTTTAAAGTCGTCGATTAAATGAAATGATTTGGTAATTTTCGCAAATGGCGTCAAAATGAGGCCGAACAAGCGCAAATTTATTAAAAAGAAACGAGATCTTCATTTAACGATCGATAATGTTTGAAAATTGCTTTCCCAATTTGGAATTTGATCGATAATGTTATTCGATCACGGGTCATAAATTCTTGGTCAATTGTTTACGAAAATGCTGCCCTAGGAAAAAGATATTCTGGTTATGTTTTTCGATAGCGTTTTAGAACAAACGTAGTTGTAGATGACAAAATCGATAAACAATTTAAATGGTATTTTTATATATTCGAACATTACTTTCTAAATTAATAATGAATGATGACACTAAATTCGTTGCCGCCTAAATGGCGTGTTTCACTGTTTCCATAAGACAATCTGTATGTCACTATTTCCATTCCAAAGTCCCATGAACCGAGTGAGAACAATTGACTCACTTGTTCCGACACTATTTTTGTCACCTTCATTTCAAATAACATTGGAAGACAAAAAATATGTATGGCAAAAAAAGGTTATTCGTGATTCACACTTGTCAGTTAATCGAGATTGATATATGACTGGAAATGTTAGTTTATAGGAGTTTGTATGGGGTCTATGGAGCGAGCGCTTCAGAGTGAGAACAGTAGGCACGGGTGGGAACATTGAATCGTTCCGTCAGCAAGCCTCTAGTAGTTACTATTCCCCGTATATTATTATCCTCTTTGGTTACTATCGAGTACCAACGGCGTAAGCGTCTTAGACCAGTTTGTATTTCAATAATTAATTATACAAATTATATGTTATTCTAAGAAAAATTGTGAAATATCGAGTGAAATATTGCAAAAAATCACGATACTTGCCTACTGAAGTTGCCTACGCTGCGCACTAGGTGATCCGTGCGATATGCTTGCTCTATGGAAACTTATGAATACTCTAAGTATAAAAGAAAGAAGTTTTTTCTGTTCTATTTTAAATTGAAAAATAAAAATACGATGACTGAAAGAAATGTAAGGATATAAGGAGTCTCTTTTGAGTAGTGAATAAATCGAACCCGCGCCCTAGCCACTGCACTACCGACGCCACTGTCACTGCCACTGCCTTGAAATACCGATGGCTACAAGAACAAAAGCGACGGTAAATATTAATTCCCTGTTCACCGGCTTGTATAAATAAGCCTTATCTAATCTACCCTTCGGCAGTTTTTCTAAATTTACTCTTGTGAAGGGTAATTTTGTTCAGCTTTTATACAGAGTCTTATTTTTTAATATTATCTATAAAACCTAATATTTATTGAAGATCATTCGATGATGATGAATAGTCAGCTTAAGCCCCTCGGTGGGGACGTAATGAGCAACAACAAGTTTCTCCAACCCTTTTAAATGTTTTATTTTTAATACTTGGATGACTTCCTATAATACAGGCCTAGCCTAGTATTAGGAGTTAAACGCAACAATGTTATACTATGAACTTGTAAACTGGAAATGAATATTATTATTATTTATTTATTATAATTTAAACCACTATTGTTAAAAAATAACTAAACTAAACTTCATCGATTTTTCATATAGAGCCGCTGAAGGCCACATACACGGCTATTATAACGGCTACTTCCGTAGGTGTCCTTACCGGGATTCGTACTCGGAACATCAGTACTGAGAGTCAAAAGCTCGACCAATCAACCACGGACTAACCAGTTAAACTGTCTACACTACAACGATAGCCAAGATACTCTTATTTCGTGACATTTTACTTAAGTAATTACCTACGTTACTACTATAAAACAATGTACAAAATCAAACCCACTTAATATATTTATACCGTATACACCCGATATTATTTCGAAGTCCATATTTTTGAGTTACCAACTTTCGGGAGCGAAACTTATGGGAGATTCGCTCAGGAAAGAGCGAAAAAATTGGATATTCTTTTTTAGGGTAATCTACGGATATCGATAATCTTATGTCATGATTCCGTCAAATCTCATAAGTTCTTTGCTTTTTGGACGAGCGGTATTTTCAGATGAACTTAAATTCTGCTCTAAACGGAAAAAGGAGTGTGTAATTTATATTGACGCTAAAACAAAAAAAAAATACAGGGGTCACCATACAAGAAACGCGTTTTATGCTCGACCTGTACAATGGTAAGGACCCCTTAAGTCCAACTAGCTCTTGGCCAGCTTAATTTTAAATATATTTATTTTTAAAATTAAACCGACGGAAAAGTAGAAGGGAGGCCGGTGGAAAAATAGAGGGGAGGCCTTTGCCCAGCAGTGGGACACATTCAAATCAACGGCCCGTTACAGTCCACTGCTGGACTATGAGCCTCCTCCACTCAAGTGGAGGGTTTTGCCATAATCTCCACGCTTGGCAGGCGGGTTGGAGATCGCAGATTAAAAGGTTACTGTATCAGAGAGCGCTGCTGCCCGTTCCCTGTTCAATGTGTAGTCCCTAAGTCACCTCTTACGACACCCACGGGAAGACAAAGGGTTGGTGACAAATGTATTCTACTCTGCCGTCACCACACGGCACATTACAGGCTACGTAAAAAATATATATATCTATTTAAAGATTTTTAAGTATTCATAAAACTAGTGAATTAGTTTCTTACAAACAATGTTACATTAAAAAAATCAGTACATCCAGTCTACAGCAGTAAAAGTTTTTCGCGTTAAGGACAAAGTTTTGATGCTACAACCCGCTGTTGTTCGTTAATGTTGCCAACTTCGATACTAAACAACTTGATCAAGAGTTTTACGATTAGATAGTGCGCTATCTGCTACCCTAACAGATTTATTTTATAAACACTTTGTTGGGGGGTTTATTCTCCCTTGTATTGTACAGCCTCCGAGCGGTAGAGTTTTCAGTTCTCATTACGGAGGTTCCAGGTTCTAATCCCGGTGGGTGACATTGGTGTCGATTCGGCATACGCCCAACTAAACTAAACTAAAATTAATCTTGTCACTTTCTATCATTTTTAATTAAAAAGGGACTGAAGATTATCGGTTTAGTTTATGTCTTTGACTTCACGACTATCAATTTTAGTCGCTTTTATTCGTCATGGTGTTAGGTAGGCACTATAACAATCGTCACCTCTGTCAAACTTAACTTGCTTTATGAGACTCTCCTGTCCATAGGTTGGTTAGGACACTGCTGGCTGAATTCCTTGATTGTCCAAAAAGTAAGAGATTCCGTGATTCGGAAGACACATTAGGCCGTTGTTGGTCCCAGCTGCTCAAAAATATTTTGTTCGAATTTAGATTTATACAAATCATGTATCGACGTCAATCCTGTAATGTCGTTACTGGCTATTGGACTGTTGTCATTATTAAATTCTAATTTTTAATTTTTGAATTGCAAATCATTCTTTTTTTGTTTGGGTGTCTTTATGCTTTCATGCTAGAGACTACACGCGTTTTATGTATTTTTTGAAATTCACTGAATAAATTCAATATCTTAAAATAAAAAGTAAAAAATATGTGGGGACATCTTCACACATGGCCATCTGATCCCAAACTAAGCAGAGCTTGGGATCAGACCGCTGATATACATTACATAAATAGATAAATACATACTTATATACATAAACAACAACCAGACACAAGGCAAACACAAGTGCTCATCACACGAATGTTTGCCCTGGGCGGGATTCGAACCCGCGACCATGTGCGTCGGAGGCAGATACACTACCACCTGGGGCTACGGAGCCGTCTAATATCTAGAATCTTTACGCGTATAATTTGTTAGTTGAAGATGGAGCCTTTCTGGCTATGCCTCCCACTGTACTGAAGTACTACGAGTACTACATATTTCGTTACATAAGCCATGTCAGAGGTTGTTGACTTCACAACTAACAGACAAAGAGCGTCGTTGGGGTAGTGGCTGGAGCGGCATCCCATCCGGAAGGCGCAAGTTCAAACCCCACAAATAAACCCCACAATAAAGTGAAATAAGAGGTTAATTCTTACGTTGAAGGAAAACATCGTCATTGAATAAGCCTGCAACCTCCTGCGTAAAAATTCTAAGGTTATGGTGGTTGTGTGTGAAGTTAACCAGCCCGCACTGGACCAAGCCTTAATTTGGGGTAGGCTCGAGCCCCTCAGTGGGTGGACGTACTTGAGCAGTTGATGGTGATCTTTATGCGTTCATGGGACCCTAAATCCCATGGGAGACTATGCTAGTATAGCATTGCGGTTACAATAAATTGCGAACGATGCCTTGTTTCTCAAGGTTACAACATAACATGAGCTACTTTTCGTAACTTTCAAGGAATATACACAGTTCCAAAGCCTACGAAGGGTCAATCTAATTTACTTTATTTACTCCCACACAGGGGTCACCACAGATACGATAAAACAAAAGAACCGTTACATAAAGCAAGGCCACGGAACGACATCAGAAGTGGGATAAAGCTTCACTAACGACGACAGATATCAGATAAGGCAGCTCCGCGCTATTTATATAAAATTGAGTGGAACCAAGTCGGAGGATTAGCCGTCTCTGTTGCCACTTCCGTGGTTCCGTTTTTTAGGGTACCGAGGGTATAGAAAATGTTTTGTGTTGAAAAATTTTCGTAATACTACACAAATTGAAAATGGCTGCTTCATTCACCAAGTTCAAATGTACAAGGTGAAATCAATGTGCCCATGTTTTTAGAAAAACTACGTAACTAATAACTATTAGCAAATTTTATTTAACTTGACAACAGAACCAGTGGCCAAACGCTTGTTTTATTTTTAACTGCACTAGTGCGAAAAATATTCCCACTTGTTCAGTCAACTGAACTGAACAACTGAACTAGTGGTAACAAATGCTTTGATGAACATAATAAAACTAGATGTTTGTTACGAGTACGTTTTTTTTTTCATGGTGTTTTTTTTTTAATATTACACAACAAATTATGTTAGGCTAATAAAAACTTTATTTCAGCCGGTTGCGTAACGTGATTGTGAAACCGCATATCACTTAAATATTTTTGTTTCTAACGGTAACACTTTGGTAAGTAGTAATAAGGTTACCGGTTAACCTAGTCATAAGTAGGAATAAAAAACCAAATAGAAGCTCGTTCCATTTTGCCAGCTACTCATTACTTGCAGAGTTTAGTTGACGGATTAAGTTGCCTCAATAAGTTAAAAAGATCCTAAAGCCGACCCCAAACAGATGACCTTGCGAATTCTGAACTAGAGTTATTCGACTTTCTTTTAACTTAAGTCACTGACCCGTCTGATAATCTTGCAGAGGCACGTAACTTCTAAGTTGTCTTTGAAACAAAAACTGTCGTTTCCTTGTTATTATCTAAGGATCTGATCTTTTCTTTCACTTGTTTTAATATTTATGAACAAAAGGGGTTCTTGTAGCCTTTGAATAATCTTAGTGTCTGGAGTATTTAGAATGGAGCATATTTTAGTGATGTAATGGAAGAGATTATAATTATAACGGATCCGGAAACAAAAGTACTATCTAATAAATAAAGCGAAAAATTAAAAATGTTTTGTTGATCTTGGACAGGACTCGAACCTGCATCTCCTACTATCTATCCGGGCCAGAAACGGGCCAAGGAGATGCAGGTTTGAGTCCTGTCCAAGATCGTCAAATAGATAATAATTTTTTGCTTTATAATTTATTAGATATTTCGATACCAGACGTAATCTGTCCGCCGTGTGGTGACGGCAGAGTAGAATACATTTGTCACCAACCCCTACTCTTCCCGTGGGTGTCGTAAGAGGCGACTTAGGGACTACACATTGAACAGGGAACGGGCAGAAGTGCTCTCTGATACAGTAACCTGTTAATCTGCGATCTCCAACCCGCCTGCCAAGCGTGGAGATTATGGAAAAATCCTCCACTTAAGTGGAGGAGGCTCATAGTCCAGCAGTGGACTGTAACGGGACGTTGATTTGATTTGAGACTTAATCTGTAACAATCATAATCTAAAAGTAGAACTAGTTTCTAGCAGGGAAAACTTTGGCGCTGTTTAAGTACATTTAGTTATGTTTAATCCGAAGGCTTTCATGGTTTAATTTAGAGCAATTGAGGCTTTTGAACCACCGTTTTAGATTGTTATTTTGGTGAGGACACTGTTAAAATAATTTAATGATACAGTAACTGCGAGAAGAAACCCATATAGAAATACCTTCCGCATCGTGTAGGTTGTTAGGTCGACGACCTCACGAATCATGACACTCTCCCGCCCTCTCATCCTCACTTTATAATAATAGGATTGGATTAAAGTTGTATTATTCTACGGAAGCAGGAACAGAACTGCTGGCCAGTTACATCACTATTTCTCTAGGCACTCTTTCCAAGGGGTCAGATTTCTAGAAGAAAATAAAAGGAATTTGACAAGGCAAGCTGAGAATTTTATATTCTCGGACTGAAAAAAGGAGGAACTAAATGTCTAGGATACTAGAATTTAATTTCGCAAATTCTGTCAGTATTGTGGCCGAGATATAGAGTAGAATTAGAGCAATTTTTCAGTTATCACTTTAATTCTGTTTGGTATTTACAAATTACGATTTTCGTTTATAAAAACAATTTTACTTGGGCACAAATACAGGTACTTTTTTGTAGTCTGTAAATAAAAGTGTTTTATTTTGTATAGATAAAAAAAAAACATTTTTATTTTAACAAGAACAACATGAAATAACATTAAAGAAAACGACACAACAGACGTACTTATTACTTTACAAATATGTTCCAGCAGACCCTCGCAGAATAAGTTTTAATAGGTCTTGGCAAGCCAGGCCAAGTGGTGACGGCAGAGTAGAATACATTTGTCACCAATCCCTACTCTTCCCGTGGGTGTCGTAAGAGGCGACTTAGGGACTACACATTGAACACGGAACGGGCAGCATCGCTCTCTGATACAGTAACCTTTTAATCTGCGATCTCCAACCCGCCTGCCAAGCGTGGAGATTATGGCAAAACTCTTCACTTAAGTGGAGGAGGCTCATAATCCAGCAGTGGACTGTAACGGGCCGTTGATGAGGTCTTGGCACAAAACGTCTTTTATGTTGTCTAGTCGATGAAATTATTTATATAGCTACATTTATATACATATCTAGTACTTTAACAGACAAATTGTTTTTCACTAACCCTTTGGAAGGTAAATATACAAAACGTCAGATTACAATCAGTACCAGACATCAGTCCAACTAACTTCACATAAACAAAATTCCCAAACACAATTAGCCATACAAACAAACATACATCATCTCCATGCACAGTTTACACGCGCGTTCAATTACAGTGAGCGCTCTCTGGCGGCGCACTGAGGCAGGATATATTACTGCTGTATGCACAGGGACGCACTCTAATTTAGCATGTTGACTGTACTTGGGTATTATTGCAAGTTTTGCAAGCTGCGTTTTTAGATAGAGAAGTGGGTCGAAAAGGGGGATGTTTTTAAGTAATGATGTGTGTATGTAAATAAATAAGGTCAGTCGGACAGAACTTTCTGCTCTCATCCGAAACTTTTTTTTTAATTGGGTTTACTAAACTGGGTACTGTAGTGTATGACGTAATTGCAGAATAACAAAGGAAAAAGATATTGTATTTTTAATAAAATAAACATTGAATATCAAATTACAAAACGATCACCATATATGTAGTAACCTAATTAAGTTGTTTATAATAACAATGTAATAAGAGTATTAAATTCAATATTGTAATATGATCTATTTTAGATAAAGTAAATGTCACGGTTAACTCTAAGGTTCAAAGACCATTTCTAGTTTACTATAAATACCTATGTATTTTATACAATAAATGTTCAGTTAATCACCAACATTCGTCGTGTCATTACAGCCCCCTACGCCGACCACTTTAGTACTATTCCAAGTACATGCACAGAAGCAAAGAAAGTGTCAAACAAGGGTGAATGTACTGTAAAGAGCGGTCTCCTTTGAGGTGACTGGCTGTTCGTTTAGTTCGATTGGATTTGAATATTTTGAAATATCGAATGGTTCTTTTTTGTTGTTTCCAACGGGCTACTGAGTAGACTATATTTTGATTTAAAAAAGAGTTTCATGAAAATAATATAAAAAACATTACATTCAACACAAAACATCGTTTTAATCACTATATATTAGCTTAGCGCCCATCTGGCTACCGCCCCCGTTCTCTACTGTACTGTAGCGGCTGTAGCCTCCTTGGCTACAACTCGCTACTTTAAATACAAAAGACACTTTTATAACACGATACTTTATTTATAGCTTAAACGCACTGTTTATAACTTTAGCACTAGAAATAATACTATGGTCCGCACTCGACGGCGGACGGCAGATGAGTACGTCAAACTTCCACGGCCCCAGCCCGTCTGAAGTTTCTATCGTTCTCTTTCTAAACTGAATAGTTAAAAAGAGAACGAACATATTGCAAAAAGAATACTATCGCCAGTATCAAACTACATAGTACTCGGACCAACGAGGCCCGATGCTACAACTACCCCCGGTCTCCCCTGAAAAAAAAAAAATTTTTTGGTTGAAGACCCAAAAAATTTTTTTGCTAGTTACAATCTACTAGTAACTAACTACCTACCTAAGAGAGGGAAAAATTCACTTAATAAAAATCTAATAAAAAAAACAATGGAAGACTTAGGTCCTGGACTTAGCTAAAGTCTAATTACCAGAAAAATATTTTCTAATAATTTTTCTAAATAAAAAACCTCTCCAAAAATACTTAAAACAGGACCCATATACATATCCATATCCTAAACCAAAGCTAACAGCTACCTCAATCACAAAATGCAAACCCTAACCTGAATCTATAAAATTCTTCAAAGACATAGCATGCAAAATTTAAAATGAAATTTAAAACATTTAAGTTAACGATAAAAAAAAATTAAATCAAGATAATCAAAACAATGTTAACACCAATCACAATACTCAAGAATCTCAAGAGTTAAATTATATTTAATTTAAAAGTTAAATAGAAAAAGAAGTTAAGGTGTTAAAATTGAAGCTATGTTTCCAAAGAAAGAGAAGTTAACATATAGAAAAAACAATCAGAAGAGCTAAGATATAAATGTTGTTTTTTAATATGAAAAATTATTTTCTTTTCATTCAGGCATCACTGATGTCCTGAAGTACATCTCGCGTCAGTAAGGAGGTGTAGAAGAAAATATTAATGGTTGTTTAAATATAAAAGTTTTATCAGCCCGCACATGAAACAAATAATTGGATTAATACATAGAAAAAACAATAAAGTAACAACAATATCCAGATAACTAGCGACTAGGAAGAAAAATAATTATTTAGTCTAAGATACAAGTACATTACATTAATGCCTTCTTACAAGATACAATATCATATTCAAATTATTAAATATGTGGATTTGAAAATGACAACAACTTGGATTGGTATATATAATGAAAAAAATTACCTATCACTTCTTCCCATATCCTAACTCCATACCTCATCATAACTCATAGAAATCTCAACCTTTTACTAACCTAGAAAAGGACAGATAGAATACGTGTGATCCTAAACAGATCACCCTACAAAGCTCCTATGTCTCTTAAAGCAGGTGTATCAACTGTGCCTAATCAGCCAACTAACAGCGCAAACAATCTCAACCTAACCATCTTACACGAAACCTCAACTACCTAACTACCAATCCGTTTAGAAAAACATACAAACAATTCGTAAAAACTAGTGACAATAATGCATTTATGTTTTATTTTATATTATGCAGGTCACCTAAGCATAACCCCAAAAGAAATTACCTACCTCAATACAATAAAAGGGAATTCAATAAAATATAAATAAAAATAAATACGTAAACATCTGTTTACAAAAGTGACAGACCAAGACATGACATTTTATCTTTGACGAAACGGATCGCCATCTTAATCCAAGAAGTATTTATAACAGACAAAACATTCAAATAGTTGAACTGTCAAGAACAAAGAAAATATCTGCCATTTTTGAAACTGACAATGGAAAATTCTTTGAAAAATTGCAAACAAAATATTAGTTGGGATAAAATCAAAATAACTTGGAACTTTCCTCTTTATGTCTGCGACCCTGCTGACGAAGTCACCAATCGCCTCCCGGCCACCTCGTCCGTGCGTTTATACTCAATAAATCAATAAAAATACTCTGCGGGGTACTCGCTGGGAATACTCCTCCCTCTCGACGAGCTCCATCACACGACACTCATCATCATCAAAGCCCTCTCGGCGGGGTGAACTGTTGCTGTCCATCTCTTCTTTCTCCAGACATTGCTCAGTGAAGAAACCACGGCATAATCTCCAAAGCAGCTTCTGGCTCACTAGCCAGCAGCAGCAACAGCAGCAACAACAGCTTCTTTTAATATATTTTTCTTGACACTCTTCATTTGTTTTATTCTTCATTACATCTATTCTATTCAGGTTATTTGAAAAATAGCGGAGATCTGTAGCACATTTTAACAATTCTTTATAAACTCCTTAGTTATACAAAGCCCACTGCCCCGGGCAGGGCTCGCCCGTGGGCTAGGCCCACTAAAAACAACCTGCCACGACGGCGGTCGGAGAGTGAGTCCGTCAAACTTCCACGGCCCCAGCCCGTCTGAAGTTTCTATCGTTCTCTTTCTAAACTGAATAGTTAAAAAGAGAACGAACATATTGCAAAAAGAATACTATCGCCAGTATCAAACTACATGCACTCGGACCAACGAGGCCCGATGCTACAGTACCCTACTCGATATGAACACAACATGCATAAGCAGTTCAGCGAGTTAACACTTTCAGGGCCAATCACGTGACATTTACGTGATGATAATTATTCCCTAACTCGCCGGTCACGAGTATGTCACGTTGTTTGATTTTCATACTGTTTTCTACAAAATCACGTCGACCCAGCGTGATTAGCGTTAGCTTGGTTCATTGAGAGCACACATGCAAAAAATTGTGAGTGTGGTGCGTCGGGTGTAGGCGTGAGAGCGAACACAGCGACGCGCCACGCCAGTGCGTCGTTCCGCTGCTTACGGACTGTTATGATAGACTTTTATTTTTGTCCGTAACTTACTGTCCATTTATGTGATTTTTTTAAATGGACATAATAATATATTTAATTGTTTTATTTCATAAATGGAAAATATAAACAACTTAAATATAGTAACAGAAAAAAGTAGGTAGTTAAATATATTAGTTATTTTTTTATGGTCATTTAAAATAACCGAAAAACGGTCGGCGCAGGGCGGATTGCCTAGTAAAAAACACCCGGCCCTGAAAGTGTTAAAGTTAAATTATGGACTAACGTAGTGAGTATACCTATAATAAAATGGATAATGCTATCTACCTATCGTAAAATTGTTAGAATTAAACGTAGTAGCTAATCATCATCATCGTATGGGTTGCAAAGTCGACACCGACCTCACAAACCCTTGTAATTAATTAGATTAAGCATTAAAAATAATTTAAATGTGAGCGGAAAATAAACCCGAATATTCTCGTATATTTTACACTTTGCAGGACAAATTTAAATCTAAGAAAAATGCAACGCACACCATTTTCTCGCAACCCTCCAATCGTTCTTCCCTCTCTCTCGCACGCTGTCTCTTTCTCTTTTTCCATTCATTCGGCTCTTGACTTCATTCGTATCATTCTTCACATTCACACGCATTCTATCTTACTCACTCACTCAACACAATCACAACACCTATCATATATCCCACATAAATAGCATTCTTAGTGGAGACTACCGAACCAGTAAATTTAATATATCTAAATCAGATCTAATAGCGTTATATGTCGAACACATACGATAAACGTGCTGACCGAAAACAGTCCTGAAAAATGGGAGAGCAAACTCAAAACTCAAAACAGATTCTCATTTTGACCCCGGTTTAGCATTCCCTACGTAGACAGGAAACTCAGAAACGAACAAAATTAATATTCAAAACAGATCTAATTTTAATATTGTTTGTTGGCGTAGACCTTGGTCGTAGACCTCAGCTACGTTTTCGTAGAACTTTGCTACGCTAGTTAACCGTAGACCGTGGCATACATCTAAGAAACTGATTATGGTCTAAGCAATTACTACCGTTCTAAATTTACATATCCTACTTCTCTTCTCATCCAAAAATAATTACAGGCTGTAGCTATCTGGCTATTTTCTTATTCTTCTTAACTTGTTTAATAAAAAAATTAGGTGTTCCTATCTTAGCTCGGCCACTAGCGAATTCCGTATGTTTGATTACATGGATATTTAGCACTAAGGAGGATTCATAGTCCTAGGCTTTTAAAATTGTACATGCAATTTGTAGCATAATTACAAAAGTCGCTAAAGACCGTAGAAATATATTTTATTCTCATGGGTAAATCTGAGAATATACGTGTCAATCCAGGGGCAGACATCTATAAATCCATGAACCAAAAATAAAAAAAACTATGAATCTATCTATATCTATTGTCTATTCAGTATTACTAAATTACACACAAACAACTTGTTACTGTGGGAAAATATCGTATCCTACGGGAATAAACAATAACCTCGTGGACGAAGTCGTGGGCATATAGCTAATAATGCTATAAATAGATAAACATAGTAAAATAACATCAGCCCAAATCTGTCAAAGTTGTCGGCTCGCTGCCGGAAGTGGAAGTCCGAGTTTCCGAGCGGAAGTGATGTATCCGGCTGCGGCGGATGGGACGTTGTTTACCAAACAAGGATGTGCTGTTTGATGGATCTATGAAGAAACTCGAAGAAAGTATATGTTTATTTGTAGCCTGTCATAATCATGAAGTGTCTGTGGCGTAGTGGCTAGGGCCGCTGCCTCCCGTCCGGGAGATGCCAGTTCGATCCCAACCACTTACCAATGTGTTTTAGAGTTTTATTCGACGCTCTTACGGTGAAGGAAAACATCGTGATGAATACCACGGTTGTTGTATGGTAGCCGAAGTGTACGCGTACCTACGGCTATTTAAAAACACGTTCGTAACTAAGTATACCATTTTACATGACGATAATTATCATCATCCCGCTTGTAGGAGCTCAGGTTGTTTTAAACCCGGTTATTATACAGACATGCAACCAGAGATCCGGTAATTCCCCTAATTGGCCCGGGTTTCCTGGCTGCAGATTTACCCGGTTCTTGATGAGTAAACAAGTAACTACATGATACGAAGTTTGCTTAATGCACTAGCGAAGGTAATTATAAAGTTTAGTGTATTGGCAACATACTTCCTATGTATGTTATGCAAGAAATAGACTAATTCTAACCAGTTGTAAACAATATTCGAAAAATAAGTGACTAATTGAATATGCAGTGTGTTATTTCATACGTTTTAATCCATGCCCGTTCGTCCATGAAATTTAACAACTCTCCGTAAGGAACATAAGATGTTTCAACCACAGAACTTACGTGTTCTGTGGTTTCAACACTAAAATAGTCATTTTTGTTGTTAATATTGTTTTGTTTGTGTTGTTGTCATTGTCATTGTGTTGTTGTTGTATTTTAGTTTTTAAATCGAATAAAGACAATGAGTTTAATTTGAGTGATAAGTTCGTCCTTTTCACCTTTTAAAGAAAAAGGGACACGGCCATCCTAATTATTAGAGCGAATTTTAAACATCAAATTTGAACTTTACGGCCGTATCGATTGCACAATTTTAGAGATCAACATGCCACTTAAAAATCTCTTAAGGGCATCACACACGGCAGCTATAATATATATTATAGCACGAGGCAGCCAGCTCTCTCGTCGCCATTCACTTTCACGCAAAGCGGGGGTCAAACAAAATGGCGAATCAATCAGTGACCGGCCATTCTGCTTGACCCCCCCCCCGCTTTGCACACAAAGTGAATGGTGATGAGAGAGCTGGCTGCCTCGTGCTATAATATATATTATAGCTACGTTTGTGACGGGCTTTAATCTGTCAGCTATGCCCTTATTTTAAGTTATCATTCGTTCAAATTAATATTATTCGTTCATCTGAATTCATCACCACTCTTTCATTGGTCATAAAAACGAAAAGGATAGCTGGATTTTAAAATTAGAATTAGAGCATGGCTTCCCGAATCGGGGCCAATAAATAGTATAATACGCGCTTAGTAAAAATATATTGTACGCACCGACTAGCCTCTCTTCTTTACTTATTACTAAAAGTACACACAAAGAGGTCCTGACTAAATACGGATTCTTTTTTGGATAGTGATATTTTTCTGTTTCCGGAGTTGAGTACTCGATAACTACATTTGCCCCATTTTACCAGTTCATCCTTTAAAGGTCTCTACAGACGTGCCGATGGTCGACGATCCGACCATCCAACTTATCCGATCGGTGATGCGCTCAATGGGCGTGTTTTTTTATGTACAATAATTTTTGCTATAATTTAAGAAAAAGAAAGAGAATGTCTAAAATTAGGTTGATATTAAATATCAATGTTTATTACCAATTGTGTGAATGTTAAACACATTACATTACAACCTAAAAATTCCTTAAACATGAAATCAACGGCCCGTTACAGTCCACTGCTGGACTATGATTTTGCCATAATCTCCACGCTTGGCAGGCGGGTTGGAGATCGCAGATTAAAAGGTGGCTATCAGAGAGCGCTGCTGCCCGTTCCCTGTTCAATGCGTAGTCCCTAAGTCGCCTCTTACGACACCCACGGGAAGAGTAGGGGTTGTTATTATTGGTGACAAGTGTATTCTACTCTACTGTCACCACACGGCTCAAAATTCCTTACTGCAAGATTATTTTAGCAAAGTTTCTTTCTTTATGGGGTGCAAACAATGTACGAATGACGCGACGCGATGTTCCGACAGTCGGCATAGTCGGATGTCGGACAGTCTGCAGAACGCTGAGTCTACAAGATCGACAGCTCAGGGCACAAGACAAAAACCCATTGACCCGACACTCTCTTTGTACGCCTTGTTCCTTTTAGCTCCACTCGACATTGTTCTCTGAAGTTTGTACACCCTGTATACGTAGTCTGTTGTTACTGTTAGAATATGTAAGAACTTGTTTCATGTATCAATGATGGCTCGACTTTGTTAGTTTAAAAAACCGGCCAAGTGCGAACCCGAGTTCGATGCTATCATACAAGATTTTACGCTATGTACATTTTAAATCGTGTTAAAGCCGTTTGGTGACGGCAGAGTGGAATATATTTGTCACCAACCCCAACTCTTCCCGTGGATGTCGTAAGAGGCGACTTAGGGACTACACATTGGACAGGGAACGGTTTTTTTTTTTTTTTTTTTTGACGTGGACCTAATGCTTGTTTGGGGGAGCGGAAGGCTCTTACCCCTAGTATTATAGCAACAGCCTAAGGGCGCCCACTTGGGGGCACGGACCTCGGCCTAGGACGTTGCCATGGCGAGAAGCGCGCGGGAGAGGAATGACCCTGACGGGGTCTTCCAGGATTATGCAGAACTTGATTGGGTCTACCGCGTCCCCGCCGGCGGGTGCGGTTATGCTACCAGAAGGGCATTCTGTGGAGTGTAAAATCAAAAATAATAATTTATTATATTTGATTTTACAACTTTAGCACTGGAAATAATACTATCGCCAGTATCAAACTACATAGCACTCGGACCAACGAGGCCCGATGCTACAGTACTCTATTGGCAATGGCTATCTCAACAGCAGACTGGATGGGATCGACAGGATCGGACAGAACATGCTTAGGCCGACGTTTTGTACGCGTAGCGGGGAAAGGGAAATAACCGGCGGTTTTCACGACCAGAGGATTCGGGTGGTGAGGCGCGGCATCGAAATAGCGACGTGAAGCGTCTATCATGAAACCTTTAATGGACGGTAGCTCGAGATCTACATGAAGGTCGACGTTACGGACGAACCATGGGCAACCGGTTGCCCGACGTAAGAAGCGATTTTGAATGAGTTGAAGCTTACGAATGTGAGTGACACCGGTGTGAGCGAAAACTACACTAGCATACGTCATGATAGGACGAATACAAGCGGTGTAAAGCCTCACCTTATTCCTAAGAGAGACTTTACTCCGCTTGCCTATCATGGGGTGAAGACGGCCTAAAACGAACGCGGCGTGAATGCGAACTTTCTGGATGTGCTTACCGAACGTGAGCCTAGCATCGAGGGTGACACCTAGATATTTCACCTCACGCACCCAGGGTACCGGGTGATCGAGAAGTTTGATCTGGGGGAGCGTGGGCTCAGGGCCACGAGTGAAAATAATGGCGGAACTTTTGTCGGGGTTCACTTCTATTCTCCATTTGCGGAACCATTGCCCGAGGGCATCTGCCGCAGTCTGGAGATTCGAAACTATCTGAGAGAGACGGGGGTGATTGGAATAAACGGCAGTGTCATCCGCATAGAGGGCGAGTTGCACGTTCCTAGGTCTAGGCATGTCGCTAGTGTAAAGAGAGAAAAGGATGGGAGAGAGCACGGAGCCCTGAGGGACTCCGGCGCGAATCGGTCTGCGAGTCGAGAGCTCGCCTTCGTATCTGCAGCGAAAAGAGCGATCGGTTAAAAAGTCTCGTATGATGTGTACGAGACGGTCAGGCACCTCGAGTTTGTAAAGCTTGAAAAGCAAGCCTTCGTGCCAGACTTTGTCGAACGCTTTCGCTACATCTAAGAAGGCGGCTGTAGGTCTGGGCCTGTTCTTGAGGAGAACAGAGTAGACATCCTCCACTATGCGGTGGACGCACGAGTGTTTGGGACGAAAACCAAACTGCTCGTTGGGGATAAGGTTGTGGGAGAAAGCAAAGTCAGAAAGTCGAGATCGGATGACAGACAGGGAACGGGCAGCAGCGCTCTCTGATACAGTAACCTTTTAATCTGCGATCTCCAACCTGCCTGCCAAGCTTGGAGATTATGGCAAAACCCTCAACTTAAGTGGAGGAGGCTCATATAGTCCAGCAGTGGACTGTAACGGGCCGTTGATGATGACATTTTAAATACTCGTAACCCCTTACGAAAAAAACCCCTAACCCTTTTTATACGTTTTAACAAGGGCTTTCAATTCAATATGATTTATGAAATACAGCTCGCTGACAAACAGACGGACTGATAACGAAGGCTTAGTAATAATATTTAGTGTCCCGTTGGCACCCTTTGGGTACGGAACACTAAAAAAAACAGGTTGTTTGTGTGATGGAATACTTCTTTATGTCGCTTTTTACGTCCATAATAATGTTTAAGCCCAAGTCACACAGAGCGGGAGCGGCGCGGTCCGGGGCCGGGACAAGCGGGACGGCGCCGGCGCCATAGCACCGTCCCGCTTTCCCGGCACGGCTCCGTGTGACTTGGGCTTTATTCCCCTTTTTCATAGAAAATATCTTTAAAAACATTCTATTCCGTGACGTACAAAAAACAACAACAAGAAACCTTTTATGTACTAACTGTGGCTTGCAATAAACGTTTTGAACTTGAATTTGACCAAACGAAACAAAAAACATAAGTAAGTACTTTATACATTGCAATCCATGCGAGATAAAGAATAACAGATATCCACTTTAAAAATTAGTAAATTTTTAGCCTCTTAGAGAGCGTCGGTGGTCTAGTGGCTAGGGCCACTACCTCCCGTCCAGGAGACGCGGGTTCGATCCCCACCACATACCAATGTGTCTACGAATTTCGAATTCATACGAGTATGTACGTTTATTTGACGCTCTTACGGTGAAGGAAAACATCGTAATGAAACCTAATTCAGGGTGGGCTCGAGCCCCTCGGTGGGGACGTATATGAGCTGTTGATGGCTAGCCTCTGGGTTCGAATACCGGTGGGGTTTAAAACTTTCTGAGAGTATTGTGTAAGGACATTGCAGATTGAATCACCTGATTTCGTACTTCAAAAAGCATTGGACGTGACAAGAGCAACCTTTTTGCCTGAAGGTTCGTACACCAGTGCTTGCGATGACAAGTAATTTGTCAACGTCTAGTGAACGACGCGTAGTGACTAGTGATGCCCCAGTGGAAGCAGGTAGGTAGGATTGTAGGTCGGAGCAAGTAGTGCTGTAGCAGTACTGCTATCCTACCTTCTTCTGCTATTTTGTTCCTGGCAACTCATTTTCAATTTAGTTTTCAAATTTCGAATCCATCCGTTTCGGTTTTGTCGTTTTCATCAAAATTCCCATATTCCACCTCAAGTCGTCAGACGGTGATTATCTTATTAACCGTATTTTATTGATTTTATTCGAAAGTAAGCTTTTAAAAGTGTTATTACGTTAATTTCTTATACTAATATACCGTATGTGCAACTATCTGGACTGAACCCTGTTTTCTTCTACCACGCTACCTCTCTAAAAGTAAGTAAGTAAAAACACTTTATTGCACACAAAAGGAACATAAAACAATAGATAACAAACATATAGCTTGAGTGTGCAAAGGCGGCCTTATCGCTTGTAGCGATGTCTACCAGGCAACCTTGGAAGGACACTCAGAAAGAAGACTGTGGTAGTGCAAGAGCAAAAAAAAACAGGAGAGGGAAAAAAACCTCTCTAAAACTACATTTTCTACCTCATCTTCACCACCTTCAAAGTATAGCAGCCCTGTCGTGGCAACTGCTGGGCTACAGTGCTGTCTAACGTAGGTATACTACCTCAGAAAAAACGTTGTCTTTAATTTTTAGGGTCCACATCTACTTACGATACAAAAATAAAACCTGTTCAAAATGTAACGGCTGTAACAATTGGAATGCTTCAATAGAAGCTGAAATGCTCTTTGAAGCTACCTTCACACTTACGTAGTATTTATTGCCATATCGTAAGTCAAGATAATTTATTCAGGTACCAAATAAAAAACAAACAATACAAAAATTAAAATCACAAATAAAAGATATTCTCTAGCGCGTAACGGCAGAGTTCCTACACGACTGGCAGCATTCCCTCTCTGTATCGCTATTGCTATTCTCCGGGCAAAGTAGCTACCAGCTCTTGGATCACCCGATACCTCACGGAGACGCGCAGAGATATCAGTCAGAAACATTTTAGCCTCAGGGCCTCATGGACCCAGTGTCCCAACTGCAAACTGCAAAGGGCACGAAAAAGTAATTACTAAGGAATGTAGCGTTAAAAAAGAAAGCTAGCTAACCTGTGGTCGCAGACCACAGGCGAAACGTGAAATTTAGGTGAACAGAGAAAGAGTTAGTTAAATTTGTCCGAACGGTATAATATAAATTCAAAAGCGCCTAGAAATTGCCAAGCATGAGCCGAGAGTCGAGTCCTGAGGGGACTCCGTCGATATAGTGTCGCTGTACTAAAAAATGATGGGCAGTATCCCAGGGGGGACGCCGGTGCGCGGGTCTGCGGCACTCAGCTGGCACGGGCGCGGACGCACACAACGCAGGGGTCCAGGCACGTCCAACGCCCGGTGGCCTCAGGGGTCCGGAACCACGGCGAGAGATCGAGAAAGGCACGGAGGGACCCTCGTGTGTGTGCCGCAGAGGCCGGAAATACACTGTAAAGATTGACAAAGAAATAATCGCCATCCGACCAAGACAAGGAAAGAGAAAAGTGCGTCGATAAAAACCAGTAGGAAGACAACACAAGACTTACCCGGCTAGTCCAAAGTAGGAGCCTGTAGGAGCAGTAGGAGCAGTATTCCAAGGCTATATATCATTTACAGATATTTATTTAGTAAAATTCAACCACGTTCAAGGGATAAAACGTTTCCATCTCATGATAGACGACAGCTCAGAAAAACAATCAACAATTTAGAAAAAGGTCAAACCAAGAAAATTTTAAATTTGAAAATGTGACATAAAAACCGGCCAAAAGAAAAAAGAACCGTACCAAAAAGGTTATTAAAAAACCTGCAGTAATGCTGCAGACATCCCTTCACCAGAAAAAAAATCCTCCAACTCGAAAAAGGGAAAAAAAATCTTCGAGATAGCAACCCTCGAAGGAAGTTGACCACCCTAGAACAATAGACGCATTGTTCAAAGTCAACTATCAAAGGACAAAAATTATCGATAAAAAATTTATCGACACTCTACCCCATCACTATAAACCAACGAACACGTCATGTTCCCAGCACGAGCGGCTCATAAACGACTCACTGGCCCCAGGATAAGAAACCACCGGTGTCCCAAAAGAAGCCAAGTCAATCCACCAGGGAAAAAAAAGGAGGACGGAAATGGCTTGGAGAAAGAAAAAGGAAAGTTGTCAACCACAACAGAAAAAGGTGGAGACAACCGAAGGAAACACCGATGAAGTGGTATCCCTGAGCCAGGAGGAAAATGTATGATACGTAAAGGATAGAAAAGGAAATTTGGAAATTAGGATATGTTGGAATATCGGAATGTTGGAATGTCACTAAGTTTTAAAACATAAACGCGCCTACAAACGATATTATTTACACACCTAAATGCTAAAACTAAAAACTATACAAAATATATACAAGTAGTTTTTGAACTACTGGTAAAAAGTTTACAAGTCGAAACTGTCAGTTACGCCCGTAATCAGCTGCAAGAGAAGAAAAACTTCAAATCGATCGTGCGCGAAAACTGACAGATGACTTGTAAACAAAGAGCTATCAAACGAGGGCCGACGCTCGCCCACGTCATCGTGTTCATCCCGAAACACGTCAGACGCCGACGAACATCGGAAACACTCGGATCGGCTCGGAAAAAGGGCTCGACGGCGCAGTTGGTAGGCAACCAACGCCGTCAAAGACGAGGTCGGGGCTCGAACTCGACCCTGACAAAAAATTAAAAAAGATCCGACGATGGCCATAATAGGCGGACTGCGCAAAGCAGCGGTCACCTATGTTACGGGCGCCATTTGTAGCGTTAAAAAAGAAAGCTAGCTAACCTGTGGTCGCAGACCACAGGCGAAACGTGAAATTTAGGTGAACAGAGAAAGAGTTAGTTAAATTTGTCCGAACGGTATAATATAAATTCAAAAGCGCCTAGAAATTGCCAAGCATGAGCCGAGAGTCGAGTCCTGAGGGGACTCCGTCGATATAGTGTCGCTGTACTAGTGTTGTGTTGTGGTGTATCGATGCAGGAAGGTGTACCAAAACCGCGGAGTACCCCGAGAGAGTAATTACCAAACGGGAACCAAAAAAAGGTGGGCCAGAGAAACCTAAAGGGCCTTTTAGAATTTGGAAAAAGAATTTAAATTTGGCAAAATCCGCATACAAAATTACAGAACAGATACAAAAAAAAGGCTAAAAAAATGATGGGCAGTATCCCAGGGGGGGCGCCGGTGCGCGGGTCTGCGGCACTCAGCTGGCACGGGCGCGGACGCACACAACGCAGGGGTCCAGGCACGTCCAACGCCCGGTGGCCTCAGGGGTCCGGAACCACGGCGAGAGATCGAGAAAGGCACGGAGGGACCCTCGTGTGTGTGCCGCAGAGGCCGGAAATACACTGTAAAGATTGACAAAGAAATAATCGCCATCCGACCAAGACAAGGAAAGAGAAAAGTGCGTCGATAAAAACCAGTAGGAAGACAACACAAGACTTACCCGGCTAGTCCAAAGTAGGAGCCTGTAGGAGCAGTAGGAGCAGTATTCCAAGGCTATATATCATTTACAGATATTTATTTAGTAAAATTCAACCACGTTCAAGGGATAAAACGTTTCCATCTCATGATAGACGACAGCTCAGAAAAACAATCAACAATTTAGAAAAAGGTCAAACCAAGAAAATTTTAAATTTGAAAATGTGACATAAAAACCGGCCAAAAGAAAAAAGAACCGTACCAAAAAGGTTATTAAAAAACCTGCAGTAATGCTGCAGGAAGTCCTGATATTTTCTACGTTGTTTTTTATAGAGCCTAGTTTGGGATCAATTGGCCGTGTGTGAAATTTCCGCTGTTTTTTGTATGTAAGCCTATGCTCGTTTTTCTAAGCCCTCTCTTTAGGGTTAAAACGAAGAAGGGTTCAATTTTACAGTGTATGTATAATTTACTCACCGGCACATCTAACCGCCCACCCTTGTATTTCGGATTAATTTTAAACTACGCTTATTGCTATACTTTACATTGATTTATTGATCATTTTACGATAAATTAAACACACTTAAATAAACGTTAAATTAACTACTTTTTACTAACATCAGCTGTAACTAATACAATCATAATGAATCACGAGTATTCCCTGAAATGAAGGGATATGTTTTTTTTTTATTTACTCTTAGATATTGCAATAATGCAGTAAGAGTTCAATCACTAGAATTGCTCAGCTCTACTTCCTCATCGTTTGAGTTGTCAAACTCACGAACCCTGGTGTTTTAAAGCCACCAAATCCACTGACGTGGCACGTGTAACCACTACTTCCGTAGATAGCAGCCGAAACCCACAGCTTAGCGTGCCTTCTGAAGCACGAAAGCATCTTTCTTTTCGAGGTATCAGGCGTTTCAGTCTGCAATGTCCAAAAGAAACTGGGGGTAGTCTTACAAAGGGATTTTCGTTTAACACTATCACCACCGGGATTTGAACCCGGAACCTGGACTGGTAAATTAGAATTTAGAACCCTACTGCAACACTTACTTAGCATCCTTACCAAAATAAGTGGAGAGATTTTAGTTTGAGAGTGTCTCTGATGGGATTCGAACCTGGAACCGAAGGCAACTAAAATGTAGTTCAACTCCGCTCCACTATAATTATAACTATAACTGCAGAAGTATAACCCATTCCGTCTCGTCTCAGTTTAAAAATAAACGCGCAACCTTTTATAAAACTTTTTAGACTTTTAAGACCGAAAAAGTGAAAAATTAAATCTTAAATTAGCTCCAGTTCACCTCTTAAAAGTGTTCGCTGCCAGAGTTTGGAGAAACCTCGCAAACTTTCCGCTCTTACGCGCAAAAAGCGTAAAACTGAGCGTAGGCTTACACTGTCGTAAACCTTACATTGGACGCAATGGTTGCAGCACTCTAGCAAGTCTACCGTAATTCATCTTTTAAATGGGTTGTAGGGTCAATGACCGGCCTCACAAACCTTGATCTTTAAGTTCATCCGTCCTTTTCAACTTTTAAAGATTAAAAAAGGACAAGAGATGGCCATTCTAATATTAGAGCTGTCAAATATCGAATTTGAACCTTACGGACGCATCGATTACACAAGAGCACGTAAAACATCCGACTTAAAAATATCTTAATCTGACAGCTATGCCTTTATTTTAGGTTATCATTCATTCAAATTAATGTCATTCGTTCATCTGAATTCATCACCTCTCTTTCATTGGTCATAAAAACGAAAAAGATAGCTGGATTTTAAAATTAGAATTACAGCATGACTTCCCGAATCAAGGCCAATGTCCTAAAGTATGGTAAAGGGGGTTGCATATCTTCTCCCCCCCACGTCTCCCCCAGGCTGAGCCCTGGCAGACAAAAATATTTCCTACCTATTTTAGGTCTACTTGTCGTGGAAAGTGGTATTTTTCAGTAACTCGATGAGGTAAGTAGGTACTCGTGCGACGATCGCCCAGACTAAAACATCTGGTAAAATTGAATCGAAACGAAAATTTAAAATCCGAACAGCCCTACCAACCAACGCAAGTACCTACCGAACAGCGAAGCAAAAATAAAAGGTTTATTTACTAGCTGGACCAACCGCTGCGATTTTTATTTTTCATTCACCATCCACAACGAATTTGTAGAGAAACTTCGCCAGCTTTAAGTTCAATTGTGAGTTTAACTTGTGGTCACCGAGCTAAAGACCAGCATAAATCTGGGTTCAGCAGAAAGACGAACGTGCCTTGATTGTTTTTAAAAACAAGATACCCGACTGCGGAATTCGAATTACAGTGTTTGGGCGGGAAACTAATAATGTTAATGTTATAAAATTAGGTTGGAGAAAAACTCTTTTCGCAAATAATATGTATGAACTTATAATAAAATCTCTTTGGCTATACCATTTGTATCGGGCTGGTTTTGGTATTATTAAAAAGTTTAAATTTTAAAAAAGATAATTCCAAATTCAAATTGTGAAAAGGCAAATGTGTGATTTTCATTTGTTTTTTTCTTACTGTTATGATGAGTGAATAATGAAGAAATTCGATACATTTTGAAATTTTACTACAAAAAAGGCAAAAATGCAACGCAAGCCGCGAAAAAAATTTGTGATGTTTATGGACCTAGTGCAGTGTCTGTGAGAGTAGCACAAATTTGGTTTAAGCGTTATCAATCCGGAAATTTTGATGTCAAAGATGCACCTCGCTCTGGGCGCCCTGTTACGGATAAAATGGGTGCCATTTTTGAAAAAGTGGAGCAAGATCGGCATATCAGTAGTTACTATTGTAGCGTAAAAAAAAGAAAGCTAGCTAACCTGTGGTCGACGACCACAGGCGAAACGTTAAATTTAGGTGTACAAAGAAAGAGTTAGTTAAATTTGTCCGAAAGGTATAATATCAATTTAAAAAGGCCTAGAAATTGCCAAGCATGAGCCGAGAGTCGAGTCCTGAGGGGACTCCGTCGATATCGTGTCGCTGGAGTAGTGTTGTGTTGTGGTGTATCGATGCAGGAAGGTGTACCAAAACCGCGGAGTACCCCGAGAGAGTATAGCCAAACGGGAACCAAAAAAGGAGGGCCAAAGAAACCTAAAGGGCCTTTTTAGAATTTAGAAAATAGAATTTAAATTTGGCAAAATCCGCATACAAAAATACACTGATATAAAAAAACAGGCTAAAAAAGGATGGGCAGTATCCCAGGGGGGAAGCCGGAGCGCGGGTCTGCGGCACTCAGCTGGCACGGGCGCGGGCGCGCACAACGCAGGGGTCCAGGCACGTCCAACGCCCGGTGGCCTCAGGGGTCCGGAACCACGGCGAGAGAACGAGAAAGGCTCGGAGGGACCCTCGTGTGGGTGCCGCAGAGACCGGAAATACACTGTAAAGATTTACAAGGAAATAATCGCCATCCGACCAAGTCAGGGAAAGAAAAAAAGTACGTCGATAAAAACCAGGAGGAAGACAGCACAAGACTTACCCGGCAGGTCCAAAGTAGGAATCCGCGATATTTATTATCAGCGATATCAGATTTATTAGTACTCCGACTTACTATTCACCGCATTAGCAAGAGATACCGTATCCCAAGGCAGACAGATATAAATTTAGAAAAAATTCAACCACGTTCAAGGGATAAAACGTTTCCATCTCCTGACAGACGACAACTCAGAAAAAACAATCAACAATTTAGAAAAAGGTCAAACCAAGAAAATTTTAAATTTGAAAATGTGACATAAAAACCGGCCAAAAGAAAAAAGAGCCATACCAAAAAGGTTATTAAAAAACCTGCAGTAATGCTGCAGACATCCCTTCACCAGAAAAAAAAAATCCGCCAACTCGAAAAGGAAAAAAAAAAAAAAATCTTCGAGATGGCAACCCACGAAGGAAGTTGACCACCCTAGAACAATAGAGAAGAATTGTCCAAAGTCAACTACCCAAGGACAAAAATTATCGATAAAAAATTTATCGACACTCTACCCCATCACTATAAACCAACGAACACATCATGTTCCCAGCACGAACGGCTCATAAACGACTCACTGGCCCCAGGATAAGAAACCACCGGTGTCCCAAAAGAAACCAAGTCAATCCACCAGGGAAAAAGAGGAGGACGGAAATGGCTTGGAGAAAGAAAAAGGAAAGTTGTCAACCACAACAGAAAAAGGTGGAGACAACCGAAGGAAACACCGATGAAGCGGTATCCCTGAACCAGGAGGAAAATGTATGATACGTAAAGGATAGAAAAGGAAATTTGGAAATTAGGATATGTTGGAATATCGGAATGTCGGAATGTCACTAAGTTTTAAAACATAAGCGCGCCTACAAACGATATTATTTACACACCTAAATGCTAAAACTAAAAACTATACAAAATATCAACAAGTAGTTTTTGAACTACCGGTAAAGAGTTTACAAGTCGAAACTGTCAGTTACGCCCGAAATCGGCGGCAAGAGAAGAAAAACTTCAAATCGACCGTGCGCGAAAACTGACAGACGACTTGTAAACAAAGAGCTATCAAACGAGGGCCGACGCTCGCCCACGTCATCGTGTTCATCCCGAAACACGTCAGACGCCGACGAACATCGGAAACACTCGGATCGGCTCGGAAAAAGGGCTCGACGGCGCAGTTGGTAGGCAACCAACGCCGTCAAAGACGAGGTCGGGGTTCGAACTCGACCCTGACAAAAAATTAAAAAAGATCCGATGATGGCCATAATAGGCGGACTGCGCAAAGCAGCGGTCACCGTCCTGCCGCGACAAAAAAAGCGCGCTTCGGGACAAAAATTTTGCCCCGGCTCAATCCCAGCGGAATGACGCAACATGGGCCAGGTCTGAGGCCTATGGCAGCTCGATAACCTGACCACATGTTGGTTGCGTCAATTCCGAATAACCTAAATATCTACAAACTAACACTAAGATATAACCTATACCTAACCTATACCTACAAACTAACACTAAGATAGATCAATCTGGCCAGACATACACACACACACCAAAACCACAAAAAGGCGTATGAAGTATTAAACTTAGTGACATTCAAAAGAAAAAAGGATGCCAAAACGTGAATCTAAGCCAAATGATGAGAAGAAAAGTTGGTACACGTTTGCCTGAAGGCTTTTAGAATTTAGAAAAATAATGTTCCAGGGGAACAGGGAAAAGAGGGTCTATTTCAAAATTTATGAACCCTCGTGCGGGGAAACTGGATAAACACGAAAAGATATTCGGGGACTATTTCAACGACCGCGTCTTAGTATGGACAAATTGAAGGCACCAAAGATACGTCACACGATTACCGCAACTGTCGGCCAACCCACGGCATACAGTCTTGGCTACTCGTGGACAGCACCCATTGTACACTTCTTTGCATACAAGAGGCTCGTAAATAGCCCCGCGAGTTTTGCAGGTGGGTAAAAAAACTAGACAAGGAAAAACGAGTATAAAGGGGAAAAAAATTAGGGGAAGACCGGAATGTAAACGAAATTTACAGATAAATTTATGTTACGGGCGCCATTTGTAGCGTAAAAAAAAGAAAGCTAGCTAACCTGTGGTCGACGACCACAGGCGAAACGTTAAATTTAGGTGTACAAAGAAAGAGTTAGTTAAATTTGTCCGAAAGGTATAATATCAATTTAAAAAGGCCTAGAAATTGCCAAGCATGAGCCGAGAGTCGAGTCCTGAGGGGACTCCGTCGATATCGTGTCGCTGGAGTAGTGTTGTGTTGTGGTGTATCGATGCAGGAAGGTGTACCAAAACCGCGGAGTACCCCGAGAGAGTATAGCCAAACGGGAACCAAAAAAGGAGGGCCAAAGAAACCTAAAGGGCCTTTTTAGAATTTAGAAAATAGAATTTAAATTTGGCAAAATCCGCATACAAAAATACACTGATATAAAAAAACAGGCTAAAAAAGGATGGGCAGTATCCCAGGGGGGAAGCCGGAGCGCGGGTCTGCGGCACTCAGCTGGCACGGGCGCGGGCGCGCACAACGCAGGGGTCCAGGCACGTCCAACGCCCGGTGGCCTCAGGGGTCCGGAACCACGGCGAGAGAACGAGAAAGGCTCGGAGGGACCCTCGTGTGGGTGCCGCAGAGACCGGAAATACACTGTAAAGATTTACAAGGAAATAATCGCCATCCGACCAAGTCAGGGAAAGAAAAAAAGTACGTCGATAAAAACCAGGAGGAAGACAGCACAAGACTTACCCGGCAGGTCCAAAGTAGGAATCCGCGATATTTATTATCAGCGATATCAGATTTATTAGTACTCCGACTTACTATTCACCGCATTAGCAAGAGATACCGTATCCCAAGGCAGACAGATATAAATTTAGAAAAAATTCAACCACGTTCAAGGGATAAAACGTTTCCATCTCCTGACAGACGACAACTCAGAAAAAACAATCAACAATTTAGAAAAAGGTCAAACCAAGAAAATTTTAAATTTGAAAATGTGACATAAAAACCGGCCAAAAGAAAAAAGAGCCATACCAAAAAGGTTATTAAAAAACCTGCAGTAATGCTGCACTATGTAGTGCACTATGTAGTGCAGCATTACTGCAGGTTTTTTAATAACCTTTTTGGTATGGCTCTTTTTTCTTTTGGCCGGTTTTTATGTCACATTTTCAAATTTAAAATTTTCTTGGTTTGACCTTTTTCTAAATTGTTTATTGTTTTCTCAGTTGTCGTCTGTCAGGGAATGGAAACGTTTTATCCCTTGAACTTGGTTGAATATTAGTGAGAAAATATGACTAAATGTTGTAAGTGGCTTGGCATGCAATAAATATTAGGCCATACAATAAATATTAGGCTCCTACTTTGGACTAGCCGGGTAAGTCTTGTGTTGTCTTCCTACTGGTTTTTATCGACGCACTTTTCTCTTTCCTTGTCTTGGTCGGATGGCGATTATTTCCTTGTCAATCTTTACAGTGTATTTCCGGCCTCTGCGGCACACACACGAGGGTCCCTCCGTGCCTTTCTCGATCTCTCGCCGTGGTTCCGGACCCCTGAGGCCACCGGGCGTTGGACGTGCCTGGACCCCTGCGTTGTGTGCGTCCGCGCCCGTGCCAGCTGAGTGCCGCAGACCCGCGCACCGGCGTCCCCCCTGGGATACTGCCCATCATTTTTTAGCCGTTTTTTTGTATCTGTCTTGTAATTTTGTATGCGGATTTTGCCAAATTTAAATTCCTTTTCCAAATTCTAAAAAGGCCCTTTAGGTTTCTCTGGCCCTCCTTTTTTGGTTCCCGTTTGGCTTTACTCTCCGGGGTACTCCGCGGTTTTTTGGTACACCTTCCTGCATCGATACACCACAACACAACACTAGTTCAGCGACACTATATCGACGGAGTCCCCTCAGGACTCGACTCTCGGCTCATGCTTGGCAATTTCTAGGCGCTTTTAAATTTATATTATACCGTTCGGACAAATTTAACTAACTCTTTCTCTGTTCTCCTAAATTTCACGTTTCGCCTGTGGTCGTCGACCACAGGTTAGCTAGCTTTCTTTTTTTAACGCTACAGTAGCTGAAGAACTGGGAATTGACCACAAAACAGTTTTGCCGCATTTGAAAAAAAAATAAACTTTTTCCCCAACCTATTATGTTCCTGTTCCGAATTCCCTCCGGGGTTAACTCAGCCCACAACCACATGACAAGCCCGCGGGCTCAGTTATTATTACTTTCAATAAAATGTATTTGTCACTGTGCCTACCTATCTTCAGATCTTCTTCTCGTGTCGACTTAAACCAGTCCAGCCTAGTAATTGGCCACATCCACAGCTCTTTGGTTGGCCTCATTTAAATCTGCCATTGTGCAAGAGACAGGGCAGTCAGGACAAGACAGCAGATGCTCAATAGATTGCACGGCGCCGCACCTACACCATCTCTGCTAGGGAAGCTCCATTTCTTTCGGTTTTCCCTGGATCTGCCTACATCTTCAGATGACCCGGATCCATTACTCTCGAGTGTAGTATTTCCACAGCATAGATGGGTAGTTACATTTTTTTCTTTCTTTACTATCCGATAAATTAGGAAAGTGTTTTGATCAAATTCGATCAAGTAATATAGAGTCACAAAGCAAACTAAGAATCTAACATTTTTTTTTTTATTGTTTGCACAGGTAGACAGACGGGAACACAGTGGATTTATTGCTTTATAGCAATTTCTTCTAGGCAACTTTTGTCAACAGCTCAAATTACATTGTATTTTTTATAATAAATATACATTTATAGCGAAACTATATTTATTTTTGTTACGTGAGGCATAGCACCTGATGATGACGTACAAGGTGCCTCGCTTGTCGTAGTCGGGTAAATATAATGGCCCTTTCACATGAACGTCAGTCGTTCGCATGTTGGAGTATTTATTGAGAGTAATTTGTGACGACTAATCGCTGCACATTATTTACAGAAGTCTTTAGCGTCGTTGCACGTTACAGACTTGTTTCATCGGAATCAAGTTGCAAAAATAAAAACAAATCATTCGACTGAATCGGGTGTAATTTCGTTGTGATTAAAATATACATACTAGCTGCCTGCCCGTGGTTATTATAATAGGCATATATGCCTCTGTTGTTTCTGACTACAGGAAACTGCAAGAATGATTTCTCGAAGTATATTCACGAGTTTATTAAATCGTCGATCCGTTATTCCGTTATATAACTTTCGCAGTATGAAAGTTTGATCAGAATTAATATTTTTTTACCAGTTTTTAACTTATTGTTCTTGTAAAAGGCTAGTTTTTTATTGAGACAATAATAAAATAAAAGAAACCAGCACAAAATGTCCAGTTTTGAACATACCCTAGGGAGTCCTATTTTGTACCCGTATCCTCTTTTTAACGTTTCTACAGTCGGGCACTATTTCTCCCGCCAACAGTTAAAAGCCCTATTACACATGCTGTGCTATTAATTTGTGACATTCGCCCGGACAGTGTAATAGCTCCATTACTTAACAGCCTACAGTTTTACAAGTATTTTAGTATGCTATCACACTGTCTAGGATCTTTTCGCTGTTGATATTTGATAGTTTAATTTATTCAACAAGGGAGGAAAGTAGAAAATATCCATATTAGATTAAACAAGCGGTCCGCCCGCAGCTACGCTCGCGTTGTGTAATATTTTCCCGTGGGAAAAAGACGTTTTCCCGTAAAAGTATCCAGGTTACAAGCAAGCAAGCAAGACGCGGAACAATTATCCAAACATCCAAATATATTTTAATATTTATAATATTAAGTGTGATGTGATATGATATCTATTACAGCCTCCGTGAACGGGCGGTAAAGCGTTCGGTTCGTAGGTTCCGGGTTCGATTCCTGGTGGGGAAATTGGTCAAACAAAATATGCTTTGTGAACCTGTCCCTAGTTTGGTTAAGACTTTTCAGACTGAATCACCTGGTCGGCCGAAAAGTAAGATGATCCCGTGCTTCGGAAGGCACGGCTCTACTGAGAATAGTCGTCACAAAAGCCATGCAAGACGCCTCAAACGCTTTGGCAGCACTATAACGCTATAACCCTCCTTGACTGACACCACGCTTATGTATATAGGTAAATAACCAATATCTAGACAGAAGGCAAACTGAATATCATCACACGAATGTTTGCCCTGGGTGGGATTCGAACCCGCGACCCTATGACTTGAGGGCAGGCATATTACCAACTGGGCTACGGAGCTGGAGATCGCAGTTCGAAAAAGGAAAACCGTCACATACCAATACATTTAAAAACTTTGAATTTGAAACCACTGAAACACTGAAATGAATTAAAATTGTCCAATCAACCTTAAGACTAAGTTAATTATCTAGTTTTAAATAATTCATTATTAATAATTTGTTATTCTCCTGTATTTTGTACGAAATTCTCAAACATTGAATTAGGTTTTAGTTGAATTTCGCTCAAACACCGCAGTATCCTTGTATCTATCGTGTTAGAGAAGTCTAGTGATTCTCAATATTTCCTCATTTAAAAAAAAAACGAATATTTGGATGTTTAAATGTTTGTTCCGCTTTCACGCCTGAATGGATTTGGATGAAAAATAGGAATATTTTGTACCCTAGACTAGCACATAGGATACTTTTTATAGGAAAAAGTCTTATTCCCACGGGAAAATGTTACACAACGCGAGCGTAGTCAAGGGCGGACAGCTAGTTTTAAATAACTAATATAAAATGTCTTTATATGTCTTTTTACTAATATTATAAATGTGAAAATATATTTGGATGTTTGTTTCGCCTTCACGCTTAAAGTACTCAACGGAATTAGATGAAATTTCGAATGGAGATAGTTTGTAACCTGGATTAACACACAGAATACTTTTAACGGGAAAAAGTCTTATTCCCACGGAAAAATATTACATGACGCGATTGACGCGAGTGTAGCCGCGGGGGGGTCACTAGTTTTACAAATAAAATAGAAAAATTGAGGTTATACCACGTATTTGGTAGAGTCAGGCGTTTCGCCTAAAAATCTGCTCTATTACTATTTCTTACAACCTTACAAATTGTACCATACCTTAACGTATTTACCTCGTTTGTCATCACATATATAATAATTATTATTATAAAACGAGAAATAATAAATCCACATAAACCGGCGGGATTTGAACCACGACTATGTAGGACACAACATACTTTGTATTTATATTCAGTTATCTCACCCTAACTTTTTTCTTTAGCCCCCTTTTCTTTATATAAAAGATATCCACAGTTTGAGAGCCACTGTATTTGTCTAAGCAAATCCCGCCAGTCCAGTCTAGATTTTAGATGTAGCTGTTTACACTCAGTTTGACGGAGTTAGTTAAGGATGGTTAAGGACTTTGATAGAACATTGCGCTTGCTATCCGGGTCGTATTTATTCTATAAGTATAGTTCCTTGCTATGTTTATTTATTGTACACAATAAAGATTACAAACAACGAAATGACAGAACCGGGAAGATAACTAAATTATTCTTTATTTGAAATTACATAATCGAACACTTCGTCCAGCGCGCCCCCGCCAGTCGTGGTGCCCAGGATACTGGCAGCATTCCCCCTCTGAATGGCTAGACTGATTCTTTGAGCCAGGAAGCTGCCAGCCCCGCGATCACCAGTGGTCTCAATGAGACGCACCGAAAGGTCCTGATGTTGTCACATCACTTACACTTTTTTGGGACTATAGATAATTCGTTGGTGAGTTCACTAAAAGATACAGCCCTGTCTATAAGTAATACCATAGACAAATATGAACCGAAACACAGCTAGTTAGTACAATAGAGAGAATATTAACTAAGTGTAGTTATAGCCGTAGTGAGAGGAAACTATTAGAGAGTTCCACCAAGCAGAAGTTTCCCCGGTTAGTATAAACGAAAATGCACTAGGTTATATTCACGGAACTGTACGGTACTAAGTGTTTTCGCTAATGTGCATACAAATGATACAGCTAACAATTATTCATTATTGACCGTTCATAATAAAATTGCTTACTGATCCCCGGGTAAGATACCTAGATAAATAGATTAGGTACATCACACACGGACATAACCACAAGACTTAATACATGGACTAGGAAATATATAGTGTCCTTCTCATATTTCTTTCCGTGAGTATAGAATATAAAGAATTTTTGGTCGTTATACTGGAACTAACTTTGAATATTACCCGACCTGACAAAAAGTTAGTAATCTGATATTTATTTGAATTATAACGTAACAAAATAAAAAAGGTTTTTAATATAAACATATTTTTATATAAATAAAGTACTCTGCTAAGTCACCAATATTTTACTACATTCTAATCTAGACGCCAAAAAATATGTTGCATGAGCTGATACATCTAAAATAAAATTGAAGTAGGTAGATAGAATAGAATAGAATACAAAACACATGTTGTGCTGTTTATTGTTATGTTATGTAGTTTTTATTTCATGGTCTGGCCACATTCAGCTGTAAATTGCTCTACATATTATGCATCGTACTGTACGTGCACTAAGAAACACAAAGACTTCGTCGGGGTGTGTATAATATAATATAATTTATGCCAAATCTTAACTCTACAGTTTTGCAGTTTTGGTTTGTATTTTTTATTAGTTGTTAGCTAACTTGAGTTTTTTTTGTCCCTTTAGAGATAAGAGCGTAACATAGTATTGTATTTGTTTACAACTTTGACCGCTTTCGTAAATCTTTATTGTTCCAACTTCATACTTTTAAAAGTCCAATCCGAAACAATAAAATATTAAAATTATAATCCACAAAAGCAGCAACTCGATATTTTTTCAAAATGGCCGCTAAAAGAACAAAATTAAAAGAAAGCGGGAAAAGTTTAAATTACTTAGATTGTGAAGTGATGGATCGAGTTGATGAAAGCGCAGATATCTGGAGCTCATTGGAGGAATTAGATTCCAATGAAAAGTGTATTTAGGGCGGGAGGGCCAGTGATGGGGCAAGATTATGTCGCTGTTATTTTTACCAACTCAAAAACAACCCCCGTGGCCGTGCGGTCTAACGTTCAACTATAACTATGGAGGTTCCGGATTCGAATTCTGGAGGGCACTCTGTTAAAAATCTCCTTGTAAAACTTTCCCGAGTTTGGTTAGGGCATTGCAGGAATAATCTGATTGTCAAATGGAAGATGATTCAGTATTTCCGAAGCACGTTACGCCTTTGCTCTCAGCTACTGCTGAAGAGATATCTACTTAAACGTTATGTCTATTTCTATGTCTACTTTGCAAGTAGGATCCAAATAAATCTAATACCATCGAAAGTCTAGAAGAATAACCGTCTAACAAAGCCAGCTATAACATGGCACCTAATAATTTTGACAGACGATGACGACGACAGACAGGCAGATGATGTCGCTGCTGTACATTGAAGCTTACTTTCGACGTTCTTACAAACCGAGTCATCACACACACGCACACACACACATCACACATTCGTTGTCTAATACTAATAAGAATCTAATACGATTTGCCTGAAGTTTATTAGACTATTATTAATAGGTGAATTATTTTGTAATTTAATACTAGCTCTACCCATCCCTAACAGTATATGAGATGACTTTGAAGCCCTACTGTTTTTATCTTGTAGGATTTTATCCGCCTCAATCGATTGACTTCAAAGGTCTATTTTCAAAATGGCGCTCACTTGGCCTGGGGCGATGGAAATATTGGCATGCGGCTCAATTGCCGCGATGTCAATCTGGATTTTTGCTAGTTTTTTTGGAAGGGGAAATATTTCGTTTGCCTTAAACTACGAAATATGAAACAACTGGTTTGAAACTTTGCTATTGGATTGGGTTTGGACTTGCATGGATGATTATTCACGTATGCGTCAATAAAATGCTCTGGGTTTCAGCAGGATGTTAGCCAATATAAAATTATTATTATTATTCCAAAGAACAGATGTACTAGAGAAGACGCAGTGGGGCTGCTTGGTGCGGGTGATTACTGTAAAACACAGATTTGATAATAGGTACAAAAGAGCTACAGTATAGCTCAGCCAGGCTCAACACCTACTTCTAACCTACATACATAGATACCCAACAAGTAAACAACAGAAATAGAACGACGTTATCACATCACACTAATATTAAAAATGTGAAAATATATTTGGATGTTTGTTCCGGCTTCACACTTAAAGTACTTAACGGATATGAATGACATTTGGAATGGAGACTGTTTGTAAAAAACGAGCGGCTTATTTATATAATAAAATAAATAAAGAGTTACATATATATAATAAAAGCTATTGTGAGTCTAAATCTGAAATAATAAAATGGTTAATGACACTAAACTATGAACAAACTGAACAGCTGTTAAAAACTTAATAGGTTTGTACTATTATATTCTGTGAAAAGGCTAAGGTTTTTAGTCTTGATACTAGGCCAATTTTGTCTTGTTAATATAAGTTAGGGGAAGGTACTGTATTACAGTATCTTCCGATCCCAAGACAATGTCGCAGGGCTAATTCACACTTAACATACACAAACAAACATGATATTATATTACATTTACAACGTGTTACAAAAAATACCTAAAAAAAGAATATTTTTATCAAAGGCATTTAATTAAAGTTTTCCCATCTCTAGTGATCAGCTGTGTCAAAGAATATTCGGACCAGATATGTAATTTTAGGTCAATGTGCCTATTTTTACCGCTATGGTTAAAAATGTTTACGTACTACTTGTACCATAACATTCACAATAGAACAATTAATTTCAAAATGAAAAAACCACAAATAAATAAAAAAAGCTTTGTTAAATAATTATTATGAAATAATAAATTAATGAAATGATGAACTAAATATTTCAAAATAATATTTATGTTTGTAAATACGTAAACAAGATAATTAAGGCAAAAAAGAAAATGTTTTCTAACATAAATTGATTCAAGTACATCTCTTTTAAAGTTATAGGCACGAATGGTGTACAAATACTCGTCCGTTCTGAGAATCGATAGTCTATATTTTAGATGTCAAATGACACTAGAGATGGGAAAATTTTGATTAAATGCCTGTGATGAAGAATATTCTTTTTTTTTTGTATTATTTGTAACACGTTGTAGATAAACACCCAAATTGAACATAAGGTTGCATATTATTATAATATAAAATAAGTTCTTACATACACCCGTTTCAGATAGCATTGGAAAAATCTTTCATCGGATACATTTCAAGACACCTGTCAATCTTAATTGATTTGCCTTTTTATATCATATACATTTATATTTTTATATTTTTTTTCCATTGTTGTTTGGAATGATGTATGGATAAATATAAATATAAAGTACACATTTGGATATTTTTTACTAAATTATTAGTAATAAGTTAGAAATACATGTCACTCTTTAAAACTTGCCGCTTGCTGCTGACGAGCGTGTTTCACCGCGCCCCGCCGCCGCCGCCAGCCCCGCACGCCCCGCCGCTGTGGAGCTGACGTCACGCGGCACCACGTCTACCCCAAGCCGTGCCTACGCCGCCGCCGCCGCCGCTGCCGCCCCCTCTCAGCGGTCACAACCACTGGGGAAAAAGCCTTGCGAGGCTCTCAAGAGTGTGACAGTGCGTCCACCGAAAAAACAGTGCGATAAGGAAGGCTTCATTAAAGTCGAAAGGAGAAAAAAGAAGCCCGCCAGCCGTAACCATCATGGCAACGCACCGGTCGGACCGGAGCACTCACTGCGTCCCGAAGTACGTTCGACGTAGCTGTACGTGTCCCGACTACACTGGTCCACTAAGGTTGAGGAGTTGGTGGATTTTGTGCGAAGAAAGTCCAATTTCACCCTGAGGGTCGAACGGTTAGCATCGCGCCACAAAGTGAACTTTAGTTCGTTTGTGGTACGAGTGCCGACCCACCACCTGGAGACCTTCATGAAAGAGAACTTCTGGCCGCAGGGAGTCGTGTTTCGGAAGTTCCGGGGACGGCTGCCAGCTGACACGCGCTACACGTCGCTGACATCACGTGTTACCTAGTTATAGTTTTTATAAATATGTATGTTAGTTTTTAAGGTATTTATTATATGGGCCTCTGTTTACATATTTAAGACCTTTATGTAAATATTGCCTGAAATAAATGATTTATTTATTTATTATATTTATTTAAAACTGTTTACTTAAAAATATTTACATTGTGATATACTAAACGAGGAGCGGAGTCTCCTAACACAGACATACTAATGTCTAAAAGGAGACTTCAGAATTAATGTTACACTATGTAAATAAGCGACGAAAAATAAAGATTTTGTATTTGTATTTGTAACCTGGATTAACACATAGGATACTTTTTACAAGAAAAAGTCTTATTCCTAAGGGAAAATCTTACACAACGCGAGCGTAGCCTCTATGTGAAACATATCACCAGTCCACTTCGTCTTCCACTTGTCCGGTTAATTCTAGTCCGGATGCGACATGAGTCTGCTACGCATCCTTTCACCACTGTGCAGATATGCACACATTTTACAGTTTCGCTACGCATCTTCGCACCGCTCATCTTTCTCGTTCATCTCTGGTGGATGGAAACGCCCACACATTTTGACAGCTCCGCTACACATCCTCGCACATCTCTGGTGCTTGCAGCCTGAAGGCACTATTAACTAGTTTTTGCTTCTATGTCTTGTTCTCAATGTAGCGTGCAAACTTTACATAAAGCCCATGGTACAATCTCGACTAGCTGCGCATAGCGAAGGACGCGACGACGATCTGCTCCTAATTATGTAAGTTCTCAACTTAATGCATACAAATGTCATCCATTCCGCCCGTCTCCGCTTCCCGACGGCTGTAGGGCTGCCAGATTCATGTTTTTTGCGGGATATCCCGGTATTATTTTAATTATCATATTTTGTAGAAGGTTCCGACCTCAGAGAAAAAAGAGAAGGTTGAGGCGACGCGCGGCCAATTTCTTTGATTCCGACCAATAATAGCTGGTTTCAGCTATTGAGCTGTCAAATGCCTCTGATATTACATGGCATATATAACGATAGGATAAATATCTGCCTTCTAAAGCTAGGAAGCTCGGCGGCTCGGCTCGGCTTGGCTCGGATTTTTGAGTCCCGTATTCAAGGCGATATTTTGTTTCATTGTTACGAAAACTGTTACGAAAAATTTCAGTTTCGTAATGTACGATCAAACTTCTAGAATCTCCTTTTTTTTCGTAATTTTTTAACCCTTTTAAGTTCTGTTTTTGTTAGGTCTGTTGCTATTTTTTGGTTTTGTCCTTTTCTTATCATAGTTGCATGGCTCTGAAATTCGTCCCGAAATTGAATACATTAGTGTGACCACCGAGAAACCACGGAACATCAAAGCAATATTCAAGAAGAAATAAAATGTACCGTTAGGCGGCCTTATTACTTACCAATTTCTTACAGGCAACCTTTAGATACTGGAAACTGCCACAAAAATTGCGGGATAGCGCAAAATTATTCCCCTTAGCACAACACTAACTTACGGAAGAAGTAGATCCCAACTAAATTGCATTCCTAGCGTCGCCTCACAGCACGGATTATTAGTTTAAATAGCTAAGAAAAGATATAAAAGCTATTTCCTTCTTTTTATTCTTCAATGTATAGACGTTTTCAAGCTGATACGGCTCGGTTACCAGTGGTTCTCGAGCCGCGTAATGGACTGAAACTTGGCTTAACGACCACTCTACTTTGGTAGTCGAGCGCTGAATGTAAACAAAAACTTATTTAAATTGATACAGTGTTCGCGTCGGTAGTGGTGGAGCTGCTGTCTTCCGTCAAGACGCGGGTTCGATCATCACTAACGTGTTGTCGAATTTTGAAATAAAAAATCGCCTTTCAGTAACGTGACATGTCCAAAGGTGAGTCACATCAAAATGACACGTTATTCTCAAGTGTACGTTTATATGACGCTCTTACGGTGAATTTAAACATCATCGTAAGGACACAAAAAAATTAAAAGTTGTGTAGTTGTGAATGAAGTCAACCACACTGAGCCAACTAAGGCCAGACCATCCTAATTTAAGGTAGGTTTCTGAGCCCGGGATAAAATCCGAAACGAAATCATCCGGCAGAGGATCCAGGTGGTTGATATCGTCCAGAAGTGTAGTTGAAGTGGCAGTGGGCTGGCCACGTCTGTCGCAGAACCGATGTGCTTTGGAGCAGACGGGTTCTCGAATGGAGACCGCGTCTCGGGAAACGTAGTGTGGGGCGCCCCCCTGCCAGGTGGACCGATGACCTGAGGAAGGTCGCTAGTGGTGGCTCGATGAGGAAAGCGGGTGATCGTGCACTTTGGCATGCCTTTGGGGAGGCGTACGTCCAGCAGTGGACTGCAATAGGCTGATTGATTGATTGAGCCCTCTGGTGGAGTTTTGTTGAATGAGTTGTTGATGAGACACTTAATTACAGATGTGTGTAAATTGTGTTTGATGGTTTGTTATTCTTTAACGCAGTAACAGAGGCCTTTGGACGGCTCTCTCTCTGTTGGTCGGACTTCAAGGTTTGTGGGGTCGGTTGTTGACCTAGACAGCTTGTTAGAAGTAAATATGTAAGCTGTTGTATTTGTAATACCAATTTTATTAAATGTTGAGATTACGGTAAGTATCTACAATACAATACAATATATATATATATATATATATATATATATATATATATATATATATACCTACCTATAATTTATTGACACATCAAACAATAAATCGAAAAAGTTGGTCAATAGGTGACTCTATTGCTAAGGTAGCAATCTTTTCCAGGAAAATTCCAAAGTTGAGACAAAGCGGAGCGGGTTAAGTGGCCAACACATTACATTCATTTTGTTTGATGCATTGAGTAACACACTCGTAAGTTAGTTTAAAATGTGGTCTTTTTACAAAAGTCGTTGAGAGTGTAAGCATCCAATAAAACGCTCGTTGTTAAACAAATTATTAGTGCTCGCCGCTATTTTGGTTGTTTTATATTTGCTAATATCGTATATTCCTTCTCGGCTCGCCCGCCGGAGGCTATTGGCAAGGTAAATAACTTTGCACTAAGTGTTAACATACAATATGAAATTATGAGCTATTACTGGACTGCATTTGTTTAGTTTAGCTTTTTATTATTGGACGATACGTGCTTTTTTGTTTGAGGTTTTCTTCAAATTTAGATTTGATCTAGACTGGATCTGAGACTAGATTAGTCTAGTGAGGGAGAATCGTGGGACCGCAGCGTTGAATATTATTAGGTGTAGTTTTAGTCTTGATTTAGGAATAATCAGTTTTGCCCTATTCTTGTATGTATAACATAAACAAACATACTTATCAATATCAATACTTAAATTAAAAAAAATTAAGGCAATAACATTAAAATTTATATGTGTGTTTAAATAGTTATTGTAATTAAAAATGATTTTGTACCATTTTAAAATGTAAAGTCGAGATACATCACAGTACGAAATCTCTTCACCGCACCTTCAGTAACCAGTTGCGTATACGACGACGGTTTTATTAGAATTCCGAGGCGTCAGATTGGTTAAGGAATGTTCAATATGGCGCAGAGACAATACGAGGTCGGTATAAGGAAACTGGAACTACGCACGACGCCTATCAACACTACGTACGGCACGATAGGACAAAATATAACGTCACAGAATAAATACCGTAAAGAACGGCCACTCACCCCCTCCCGCCTAACCATGCTTTTCCCCCCGCCCCGCAGTTGGAGGGCAAGTTGGGAGTATCGAAGTAGAAAGGCCGCGCGTAGTCAGGCGTACGCCGTACAGCGTACCTAGCATCCTAGGCGCGCATAGATAACCCTAGAAGCTTCGCGCACACTTCACTAAAGAATGGAGTAGTAGGCATCTAACACGCGACAATTATTATTGTACGGAGTGGTCAATCATCGACTTTCTAACCCTGATGATGATGATGATGATGAGGATCAACAAACTAGCAATAAACAAGCTGATAATCTAGGTTGCAAAACCCTTCTTCTTCTTCTTGATCGTGTCGGTAGCCGACCAACCTCAAAATCCTGGTGTCCGTGTTATAGAGCCAGCAAAAAAGGCTATTGACATGTCTCGTGTAACGACTAGGCAGCTTGATGATTACTTAGATGATAAAAACGTCTGGTCAACTGTTGTTCCAAATCAGCTGAGTAGATTGTAATTATGACTCATGTATGATTCTTTATATATTTAAAAGAAAAGTACAAAAGATACAATTCCTGTAGAGTTTCTTCTGGCCGTTCTTCTCCACAGAGGGCGTACACTGGTAGTGAACGTGCCATCCATGATAGCTTTGACGTCGAAAAATGATTTGTAAAAATCTTGATTCGAATACAATAAAAAAAAATTGACTTTGACTTTGACAGTATAGACTGCGCCAAACTTCTAGACCGCTCTGAAGTTGCTTCGCGCATTGCGCGTTGTCGCTTTTACCTATATTTTGCAGTAGCAAATCGAATCGTGCCGTGTTCAGAGCGGTCTAGAAGTTTGGCGCGATCTGTACCGGGACTAACGGCCGAAGCACGGAATCATCTTTCCTTTCGGTCACTCAGGTGGCTCAGCCTGTTTAGAATAGAATAGAAAACTCATTTATTCACTGTAAAACACACAATACAACAGACAAACTCTATTAATTTTTCTATGGTCCTACCTAACCGAACTGAGAAATTTTTACTTGACGCGTACCCACCAGGATTCGAACCTCTAAAAAACCCTGATGCAACTAAAAATGTCTATTTCAGAAATTCAAAACTAATATCAAGTTGGCTCTTGGATCAATGTTATTATTCTTTGACTGAATATTTCGATGACAAATTTTAATGTTTGCATGCCATTGTTTGGTGGAACATATGATACAAAAACCTTATGTAACATCTTCTTGTTTATACTATGTTCTTGCAAATAATTTTTATAAATTATGAATAGATTGTAAACTAGAATTAAACATTTCAGAAGTTCAGCAGTTGAAATTTTAAGCCGTTGTTTCGAAGTGCGGCATGCAACGTTGGTAATCCCAGTGGTCGCCATTCGAGAACTTTTCTTATCGGTTATGGATCGTTGTGCTATAAATGACCTGCCCATTGCCAATTCAACGTGCTTATACTGAGAGTTATGATGTAATTAAAAACACACACACACACACACACATTAGAAACGTATCTCCTCATTTCTGATTCGGTCACGTAGCAGTTAGATTCCGATTTTAATTTACACACAACTTGTGAATATTTCGCAGGAGCGTGTAGGTTTTCCCTAGGAATATGGGTTTTCCTTACGTGGTTTTCCTTCACGCGGATGCGGTCTTATAGAAATTCGAAAACAGATTGCCAATTCACCAATGACGCTCTACCAACGCTTTGTATTTAAACTTAAAGAACACGAGCAAAAAGCCAAGCAATGGCAAGATTTTCTTCGTAGCCAAGACTAACATTTCTGCTTTACAAACTGAATCAAATTTTGAATTTGTAAACATCTTTTTAGACGCACCATTATGGCCGTAATACCTTCAAGCTTTTCATACAAAACTCAATTTTTTTCTCCATAAAAAGCTTTTCATTACGTTTTGAAACGGGTAATTGAGCAATTTGTGGGCAGATTTGTGAAAGGCATATTGTGATCTGTGGAAAATATTTACCGACAGTCTTCGACTTTTATTACGGAGGTTCCGGGTTCGAACCCCTGTCAAATGTCTCATGCCATAAACTAGTTTGGGCATACTATTAACTATCTAATTATGAAATGCCTTTGATAAAAATAAGGAGGAAAATAGCAGAAGCCCAGGAAAATCCAAACTCCTATCACTTGATTTTACATAACGAATATTAAAAAAGTTCTCGGCTGAAGCCACAATGACGCTGCGTGCCTCAATTCTAGTAAAACTTAAGTAAAACTTTAGTAAAACTCAAGTAAAACTTTAGTAAAACTTAAACCTAACTGCCAACTTCACGATCTTGGTTTGAGCTTCTCTTCGAGCACAATATAAACAGCTTCGTACAATGAATTGCAAAGATCTTTGGAGTTTTACAACAGCTGTTCTAATGGTACTTCTGAACTGAATCTTTTATTTAGCTGCACTTTCACTTTTACTTTCATGCGTTAAAAAGTAAAATCGTTTATTTGAGCTTAGTACAATTTACATTTCATTGAGTTTCAAGACCTCGCACTAAATTTCCCTATAGGATATGTTACATAAATAAATACAAACTAACAGAATTTCATAATACGTAAAAACTATTAAATACGTCTTTATCAAAATATAGTATAATGGCATAAAATGGCAATGGCAATTAGACATGTGAATTGTATATTAAATTACACATCGTAAACCTCCAAAACATACATTCGAAGCAAAAAGTACTACTCGTATGAGTTAATAGTTTATTTTAAGGGCGTAAATTAAGGACACTGCGATTTTCGGATCTGTGGAATGTCACGAAAGAGGCCATCTATGATCTCCTTTGTCGGGTCGATTGTTAGCATCCGTCAATGGCAGTCAGGCTTTCGTTTTAGTTTTCGTTTTTTAGTGTATTCGAGTGTGTTTAGTGTGTAATTTCGATAGTGTATTATCCAGTGAATGACTCTGAACAATAAACTTTAATAGGACAATTGAAACGCTTGCATTTAGCCGTCATTTATTGATGACTTGCAGCGGCCACGTGGTGGCTTCAGTAATGCTGCTATCATATTACTGGAGTCCTTCACCATACACAACACCCTAGTCTTAGGATTAGGGCTGTCTGTGTATCTCATGCTACTTAGCAAAACCACTTGATACTGGCGAAATACTACAAGTGAAACGCCATAAATAAAAAATTGAATGGAATTGATCTCCTTTGTCAAGTTATTTTCAATGCTGAGCTGTTGCTTGAGTTTCTGCGTAGTACGAGATTATTTTTGTCTGTAGATATACATAGGAAATAAGGACAAAGTTTCAATTTAACCGTTTTTGAAATGATGTGATCTCTTTTGACTGAAACTTACAAGCAGATTTTAATAGATTTTTGACTTTATCTTTGTAACTTCATCTAAGGCGAAGTGAAAGAAGAAGCGTTTATAGTTTTAAACTTTTGGTTATTAAAAACTTTAAGAATAAAAACCTCTTTCAATCTTTTATATCTTGTAAAAAAAGTCAACATGAACATCAACGGCCCGTTACAGTCCACTGCTGGTAAAAAAAGTACTGAACCGATTTTGATGAAGCTTGCGTAGTACGGAATCATCTAAATTTTCAAACAATCAGATGATTTTCAGTTCTAAGACCTGCAAGTCTCTGTGTTGGATAAAACCCGAAATCCTCACAACCTCTTATCTGACAGAGAACTAAGGTTACCGACATTGCTACTCGAATAAGCAAGCTAAAGTGGCAATAAGCTGGTCATATTTATCGCAGAACCAACAATCGCTACAGCAAACAAGTTCTGCAGTGGGCAAACGAAGTGTGGGTCGCCCTCCCCCCCCCCGGCTAGATGGAGAGAACGATCTGTGAAATATTATAAGTAAAAAAGGGCGTAGATAGGTCACTTACAAGGCAAACGGTGTTTTAACATGGCACAAAACGGACAAGGACGGCAAGTCTAAGCATAAGTGCGAAAAAGAGGCAAAGCGACGCGTGACTAAGTTCTGTTGTGCCGCTTTTTGAGTGCGTATGACTTATCTACACCTTTGTACCTAGTATATCAATGCGCGCAGTCGAAGATCGGGCTAAGTGGCGCGCCTTGGGAAAGGTCTTCGTCCAACATTGAACTGCCACAGGTGGAAATTATAAATTCATCCGTACACCGAAATGCTAAGTGTAGCATGTCTGCAACGAAATCTATTGACGTGAAATACTAAAACAACTACATGCCTATGCTTTCATAAAACTAAAGCGTCTGAACCACCGATATTATTAAGTATAAAACTACACACCTGTGGTGTAGATGTAAACGATCCTTGTAGTTGTGAGAGTCCTGCCATGGCGGATTCTTTAAAGTACTTAGGAGTTATAGTGGACAATAAACTGACCTTTGTAAAACACATTATTGGCCTAAGCTGCCGCGTCAAGAAAATAGTAAACGTTATGAGAAGGTTGAGAAATGCTGCTCCTGTAAACATGTTAAGGATGATATATTTTTCTCTATGTCAATCGATTTTGACCTATTGCATAGCTAGCTGGGGTGCATCAGCGAAGAGCTGGATGCTGGCACTAGAAAGAGCTCAGCGTGCAGTACTTAAAACAATGTTCTGGAAGCCTCGTCGTTACCCAACTGCGGAACTTTTTGCAGAGGCAAATGTTCTAAGTGTACGGAAATTGTTTTTACTAAAAACAATCCTGTCAACTCATAAAGAGGTTCTTAACTCCCCTGAATATGATGTTATGTTGAAAAAGCGCATTTTCCGTCTTCCTATTGCTTCTGTAAACACATGTTTTGCCCGACGTTTTAGCCCATTTGTTGCAAGTTATGTCTACAATAAAGCAATCAAGTCCTGCGATATTAAATTGTGCTCCATGGCTGAAGCCAAGCAGAGTGTTTCAGTTTGGCTATCCCAATTAAGCTATGATGAGACCGAAGCATTGCTGATTTCTGTGACATGAATTGTAACAAGCGAAATATACTGTTTGTGTGAGTTTATGTTAAGATCATATACATTTATTTATTACACTTACTATTTAATTTATACTAAAATGTTGAACATACATTATAAATACACTTAATATATTCATTTATTTATTTTTATTATTATCATTTTTATGTAGATATTTATATATATATTAACAAAATAATATAAATACGATAATATATATTTTTTCACTTTAAATATGTAATGTATGTTTGTTTACTTTAAGTTACATGTTTGATGTGTTGATAACCCTTTCAAATTTAGAACTAGTCTATTGTAATAACTTAGATGCCTTTCTCATTGTAAATCGTACTTTAGGGACCTCACGATACAGGCTTGCCTAGTGTGGGCACCATGTGTATAGCTAGTACTCTGTAATAGTAGCAATGTGTTTTTGTAATGTTGTTTTTAATTACGTAACCTTTGCTTTATGTGGTGTAGTTAAATTGCATGTTGAAATAAATAAAAATAATAAATAAATACTGGGGACAGTCACACTTTTCGTTTTTACCACTACCCCACCGGCATTCGAACCCGGAACCGGTAATGAGAACAGAATGATCACCGCTCGGCCACGGGGGGCCCTCTCTGAAATGGCCAATAAGATTACACCCATTAGGAAGGTATTCAGAAAAATTAATTCAAACGGAGCGGGCATATAATTTGCGGGTCTGTAGAGTGGAAAGGGGGGGGGGGGGGGGGGGGGGATACTAGTACCTGGCTAATATAAAGGCTGGCAAGTATAAAACCAGAGGTCTAGAAACAAAGCTGGTTACTACCATGGAATCAACATTTTTGATGTACAGTCAGCTGGCGAATTAGCTGACCCCCCCGCTCGAAACCGATGAGATTTTCTCAGGTGATTATTTAAATTTTTAGATAACATTTTATATACTCGTACAGTTTATTAACCTGCACAATTATACGAAATTACATGATAGAGCAAAAACAATTACATAAGAAAACTTCATCGGTTTGGAGCGGGGGGGGGGGGGGGGGTCAGCTAATTCGTCAACTGACTGTATTGTATATTGTAGCATTTTGGGTATAAAGTACCAGCATGTTTCCAGCATGTTTACGCCGTGTGGTGACGGCAGAGTAGAATACATTAGTCACCAACCCCTACTCTTCCCGTGGGTGTCGTAAGAGGCGACTTAGAGACTACACATTGAACAGGGAATGGGCAGCAGCGCTCTCTGATACAGTAACCTTTTAATCTGCGATCTCCAACCCGCCTGCCAAGCGTGGAGATTATGGCAAAACCCTCCACTTGAGTGGAGGAGGCTCATAGTCCAGCAGTGGACTTTAACGGGCCGTTGATTTGATTTGATATTTCCAGAGACAACTTAGAAATGAGGAATATTTGCCTCGCGCCTATGTATGCATTTACGAAGTTGTTTATTTTAAATAATCGGTCCTAGGTTTAAGGTTAGGCTTGAGCCCCCAATGGGGACGTGCAAGAGCTGCCACTTAGTGGTTCTTATCTTAACTTTAAAACTTAATGTTTTTTTTAGTAATAACGCAGTTTTGGAATTTATGGACTTAACCAGCTTTGTTTCTAGGCCCTCAAACAACGTGTTTTCGCTAATGTTCACCGTTTAAGTAGCCATCAATCCCTTGAATGTTCGCGGGCTGTTGCTATGTGTGGGTAGGGTGACCAGACCACATAAAACAGACGGATAATCCAGAACTAAGTTACGCAAAGTAACTTAGTTTGACTCTCGGGTGATTGTTACCTTACCTAATTGTAAAACCTTATTCGAATTCTGAAATTAAATTTGACAATTAAAAAACATTTAAGAATTAAAACCTTTTTTCTTCGTTTTGCGTTATTTACTACGAGAATAGAACTTATTTAAATCGTATCACCGAAAACACTTTTTTTTTTTCATCTTTCCTTAGAAAATTTATATTATTTCATTATAAATATCTTAACATTTTTTAATTGTCATTTTTTTATCTTAGACATTTTATACACCGTGAAATTTACATCGTTTTGTTCCCGCAGTGATAGTACTCGTCAAACTGAACAACTTTTCACGTAAAAAAAAAAATCCTGCGACAAAAAAATTTTTGGCCTCTCCATACAAAGTGAGACTCCCAACCGACCGACACACGGCGGGAACAAAACGATGTAAATTTCATGCTGTATACTAATTTCTTTATTTTAAATCGTTGCTAATCTTAATATTTTTGCATGCCGAGGGTTGTCGGCAGAATTCATTGATTCTGTAATTGTTACGATAAGACCTGTGTAAACTAACATGTATTCTCTATCAAATAAACAATTATGATTAAGGCGACGACAGGTTATGTTATCTTCATGGTTTTCTAAATATTTTGTCTTTATGTACATTTTAAACAATGGTATGTTATAAAATGTACTTGATATATAGGAAGGTGACCTTACTCCTTTATAAATTTATTTTCTAGGCACCATTCCACTTTTATGAAAGGTTTTAATTCATGGTCACCCTATTTCGCGTCAAACAAGACGCCATTAAGAATTAATATTGTTGGTAAGTAGCGTCGAGTTTATTGATTCAAATTGCCCCCTGTTAGCTTGGAGGCCTATGGTGGTAGAGTCCCCATTGCTCCAAAGATTATAATTATCAAAGGAAACTATAACTTATCTATGTCCTTTTTACGCCTAAGTTCTACGATTCTACGTTACTTTGGAGCGATCATGCACTGCGTGTTAATATCCAAATAGTCAGTAGCCAGCACACCTTTCTGGACACTTTAACCTTGAATACCCTGTATTCCGCAGCAGTAGAAGCGGTATTTATATTGTACCTATTTGGCTACAGGAAATATGCACATTTTTTATTCATTAATTGAAATATTCCAAGTTCCAGATAAACACACAAAGTATATATATATATATATTTCAAATATCTCGCTCAGAAACAAAGTTATAAGGCTTTAAAGTTGATGGTTAAACAGAGAGGACCGATGTGTAATGTGACGTCATATTACACGCGGACCATAAATCCGCCATAGAAAATTTTGTTTTCTTAAGAGGGACAGATTTATTTGTTTAATAAAGTTCTATCTAGTTTGTTTTTCGATCAATTTCGATTTTGTTCTAACTGTCAGTATTCTATTCTTTCAGATAAATTATGAAAAAAATATGCATATTTCCTATTCAATACACTGCTCTGCTTGCAATCAGTTTAAGTGGCGCAGCGGCGGCGGTGGCGGCGGCAGCGGCGGCGCGGCGTCTACGATCGACCAGGATATTTTTAAACATTCTGAAGTTGTAGTTCCAATTTCAGCCTTAATTTCCGCTTAGCTTAATTCGGGATGGCTTAAGGTCATCCATCTCTGACGCGCAACTCTATCTGAAGACGTTCTAGGCCAAAGTCTGTGCCTCCAGGTGGGCTTACTAAAGCTCATTGTGAAACTTCCTGGTTCGCGTCATACAAGATTAAGATTAGCAAAACAAACTTTCAATCAGCATAAAAATACGCATATCAAACGATGCAACAATGGACGGCAAAAGGAGTAGTGTTATTCGCCTAGTGTGAAAGAAAGATATTGTGGCGCATTCAAAATCCACAGTCATATCTCTTTTTTTTTTATTTATTTATTTTACAAAAGGTACATGCTTAATTCGTACAATAATATCTCGCCAAAGTGTTACCCAGTTTGTTGGCGAGTAAGGCGCTTAACTTCAATTTTATTGTGCACCTACCTACGCTAAAAACGATACATATTTTTCCTACACTTAATAACACTATCATTCAACCTACCTACATATATAATAATAATACCCAACAAGTAGACAACAAAATTAGAACGACGTTATCACAATCACACTAATATATTTGAAAAAATATGAAAATACAAGTGGATATGAATGACATTTGGAATGGAGACAGTCCGCGACCCGGAGTCACACACAGGACACTCTCTACAGGAAAAAGTTCCATTCCCACGGGAAAATCCCACACAACCCGAGCACAGCTGCGAGCTGACCGCTAGTGAAACATATTACCGCTCCACTTCGCCGTCCACTTGCCCGGTTAATTCTAACATAGTATTTTTTAATTTCCTTTTAAGTTGAAAAATACTTAACTTAGTTTCGTCTCTTAACTTGGCTATATCATTAAAAATTTTGGGCACCATCCATCTGTCAAGGCGTCTACCATAGTAATTTATTACCGAGGGCAGTATTAACTTTTTCTCTCTGACTCTTCTTGTACTATATTTATTATACTATATTTATTTATTAGAAACTAATGTCTTATATTCTTCGCTATAGTAGTGCTCCAGTGCTACCAAGTATGTTGTAGTTTGTGCGACCTGTTCTGAATAGCGCCGAACTTCAGAGTCGCAAAGTTATTTCCGTGAACAAAATATTGAAATAAATTTTGTAGGGTACAATAGCCATGGAGCATTGGAGAATATACCTTTACCAGGATGGTACTCTTGCATGTGTGAGGTGAGATGATTTAACATATTTTATTATTTCTATCAGATTCCTCGGTAGGTGTGCGAATGTTATGATTACCTTCTGATTACACGGTTTTAATTCTACTGATCTTGTTATTATATCTTTTGTAGGCGTTTTACAGACTAGAGTCGCGAGAGGCGAGTCTGGCTAGTACAAAGATTTCATAGATTGAAAATGAATGACAATAAATCACACTAATATTATAAATTGTGAAAATATATTTGGATGTTTGGATGTTAGTTCCGCTTTCACGCCTAAACTACTGAACGGATTTAGATAAAATTTGGAATGGAGATAGTTTGTACCCTGGATTAACACATAGGATACTTTTTTTTACAGGAAAAAGTCTTATTCCCACGGGAAAATCTAGTTATAAAAATAAATTGCAAAAATTAAAAAATAAATAAAAAGGTCGACTAATGTTGTAGGAACAAAAAAACTGTTGTCCAAGAAGAGTTTAGCAAGAATAACAGTTACAGACATAAATGCAACATGTGGCTTGGTTGTACATAAATCAATTTAATACGAGAACTGCTGATTAGAATGACGTGTAGTTTATATAATTTATTTATTTTCTATATAAAAGATTGAATGAATGGCGATAAAAAAAAAAAAAGAAAAAAAAAGATCGAGATCTTGAAAAATCTAGCGTTCGTTGACTTCCATGGACAATCAATTGTGTATAAGATCGCTTGGTCAAACATGATTGCCCGGATAGACTGGAGTCTCTCAGCCCCTCGATGGGGACTTTGGGGACATTATAAGAGAAAACTTTCTACTTTGCGAGAAGCCTAAACATCTCGCAAAGTAGGTTCATCAACATCAACGGCCCGTTACAGTCCACTGCTGGACTATGAGCCTCCTCCACTTAAGTGTTTGGTTTTGCCATAATCTCCACGCTTGGCAGGCGGGTTGGAGATCGCAGATTAAAAGGTTACTGTATCAGAGAGCGCTGCTGCCCGTTCCCTGTTCAATGTGTAGTCCCTAAGTCGCCTCTTACGACACCCACGGGAAGAGTAGGGATTGGTGACAAATGTATTCTACTCTGCCGTCACCACACGGCTAAGTAGGTACACTTAACACCAATTTACAAATTCAAGGGCAATGTATCACGTTGAGAAAGTTGTTGTTCCCTACAAGCAATCAAAAACTCGGCGCTGGTCATCCATCATACTTCCGAAGAACTAAATCATTCTTCACCATCACCAACTTATTATTTAACTTTAAATAAAACCGTCGTTTAAAACTCAACCTTATTTTTAACACATTAAAGATGTTGTTTGGTTTCGAAACTGCAGTTGTAAACATGGTTTTGTCCACGCACTTTTGTAACAAAATTATATTTGCGCTTCTTATGAACTTTATTTGAGTAGCAGTAAAGCTTGTTTTAGGTGAGTTTTGGAGTGGAAAATCTTGTCAGAAGCTGGGAAAGTTGCTAAATTATCGAAATCCAATTTTAACTTCGGCCCAGCCGCCTTTTAAATCTCTTATAAGTCTAATTCGCTTTTTAAGGATGTTATTGATGTGTTAGCAAGCAGCTTTGAGGGAAATAATTCCCAATTTATTATAATTTTAATGAAGTATTTCGGGATGTATGTTTTAGAAATTACACTTTTGTTATTTATTGCTCAAAAACAACATACAGATAAAACGACTCACTAGGCTTATATATTAAGAGATTTACTTTCGTCGACTTTGGTCATAACCATGTTACTATCTAACATGCACACACAAATTTACAATCCACACAAATCCATACATACTCACTCACTCACACACAGACACTCACACACACACACACACACACACATACGCACATGCAGATACATACAATACAATACAATTCAAATATACAAACAAAACAAATATAATACGTCATGATGTTTACTATAAATTTTACTATACCTTTTATTTGAAAAACGTGGGGCCTGGCGATCCGTCACACAGGTTTTTACCTAGCACGGACACCAGGTTCTCACATTCTTAAATTACATTTAAATTGTTATTAAATTTGTACTTTTAGTTTAAGTTTGTGAGGACAAATAAAAAACTTATTATTATTATTATTACATTATTTGGATAATCACTTAATCTGCTTGTAATGTCCAAACCAATAATGATTTTTTTCGATATAGTATAAGAGCGGGCCGTATGCAACCCTCCTCATCGAGTAGCAAGATGCGACCTATTAAAAAGGTAAGTCTTAAAGTACATAACCCAACCTAAAGCTTTTATTACAGTAAGCAAAAAAACGTCATTTTTTTGGGTGTAAATTACCTCATCGAGTAGCAAGTAGGCACCTAGTACATTCGATAGCACCTATCAAGAAGTGCCAAAATATACAGGGTAATAGTAATCTCACAGAATTCGAACTCCTCTGGTTAGAGAGTCGAATGCTTTGCTTCAGTATTCAGTCCATCAACAGCTCATATACGTCCCATCGAGAGGCTCGAGCCTACCCTGAATTAGGGCAATCAAGCCTTAGTCGACCACGCTGGCCCCGTGCAGGTTGGGAGACTTCACACACAACCTTTGAATTTCTTCGCAGGAGTGTGTAGGTTTCATCACGATGTTTTCCTTCCCCGTAAGAGCGTCGAAGAAACATACATATGAACTCGAAATTCGGAAACACCGGACGGAAGACAGCGGCCCTAGTCACTAGACCACCAACGCTCTCTCGAGTATTCAGTACCGTGAAATAATTATTCTTCAATGTGTGGATTTGAAGGTTGGTAACCGACCTCACAAACCAGATAGCAGAACGTTTCCGAAGAAGAATTTGAATAATACATCAACGGCCCGTTACAGTCCACTGCTGGACTATGAGCCTCCTCCACTTAAGTGGAGGGTTTTGCCATAATCTCCACGCTTGGCAGGCGGGTTGGAGATCGCAGATTAAAATATTACTGTATCAGAGAGCGCTGCTGCCCGTTCCCTGTTCAATGTGTAGTCCCTAAGTCGCCTCTTACGACACCCACGGGAAGAGTAGGGGTTGGTGACAAATGTGTTCTACTCTGCCGTCACCACACGGCACATTACATACATTACATTATTGCATTGTTTCAAGTTCCAGGCCTCAAAGTGTTGGAATGACCTTCCTCCGCCATTTCGTTGTATAGCCACCAAAAACCGTTTTAAAAACGAAGCACGGAAATATTTTCTTACACTACAGAAGAAAACTGGATAATTTCTGGCATAGGAACCATACAAGTATTGCTTCAACACTTTTTATTTTTATTTATTGCGCGGGTTAATGTCACCTTTACACATCTTTCCTCATTATTATTTAATATGTATTTTTAGATAATGTATATTTTAGTATTATAATATATTCACTTATATTTACTTATACACTCACTTATATATTCATATATTACACATATTATAATTATAATTATTGTATTTTTTGTTCACTCCATTGATTGCGCACTCCAACTGAATAGGTGCTAACAGAATAACAGCGCTGTGAAGTGTGGTGATCTTCATGTCACAGCACATGCTGAGTTGGGCCTAAACTCAGTTAAGGGGCGGTACACATTTTCTCATTTTTTTTAATTTTGTTTTTTGTCTTCTGTCCTCTACTGATTGTTTTTCTTTCTTTTTGAGTATGTACATGTACCTTCCCTTAATAAATGTTTTACTTACTTACTTACTTACATTGCATTGTATGGTAGTGGTGGGGTTGTGTACAAAAGAGAAACAATTATTTAGGGAGATATAATTTACATTTAATTATGATCTATTTTTGTACTATGTTAGATCATGTCTCTCAAGGGCTTCTCAGATTAGACTGAGTCAGAACACCTTTCAAAACCGGCATGTTTCAAAAACGTTTAAAAATACGATTCTAGAACAAAATAAAGCTGCCAGTGTGCATTTATCACATGCCAGCATTTTTAAATAACAGAGTAAGGAGTGTAGGTATTGTTATACCTAACACATTGCATTGCATTATTATTGCATTATTGCATTTTTTTTGTATTCATTTATGTGTTTATAATGCTATAATGGTTATATCTTTAGGTCTTGATTGAACAAATTTATGATGTTATAATAACTAGGTTTGATTGGTGTTTTATTTAAGCATTTCATATTTGCGTACCTAATTAAAAGGTAGAACATAATATTATTATACCCATGATATGTAACATCCATGTTTAACCATGTTCTGGCATATAAAGATTATTTATTTATTTATTAAGAATCATCTTTCTTTTCGGACAATCGGGTGATTAGTCTGATAGATTGATCTGGTTCGACAGCGTCCCGGGATCCGAATAAAGATCCTTTAATAATAATAAATACTTAATAAAAAAAAAAAAATATTTAAGCCATTAGTACAAAGTTGGTAAGTACATTATTCATACTAAGTCTAACACTACACTACGGCTATAGGGTATGGTACAATTGACAGCCCCCTGACTCTCAAGCTAGGTGAATACCTGTGTGATGAGGGTCAGTGGTGTTTGTCGTCGTGCATGAGATCTACTACAATATGCCATAAAATGGAGGACGATCAGAACTTTGACTGACGAAAATAATCATAAAAGTGAGTAAAAAACAATATGTATGTTTGTTTGTTTGGACCAAGAGTTGAGCGTTCTAACCTCTGATGCTCAGTATTGAGTAGAATCTTATTGACTTCATCATCAACAGCTCATAGACGTCCCCACAGAAGGGCCCAAGCCTACCCTGGAGAAAGGTGATCAGACTTTAGTCGACCACGCTGGCCCAGTGCGGGTTGGTTAACTTCACCCACAACTTTTGAATTTTTTCGCAAAAGTGTTAGGTCTCGTTCTTATTTACTTCAGCAACATGAAATCCTCAGTACAAGACTATATTTCTCAACAAGGCTGAAAACATGGTTCTGAGCAATTTCGTCCATAACTAGTGGAGTCGTATAACGAGCGATATTGGGACAAATGACGTCATATATTTGATTTACTGTGTTCCCAATAACACCATAACTTTTCACGGTCTACGGTCTAAGTTAGAAGTGTGCTGGTAGTATTAGAAAAAGTATAAAAATCTAGCAGTCTAGTCAAATCAAATCAAATTATAGTCAGCCATCTACTTAAGATTAGGTTAGGTTTAAAGACATTTATTTCTCAACAAAGACAAAAAGTCACTTACGTGAGAAAATTAACATAAACAATGAACATTAATTAATTTCGTCGCACACTGACTTAAACATATAAATTAAGTACACAAATGTTGGAACAGTTTAGTTTTAAATACATTTAACGAGTCTTCACTTTTAATATTTGAAGGTAGTTTATTAAACAGTTGTGCTCCCTCGAAAGTAAACATTTTCTTACCATAATTAGTCCGAGTTTTCGGCAACACAATATAGCTGGCTCGCCGGGTTGAACGTTTTGTGATTTGGTTTGTTTGTGTAAGGTTGATAGACGTGTGAATGGTTTTGTTTAATACTTTTTTTATAAGTATGCATGTTTGATAGATGTATATTTGATTTATGGTCATAAGTTTGGTCTCCTTGTAAACTTTTGAGCTGGACGTTAAATATGGGTAGTGGAAAAGTAGCTTAATTATTTTATTTTGTGCAATCTGGAGTTCAGTTAATTTCGTTTTTGACGCACTACCCCAAACTTCAATTAAGTAAGTTAAATGCGATTTGACTAGAGAGTTGTAAATGTTAAACCGTATTCTGCGCGGTAAAGAGCGAACTATACTACGCAGCGAGCCCATTAATGATGATAATTTGTTTTTGATATAGTCGATTTGGGTATGCCAGTTTAAGTTGTTATCTAATCGCAATCCTAAATATTTTTCTGTAGTTTTAAGTTGTATAGGTATATTATTTAATGTTAGAGGTTGATATGGATGTATATATTTATTTTTGGCTTTAAATATTACATATGAGGTTTTTGATATGTTTATAGTTAGAAGGTTTGCCTTAAGCCAGTTTAATAGAGTATTGAGATCCTTTTGTACCGTAGGTATAATTTGATTAATAGAGGTTCCAAAGTAGAACAAACAAGTGTCATCAGCGTACAAGGTCAAGTTTCCATGTAAACCCAGCTCGTCAATATTGTTGATGTAAATTAGAAACAACAATGGTCCTAAAATTGATCCTTGTGGAACACCAAAGGCCACCGGGAGAGGCACACTTTGAAAGTCACCAATTTTAACCACTTGCCGTCTGTTAGTAAGGTAAGACTCGAACATTTTCAGAGCGCTGCCGTTGATACCAATCATCTCAAGCTTATTTATTAGTAAGTCATGGCTAACGGTATCAAACGCTTTTTTTAGGTCAATAAATACGCCTAGTACAATTTTTTTATCATCTATGTTCTGTTTAATTTTTGTTATTAAATCGATAGTTGCAGCTAGTGTATTACGTTTGGGCCTGAAACCGTATTGTCGTTCCGATAGGAATTGTATTGAGTCCAAATAAGTTTCTAGCCTTTTATACAAGATCTTCTCGATGATTTTTGATAAAACTGGTAGTACAGATATTGGGCGGTAGTTGCCAGGATCGGTTTTGGAGCCTGATTTAAAAATTGGACTAACCTTAGCAATTTTTAGGGAGTCAGGGAAAATACCGTCTTTTAGAAGTAGATTTATACATTTAGTAAGATTTTCAATAATGAGAGGTTTGATACATTTGAGAGCTTTAACACTAATACCGTCCACACCGGTACTAGAGTTTGGATCGAGGTTGTCGATGATTTTTTCTACTTCCTCAACAGTGCATGGGTCAAGATCAGTGAGTCTTTGATTGTTAGCATACGTATTGTTTTTATTTAGGTTGGATTGAGTACTATGCGTGTTTGCCGAAATCTCGCTAGCCAGAAGCGATCCAATTGAAGAAAAGTATTCGTTGAATGCGTCACAAATTTTAACGGGATCAGTTATCGTATTGGATGATAATGAAAGTTTTGGGGGAGCACAAGTTGTTTTTATTTTATTGATTGATAGTGATTTAATAAGTTTCCATGTCTTCGCTGGTTTCTTTCTACAATTCATAAATAAGTTATAGTAATAAGCATCTTTCGTATTCTTGATCATTTTAGCTACATTGTCTTTTTTCGTCTTGTAAGCCTTTTGTAAAGTTTCGTTGTTTGGATCAGCTTTTAGCTGGACCCAAATTTCGTTTTTTTCGTTGATGCTATTAATAATGTCTTTCTGTATCCAATCCTCTTTAGGAAGATTTAATATTTTAGTTTTAGTGGTCTTACTGTTCTCAATTTTGTTTTTAATTGCAGATTCTAACTGTACAAAGTCATTGTACTTATATCCACTATCTGCAACGTCTTTTTTAGTAGCATTGAATAACTTTTCATAGTCAAGAGCTCTATATGTTGTACGTTGCTTTGGCGGCGGTCTATATTTTATAAGTCCCAAATGAATTTGCTTGTGATCCGATAAAGTGGATTCTATTATGGTGAAGTTATAGTAGTTGTTTTTGAGGTTAGAGCTGATATGATCTATTATTGTCTTTGAGGTGGGAGTTTCTCTTGTGCAGTATTTTTTGTCAATTTTATTAAGTAATTTATATCCAGCTTCTTTGAGTAATGCGGTATACAGCTTCTTGTTCTTGTCCCTTTTTAACAAGTCTACGTTAAAGTCACCAAATAGAATTGTTCTTTTCCTATGTTGTATTTGCGAGTCCAATGTTTGTAAAAATTCTTTTTGATTTGTATTACCAGGGTTATATACCACACCTATATCTAAGGCATACTTATCCAAATGAATCCAGAGATAATTATTTCCGCAGTGGTATGTTGATTCAGATAGGCTATGCTTTAAATCATTATGAATGTAAGCTGAGACACCACCACCTGTTTTATCGTTTCTAATGTTATAATAATGAGTGTAATTTGTCAGATTTAGGCTCTCAGCCTGCTCATATGTCTTAAACCAGGTCTCTGTTAGTAGAATTACATGCGTTGTAGTAGGCATGGATTTGAGCAAACACTTTAGCTCATCAAATTTGTTTTTAGCACGGATGCTCCTTGCGTTTAGGTAAAAGAAGTTCAAGCGGGTTTTGCATGGATGAAGATCAGCGCACTTGTTAATGACTTTGTACGTTACCTCATCATTAGTTTCAGTATCTAGCACCAAATTTAGTTTTTTGAGGGTGCTTCTATAATTTTAGGTATCCCTTTTATATATTTAATTATTAAATTTTGTTCTCCACTTTCAAGACGACGTGATAGTTCTAATTTGAGTGTTTGCATCAGTTTTTGTTGGGTTGGAGTTTGATCCGAGTACATCTTGATGCCATCGGGTATGCTTACTTTGTTACGTAATAGAGTTTTTACAGGCTCCGGGTCCTCGAAGCAAGCTTTAATATTACGATTTTTTCCAGGTTTATATTTACCAATGCGAAAGATTCTACTCGGCTGCGAAATAGAAGCATCCACACTGGAAAGAATACTCATAACTTCAGCCAAATCCTTGGAAATTCTTTCTTCTCTATCAGTGTGTAATTGTTCATTGATTCCAGTAATAATAATGTTTCTTTGTCTAATATTTCGTTCTTGGAATTCGCGTATAACTTCTTCATTAGAGAAAAGTTTGGATTCTGAGGATGGAGTTGCTCGATCATGAAGGTTAGAGAGACTTGACTCAATAGTTTTAATTTTATCTTCACCTTGTGAAATCTTTCCATGCAGGTGAGTTATTTGTTCTTTCATGCGGTTTTGTTCCTCTAGCAAATCTGACGTTTTTAAATTGACTTCATTGATCTGGGTTTTGACTTCGTGTAGTCCGTCGCTTATATGATTTTTTACTTCAGTTATATCTTTACGGATGTCCTGCATATTTTGTTGATTAGTTGCAACAAAACTTTCCAGTAGTTTAGACATACGTGACATTTCGGAGCGAAGATCCTGCAGTTCTGTTTTGCATGCACAATCGTGATCGTCAGGTTGTTTCCTTTTATTGCGAAATGTTACGGAATCCATGTTAATCTTAGCCAGGTCCGGCTGAGATCCACCTTTTTTTGGAGAGTGTAGAATATTCATGGTACGAACCTCTCTTTACTGTGACACACTATTACGTATAATATTACGTTACAATATTACGTAATATCGTAAGATTACGTACGATATTATAGTATCTATGATATCTATGTAATAAATAACCTACTGGAATAAGGCCCGGTTTTTCAATCGCTAGATAAACTAACAAATAGTGTTTATTTGACAGATAGCAAGATATTGAATTTTTCAACAGTCTGATAAGACTTATTTAACGAATAACTCCAATATCTGAAGAATAAATCTATCTGCCGCTTCATTTGCCAGATAACTGTTCTATTCGACTGATAGTTTGAGGCATGACGTTTATGACAAAGAATTTTCAAAAAAATCTTGAAACTGGCACAAAGTTCAACTAGTGCCATAACAAAAAAAAGAAGAAGTAAATAATAGAATTGACATGACACTGTTGACAGAAAATGGACAAAAAAGTCTGTCTTGCTCTAAGCAATATATTTGTTTCACCTCTCTGAAAATTGTGTCAGATAGTTATCAATGGAATAAATAACAATTGAAAAATTGGAGAACAATTATTCGTCCGATAAACAGTCATATAACTTTGTTCGTTAGATAGTTATTAGATCATTTATCTGAGAATGAAAAACCGGCCCTTAAATAAACTAATCTAATCTAATGAGGCTAGAAAAAGAAATGTCTTTACGAGAAAAAGAACCTTTCAACACATTTTGTTTCTGGGGGCGCTCTCAGACGGGCAAGGACCTCGGCTCAGAATGTTGCCAGGGCGAAAAACGCGTCGGAGAAGACTATAGTCGCTTTTCTAGAAGTCACACTCTTTATGAATATATATAATAAATGAAAAAATAAAAATTATGTTGAATGATTATAAATGTATGAAAGTATGTTTGGATGTTTGTTCCGCTTTCACGTATAAACTACTGAACGGATTTGGATTTTGAGATGGAGATAGTTTGTAACCTGGCATGAGATACTTTTTACGGCAAAAATGTTTTATTACCACAGGAATGTTTTACACGACGCGAGCGTAGCCGCGAGCGGATCACTAGTTCATAAAAAAATTGTATCTTGTCAGCAATTTTTTGGGCTAAGACAGTATCGGTTTGCGACACGTGTAAAATTAAACGATTGGCTTCCAACGTGTCTTCTTTATTGGAGTGAGCAGAGCACGGATCGAGTCGGAATCTTGTGGAAAAGAGAGCGAGACCCTAGCTGCTAATGCTTTTATATAAATGTCAATAGGAAACGGATACAGGTGGCGCCAACTAGAGATATCAAAATGAAAGCTAAGTAACAATTGGTTTTCTACCTGTTTGTGAGAGATGGCGCCACATATTAGTTAGTTACTCTTTAGATTACTAGGTGGCGCTTTAAACAAATTTAACAACACGAAAAGAAGAAAAGTCCCAGTTGTTGATGTTGTTGTTCCAATGGTACTGACCATGGTACAACTGGTCCAGTTCACCGCTCACAACTCATACCTTGAACTACCCGCACCGTAACGCAAGCCATTACTCTTATTGATAGATTTTTTGTATTACGCCTTCTGAAACGCCATTTATTTGGACCGTCGCTAATGGCCTTCACTAATACTCTAACAACACGACTTTTCCTCAAATTGTGTCCAATTATGTACCCGGGTCGTAATTGTACATAAAAAACTGAAAAAAACTTCTTCCGTGTCTTAGATAAATGAAAGGCTCGCGCGGCGCTATCTAAGTTCCGTGTATACCTATCGCATCGTAAGAATGCCGTCCTGACAGCTGTCATACACGTATTTTTTTTTCTGTCTCTTTTGCACCCATTTGGTTTTCATTATTCCTGCCTGCTGTCAGGACGGCGGCGTTCTTACGATGCTATTACTTCATAATGTTTTCTGGATTGTACACCCATTTTGACACGTCTGTGCCCGCTATATTACCACTTTACTTATATTTTTGCAAGAAATGCATTTAGTTTTAGATATTTTGATATTGTTTTTATTATTGTAAGTATTATTGTAATGTCTACTGGTGGTCCAAAATAAAATAAAATAGATATACGCCATTTTCATATCTATTCTTTATCTGCATGGGTTATACCTATATTAAGTCCTCCGTTCAAAAAACCGCAAAGTCGAAGAATCTCAACCGTAACCACAGTCGTAACTTACGAGCGCTCGGCAACAGTGGAGGGGAGATTTTAAAGATCAAAGAGGAAGGAGAAGACACGAAAAGCAGATCACAACACCATCATCATAAACTGCTTTTATACTTTCTATCCAAGGGGCTCGAGCCTTCCCTGAATTAAACCATTCAGACCTTAGTTGCTCTAAGGGTGATTGAGAGTAACAATACTTTTGCATTCAAGGTCGGCGCGCATAATAACTCCTTACACGACCTGTATAAAAAATCGTAGCATTTGCTACGCCGTAGTAGGATCGTAGCAAAAGATCGACGTTCAAGGACCTGCGTAATACCTAGCATTATACTATATTCTGACTGTTTTTCATAATAATATGCAAAATGTCAGTTTCTTGAAAAGTCGGTTAATTCCGAAAATTACATTATACACTGTGAAATTTACATCGTTTTGTTCCCGTCGTGTAGTGATAGTACCCGTCAAACTGAACAACTTTTCACGAAAAAAAAAATCCTGTGACAAAAAATTTTTTGGTCTCCCCATACAAAGTGAGACTCCCGACCGACCCATTTTGTATGGAGAGACCAAAAATTTTTTTGTCGCAGGAAATTTTATTTTCGTGAAAAGTTGTTCAGTTTGACACGGCGGGAACAAAACGATGTAAATTTCATGCTGTATATATTCTACTCAGCTTAGCACCTTTACTTAAACTTAGTTGACGTGAAGGTAAACGTAGCTAGTTTGAGTTCGAAACAATGCTGTATTTGATAGAAGCTGTAAATTAACCGATTATCCGTATTACTCAAATGCAGGGTGCATTTAGTTGGCATGGCAATAGAAGTTGTTTTTGAATGCAGACATTTTTGGCCTTGTTATGCAGGATTTATTACAAGAAATATCTAAAAATAGATATTATGGGGAAACTTCTTCAGTTCACCTTTCACCTTCAGATATTATTATTATTGTCATTATTATTAGTATTATAGCTCCTATACACAAAACACGTCCTTTTCTTTTTAATCAACGGCCCGTTACAGTCCACTGCTGGACTATGAGCCTCCTCCGCTTAAGTGGAGGGGTTTGCCATAACCTCCACGCTTGGCAGGCGGGTTGGAGATCGCAGATTAAAAGGTTACTGTATCAGAGAGCGCTGCTGCCCGTTCCCTGTTCAACGTGTAGTCCCTAAGTCGCCTCTTACGACACCCACGGGAAGAGTAGGGGTTGGTGACAAATGTATTCTACTCTGCCGTCACCACACGGCTAGGCACTTCTTTTAAAGTACATCTCTAATATTAGCTGAAAGTTTTCAATCTTCCATAAAACGTCACATCAAAGATGGCGCCGCAGATACGCTTCGGTGCACGCATTCAGAAGAGACATCATAAGTCACGTGATAATACAGACTGTTTAAAAGCTCAACAGCTCGTAGTGAAGCCATTCACCCTGTATATCTTAACTGGTAATAGTAAAGGGGAGATAGGATTAGCACTCCCTATGCATGCGACCGTTGACAGAATATATAATACTAGCTTTCCGCCCGCGGTTTCACCCGCATTTAATGAGTTTTCCCGTAGGAATTAAATGTTTTCCCGCGGTAAAAAGTAGCCTATGTCCTATTCCAGGGCCTAACCTAAATGTGTGCCAAGTTTCATCCCGATCCGTCCAGTGGTTCAAGCGTGATTCGGCAACAAATATCCAAACATCAAAACTTTCGCATTTATAATATTAGTAGGATAAATTGCGCGACCGACTAACAGTTTAGTTTTCAAAGGATGATGATGAAGAAGGAATGTTTTCTCATTAATTTCAAAGCTATTTTACCTCTACGTAGCCTGCAGTTACGGGGGAGCAACCAAAGAGGGCTTAACCTTGAACAGCCATATAAAAAAAAAATACACGAAACATTTTAAAATAATAATATAATGAATTTAGTTGGAGTTGTCAGTATGGGAGTGTCTCTTAACAGAATCCGGACTCAAGTCGGTCGAAGTAAAGAAAACATGCTTAGGTGGGGATATACAACTGATAGTGCATGTCTCTGTGGTGTCTCTCCACAAACAATGGCTCACTTACTGTCTTGCCCAGCGTGCCCCACCGCCTGTACACGCGAAGACCTCTATAATGCCACAGATAATGGCATATCTGTGGCAGAGTATTGGTCTTCCCAAATTTAGTCGCCGAATCGACTCGAAAAGAAAGAAAGAAGAATATAAAAAAAATGTTTTGTAACACTTTCAATCGATTGATAACGCCAAAACACTGTAACACTAGTACAAAATACGAGTACATTTTGACGAAAGTAATAAGAACTCTTTTTTTTATTTTGATACTAAAATTCCAACGTTTTAAGGAAATCCTTATTACAGACAACTCAAAACAGTCAATATTATAATAATATTTTTATGTTCATATTCAAGCACAGAGGTCAAACATTTTGGTTGCTCCTCTTTCCTAGTGTTTTCCATGCTTCGGAAAGTTAGAAAACGCTTTTTGACTATCGTTAAGCCAAGTTAGAGGGCATTCGGTGGGTTGAAAACTTTGACTACGAAGTTAATTGGTTTATACGATTATTAAACAGAGACTAATAGTCTTCGTGACCGAGCAATCGAGCATTTGACTCTCATTTCAGAGGTTTCGGGTTCGGGGACACTGTCAAAAACAAAAATCTCTTTATGAGAATTTGGTTAGAACATCGCTGGCTGATTTCATCACGATGTTTTCCTTCACCGTAAGAGCGTCGAATAAACGTACCTACATATGAATTCGAAATTTCAAAACCACATCGGTGCGTGGTGGGGATCGAACCCCCGTCTCCCGGACGGAAGACAGCGGTCCTAACCACTACGCCACCGACGCTCGTATAGAAATCGTGATGAAACCTGCACATTCCTGCGAAGAAATTTAAAGGTTATGTGTGAAGTCGACTAACCCGCACTGGGCCAGCGTGGTCGAGCCCCTCGGTGGGGACGTATATGAGCTGTTGATGATGATTGCTGGCTGCTGGCTGCTTGCAGCTGATTGTCCAAAAAAAAAGATGATTCTGTGCTTAAGAAGGCACAAAGCCCATCTTTAAATCTAGTCGTTACAACGAGCCATATCGGTAGCTTTTGTCGTCTCTACACTACTGACCAAATCAAATCAAATCAAAAATCAACGGCCCGTTACAGTCCACTGCTGGACTATGAGCCTCCTCCACTTAAGTGGAGGGTTTTGCCATAATCTCCACGCTTGGCAGGCGGGTTGGAGATCGCAGATTAAAAGGTTACTGTATCAGAGAGCGCTGCTACCCGTTCCTTGTTCAATGTGTAGTCCCTAAGTCGCCTCTTACGACACCCACGGGAAGAGTAGGGGTTGGTGACAAATGTATTCTACTCCGCCGTCACCACTCACTGCTGACCACCTAACAAAAAACCGCCTTGTCGCTTTATCCCATGTTTCTCTTCTCTATGCCCCCTTACACAGGGTGATGTGAATTATAGCACGCGCGAATATGTCGTTAGCGGCGACAGCCTGTGTTCAAAAGACGTATGGGGTCGTGTTGGGTTTATGACTTGTGTATTTTGGGATATTTTCACTTGTATGTTACAACGCCTACAAAGCCGTTATAAAGGCAATGATTATCCTACCAAACCGCACTGGGCCTCATAGTTCTATTATGACCTAATCACCCTATTTTATGGATTTCCTTCGCAGCTGAGTTGTGGAGCGTAGGTTCTAGATTCCCGGCGAGGACTGTAGTTGAATAAAATTTACTTAGTTAAGACTCGTACTCGTTGTGTTTGTTCGGCTTTTGCGGCTAATCTACTAAACCGATTTCAGTGTAATTTTGTAAAAAGATAGTTTAGGTCCAGAGATGGATATAGGCTATTTTTTACTGAAAAAAAAAATCGCGAAGAAACCTGCACATTCCTGCGAAGAGATTTAAAGGTTGTGTGTGAAGTCAACCAATCCGCGCTGAGCCAGGGCGGGTGGTTGAGGGTGGTTTATTTAGGAGGCTCGAGCCCTTCAGTGGGACCGAACATGAGTTAGTAATAACTACACCCCCAGCTACTTTTCATGCTAAATGCAGCATTCCTAACCATTACACTATTTAAGTACACTAAGCAAATGCAAACGCCTTGAAGTAGAATTTAAAATGAGTTTTCTAAATAAAACTAAAATTACAGGTTGTAAAACATTTTTTTCTGAATCACGTACTATGCAAAAACCTCTAGTAGCCAGAAAGGGCTACTTACATACTTGCTTTGATTATTTTTAGCCTCTTTTCGGATATTTTTCGCTTATATGCTGGCAGGACGGAAAACCTCACGTAGTTGACTTTTAGAAATCTTTAAGACATAAGACGCAAGCGATATGAAAGTCATAGTTTTTCACACTAGAGGACAAAACATTTATTTTTCAAGTTTGTTTATTTTAAACGTTTTTAATTATCATTGCCAATCATCTTCTTCATCACATTCACACTAATATTATTAATTTGAAAATATATTTGGATGATTAGATGTTTGGATGTTTGTTCCGCTTTCACGCCTTAACTACTGAACGGATTTGGATGAAATTTGGAATCTCTGGATTAACACATAGGGTACTTTTTACGGAAAAACGTCTTATTCTTAAGGGAAAATCTTACATAACGCGAGCGTAGCCGCGGGCGGATAGCTAGTATCCTATAAATATCCAATAAAAGTTCTAATAACTTTCTGAGCGCCATCTGTACCTGTCTATGCGCCATCAACTCGCACCATTTCTGTGGGAGGCTTGTTTTTTGTCGTCTTTCGGGCCCACTTCATCAAGGTTTTGATGTTGCTACTCGTAAATACCATAATTTTAATGATATGCGCAATTTTTTTGTAAATCAGTTCAAAATTTTAAAAAATTAAGAATGGAACTGACAAAATAAAACATATGATCAGTTGAGAAATGCGTGCTATAGAGAGCAGCCGGACATCCGTCCAAGCTGAAACGGAGACGCTTTGTCACCTGTCATCGCTCATCTTTACCTGTCATCCGCTATCGTCAGTCATCCTCGGTCTGTCAAAAGCTGTTAGCCGTAACTAGGGAAGTTTAACTTTTGCTTTTAAGGGCCGAATGCTTCGGTTTCTCCCATGCCTTACCCCACAAATGCACTAGTGCACTAAGTCACGGAAATGCTGCAGAAACGCAGCGACGATGCTGAATACGTAAACAGGTTTGGCACAGAGCTCCGTTTGACCGCGCTTTTCCAGGCTCTAGTCAAATTAGGGATTTTGTGACAACCAAAGCGCTGGCTACCTAACCTAACCTAACCTAAAATAAAAATAAAACATGGCAGCCCAAAAAAATATAGGCAGTGTCACTCGGGCTGTTATAAGGATTTTAACGATACCCCACACATCCAAATCTGTTTAGGCATTTAGAAGTTATGGTGGAATAAAGAAACTCGCATACCTTTACATACATGAGCCCTAAACACATTTTTATTACATTACTTTTTTTTTGACAGTCGTGTAATTATTAGGATCCATCATGGTCTAAGTGCATGACAGTGATGACAGACTCGGCATCTTGATGGTACATAGGATATTGTGACAGGTCTCCACTAAATGATAAGTAAAGTTGAAATCAGCCCATGATTCTGAGATGGTACTTCAATTTCACAATGAAGTGTCGTTAGATTTACTCAGCGATGACACGACCACACCTATCTCGAAAAACTTAAAAGTAAAAGATTATTATGATTAAAGTTCAAGGCGTTGGAATTATTTTGAAATATATTATTTGGTTAATTATCATAAAACGGGATAAAAATTATTATTGGAAAAATATTTGCACGAAAAAGAACTTGGTGGAAAAATTAATTACCCAAGGAAAACATCATTTTATTTTATTATGGTGACCTTTTATTCAGTTGAGTAACGGCTCGTAACGGTCACAATTTGTTTGTTAATACTAGTTTCTTTCATTTTTGCTGTTGAATCTGTGCTGGTCGGTTAAAATAATAATTCGTAGGTTTTTCCATATCGATTATTTATTTTCTAATAGGGTCGTGGGCTCGAATCCCGCCCAGGGCAAACATCCGTGTGATGGGCACTTGTGTTTGCCTTGTGTTTGGTTGTTGTTTATCTATATAAGTATGTATTCATATATTATTATTTATGTAATGTATATCAGCTGTCTGGTGCCCAGTTTGGGATCAGATGGCCGTGTGTGAAGGTGGCCCCACATATATTTATATTATATTCAAAAACATTTAATTCCCTTAATAAAGTGTATTTATTTTTTAACCGGAAGTGACGTATGGCATGCTACACAAAAATTCATGAATTTTTATACAAGTGTTTCCGCCACGCCGACCTGCCTGATTGTTTAATGTCATGCGACAATTTTTTTTGTTACTACGTCTGTCTACTACGAAGATGTTTGAGGTAGAATTCAGCAAGTCGCGATATCTGTGGCTGTTTTATCGATTCGAATCGAAAAATTCGCTGACCCGCCTCCCTAAGTGGTAAATCACTTTTTGGCTCGTAACTTTAGAATAATAATATTATATTAAATAAATGTTTGATTGGTGTTATACATAAAGTTTTGTTAAAGATCGAATCTGTGTTTAATAAAATTATGGTCCACGTAAACATTTCCCACAAGCACAAAATAAATAATAGTATCTATCACAAGTGCTTCGTTTCATATTAGCAAAAATACCTTTGCTATGATCAGTGTCTGACAATACCTAAACCGTCCCACGGTTACTGACGATATATTCTATAAGGTTGCGTTTATAATTTTTGTTATTTGAATTTGAAAGTAAATTCAATTTCTTCTGAATAAAATAAAGGTTAAGTTACATAAAACGTGCCAGTTCTGTGATATCGTGCTAAGAACGAATATAGTTAGCTAGCTAACATTCAATCACGGCTAATTCTCACTTGCGCGTTAAATGAGTCTGGTTTACGATTATTTTATACAGAACACTTTGAACGGTGTTTCTATAAACATTTAGCTAAATTAAATCTACGAGTTCTAGCACATAATGTAACGCTGTTTTTTGCTATACTCGACGAGGTCAAAAACAATTTGCAAAACAATGTGTACAGTTGCCAAGAAAAACATTATCTGCAAACGACAATATTGCATATATTGTTCTATAATTCCTATACGAATACCTATTATTGGCTACGTTGTAACTTATTTGTATATATTTCCTATTTTTGTTATAGAATATGCTGTTGGTATTCCGAATAAAATAAAATAAAATAATTTGCAAATTACATTCAACCAAATGATTAAATCGATTAACTTTTACATTTTGGTTGACTTTGACAGTTCGTTTGGAAAATGCTGCAAACCTGTCAAGTTACCGAAGATCATTGTATGTAACAAGGACATTCCCGATCAATTAGAAGCTGAAAATTATGGTTATAAATGACACTTAACTTCCAATAGTCCAACTTTTTTGTTAGTTGTGTGTAAAGGAAAACATGTACAGAATGCGAACATGTATAGCTAAGAGTGTATAGGTTACAATGGATAGGAGTCAAGTTCGACATATTTTCTAGTTCTTAGCCTCAATTAAATCCAAAATTGTTAAAGCTTTGGTATCAATAATAGGTATGGTATTAGATTAGTGGTGAGGGAAGTTATTTATTATTTGTGCATGTGTTATGTTATTAACTGTGTTATTTAAGATGTTACTTTAAAGATGTGTAACATTTTAGTTTACAATTCTAATAAAACTAGTGGCTCTGTGAGCTGTAGACCTCGCGAGTATTTTTTTTTTCGAAATGGCTGATTTATGTTTTTCAACCCTATTAACTCCGTAATTTTTTTGAATTTCCTAAAACTGTCTCGAAAAAAACAATGTATATATTTATCGAACCCGCTCAAATAATTTCACAAGAATTTGTTGAGAAACGCGACCTGTAGAGTGGAACAGACAGACAGATGAACATACAAAAGCAATTTTAGCCAAGCTGAAACGGAGACGCTTCTCTCTCGCTCGCGCTCGCTCGGTCAATAAAAATAAGAAAAGATCGTGAGTAAACCTGCACACAAGCACAGAATTAGTATAGTACCAGAATGGCCACTCACCTCCTCCCGCCAATCGGCGTTACCTCGTCCCGCAGTTTGACATTCGAGGGGGCGAGCGAGGGGGTACTGGATTAAAGACCGTGCATCGCTTACGTGCGCAGTGGCGTTTGTTTACTTTGATTTAGTTAACTTTTCTAATATGATAAGTGGATTGATAAGAACTAAATGTGAGTGCTATTCATATAGTTGTGATTAGCCGTGTTAATTACAGTTATGAAAACCTTGCTGTTTCAATAATATGTTTATGTGATAACTAGGTAGCTGTTCAGCGAACAATTTACACAATATTTTAGGTAAGTGTTTACTAGCTGCCACCTATAATAATGTCTAGTCATGCCAGTAATTATAAATTCCGACAAGTGTTAACCCTATATGGATCACTCACACATACGCGTGTGTAAAAAGGAGTAGGCACTTAAAATGCGACGGCTGTATGAAGTGTCCGGGGTGTGGCACAAGTCAACCCCTACATTCTGTCAGCTCACAAAATCACTAAATAAAAGCACACAGCACTACACAACCCCCATTCAGCTTTAATGTATATAAAATAAACTTTACAACTCGGAAAGGCTGCGGAAACACTTTATTACAACATAGTTGGTACATTAAGCCGCCGACTGCTCAACTTCGCGCGTATTTGCACTCATTACTGTTAGAGCTGCCGCAGGAACTCGTTATATAATGTTTGCCCTGGGTTATGTTTCTGCGCCCCATCTATGTTATCTATTCTATGTAGATTATATGGCAGTTGTCTTAAATATTGTCAAAGATTATTTTGTGGTTGTACAATTATTGTCATTGTGAGTTCACATTATGAAAGCTTCGATTACGTTTCCTTTAAATCAGATCTTGTAGCGGATACTAACTACCGGTTGTTGCTTTCAGTAAATAGTTGGCAATAGTTGTTAGGCAATAGTTGACACTTTTAACAATTTTTTCCAGTCAGTTTTTGAAAGTGATGTTGGTACTAATCCATCTTCTACTATGGATACTGATAATAATAAGTATGCCAATCTGTTAATATCCTCAATGCACATATCATCTGAAACTGTTGAGAAGTATCTGCGTCGCCTTGACGTGTCTAAGGGTTGCGGACCTGATGGGATCCCTCCCGTATTTTTAAGACGTTGTAGTAAAGAACTAGCCTATCCTATAAGTATTCTTTTTAAGCTTTCTTTATTGAACGGTATAATGCCAGCTATTTGGAAACGCTCCCTCGTCTTACCTATATTTAAAAGTGGGAATAAACATGATATGCATAATTATCGAGGCATCTCAAAATTGTCTACAATTCCGAAACTTTTTGAAGAAGTGGTATATGGCATGTTATTTCCGGTGGTAAGGCCGCTTCTAATTACCCAACAGCACGGTTTCGTTAATAGGCGTTCGACAGAGTCTAATCTTTGCGAGTACTTGGACAAAATTCTGGTGGCCATGGATGGGGGTCACCGGGTTGACGCTGTGTATACCGATTTCTCCAAATGTTTTGATAAAATCTCCCATTGTTTATTAATTAGGAAATTGGAAGAAATCGGTATACACGGTGACTTGCTCCGATGGCTCGAGTCCTATCTTAGGAACAGAACCCAGGCTGTTGCCGTGAAGGGTTTTACCTCCGCATTCATACCTGTGACCTCAGGGGTTCCCCAAGGCTCGCATCTCGGGCCCCTGCTTTTTAATATTTTTATTAATGATGTTTTAAAATGTTTCCATTTCTCCAATGCCTTATTATTCGCAGACGATACTAAGTGCTTCCAAATTATTAGATCTAATCAGGATAGCATTAATTTACAAAAGGACTTGGATCGGTTTGGCGAATACTGTTTGCACAATAAATTAGTTCTTAATGTTGATAAATGTTGTACTATTTCTTTTAGCAGAAAAAAGAACCAAACTTCTTATAGCTATACACTGTATAACAAACAGCTCATAAGAGTAAACGAGGTGCGAGATCTGGGTGTGTACTTGGATGACAAATTATTGTTTAAATCGCACATTGAAAAAATTGCGTCCAAGGCCTTCAGGATGTTAGGTTTTGTCTTTAGACAAAGTACTGAATTTAAAAAAGTTGAAACTTTGCTTGTACTTTATAACTCTCTTGTAAGATCTCATCTTGATTATGCATCTACGGTTTGGAATCCACAATATTCTGTTCATAGAACTGCGTTGGAGAAAATCCAGAATAAATTTCTGAAGCGTTTAAAGTACAAATTTAAAAATATTCCCCTTAACTTGCTGCATAGCTTGGAAGTGCGTCGTGAGCACAGGGATGTCGTTTTTCTTTATAAAATCTTACATAACTTAGTTGAATCTCCTTACCTCCTCAGCATGGTCTCTCTTAACTGTCCAAGAGCCAACCTTCGTCTATCAACTCGAGCAACCTTCGCATTACCGCGTTCGCGTACCAACTACGCTAAAAACCGCTTCATCCGACGAGCATGCAATTCTTATAACACTAAATTCAAAGATGTTGATATCTTCCATCTTAAGTTTCCTAAATTTGTTTCCACCATCAAACAAATCAAGTAGTATTTCGATTACAGATAGGTAGCATCTTTATTTTAAAATTTTTAAATTATCAGGCGTAAAATTCTTCTAAATTTTTATAATTTCATTTTGTATCCTCCATTGTTTTTTACCCAATGTCTTGTATCAATAATTAGTGAAAACTTAATTGGCTAATGTAATGTTTCAAATGTTATTGTCTTATGCGTCATGTAAGCTGTATGTTTTCCGTAAATAAATAAATAAATAAATAAATAAATGTGCGACCTAAACGTAATAGAGGATCGGATTACTTTTTTTTATTTTATAAATCCAAACTTCTTAGTTTCTGCTATCGAACACTAAAATTATTGTAGCTCTATCTTTAAAATTGACTGAGTTATAAAGGTTTGAAATTCAAGATTAGACAGAGAGGCACATACCTACTTGTGACGTCATTTGTTAGTAACGCCATATAATCTCCATACAAAAAATCGTTTTAGAAAGAGACAGACATATTGAAACTTTAAAAAATCACTGTAAATTCGTTTTTCAACCGATTCTGTTTTTTCTTCGCGAATCGTCTGCTACTAATCTATATATTCATAAAATATGGTAAATTCTTAAAATATGGTGAACAGTCTGATCCCCTATTGTAATTAGCCAGAAAATCTAGACAGCTTAGTTCCCTTTAAACTGCAGTATATTTATTTATTTAAGTTTATCACCATATTTTTCTTCACCAGTATCTCAAATAACAGCATCATCAGCTCAACATATTATAAATTAGTCCCAACAGAAAAGCTCTAGCCTAGTTCGAGTCACTCGTCTACCTATGAGCAGTTGATGATGAGACCTCAGAAGATCACGAAAGTTCAGTGTGTATTGATGCAATTCACTGCCATTTCACTGCATTTTACAGCTACAATACAGTTACAAACCAATCCGTATCCAAACCCTTTAAGATTTAAAATTCTTACCATTTCACTCAGAACTGTCTCTTCTATACGTTCGAAACGATCATAATCTACGCCTCGATGCCAACGTTTACCGATTGGTTATCTCGATAACCTACAAGTTAGGCATTTAACAACGGTTTAAGTGTTTTTGGGTCAATCATTAGATTAACTTCGCGTGATACATACTACGGTTTAAAACATTTTAGGGTTCCATAGGGGATTATAGTTAATGGACTCATTTAGATCCTGATCTTTGGTTAAGGGTGGGTTGAACATTAGGGATAGGGAAACATATATTCATCATTTTATATGTTTTGGCGGTTCCGTTTTGTGTTTAAAGCCGTTTAAACAGGAATAAAGTTTATAGACGCTCTTACGGTGAAGGAAAATATCATGATGAAATCTGCACACTCCTGCGAAGAAATTCTTAGGTTTTGCCAACCGCACTGGGCCTGCGTAGTCTGATCGCCCTAATTCAGGGACGGCTCAAGCCCTTCGGTAAGGGTATGAGCTGTTTTTGTAAAAGCAACAATATTATAAAGTTTATTCAGCGCCGTGTGGTTCCCGACTGGAAAATAGAGCCGTCTTATACCATCTTCCCGTAGTAGAGGAGTCTTATAGGTGTCCTGGAATAAACTAAGCTAGCACTGAGTAGTTTTAAAGCATTCTGTCACTGAGTGGTTTCAGTGCTTTCTGCCTGTAAACTTTGTGAAACAATATAAAGCTCTGCTATGTTTCCCCTTTAGCGATATGAGCAAGACTCTAATAATATGTGAGGTAGAGTCGCTGTTGTTAATTTCCAGATGTACACAGGGTGAAATGGCGGGTTTCCACGGAATGATAGAGTACATTGGGCTTATGATTTTAAATCATATTCCATCTAAATGTTTTTTAGGATTTTTTTCTCAAATAATACAAATCCAATTCTTGAGTTATCTTTTTAGTCCTGAACATTTTTCCCTTAGCATAATTTACTTATACATTGTATCTATCAGTTCGCCTGTTATTAAAAAAATATTTTATTCTGAAATTGAATAGTAAAACCGAAACAAAAACAATAGAAAAAACACCGGAAAGAAATTCTGGTATAATATGATTCAGGATCATGGGTTCATTGACGTACTCTAACCATATTGTGCATAGGTGCTCATACAGTGCGCCGTGTGGTGATGGCAGAGTAGAATACATTTGTCACCAACCCCTACTCTTTCCGTGGATTTCGTAAGAGGCGACTTAGGGACTACACATTGAACAGGGAACGGGCAGCAGCGCTCTCTGGTACAGTAACCTTTTAATCTGCGATCTCCAACCCGCCTGCCAAGCGTGGAGATTATGGCAAACCCTCCACTTAAGTGGAGGAGGCTCATAGTCCAGCAGCGGACTGTAACGGGCCGTTGATGCTCGTACAGTGAATTGTTGTTTATTTTTCTTTCTAGCTTAAAAAATAGTAGTGCTGTGTACAGAAAACATAAACATACTTCTGTATCGTACCACGTGGTGATCAATGTGGCCCGACCCTAAATGTACTCTATCAGTTCATAGAGAGTTGCAGACCTGTCACATACACTCTGTTATAAAGGAATATACTCACTCGAGCTGAATGCAGACTAGCACCAAGTTTTCTCATATCGCTAAGCGGCTTACAGCGCCCGCAACTATTCACCGTGTTGCGTGTCGTGCGCATATTGAATTTCACATCCGCCTTCTGCCACGCAAACATAATAGTTTTCATGTTATCTCTGCCTGAAACAAGAAAATGTTTTGAACCCTTTCAATACAAATGGTGACTTGACTATACAGCATGAAATTTATATCGTTGATATGAGGTCAAAGAGCTTTATTACGTTTGTAAAAAATAACATTTCAGTCATTTTGAAAAAATATCACAAAACTTTTTCGTTACCCTTATGGGGACACCAACATATTTTTTCAAAATGACTGAAATGTTATTTTTTAGAAAGGAAAAAAAACTCTGCAAACTCAACCCTCAAATCTCCGCAATTTGTAAAAAAAATCGAAAAACTGAAAATGTCGAACCTGCTCACAAAATTTTACAAGAATAAAATTGGTTGAGAATTCAACACAAAATTGATCACATTAAATCTTAAAAGCTTTCTTTAAATCTGCGCCCTACATTTTGGTAAATATTTCTCCGACGTTCTGAGGAAGCATCGGGCGGAAGCCCTTCGTCGCTGGACATCATGACGAGGACAGCTTATTGAAACTAAAATTGTGAAAATCCAATACTCGAGGGGTGATCTTTGAAACACGAATAGGAATTTTCTCTTTCAAAAAGACTTTTATTTATTGTCGCGTGTCTATTTTTCATCGGTTTAACGAGGCTCAGAAATTAGTTTCTTTTTATTAGAATTAAGATTTTATAAAATAATATTTCAACGTCAAAGCTAGCAAATACCAAGGAAGGAAAGCTTGTTCGTGGTTGGCACGTTCAACTACTTGTGTACACTCACTGTAGAGAAGAACGGCCGACCGAAACTCCACAAGACTCGTATCTTTTGTTCTTTTCTTGTCAAAGTACGAAATCATCTGGGTATATTTGGACAATTAGATCATTCAGCCCGTAATATCCTAATCAAACTTATCTGTGGACATCTCGCAAAATGATCCTTGTTTGATCACTGAAATTTGAAAATCATCAAATCAAATCAAATAAAAAAAACGAATTATGATTTTACAAAATAATTTTTCAACCTAAAGCTGGAAAATACCAAGGACAAAGGACAAGAAACCGCTTTACTGCTCGGCCACGATGATGGCTGTCCAATGGTTTAAGGTGCCTTCCTAATCACAGAAAACGCCTTAATTTTGTTTTCAACTAGCGATCGGAAAAGGTCAACAGGCGCCCGCTAGATCATGGACGTCTCGATGATTATACGAAATATTTTCGACTGATGGATCTTAAAAATAACACACCCGCTTGAAAACTTTAGGTCCTACGTTGTATCGTTTAAACATGTGTCTGGTCAATATTGGAGAAGTGGCGCGACATAGAATAAACAAAGTGGATCAAGACGGTAGTAACAGCTTCTAAATTCATAGGTTAGAAGGCAGAACGTTACTCTATATTCGGAGGTTCTAGATTTTAATCCCGGTGAGGACAATGTCAAAGTAAATGACTTTGTAACGCTTTCCACATTCTGATGTTAAATTATTTTGTACTTCAGAAAACACGTTAAGACGTTGGTCTGACTAGAAGCAGTCGAATGAGCCATGTCACCTTTTGTGGCTAATTTATATTGACACAAGGTTTTGTGAGGTCGATCATTTATTTTATATGCGGCGCTCGCGTCGCGATATTGTAACATTCCTTTGTCTGCGGCGCTTATCGTCACCTGCGCCACTGCGTCAATACGTCTTGACAGCCGCATACAAGGGGTCCTTATAATCTAAACAAAATGATGATAAACACTTAAAAATAACAATCCATCCATTCTTTTTAACTTTTGTAATCCATCAACGTAATGTAAGTTCTACGTCACATAGGCGTATAAAAGTAGTATTTCACATTCTGTATGGTTTACATGCTCGTTAGGTTACCCTTTTAAATAAATGTGAATCGTAAACTTGCGATGTACAGTCGACGGCAAAAGGTGTCGATCACGTCACTCGTAAACTATGTGTGACTGTACTCGATGCTGCGCTGGTGGGTGAAAGGGCGTAACTCTGGGAAATAAGTTTTAAAAATTATATCGATAATTTTATCCACATATCATAAAGAATGCTTGCAAATCATGAAGATAACATTCAAAAACAAAATATTACACCACCGTCTTTTTCCTCAGTCTGTTTATTTGAAAAAAGCTGATATATTCTGACTTTTAAATATTAATAGAATAATTAGATTTGATTATTTAGTAGATAGGTAATTTAATACGTATATCAATAATAGTGTCTTCCTACCTTAGTAGATAGATACTTAATTAGCCTATTTACTATGTAAAATAAGTGTGCCCAGCGCCCGGAGCGGCGGCGCGGCGGCGCCCACTCCATGTGTTAGTTTTATGTTTTATATCGTGTTGTGTTTTCTCAGTAATTGACTTTCTGTAATTCTTTTTGAGAAATAAAGATCTTAAATCACACAACCATAAGCCATTTTTGTATGTCTCTATCTAAAATGATAAATTTAGCAACAGTGAAAAGTTTCACGTAAATTCTTTTGTTTATAAATTCCAAAGAATCAAATGTAACTTTTATCCATCCGTACCCGCTATATCACCATTCTGGTAGAATTAGCGATTAGTGCTTCCAAAAAAAAAACACAAATAAAATAAATATTTTCAGGACGAAAATATTTTTTTTTTATTATTTATTATGATACAAGAAGTACGAGTATATACAATTTAAATAAAAGCATCATTAAACCATTGTAGGTTTGTCTTGATGTCAGATTCGCTCGACGTTGTCAACTATACAATAACAGTATGACTGTGGCGATGTGCAAACCGCACCATGCCAATAAAAAAAATAAAAAAAAAAGTATTGTGATAAAATTATCAGTGTGACGCACATACTTATGAAATGAGTAATAATAACAGTGTCGGTTACACCGTTTTGCATCTGAACCACGATTCGTGCCGCTAGAACTCGGTACGTTATATTTACGGCGGGCTTTTTGATGTTGCTCTGCGAAATTTAATGTCAATATTTGTAATATATCATTGCAAGAAGCCTTGCCCTAGCTTACAAGTAAAATCAATTCAAGAATTAGAATACCCGACTGCAGTTACATCGTGAACATTATTCATGACTATGGTATAGTTATTTTCTCGCTGCAGACTCGGTTGTAAAACTTTTCTCTTTCCCACTCATGGGCCTAATGGGATGACGCATCATCAGGCCCATAAGGCCCGTGAGTGCGAAAGAGAGAAGTTGTCTGCAGCGAGAAAATAACGATACTAAGTATAAATATATATAGGTCTTCTCATTACGGAGATTAAAATTTCTAATCCTGGGTGGGACACTGTGATCAAACAAAAATATATATATTTTTTTATAACCATATTTTACAGCGGTATTTGAATTTCCTTTTTACTTTGTGAGACTGTTCCCAATTTGGTTAAAATAAGAACAGATAGTCTGAAAAGTTCAATGATTTCAGCTTCGGAAGGCACGTTAAGTAAAATGATTCCGGGTTCGGAAATCACGTAAGAAAAGTTATGCTGGCTCCGGAAGGCACGTTAACCAAAATGATTCCGGCTTCGGAAGGCACGTTAAAGCCCAAGTCACACAGAGCGCGAGCGGTGCGGTCCGGGGCCGGGACAAGCGGGACGGCTCTACGCCGCGCCATAGCACCGTCCCGCTTTCCCGGCCCCGGATCGCTCCTAGCGTGGCTTTGTGTGACTTGGACTTAAGAAAAATTATTCCGGCTTCGGAAGGCACGTTATGCCGTTGCCGTTGCATGGTACGCATTCGAAATGTCCTTGGTCTATCGCGCCAGAATCTTGCGATACGCGATTTTAGATCCGCGTTTTCAACATGATCGTCGTTTTAGCCGTTTGAATTTTTGTTCGACTCGTGCGTTATAAGAATGAATTTATTTGCAACGACCCTGTATCTATACAATATTGTGTTAATATTACATAGATACAGGGTTTCAGCAGAGCAACGTATCACTACGTAATTTTCTGTAATATTTACTGGCTCAACGTACTATAACGTCAATAGATTATTATTGGTACAGAAAACGTCTGTTAACGAAATATTATCTAATAATTAAAAAGCGAAAAATTAAAAATGTTGTCGATCTTGGGCAGGACTCGAACCTGCATCTCCTTGGCTATCCGGGCCAGAAACAGGCGCATTACCAATTATGCCACTACGCTCCAAGATCGACAAAAATTTTCATTTTTCACTTTATTTTTATAATTATAAGGTATTATAACGTCAACCAAAAATGTGTATTTATATCCAGAACGTACGATAACGTTCGCGAACATACAATATTCTATTAGCTACGTCACTGCGCCGTATCACTTTGATTTCCCTGACTTCTACCACCATATTACATCATTTTTTTACCGGCACATTATACAAGGCACTCACACATAAACAACTATTAACGCACACATTCACAATGCCAATACAATATACGTCGCTAGCGTTACGTTATTAGACGTTGTTATTTAATTTGTCTAAAAACTAGTAATCGTATGCGGCACAGCGTTCTGAGACGTCGACGTATTCTGACGCCAGTGTCCAATTCTAAATTGTCTATTGTCAACTGTGATTCGAACTGGCCATTGATAACAAAGCTTCACAATTGTTTTTAAACACAGCGCTCAAGAACTTTAACCTCTTTTTGCCTCGCGAAAGTCGGGTGAAATATATAAAATTCTCGGTACAATTTTATTTCAAAGGTGGAGTGAATATGTCGTAAAAGTTAGGTCATGTTGATTCGTCAAGACCCGTGTCAAAGGATGTAAGTATAAGAGGAGATACTTAGGCAATCGAATAGGTTTTTTTATATACCTATGAAAAAAAAAAAAATGAAAAAAGGTTTATTTGGTATCAGAATTAACTTAGACACTTATAAAATTACAATACAGAAATAAGATTACATACATTTACGTCTAGGTTCTAAAACAATTAACAGAGGTCCCCAAACTAGGCAAAGCCTGTATCTTGGGAAACCTACAAAAAGCTTAAATGCCTGATTTGTCTGTATGTGTAGAAGTAAGAGAAAAAAAAAATGAAATTAGATACGAGTGTAAATATTGTTAGATATGTAGAGGGCGCCTGTGCGCCACTGACTGAATGATTGGCTTGAATAAATCAGTGTGTTACAAATGGTGTGTCGTTTCACTCGCCTCCTGTCGGATCTAACACTGGCGACTTGAAGTTACCCGCGCAACAAAAAAAAAATCATGGCAGCTACTTTTGGTATTTTACCAACGTTTGACCACAATGACCAGGTGTGGAAGATATTCAAGGGAAGACTCACACAGTGGTTTGTGGCTAATGAGATAAACGACACAAAGGATCCTACGAAAGTTAAACGTCGTGCGATCTTATTGAGCACACTCAGCGACGGTAGTTATCAACTGGCTACCGACTTGGCACTGCCTAAGGAGCTACAGGCTGTGCCATATGACGACATCGTACTACTGCTGGATAATCACTTCACCCCAAAGGTGTGTGGTTTCGGAGAACGTTCGAAGTTTTACGAAGCGGTTCAGCAGTCAGGGGAGTCGCACGCGCAGTGGGCGGCGCGGCTACGAGGCTTGTCGGCGCGGTGTGAGTTTTTTTTTTTCCTATTTGTGTTTAAGCTTGCACAATACCTATCAATAGATTGGCGAAAATCGTTGAAATAGTGACGGTTAAACGACAGAGCTTCTTCAACAAACGACCTCACAAACCCTGGTGTCGGTGTTATACAGCCACCAAAGGCCACTGACGACTACTTCCTAGCAGCTGAAACCCACGGGTTAACGTGCCTTTCAAAGCACGGATTCATTTTTCTTTGCTGCTGAGTCACTGCTATCGCTGTTGTTGTGTGTCTTTATTTTATTTTTTGATAATGAACTTCTAATTTTTATTAATGTTACTGAGGCTAGACCGGAATATGTAATATGACCTAGTTAGGTGTCCACGATACAGGCTTGCCTAGTGTGGATGCCACGACAGAACCTGATCCCTGTAAAACGTCCTAAACATGTACCTACTTTATTGTTACACCATATTAATTGTAAGCTTGTTCTACATGTTTTAACTTTACTTTTTCGGACAATTAAGTGGTTCAGCCTGCAATATCCTAAACAAAAACCAACCAAAAAGTCTCACGAACAGCTGTTGGTTTGACAGTATCCCAACAGCTGGGAGAAATGCGAGTGGAGTACTCGACTACTCAGTTACGGGGACTATTACGACAGAGTGAATATGATCGATGACATTTATATCATGAAGATAAACGAAGGCGGCCATTGGACACAATAGTTTCGCCAAACGTGATTGTAGTATGTTCTCCTAAGTTAAGGTTCTCTTTACCCCTTTAGGAGTATGAGTATGATGTTTTTATATAAAAAAAAAATGTTATTTAAGGGCGTCACAGACGGTTACGATCTTATAGCACGAGGCAGCCAGCTCTCTCGTCGCCATTCACATTTTATGCAGAGCGGGGGTCAAACAAAATGGCGCATCAATCAGTGACCGGCCATTCTGCTTGACCCCCGCTTTGCACACAAATCGAATGGCGACGAGAGAGCTGGCTGCCTCGTGCTATAAGATCGTAACCGTCTGTGACGCCCTTTATGCATCCAATCCTCGTGTAGACAGTTCGTAGCTCTTACGTAGACCTATGCTACGGCGTAGCAAATTACTGTAGCAGTATTACAAAGCGTTTTTTTTAAATTAAATAACTGTAATAGTTCAAGTAGTTTCAACATTGGATTAACAAACTCCATAGTCTAGTAGTTAAAACGTATCGTTCTCGAACTAGAAGCCCTGGATTCGAACACCGAAGGGACATTAAAAGCCTTATTTTATTAGGATACAAGCTTTCCGCCCGCGGCTGCGCTTGCGTTTTGTAAGATTTCCCCATGAGAATGAGACTTCCTCCTATATAAAATATCCTGCGTTCATTCAGACATCCAAATTTGTTCAGTAGTTTAGGCGTGAAAGCGGAAGAAACATCCTAATATCCAAACATAGTTTCACATTTATAATGAAGTGTGATTGCAGCTCAAATTAGGTACTTGGTTATCCGAAAAGTAGGATGAGTTTTGGCTGCAAAAGGCACGTTAAGCTATCATATGGTCTTTGCTATACACGAAACACAACGGAATCGTCTTAGGCAAACTCATTCTCCTAACAATAAATTATCGAGCATAATACTTTTACCCTGTATGGCGGCTTATTAATCCTGCAAATATAAGGAATTCAATTAATAGGGGAAAATAAACAAAACCTATACTTATACAGGGTGTTATGGATAATTTCCTGAAAGAAAATAAAACGGTACTTCAGACCTTGCTTCAGACTTCCATCGTATTGAATCATATTCTACTAGAATAACACACAAATTTTAATTAAATGTTTCAAGATTTTCGTGGTTGTTCACTACACTAAAAATGACACAATTTACGGGTTTATTAATGACGGTTATATTTATAAAATCGTACACTATGAAAAATGAAAAGCCGCTTAAAATTTTGCCTAAAAAGAGTGCTGACTGTAGCTCATTAATGTTACAGTACAAATCACCACCGTGCCAAATCCGACTCAAACACAGCTCAATAATGTATAGTATAGTATTTTATTTTAGAATGTAGTTATTTTATTTTATGTAGCCAATCAGTTATGTCAGTATAAGCACTTTGTGTACAGTGCCTGCCACTCACATTTTTCCTCCGGATGCTCAAAAGTTGACTGGAAGAGATCCGCCTTTGCACTGTAAACTTTTCTTGTGACTTTTTATTATAATGTTACTTTTATTGTGCAATAAAGTGTTTACATACATACAGCAAAGCACCCAATTAGACTCTGCATTTATCCAAGTCTGAAAGAGTTTACCGCGCGAAAGAATACTATTTTTGTGTGCATTTTTAACATGATAATATACAAAACTGCACGGAATTAGGTTTGTCGGCACCCTGTATAAAGTTAATTAATTAGGTTAAGTGCGACCGACTGAAGGGTTAGGAGGGTGGAGGGGGAAAGATAAAGGAAAATCTTTATTACAGAATCCATTACGTCTGTGGTTTTCTTGTCGTAGAGATTGAAAAGAAAAAATAAAGGTTAGGTATTTTCTGGGTGCGGCGCGTCACTTTCTATCAGATGGGACTGGACATAGCCCAGGAATTACACTAATGTTTTAAATGTGAAAATATATTTATTTGGATGTTTAGGTGTTAGGGTGTTGGTTCCGCCTTCACGCTTTAAGTACTCAACGGATTTAGATCTAATTTGGAATTGAGATAGTTTGTTACCTGGATTAACACATAGAATGCTTTTTACGGGGAATAAACTTACTCCCACGGGAAAATCTTATACAACGCGAGCGTAGCCGCGGGCGCACTGCTAGTAGTAGATAAAGTTAAACAGTGTTCCGACAAAACGTAACCTAGCCGCGTTTTGTCAACCGAGAGCAGAAGTCAAACGAAAACTATGTACGTAGTATGAACATTCAACGATGTTATTACCAACAAATTCGGCATTGGTGGCGCCGCGACAGAGCATGACACCGTAATTATCCAAAAAGTCTAGAGATTTGTTAGTTGCTAAGTTAGGTCGAAAATTTTCATTTTAGTCATTATTTTAGTGTAATCTTATTTGGTTATTAAATTATGATTGTTAAGTAAATAGGTTATGATATGATAAGTAGATAGGTAAAGGCCACTCTTTCACCCTTTTCTGTCGAGAGCAGTGCTTAGCCAGGTTTCTGGAAATACAGCTTAGCTCATCCTGCTACCTCCGCCGAGGGCTACCTCGTCGTCGCCTGTTAGATGGAGGTCTCCAGTAAGCCGTAAACATAGCGCACTATACCAAGGGATGGTTTGATTGCCAGATTCCAGAGCGAATATCTTAGATACTAGCCTGTTTGACATAGGCGGTATATATATACCATATTCAACGTCTGAAGTTTAGGTTTCTACTCCTTGTCCACTATACGAACTGTCTGGCATGCGAGCGATACTCAGCATTTTTTAAAGATTTTGTAAATCTAAATCTTTTTGCAAACCAATAAAACCTGGCTGACAGTTCTTTCATTTTCTACGAGTTCAAAAAATAACAGAAGAGTCAATGTCAAAACAATGTCAAAGCATCGAAAATTTATTTTTGATTCGTTTGATTCTGGAAATTCATCGGTTTTGTTTTGGACACAAATGGAATAGAAAATTTTGCGTTGATGCTACAATAATAATGAATTGGCTATCTTTACTATTGTAAGTATTGAAGTTGTTTGGTAATTCCTGTAAATTGTAGATGGGCTTAGAGTATTATGTCCGGGCTGTCTGCCTGTGGTTTGGTTTGTATGCTGAGTCTGCATGGCATGTATGGCTTTTGCGACCACTATCATTTGGTGGTGTTTAGTTGTGTTTAGTTCGTAGCCCTGTAATAGGTACATGTACCAACGTTCCGTAGTTTCAAGCGGACAGTCCGTAAAACGAAGTACTTACCTACTGCTTCTCTTAAAACAAACACTATTCCTCTAAGGAAACAATGCATAATAAATATCAGTACTTTTGAAATGGTTCAGTCAATATAATTGCGAAGAACACCATTCTTAATATTAAGTATCTTAATAACATTCTATCAGATAGGTAATGTCACACTTTGAAAACACATTAACAATTTTGTGCATATACTGTTCAAAATAAAGTAAGTATAACAAATCTGTCTGTCTATAGAAGTGGTTAATAAATCTCTTGGCTGTTAATAAGTCTCTTAAAAAGTGAAGTAAAGAAATTGCATTGGTAAATACATCAAAATAGGTATATTTTAGACAGACAGATTTATTATACTTACTTTCTTTTTCTTTACATAGGGTAGTAGCATGTAGTAGGTAGGTTCTATAAAGAATAGAATAATTGAATAGAACAACCCGGGGTATCTTTTTAACTTCACGAATAAATATTTTTAATTTATTTAATAATAATGTGCCCGATTCAATTTTTTAAAAACATTATTAATATATCCAAAATCAAGTCTGCTAAAATGTATTAAACCACTATTCCAAGTTTTTATCCAAAGAGACTGCTTGAGGATCGAGATAAAAAGTGATTAAATGAATAGAATACTAATATTTTTGCTTGCAGACCAGAGGAGAAATTATAAGCTTGCACAAATTAAAATGGTGAAAGTTGAAAATGAATATGCAAAGATTTTATACAAGAGGTCGTATACAAGCTACTCAAAAACCACCATATTCTCAGACCAAACGAAAACGACCAAGGCAAGTAACCATGTGAAGATAAAACCTTCACGACACAAATTTTACAGCGAAGGTGGCAAAATCAAAAGAGATCTCAGCATTGAAACGGACCGCTGCATCATCAGACGTCACTTCAAGCAAAAGCTCATGCAGATGTCAAATGTGGATTCTAAATCCTTATACGCAATAAAAATGCGCAAATCAGCAAGATCTAAATATTCTAATTACACCGAGGAAGAACCCTCAAATAACTTCAACGGTGATGGCAGTGGTTGTGGGGATAACTACAAAGGTGAATCCTACGGTTCATATCCCTTCTCAGTAAACAAAGAAAACCTTATGTATGACAATCTAAATGTATTATTCAACAATTGGGTACAGCACGCTTTTCAAGAAAACGATCTAAAGTCTATAATACATAATGCAATAGAAAATGCTGTCCAAAACTCAGATACTAAGAAAGAGGAGAAATCATCATCTTGTACTACTTATATTTTACAAAACAATAAAAAAAGTAATACTTTTTCAAGCGGGCAATATACCCGTAGCAATAAAAGTACTTCAGATGATTATCCAGCGTACATTTTACCATCAGCTTATACTGTACCAATAGTCTATAAGACTATAAGACTTATTTCTACACTAAGCATCCCAAAGCATATGCACAAGCGAAAACGCAAATCCAAGAAATATAACTCAAAACCGGCCACTTTTAAGATGAAGAAAAAACATAAGAAAATAGCAACATTACTTCAATCTAATATAGGCACTGCAAAAGAATCCGATATAAATATTGATTTGTTAAAAGTTTCAACGAAATCTTGGCTGCGACGTTGTACAGATGTGAACGAAAACGAAGTACATAACAAACGGAATCATGAAAACCCAATCATAGTGCTCCGCGCAGATTCTCCTCCACTCAAAAATCGTGCCAGAAAAGATGCCGGAGAATTCCCAGAAATTAAAGTCTTGGAGAATGATAACAATCGCTTACAGATTACAAAAAGTCTACTTCATAGTATTTATGGTAAAAGTGTCAATAATACTACAACAACATCAAAGAAAAATAACTGTGGTACGGACTCAAGTCACACTTCTAAAGATAGTCACGGACGAGGCGATAACGTCCCTAAAAAACATGTCAATACAGAATACTCATGTCACAAAACAAGTATTAAAACTTCAACGATTCTTCAAGAAACCGACCAGAGTGATCCCATGGTGACTATTGATTTCTTATCTCACAATCTTTACTATCCCGCTGTAATCATCAAAGAAAGACAAAGTACTAAAGCATGCTACAAAGCCTCGAAAAAAGATATCGCTATTCTTTGTAAAAGAACGAGAAGCAGTCCAAGATACGTCAATAAAAGAAGTGAAGAGAACCAGCGAAATGAATTTACGCATCTTTATAGAAAATTGAGAAAACGGAGATCAAATGGCAATATTATGAACAATTTACAAACTGCTCTAAATTATTTTATGGACAAGACGAATAAAAATGTTGAATTAGATTTTCACGTCAGTGTGTCGCCGAAAAGAACATTCTCTATTCCTCAAACAAAAAAACGACTGAAAAAGTATGTCACAACAACGACTGATAAAGTATCTGATCTAACAAGAACTGATCTAAAAAAGAAAGTATCTAAAATGGATAATACTGCTCCAAGTCCAGCTAAGTTAGGTCATACCAATGATGTCAACACAAAAAAAGTGACTCCACCAACAATTATCCCTTTACTCGACGGGGCAGCTAGCAAAACGGAATATGTTTTTAAAATCGATAGTTTAGCGGCTAAAGCGCAAGAAGCAGTGACATTTACGGAAGAAAGTAAAGATCAAGAATCTATGACGAGTGTTCTGGGACTTAGAGATGAAATCAAAGAAATTAAAGCAGCGCTCATGAACATAACACGATTAGTGAACTCCTATTTCTCATGGGAACACAAGACGAATAACTTAGAATTATTAAACACTATACCCTCTGTAGTTAATATTAGAAAACAAGAATCTACAATTGAAAAAAAACCTTGCCCAAAAATTCATGTTAGTAAAAATAGAATTAAATGTCCGGGTATTAAGCTTTCGAAGGAAGGCAGGCATTCTTTTTCGACACAAATAAATACGAATGCAATGATCAAACGCTCGTTTAATACCAATGTCTTACACAATCTCGAATCTTATCGTCTAATTGAAAGCGAATCTCTTATAAAAGTCACTAATATGGCAACGTTTCCGCTTAAGAAACCTTCAAACAAAGATGTAGCATTAACATGTTCTTTACCTCAAGCTAGATCGTTATACGAAAAATCTTCTGAAGACATAAAAAAGCAATTACAACATAAAACTGATTTACCTGAACAATACACACACAATACACTCGATACCGTTAAATCTAATACTTCAACTCATAAAGAAAATTGCAAACATGTCACTGAATCTAAATCTAGAGAAATAAGAAATATTGCTTATGACAACTATTATCCAAGAAGTGTAAATAAAACTGACTGCAACTATCTGCAAAGCATTAAGTACAAAAATAGCACTGGTTTTCAATGTAATTTAAATATACTGAGCAACTCTATCTGTCAAAAACATAATGATGTTAAAGGTGACTGTAAGCAAAATTATTTCATTTATAAAAAAGGTTATAAGTCTGACACACCAACCATTACCTACCATTGTGAAAAAAATAACAATAACAAATATTCAGGAACGAAAACAAGTATGTGCTATCCAAAAAGAAGTGTAGGAACCAATTCTAAGGAGTTATTAAATAACACAATAGCATGTCAAAAAAGTTTGAATAATGCAAACTTTTCATGCCAAATAAATTCAGTGAATCAGTCTAGAACAAACAAAATCTACCAGTCTTGTCAAACAACTGTTGAAACTAGGTCTATTGCCACTTCTGATGCATTGACGATAAGTACTGAACGTCCAAAAACCACAAAATCGAGTCATCACAGTTATAATTCAACGAAGTCCAGTTTTCGCGGTCAGAGCAGTAGTTTAGCATTTAAGACAGATACTGATTTGAAACCATTTTATGAGGATGCTGAAAATCAGGAGGCTAAACCCAGGTCATACAATTTAGAAAAATCAAAGCCTTCGAATCCCACAGAAGTCACAACGAATTCAGCTAGCGTTTTGGATGGGTGTAGTCAAGCATTCAGAACTAAAGATAATAAACCACAGGACAAAGCTGTATACAGTAAATTAGAAGAGGACTCTGTTTCGAATCTAAAGTCAACTAGCACAATCAGGCGACGCATTAAAATTTGTATGCTATTTTGTCTGCCTGTGTTAATTTTTCTATTTCTGTTTTTTGGCTACTTAACAATTACAAAATCGAATACTCTTAAGCACGTCCCTAAAATAAACAAATCTATAACATCCATGGTTGGTATAGCTAAAGCTCAGGAAAAGATACCATATTATATGACTCTTAACCGATCAGAATTAGGGTTTTAGTACCGCTATTTTCCTTTTTTGAGTTGTCCTTGTAGTTACGTAAAATGTTTTGTCTTTAATTAAACTATTTTGTAATATAATGACTTTCTTATTAAGTGCCTACTTTAGTTATTTTTAACCATTACTACACGCCTTTATATTGTAGGTTAATAAAATATTTTAAGAGATGTTTTTTTTTTCAAAACATTCATAATTAACGTGCATACTAAATGCATGCTTGAGGAACTTAGCACAATGTTCAGAGACCTCACTAGCGCTTCCAAACAAGTGGGTCTTAAGATGAACATGGATAAGATGAAACTTATATCAAATATCCATGTTGCACCCAAACCGATCAGTGTTGGAAGTACTTAGTAGTACTTCCAAGTGATTCACAGCTTTGATAGTTCAAAGCTGTGAATCACTTCATTTACCTAGAACAAGTAGTCCAGTTAGGTAGTTCCAACTTCGATAAAAAGGTCAATAGACGGATCCAACTCGGCTGGGCACTACTGGGCAGCGTTTGGAAAATTGCGGCATGTCTTCTCGTCCTAAATACCTCAGTGTTTGAAGACTAATGTAATGACTTATTGCACAGAGACGTGGTCGCTACTATTGGTCCCATGAACAAGCACAGGGTCGCTCAGCGCGCGATGGAAATTAGTTACATCTGCCTGCACCATTGATGGTGCAAGTCAATGGTGCATGCGGTACGGCGGGATGGAGAGAGCTATGCTTGGAGTCCATGTCATCGAATCAGAAATGAGGAGATACGTAGAAAGACCAATTTCGTCGACATAGCTCTCAGGATAAGCAAGTTGAAGTGGCAATGGGCAGGCCATATAACTTGACGAACCGATAGAGAAGAAGATTCTTGAATGGAGATCACACGGCGAAAGGTGTAGTTTTGAACGGCCTCCCACAAGGTGGACAGATGACTAAATGCTGGGCGCCGGTGTACGCAAGTAGCGCAGGGCCGTTCACCGTTCCGTTGGAAACTTATGGGGGAGGCCTGTGTTCAGCAGTGGACGTTTTCCGGCCGAGATGATGATGATGATCTTACATGCTAAATGACACCAATACTCTCATATGTAATTGTGAAATATATTTTCTCACGCCGTTTTGTTATGTTAATGTATATGTACATTAAACAATGTTGTTTCAGAAATCAACAAGTATGTATGTAAACAAGATTCAGAACAACCATGAAAAAAAAAGACATGTGGAACGAAAACACATTTCTAAAACACGCTTTTTGAAAAAAATGCCTACCTATGTAGTTGCTTTTGCCATGAAGGAAACATACGATGATCTTAAACTTGAATGCAGCAGAAAAAAAATTACTTCCAATTCTGTCTCTCCATCAGGATCGAAAGACTCAAAAAATGCACAAAGAATAGCTTCCGAAGGCGATTCCTGCATCAATTCTAAGGAAATTAAAATAAATATAGATGATGACGAACATCTGGACAATGAAGTTGAAGGAAAGGATCACAATGAAGAATGTAAATTTGTTGCGGGAGATATCATCAAAGATAATGATCCCAATAAACAACCACAGGTTCTGTTCGATTGCTCTAAGAGTAAAAAGCGTAAAGTACAAAAGAACAGGATAAAACACTCGAAAAAAAACGTCTACTATAAAAATAAAAACTACAAGCTCACGAAAAAGATACAGAAATACTATACTGATAAACACTCGACAGTTGCTCAGATACAACAAGATATATATGTTGATTGTTTAACAGTGGTGTCTCGATGCAGAGTAGTAAAAACTGCATTGGCCAAAGAGAATTTACTTGATGCTATTGACCAAGAATTAGAGTTTAACCAAGAATCCGAGAAATTAGACAATGATTCCTTAAAATACGATTCCCTATCTAAATTAGACAATGATTCGTTGGGATGCAATTCTATGAGTTCTTCAATATCAACAGAAAGAACACAAAGTAATAGCTTAGCCAGCCAAAACACGTTAATACAAAAATCTATTAATTCAAACAATGACATAGATTGCAGTATGATACCACAAGACAGTTCAACTTGTAATGAAAATCTTAAGATATCACAACACACTATCAACACAGAAAAAATAAAAATCAAAGAGAATGAAAGTAAAGATTCCATTAGCGTACAATCAGAATCATCTATCATAGAAATAAAATCAGAAACGCTTGCTCCGTACCAATCAAATATTTTAAATGTTGCGATAGCTGTTACGGATATGGCAAAAAGGAAGATGTTCTGTGATATAGTAAAAGAAAAGTCAAAATATGAGTCTCTTACTAGCGACGAATTTAATGTCACCGAACATAATTCATCTGAACTTACATCAAGAGAGCCTTCTTCAGAACAATATAATGAGTCAAATGGAACATTGAATACAATACTGAATATAAGAAAAAGCAGCGATACAACTTTAACATTTCAAAGAGATGCTTCAATATCAAACGAATCTTATAATGACCTTGTTTCAGCCAAAATAAAGGCTGCACAAAATAAAACAAATACTTCTCCTTCTGATTCTAAAATGAAGCTTTTGAATCAAAGAAACGTTTTTTCGAAAGGGTTTGAATACGATAGCAAGAAAACATTAAAGGAGAACTTGGATTCTATAGTCCATGTATGCCATACTCCACGTTTCTCGGTATCTCCCCCGCAACAACATGATCAGATTATTAAAGAAAAGTCGTCGAGAATGAATAATATCAACGATGTCATAATAACCAATGAAAACGTTGCAAATATTCTCGTCGATAAACGTCATGGAAATAATAAAAATATAGGTTTACTAAAGAAAAAAAATAATGCAAATGGTGAAACAAAAAGGCGAAAATATTCACCAATGATGAACTTACCGAATGAAGCTACTCTAAAAGATATGATTAAGGATAAAGAGAAAAAAATGATTTCCTTGGAAGACATGACCAACTTTCCCGCTGAAAATCGAACAGAGTTGTGGGAAAAGGTAACAGTAGTTCTAGACGTGATCGCGCAAAGACTAGAACATTCACTAGCGGACAAAATTATCAAAGAATTAAAGACTTTATCAAGTTCACAACATACTACTTACGAAAGTAAGTCTTTCGGGACAGATTTGAAGGAAACAAAAGTCGCTGATGATAAGCAAGTATTTGAAAAGGGAAATAACTTATACTCCCATACGAGTTTCCAATGTAACATTGTAGACAATAAAGTATTAGATGATTTAATATTAAAATTGAGTATGGATGGTCCTAAAATTCTAACTCACCCCAAGGTGCCAAAAGTAAAAACAATTGATAAACCTATCTATAAAGAGTTGGAAGTTCTGAAGTCTCCTGCGGTGAAATCTTTGCCTGAGGAAGTTATAACTGTGGAAGAGTCTCTGGCAACGACATCTACTTTAGCGGCTGGTGTGAAAAGAGATAGAAAACTCATGTTCCACCGCTTGAAGTACGCTTTAAAGATTCCTTTTGTGCTTATGAGAGAGAATATTTTCGTGATGGTAACTGTTCCTTCGTTTTTCATTTTTATGTTTCTTATGTATGTTATGATGGCTCTTTTTGTAAGGATTATATAAAGTTTCGTATTTTATTTATTATGTTATTTTATTTATTTTTGGCCAAATAAGTAAATTATCGGGTGTTCTGAGTTTTCGAAGCTTCCATATTGAGTTGAAAATGCAGATGAATAGCTATACGAGTAAAATAAAGTTTCACTTGCCTAGGTCAACAAACTAAAAAACATTCTGGGGCACTGGTCCAACTGCTCAGTCCAATTAATTGGACCATGGGCCTTCAATAGGGGCAGTTGTCCAACTTTGAAAAAAGTTGAACCACAGCACCTTTAGAGTTCCGCTGTCCAATTTATATAAAAAATAACTTGCCAACTTTAAAAATCAGGAAAGCATTGTTATCGGACTTACATAATATGTAATATAGCCCCTCGGTAGGGACGTATATGGGCCGATATTATATGCCCATTTCAGCTCAATCCCCTTTCGGCTTCAAAATCCGCTTCAAAATTGAGTCGCAAGATTTTACCCAAACAACTTACAAACATACATTGCAAGTTAAATAAAAGCTTGTAATAACAAAATAAAATTCAGGTGAAAAATTTTTAAACTCTTTTTTGTATTGTTCTACAAATTTAACGAAATTTATCTAAAGCATGACCAACAGTAATATCACCTGAAATCAGTTGTAGCTGAATTTCTCGTATAAAATCATCATTCTCAATTTGGACCTTACGCCTTGTGTGCGATTTCACTTGATAAAGTTGTAAAATTTTCTAAAACATTTAATAGACGAAACATTGTAACATTTTTGGAATTAATGCGCTGATTAAGTTTTGCATGTGTGAGCTTTCTGAAATGTTTTTAGTCCTATGCCTCTGGCTAAATAAGCTTATAAGCTGAGAAAATTCATCAAAATTTCCTTTAATCCAATAACGCTCAATATTTTGAATCAGTTTGTTAGCTTCTACACCACTTTCTGCTTTCATGTAATCCCAGCCTTCTCCAAATTTTTCACTCGGCAATAGTGGAAAAACTGAGCATAATGAAATAATTCTTTTGACTCTTTTTGATTTAGTTTTTGAGATACCATTTTTTTTTCTTTTCTCCAAATATATTGTGACCAATGATAATAACAGCCTACAATTTAATTGTTGGACAAAATTCTTTAATTCTGTTCAGAATAGACATTTCAAAGTCACAATGTAATATTTTTGGACACCAATTTAACTGTGATCTTAGCATTTCAAATAACGCAACATAAGTGGATTGCTTTTTGTCACTAAGAAAAGCAAAAACCAAAGGCGCCACATTAGTAGACTCATTTGTGCTTCCCGTATCGCCAAATATTGTAAATATCTGTACGAAAGGTTTAGGGCAACATTGAAAGGAATGGATGGAACCACGAAAAACTCTTTTAACTTTTTCATTAACTCTCTTGCTTTGAATGAACAAAAAACAATTATACGCGTTCCTTCATAATAATAGTCAGTTAATAGAAAATCTTTAAATTTTAGTGGTATTTCTATTTCTTCCGTATTACAAAATACCGTTTTTGAAACACCCAATGATTGGTTTCTTGCATTATAAAGGCTATGTTTCAAATTTGAATACGATGGAAATGTAGTTACAATGTCACATGTTGAATTTTTATATTTAGTTAAATTATCGTTATACAGTTTTGGAATAAGTTCATCGGAAGCCTTTACTTGTTTTTTCAAGTTGTCTATTGATAGGAATATATCATTTTGTATTTCACTTGGAATACAAATTATCACTATGTTGTGTCGTGTTTACAACTCCATCCTTAGCCTAAAATTAAAGAAAATCCTTGATTAGTTATTATTACTACTATTGTTTCCGTAATAACTGTAGGCTTAAACAATAAATATAAATTCAATCATATATAGAATGACAATACTTCCGCCCACGGCTTCGCCCGTGTGTTTTTAACTTTTCCCGTAGGAATTTAAAAAAGGTAAAAAGTAGCGTACCTATATGTTTAGCCAGGGTTTAATCTATCTACCTACCAAGTTTTAGATAAATCCTTTCAGTCTTAGCGTGAAAAAGGAACATACATACAAACTTTCACATTTATAATATTAGTAGGTAGGATTAATACGTACATTAACGGTCACCGATCCTTTGCAACTCACTTTCTTTTTATTTGCGCATCTCAAATATGCATTTCCACTTTTGTAAACACGAACTTTATAATATTGCCGATAATTCCATAACAACACCGTTCCACCTTTTCTTTCCACATAAACACACGCAACCTCTTCATTCATTATATTTTAAATTAGGATATTTATATGAGAATATACGTTGTTTTCTTAGATCAATCAATAAATCAGTTATAATTTTCTGATTTCAATCAAAGTGTATCAAACCAAACAAACCTTACTGACACAATTATGACAAATTTTATTATTTTTATTTTATTTAATATGACGAACACAACAGTTTACAATCTTTAAATAAACAAAGGATCATACAATTCATGTTTTGTGCCAGATTGCTAAACCAAACAGGTGTCGTACAGCTTGATTACTACTTAACTATGTTAAATACACTTGCACAAATTACATTTAATCAGAGCTAAGTAAGTCATATGAATAAATTTGGACTAATTAAAAGAAAAAACAAACAAGACAGTGAAAGAAATGTTGGATTCCAGAAAATATTACTTTAAGGCCGAAACTATAGACCGCTTGAAGGCCAAATGGTTGGAATTAAAAACGTCAATATCTTTTTCCGTTGCAATAAGATCATTGTATAATCGACACATTCTAGAAAGTGGATTGTAATAAAAAGTGTTATTTTTGTATACTTTTAACAGAAACGACGCAATGTGGCGGGGATTTGGTTTGGCGTTTATATTTATATTGGACAAAAGGAACGAAGAAGCAAGGTACGCGTGAAGGATCTTGTGAATATTATCACAGCAGTGCTGCTTTGAGGGAAAAGGATCCTGACCGTCGCACTTTTGCATCCCTCGTTGCCCTTAGTCCACCTAAAAAGTTCACCTTGGTGTACCAAAGGCCATTTTTTCTTCCCGTGGTCCATCAAGTGTAGTTAATTTTTTTATAATATGAACTAGTGGGCTAGTTAGTTCTATTGCTATTTGATGGAACGGGTCATTCCCCAGTCTAACAGTACGGTTAATGGTATGGAAGGTCAGGATGAAAACGACCTTAAATTTCCCCCAACGCCAGGCTCCACCGTCTACGAAAATTACAGAAAATATTTTTAACGAAATTAATTTACAATTTTACGATTTGAGACTTTACACATGATTGTATTCTGAAGTTTTGGGTAAAAACTTTTTATTATGATAGACTGTGCCACTTCTACCTATTTTTTAGCAGTCCGGGGCACTGGTCCATCTGCTCAGTCCAATTAATTGGACCATGGGCCTTCAATAGGGTTCCTGACTCCCAGCACAGTATTGATCATGCAGCATTATGTATTGTCTTTGTATTCCGTGTTACTTAAGTTTGTTTATTTATTTTGGGAGTAAATAAAGAGTTTATTATGGGGAAACTTCTTCAGTTCACCTTTATTATTATTATTAATAGGGGCAGTTGTCCAACTTTGAAAAAAGTTGGATCACAGCACCTTTAGAGTTCCGCTGTCCAATTTATATAAAAAATAACTTGCCAACTTTAAAAATCAGGAAATGCATCTTTGTGTGTATATGGTGCCTATTTACCCTACTTATATTGAACCTCTTTGCAGTAAATAGGTAGGTACTGGCTGGCTGTTATCACTTATAGTAGGTACATATTAGATGCATGCATTTGGTACATATTAGATGTACTAGAATCGAAGAATCTAGAACTTGACACCAAAGTCAATGATTTAACCAGATGCTTAACCATTCTTGAAAAAAATTCAAGGGGATGTAATGTGAAAATTCACACAGTTCCAGAGAAAAAGTCTGAAAATGTACTTGAACTCGTTAAAAATGACCTTTCGTAATGAAACGCGTTAGTAGACGAACAAACGCCAATTTATCTCTTTTCAGTTGTCGTCAAGTTCAAAGTTGCTTAGGACTTGCTGGTACTAAAGTATATTGTGTCTGAACGAACTGTAACTAATCCGGGCCCAACTGCACTCTGGTCAGTCATAGTAAGTGAGTTATATATTTTGTAATTAAAAAATCGTTTAAATAAAAAGTCCTTGAAGTAAACACATGCGCCAAACCAGTCTTGTTAATAAATTAGGTGTACAAATCAATAACAACAACAAACAACTGACGATTGGACTAGGAGGAATTTTTTGTCCCATTGTTCCATTATTTCAAGATTTCTGATAAATAAAACTAACGAGACCGTGTTGTCCAATTATTTCCATTATCTGCTTAATTAGTAACCTATTAATAGGTAGTTTAAACGTATAAAAATTGGTAATTTGGTAAGCTTTAGACACAAAGAGTTGTCTTGTGGCACAAGTCCCTATTGGTCTAGAAATTGACCTTTTCCCATCTATTTGTTTTCGTTTTCTCTACAACCCAAAAAGCGGAGGAAACTAATTTAAATTTTTAATCCCAAGTGAATGCAGGCGAAATATGGCCTCCATGTTGTATACCACTTTGATTAGACTAACGTAATTAACTGTCTCAAGTAAACGTTGATTACTTTGTTTTAAAACTGAAATTAGTCGATGTTTTGATAAATGTAGGTAGAACGAATATTATTATTATGCTATTGGCAGGATTGCTTCCTTTTCCTGAGTATGAACACATGAGTGTCTTCATAGGTACGTGGGATTTTAAAAAAATATTCCGTACCTTCATTAGGGGTTATAGGTTAGGGGTATGGCCAGGGGTATGGTAAGACTGGAGCGATTAGGTCGAACATACATACATACATCACGCTCGTATCTCCGAAGGGGTGAGCCTTAGTGGGCTCCTTAGTAGCACGCATCAAAACCACATCTAGCAATATGCGGCATACACGCACGATCTTCACGTTTCTTAGTGCACTACACTTAGGTAGAACAAAACGCGATTAATGTGATACAGCATCCATACTTACACAAGGCAAAGAGACAAGGTTGTCCTGGGTGGAGGAAGTTCAAACCCACGAGCGCCCAAGACCTTCGTAAAGAGCTTCGTAGGCTAGATAGAGCCCAGTGGTGCACCTTTTGGGAGATAATTAGGCTACGGAGCTTTTTAAATTAAAGTACACCTACTCTATAAAAAACAAACAACTTTGAAAATAAAATATACTTTATATTCCGGCTTGAAATAAATATTACTTGCAATAAGTTAATTTCTGTTTTTCGGAGCATCGTCGCTTTGGCCAGTTACAGTCCACTGCCTAAATACAATAAATAACTTAATTTGATATAGGTAAGGTAGGTACTTTTTGAGCATACAATTTACATACAAATTCAACAAATAAATCAATTTATATAAATTTCAATATGCAGAACACAGACTAGACTAGAGTGTCAGAATATTTTCAATTTGAAATCTTTTTGCATTGTTCGACAATCGACCTCCTCACTGAAAGCCAAATCGTATTTCTTCTTCTTCACTGTCCTATATATAAGTAGTATGTAAGTAGTATGTATGCTGTATCATAGTCTCGTCTGTTAAAAAGCCAGTGGTATGTTCTATTGTTCTTGAGCCAACACCAGATGTCCAGACCTGTCCAGAGTAAAGACGGGTCGGACGCGACCTTGTCTACTTCTGCAAAAATAGAAAAAGAATCAACGTCAGTAAGTATTGGAAGAAACCTGAATTTATTCCTAAAACTTTGAAATTATTTGCATAATGTTGAATTCTCAAAATGTTAAAAATTTTACGTTTTGCAAAAAGATCTATGGTGCAGCGCAGGGGGGCTAATCCGCCGGTGCGCGGTGGGGCAAATACGACGTTACGCTTTAACTTCATCATCAGTCATATCACTAGTGACATCTATATTTTAACACAAGCATTCACTCATAGATGTCACTCACTAGTGATATTACTAGTTGAATCTGAACAAAGTTGATGAAATAAATTCAAAAGTTGTATGTTAAGTCGACGTCGCACTGGGTCAGCGTGGTCGACTAAGGCATCATAGCCCTTTTCAGGGTAGGCTGAAACCCCTCTGTGGGCGTATCCCTTGGGCTGTTAATAATGATGATGTTGATTGATATTATTTAGTTAAAGGAATGGAATTTTCAAAGCCAAATAGGCGTCCAACCTTTATTCAACTGTTGACGTCAACATACTGTAGTAATGCTAATGATGTTGAAGTAAAACTTTACCTGAGTTTAGCTGGTCTTTTTCCCTTGGCTACAGCAGTAGCTTCTGCCACAGCTGGCCCATCATCAGCGGATACCTTCAAAGGATAAGTAATATTAGTAATCATCATCATCATCCCAGCTGGAAGACGTCCACTGCTGAAAATAGGCCTCCCCATAGGTTTCCAACATGAACGGTCCTGCGCTACTTGCATCCACCGGCGCCCAGCAACCTTCACCAAGTCATCTGTCCCCCTTGTGGGAGGCCGTCCTACACTACGCCTTCTACACTTTCAGCCGCATCTGCTATACTACCACCATATACTAATCAAGACAAGTAAATTTTCTATTATTTCTTACCATACACGGCTATTTTATTCTGCACTAAAAGTAAAGAAATTGTAGACGAAATGTTTTGTAATAGAATCAAATTTAAAAGCCTAAAACACACAGAGAGAGAGAGAGAGAGAGAGAGAAAGAGATATCCATAGTGTACCCAGCGGGACCCTCACTCTTAAAAAAAGGCGTGTGTGGTACTCTCATCTAGTAACGTCCAGTTAAATGACTTACCTCTGTGGTGGTTGGCTCCATGGTGGGATACTGATAGCCTGTGTTGGCTTGGACCCTCGGTGCCGGTATGCCGTACGTAGCCACTCTTGGTTGAGTCCTGGGCATTAAAATTGAGTCGTTATTTACTTAGATTTTGGAACCGAACGGTATTAAGCTACGTTGTTTTAACTTTAGTATTTCCCTGCATATACAGGGTTTACAACCACGTATACCAATGAGTTTTCGAATTAATATGTACGTTTATTCGACGTTCTTACGGTGAAGGAAAACATCGTGATGAAACCCGCACACTCCTGCGAAGAAATTCAAAGGTGTGTGTGAAGTTGACGAATCCGCACCGGGCCAGCGTGGTTCGACTAAGGCCTAATCGCCCTAATTCAGGGCAGGCTCGAGCCCCTCGGTGGGAACGTATATGAGCTGTTGATGATTGATGACAGGGTTTAGATTTATTGTGGGTAAGTCTGAAACTATACAACATAGAAAGATCTGTGCTAAGAAACCATGTCATTGATTTTAGTGACAAGAAAACCTGCATTCATAGATTTAAAAAAGTTTCATGCTCGGTTCGGGAATCGATCCCGGTCGTATTGAAGAAAAATTGGCTGTATATAGGTTGCCTGGAAGAAATTGCTACTAAAGTGTAGGGTAGGTGTAGAGTAGGGTAGAGGTAAGAAAAATGGCAGGACAACGTCTGCCGGGTCAGGTCAGGTAGTTTTGAATAAAATTTAATTTGGTTCTATACGTTTTTATGTTGTATTGTATTGATGGTTTCCATCAACCCTCTGTTCCATCTAGTGAATGATGTCATCCAATAGATCTACCGGAGGTCATTGCTATAATTTCCCTTTTCTGTAATCGAACCGGCAACCCATCATTGGCAGTCAATGCACCGCTGGGCCAAGGCGGTAACTCCAAGGCCGAGTTATATTGAATTCGAACATCCTCGCGACTCCTGCGACGGAATGCTAATGTGACATTACCCCTGTTCTGTTGCGTGTCGTACAGAATCCTAATTTTAAAATAGTGTTATTGATAGGATTTTTCTTGGGCTTGTTTTATTTATATTTGTTTGTTTAACTTATCCTTGAATTGATGAGCAGAGCAATAGTTGTCTGTTACACTAAAACCACGTTCGGTAAATTTTTGGAGAAAGTTGTAGACGCACCATCCGTTAATAGTGTCAAGAATAGACTGGATAAGTGAGACAAAATTACAGTAAAAGTGATTGTGCTAGTGGACGGACAGTATGGAGAGTGAAGGACTTTTACTATGTTAGATCTGTTTTAAGATTTTCGTGGTTGTTCACTACACTACACTAACATTATCACAACAACCAATCAAATTACCGTAATATAACCGTGGTAACGAACTCGCAAATTGTGATAATGTTAGTGACTTATACACAGATACACCAGCCTAGACATAGGCACATCAGCCAGTGGCTACTCACCTATTAGAATAAATAATAATAAGTTATTCACTTTAACATTTTTTGTTTAATTTTATATTGTACTAGTTTTCCGCGGTTTTACCCGCGTTTAATGAGTTTTCCCGTAGGAATGAAGTGCTTTCCCGCGATAAAAAGTAGCCTATATCCTATTCCAAGGTCTAACATAAATGTGTGCCAAGTTTCATCCCGATCCGTCCAGTGGTTCAAGCGTGATTCGGCAACAAACATCCAAACATCCAAACTTTCACATTTATAATATTAGTAGGATTGGTTTTTGGATGAATAATTATTTTGACAAAATTCTTCAATTACAGCTGTATTTTATTATATCCGCTAAACCATACCATCATTACTTGCGAAATGTGTAAAAATTACGATAGTTTAAAATGTCCAGCTGTATACAAGTAAGTATTTTAGCTCAAGTCTATATTGATTATTACGATGATGATTTATAAATAAAACTGCTTACCTGGTACCAAATGCAGTGGCCACAGCTGTGGCTCTAGTGCCGTCATCCTGCTCATCATATTTATCTTCCGTCTGGTCGATCCCGTTTCCTTGCTGGTTCACATCGAAACCGCTCTGAAGTGAATTCTGAGGTCGCTGAACTTGCTGCTGCTGGGCCAACTGAGGATCTTGGATGAAGAGCTGGGGCTGCAGAAGATCCTGCTGGTAAGAGTCTAAAGGTGCCTGGTACTGAATCTGGTTCTGAGGTTGCTGGTATTGTGGTTGTTGATATTGAGGTTGCTGATATTGAGGTTGTTGATATTGATAAACAAACTGTGGTTGTGGTTGAACCTGCTGAGTTTGATCCTGTTCAGCTATTTGCTGGTCTTTAGGTAGGGGTAAGAGCTGATTCTCTTGAGGTTGCAGGAAGACAGGCTGTTGTGGATAAACCTGAGCAGCTACAGTCTCGTATTGGTTAGCTGGTGCGTATTGGTTTGCTGGTTGGTACTGCTGGGTTTGAGGAATAAAAGCAGCTTGATCTTGAGGGACTAAATAAGTAGGACTTGCAGCACCTTGCTGGCTTTGCTCTGGCTGAGGTTGCACTGATTGAAGCTGTGGTTGAACCAACTGGGGTTGAGCCTGGACCCACTGAGGCTGAGCCTGTACCGCTTGAGCCTGGGCTTGAACTAACTGAGCTTGTGTCTGAGCCAGTTGAGCTTGAAGCAGCTGCTGCTGAGCTAAATATGCAGGCAGAGCTGCTAATTGCGCGGCCTGATAATTCTGGCTGGGCTCCAAGTATATCGGAGCTCTAAGCTGGCCCAACTGCACGGGATTGTATTGATTTTGCAGTTGCAATTGGGCAAGAGGAGTCAAAAACAGTTCAGGTGGGTATTCTTGAATATTTTGCTTGGAAACCTCTACGCTGACTTTTTCTTTTTTGTCTTTGTCATCTTGGACTTCTCCTTGATTCAAAGCCTCAGTGGTAGATTCAACAGTAGTTGTTCTTAAACCATCAGGTTTGGGTGTGGTGGTGGTGGTAGAAGAAGGATTTGGTACGAACTGTCTAGGGATTGGTTGGTTAGCTCTGTTGGCATTTGCGAACGCGGCCTCGAGCTGTCTTTGCCTTGCAAATTCTCTGTATATATTTTGTTGGGCCTGTAACTGAAGGAAATCTAGTTAAATACAATTAGAAACTGGGATGGTACTGTTTTATAATAAAGGTTTCGCACGCGTTAAAATAAAATTACAAAAATTACACGCAAATCTAGAGATGGTTAGATCTTATGTGTCAAAATTACATTGATTAATCTTGCCTCAAAGTGTATTTTCACGGTAGTTAATATGTTCTGAAAAAATAATAATAGTAGGTACTTGATTTGGCGAATGTCAGTTTGATTTTGAATAAAATGTTTGTTCGCCCTTGTAATGAGCCTCAGTTGTTGAATTTCTAATTAAAATAATTTATAGCTATATTTTGTTTTCCCTTCTCTATCTACCATACTACTTCGTTTCAATTTCCACTTTCTGTTCGGGAAGCTGTTGAACAATCCAGATATCAAAATAAACTTTGCAAAGATCTTCAGTTTAACTTCTGCTTAATATTGTTAAGACTTTTCGATGCCTTTTCATTATTCAAAGTTATGGGTCAAATAATTCGTGGGATGATTTATCATAGTCTGTTTATATAAATTATATAAGCAGTTATGGCCTCACAGTCTGAGTGGACGAGCGTTCGAATTTCATTACGGAGGTTCTGAGCTCGAATCCCGGTGTTGGGGATACTCTTCAGCCAGTAAGCTTGCTCTTTCGTCGACCTTACATACAACCCCGTAGGGCAGAAGAAGAATTTCAGTAAGTACATTTTGTTTGTATTTTTTTCTAAATCTCGCTAACAACTACTTATTAAACTCCCACCTGACTATTCCTCAAGTTCTGCTCTAGATTCCTCAAGTCTGCGTTGAAGTTGGGTCCGACGAATTGCTGTCCATTGACGGGTGACAACTGGAAGATGGGCAGCTGCTCCTGCGTGGGCAAGCCTTGGACTGACACGTCCACTTCTGGGGGTCCATACTCCTGGTTCGGAGTCCTGGGGTCGTTCGGTGGGAGGTATTCTTGCTTCTGGAAGATCAAACAGTCTCAATGGCTTTACACGTTTAAGTTGTAGTTGTTTAAGTTGTAAATGTTTTACTTACTTACTACTTACTTACTTACTAGAAGTTTAAAAATCCATGATAATAACAACTTAATAAAGTTTCTTTATTTTTCTGTCGTCACAAATACTTATAATTAATGGCAAATTAAATTCACTAATGGCTCCGTGGTGTGGTGACGGCAGAGTAGAATACATTTGTCACCCCAACCCCTACTCTTCTCGTGGGTGTCGTAAGAGGCGACCTAGGGACTACACATTGAACAGGGAACGGGCAGCAGCGCTCTCTGATACAGTAACCTGCGATCTCCAACCCGCTTGCCAAGCGTGGAGATTATGGCAAAACCCTCCACTTAAGTGGAGGAGGCTCATAGTCCAGCAGTGGAACTGTAACGGGCCGTTGATTTGATTTGAATGGCTCCACATTTTCATAACTTGAGTTTACGAACGAAATAATGCATAAATATCTGTGCTCGCATTTATTGTTTTCGATTGTCCCGTGGGAATAAATCCTTGCGCTGTAAAAAAAATTGCTTTGGACGGGCAAACGACCAGACATTTTCTTTATTATTAATAGACCTTCTTCTTAAAAAACTAGATTACGAGTCGCGTAAACAGTTTTAGTATTTTGGTCGCAATCACTTGTTTTATGACTTTTCCCGTCGCGTCGCACAGTGTCGCAAGTCTTTATGATAAATCCATTTTTGTGATGTTTATTGGACTAAATCTGAGATACGGCAATATAATCTTGACTAAATGCTTCATCAAATGCAGGTAGTTATAGTTGTTTATCATTGGTATTTTAGTAATTGTGGGTAAGTAAACTGCATGATATTGTCAATATATTGGAATCAGTTGTGCCCACGAGTAACTTCTTTAATACATTTAAAAGTGATAAATCAGAGTTTATTAGTGTGAAAACATTATATTATTATTAAATAGCTATTATTCCTCCTAAATTGTGCTTTGAAATTATTTGAGATGTCTGAAGTTGGTAAGTTTTGGTCATTTAAATACAACTTAAAAAATAAAATGATTTTTCATAATTTGATTAGAGTTTAAAAAAAAATACATCATAATACATTTTCAAATTTTTTATATAAATTAGAATGATTAATAAACTTTATGTTACAAAATTCCCAATGTGCGAAGACTTGCGTTTATTGAGTTATATCGTTTTAGGTTCAACTACCCGTCAAATAAAAAATTCTAAATGCTTCGAAGTATGGCACTCAGCGGACCCACAGGAAAAAATTAATGCCATTTACCAATATATTCTGAACTTTTATGTACTTGAAGAGTCTCCACAATTTATTAAGAGTAGTGTAAAAAAGACAGCTTGTTATTTTTCCATGCGAGCAAGTACATATTGGAGTTCAAGTGGTAGAAAATCGGAAATACTTAATACGAAGTACAAAACCTGGCTTAATAACTATGTTGTCGTAGAAGAAATAGTAAAAAAATTCTGTGAAGGTAATGAATCGGTAGGCACTTCTTCAGGCACACAATCTAAACGGGGAAGACCGAGATCTAGCTTTAGTGACATCAATTTAGCTTCAAAAAAACGTCGCGTTATGGATTTAGTTCGAACCATAGACTCCAGTGAACTTGAATTCGCAGCTAAATGGTCATCAAATAAATCATGTAATAAGGATACCTCATCTTCATTATCACCTTTTGATGCATTAGCCTTGTATATTGACTTGAATTTATCTTATCGAAAATATAATATGCTAAGAGAAGTTATCAATTCATTGCATCCCAATACATTTCCAAGCTACTACACGATAATGAAAGGAAGAGATGAGCTACTACCTAATACTATTAGTGCTACTGAAACCATATCAGAAGTGAATTTACAAAATTTATTAAACAAAACTGCTGAATCTATTGTAAAAACTGTAGAAAATGAAAATGTGACATTAACTGGAGGCTCTTCTTTCAAATTGATATGCAAGTGGGGTTTTGATGGCTCATCTGGCCATAGTACTTATAAGCAAAAGTTTCATAATGTTAATGATACAGATAAATATTTGTTTTTAACTGCCTTAGTCCCAATTCGATTGAAACAGACCTAGTAATATGGCAAAATAAAACTCTTTCATCTACATACTTCTGCCGTCCTATTAGGTTGTCATTTACTAAAGAAAACAGCGATGTCATAAAACAAGAAGAAAGCAGAGTAACTCAGTCAATAAATAATTTAGAATGCTCCGTTATAAAACTACAGAAAGATAGTAATGCGGTCATTATTTCTCATGAAATGATATTTACAATGATTGACGGTGCTGTTTGTCACAAATTGAGTGGAGTCAGTTCTACTCAAACATGTTACATATGTGGAGCAACTCCAAAATTGATGAATTCACCATCAGTAACTGATAAAATTCCTAATACAGAAAGGTATAAGTACGGTTTATCTACTCTTCATAACTGGATCAGATCATTTTAATTTCTACTTCATGTTGCCTATAGATTACCTCTGAAGTGTTGGCAAGTTTGGGGTGAGGAACAAAAGAAATTATTTAATGAGAATAAACAAAGGATTCAACAGGAGTTCAAGGAAAAGATGGGCCTTACAGTTGATAAACCTAAACCTGGGTTCGGATCAACCAACGACGGCAACACGGCCAGAACATTTTTCAAAAATAGTGCGTTATCTAGTGAAATAACTGGTATTAATCAAAATCTTGTTGAAAATTTTTATCTCATTAACAGGATTATTTCTAGTGGGTTTAAAATTCATATGGAAAAATTCAGGGCTCTTCTAAGGGAAACAAATAATCTTTATTTAAGTTTATACTCGTGGTACAATATACCAACGTCAATACATAAGGTATTAATTCATTCGCCCGAATTGATCGAGTCATTTACTCTGCCGATTGGTCAGCTCTCTGAAGATGCTTTAGAAGGAAGACATAAAGATGCCAGAAATTATAGAAAACAGCATACACGCAAAACATCAAGATCACATACTAATAAAGATCTAATCACCGCTTTGTTATTAACATCCGATCCCTTGATATCCACTATAAGATCAAGAAATAAACATAAAAAAGATGTTCTGGACCCCATTCTAAGAGAATATTTAGACCTTGAATAAAATATTATGTCACAAAGTTTTTTATTTTCTACTTTTTTGTATGTACTTTCATATAAACATATCAATAACCAAAAATAAGATTTATGATAAAACGTTGTATGGAGTCGCGACACTGTGCGTCGGCCTAAAGGATAAACCGTGTGAGTACTATGATGTGAGAACGAGACAGCATAATAATGGCATCAAGGTCATGCGCCAACTGGTCACGACTTGGAAAAATTAGTCCTTTTCCAGCAGTTAACGTCTTTCAGCTGAAATGACGATGATGATTTACTGACCTGTGGGATCCTGTTGCGAGGGTCGACGGGGGCCCTTTCGGGCAGGTCGAAGGCGGGGCCACTGGGCCTCCAGCCACTAGGGGCGTAAGGAGCAGGGGCCTCGGAGACCACTCCACAGACCAGCAGGCAGACCACGATAAGATCCTGTGCATTGAACTATGTTAGATCTATGTTTCGTAAGCATTTATTTGTCTTGAGTGTATGCCAAACCCAAAAGCACTTAAGTACAAAAACCAAACATTACATAGTTATCATCACTCCACTTTATTTTGTCAATTTAGTTATTAAATTAAACAGTTTAAATTAGCTCTAGAGCTTATAGGAATCACATCACAAAACCCCCAAAACTTTTGTTACCAATCGCAACGCTATAAAACAAAAAGGCACTATAAAAAAATAAACACGTGTAATCACCTTCATTTTGGCGGGTATTTGATGTTGATACGCGTCTGCCGTACGCTTTTATAGACAATAGTATTCGCGTTTTACATGCGCGCCGCGCGCATTACCGACCTTACGGCCGCCTTGCGCGGGCGCAAGAAAGGGCGTAACGCAAAACTTTTAAATTTTTTACATAAATATAGTCTAATTTTATCAGTATCTACCGGCTACCGCAAGCTATCAAAGAAGTTATACCCATGTTGAATATAAATTCTAGTGTGGGTTACAAGTAAATATTATTTACCTACCTAACTTGTTTTACATAGATAAGGGGAGCAGGCAGGAGTCTCCCAGTAAGTTCATCACTTGTGGCACATTGAGGCACCGCTCTTCTTAAAAATATAATTACAAGTAATTTTCTTCAATAAAAGTAAAGGTAATTATGTGTGAGTGTGTGTGTGTGTGTATTTTAGTGTCAAAAATCCTTCCACAAAAACACCATTTAAGTAGATTGTGAAATAACGTTAATTAATATAGATTTGTATAGAAATAGAAATAGAAATAGAAGCTTTATTTGCACTAAATGTGGTTTTTACAGAGTTGTTACATTTTGGTAGTATCACACACTTAACCAGTAAATTACTTGGTATGCAAAATTTATTAAGTAAATTAAAAAAGATATTTCTAAAAATTAGAATTATAAACAATGATTGCATGCATGTCATTTATGAATAATTATTAATGTCAATCTTAACCTAATCTTTGTGCTTATGTTCTAACTATAATAAATAAAATAAAAATCTAATATTAATAAAAGTAAATATACTGTAAGTATATTTACTTTTATTAATTTTTTACAATTTAAATGGGTTAATTAGGTAGGTTAATTAATTAAGGATCGGTAACAAGTTAGACGACTGACCTCACAAATCCTAGTTTTTGGGAGTTATTCAGACGCCAAAGACCGTGTGGCTCAATCACCGTAAAATTGTAGAACTGTCACTTACTTATTCAATATTACGTTAACGACAGTGTTGAATCTAAATAAATAAAAAAAACCCTAATAATGGTCTAAACAGAACAAACGAACAGATTTTTAATCTTCAAACAGGCAGTTGCTTGCGCTGTCATCATCTAAAATCATCTTTTTTCAGAAAAATTGTATGCGCATGATTAGGTTTCTCCACATGCATAAATAAATAAAGTACACGCTCTTCCATGTTACTACCACCGCTTAGAATAACAAAAATGCCCTTTTTATACTTCACCACAATATTTCACATTTTTGGGTTAAACCACTTCCCTCCAAGACTCAGTAACAAACGCCATCACATGACTAATTTCATTTAAAATTTCAATCCCATACATTTACATCACCTGTTCATCGTCGGGCCGAAATCTTTCATTGCTACAACCTCTCTGAGGGCATCTTGCCAAGACCTTCTGGGTAATCATCGTCGGTTGCCTGGAAGAAACTGCTGACTCCATCCGATTGTTATGGATGGGTGACCGCTAGTGGTAGAGCGTTCTCCGTGCATCGAAGGGCACGTTAAGCCGTTGATCCAAAAAGTACTATCATAGAATAATAGGCCATTTGGCAGCTTGAGAACTCAGGCAACTCTGTACAATGTATGTTTTTCTTACTAATAGGTCAGTCTACGCGAAGTTGATCATCAACTTATCAATCACCAGGGGGCCGTTTCACGAAGCTACAAGTTTCAAATTACAAGTACAATTCGACGTACATTGCGTAGACAATGAGATAAAACGGTAAGGGCTTACAGTTTAGGCGAATTGGCTACGCAATGTATATCAAATTGTAACTTGTTACTTGTAAATTGTTGCTTCGTGAAACGGGACCCTCACATCAACCCTCCTCTCCCCCTCATGATAAATAAGTAAGAAAATAGTACGATAAAAATTAAAGAGACGAAAATTACAAACCGGCATATTGCATGCTTTTCTTTTTTTTGGTTCTATGCCAGTGTCATACAGAGCATACAGCCAACTCCAACCACTACGATTCGTGTACGATTCATATAAAATTTGAATTTAGAACATAAGAGTATGCTGTAAAAAGACTCAAATACATTGAAATTTCTAGACGAAAGTTACTTTGCTGGCCTAGGCCATTTGATGGCACATTGCTGGCCGCTGTTTTATATGGGGAAATGTTTCGTCCAAAAATTAGTTACTTCGCGTACTGCTTTTTGGGAGTAATGATCACATTTTCGAGCGTGTCGGAGAAATAGTACGTTACTGCCGCGGCCGCAAAATTAGTTATTGTTGGACGAGGACACGTTTAAAGTCCGAGCCGCAGGAGAGGACTTTTATTGTGTACGAGTCCAGCAAGAGTTATTGCGGCCGAGGCCTTTATACTGCTTTTCTCTGAAATACGCGAGGAAATTATAAAACGCTAAAACCTTTTAAGAACCTTGGATTTGGATGTCTACTCGTACGTACTAAACTTATAAGTTCTAACCTTTATCACTTTAACCTCTACTTCGACTACTTGAACCATTAATTGTTGTAATATTTCCCTAATTCAATTATTAGTAACTCCATCATGAAAAATAAGTAACAAAATAGTACGATAAAATTAAGAGATGAAAATTACAAACCGCCATATTGCGCACTTTTCTTTTTTTGTTCTGTGCCAGTGTCATACAGAGCATACAGCCAACTCCAATCACTACGATTCGTGCACGATTCATATAAAATTTGAATTTATAACATAAGAGTATGCTGTAAAAAGACTCAAAAACATTGAAATTTATGACGAAAGTTACTTTGCCGGCCTAGGCCGTTTGAGGGCACATTGCCGGCCGCTGTTTTGTATGGGGCAATGTTTCGTCCAAAAATGAGTTACTTCGCGTACTGTTTTTTGGCAGTAATGATCACATTTTCGAGCGTGTCGGAGAAAAAAACATTACATACTTATTTAAATTGCTAGTGTGACGTAGGTCTAGCGCAGGATAAAAACATTATCTAATAAAAATACTTTCAAAGTTTTTCCTTAAAAGTTGGTAAAATGTCACAATACAACGAACAATAAACACAAATCAAACGATGTGAAGGAGACCTTACGTGACTCTAATGTTAAGGGTTCCTACTAGAGGTGAGGCGTAATACTCGTAAAATATTAATCACAGTTACTTACGTATACCTAATACTGCTACTTAATTTTTTACGAATCATCTATGAAAAACCCGACTGTAGTCTGCACCGCCAAAAAAAATATAGCCAGTGACACTCAGGCTAATTAAGGATTATAACGATAACCCATACATCCAAATCTGTTAAGCATTTAGAAGTCATGGTGGAATAAAGAAACTCACATCATACACCCTGAACACACTTTACTCCTTTATTTGGGCAGACGACGTGTAAAAACATGAAAACGTCATTATTGGCGCGCAACGAAGTAATTACCTGACCTTGAATCTGACAGTATCTGTATTAGTCTCTCTCTCTCTTTCTCTCACTACTTAAATTCCGAACACAAGTGCGAGGCAAACCCCCACCATGTTCACCGAGTGCTCACAAACCAATCGCAGATTTCTTATTACAGATGTTCTGGGGTCAAAAACCACATTATGAGACTATTCCCAGTGTAACAGGCTGAATCACCTGACTGTCACCAGGTTTGTGAAGTCGGTCGACTTTAGAACCCAAACGAGAAGAACAGATAGTTCTGGAACACTTTTTTTTATATATTGTATGGGTTTGCTCTTGACTCCGATCCAGCCCGAGAGCAGGGATGGGATCTACGATGTAGCGAGCTTACCCAGAAGGAGCCTATTCACTCTGGCTTTAAAGAGAGTTGGATTATATGTGCTCGGAAATACAGACGCCGGCAGGAGATTCCACTCCTTTGCGGTACGCATTATAAAAGATGTTGAGAAGCGTTTGGTGCGCAAGTGAGGAATAGTCACCAAGAAAGGATGGTAACCTGCCGTGCGTCTGGACGTCCGATGGAAGAAGGGGGAAGGCGGAATGAGTTCATACAACTCTTGAGCACACTCCGCGAAGTACATCTGGTAAAAAACTGATAAGCAGGCAACCTTGCGACGATGAGCCAAGCTGTGAAGCTTCCACCAGTTTTTTGTCGCCTATGACACTGTTATACTTATACCTGTTACTAGTATCACTCCATCTCTATCCTGTAGTTCCGCCCCACTCACATATGGTGACGATTACAATATTTTATGGGCAAAACGTATGGAAGGATTTGTTTTTCTCGCGAAAACACCGTTTTCTTTTTTTCATGGGTATTAACAACTAAGTAGTTTTATGTACACTTTCAGGGATCTATAAATAGATTCAATAGGGGATCGGGCTGTTCACCATATTTTATGAATTGACCTTATTGTATGAATTATTTTTTAAATATAGATTAGTAGCAGACGATTCGCTAAGAAAAAAACAGAATCGGTTGAAAAACGAATTTACAGTGATTTTTTTGAGTTCCAATATGTCTGTCTTTTCAAAAACGATTTTTTGTATGGAGATTATATGGCGTTACTAACAAATGACGTCACAAGTGGGTATGTGCCTCTCTGTCTAATCTTGAATTTCAAACCTTTTTACCTCGGTCAATTTTAAAGATAGAGCAAAAATTATTTTAGTGTTCGATAGCAGAAACTAAGAAGTTTGGATTTATAAAATTAAAAAAAACTAGTCCGATCCCCTATTGTCCTTGTTGTCAGAATTTTGAAGCCGTGAAATGACCCTATCTGTGATAGTAATCGGCGTGGAGTTTCTTCGGTGAGCTCTTCTCCACAGATTCCGCCATTGTGTTAGTGAACTCACCCAAAAAAAATTTAATGACGGATCTAAGTGATGTAATAACATCCTATGGAAATAAATGATTTTGACTTTGACTTTGTTCCTTTCGAAGCACGAAAAACGCTATAAATGAAAACCACTAACAGTCACCCATCCATCGCCTGACTATATTGCTTTCTTCCGATTCGGTATTTTAATCTCATCTATTTGTAAATTATGCAACATCCGCAAAATGCACCAGGTCGGTCAGCATAACCACCGTAGATAAAATTAACCCGCGCGACATACAAAGTGACCGACCAATAGCATCCAAGCTTCTTGTCGCACGTAGACAAGAACTGCGGTATTATTGGCAGTTACGTTTTATGTCGCGGGGTTTAATTTGTCTAGGGTCGTTATGCTGACCCTGCAGTAACGAGTGCGACATAATTTATTAAGATGAAAAGCAGTAAAAGTAGGTGCTGAATTTCAGTTACCCAAAGTGCTTTTAAAAGGATTTTTAAATTTCCTTTGCAATTGCGATACGATCATCTTTAACACCTTTTAAACACGGTTTATTAGCGTCACCTGTACTGTATGTTCGTTTGTAACCGACTCCTTTGAACTCGATTTTGACCCATTAAACGGACAGATTTAATTTAAACGTTGTACACTTATCAAGAACCGATGACAATACAATAATTTGATAAGATTATCTCCTTTTTTTTTAAAGTGAAAAATAAATATATTAAAAAAAAAACAATAATACTAGTATTTTTCGTTCATTTGTTTTCAGTTTATATTAAGAATTATTTTTCAACTTAAAAAGTTTGTTGTGCTTTAAAAGCGTGTTTTTTCTTTTTTTTTTTTCTTTAACTATATTTTATCTATTTAGGTAAACTAGACTGCAAAAGTGCATTGACTATTGCCACGGCAAACGATTGAAGTCTACTTCTTAGTGCATAATTCTTTTGAAATATTAATTTAGGTAGTAGCTTTCACGCCTGAAATACTGGACGGATTTGGATGAAATTTGGAATAGAGATAGTTTGTACCCTGGATTAACACATAAGATACTTTTTTACCGGGAAAAGTCGTATTCCCGCGGGAAAATCCTACATAACGCGAGCGTAGCGTAGCTAACATAAAGTGTCCTGATAGTCAAAATTTTTAAAAATCCCTATAATTACAAAACTTAGGTAGGGCCTTTCGGTGCGTCTCATCAAGACCACTGGCGACCGCAGGGCCGGCAGCTTCCTGGCCCTATTTTCTGTCGAATAGAGAATCTGTCGTGAAGCGAATCTGGCGAATCACGATTCTGTGGAATCCAGAATCTGCCATATACCGAAGAAGGGAGCTCAAAAATTCACGAAATTGTAGTTTGTTCGAGGGTAATTTTTGTTTCGCAAATTTTAAAAAATAGCGCGTCTAAGTATTTCTATTCTGTTCAATAAAAAATCATAAACATCTTTGACATCATACTAATTCGTGTTTTATTTTTTCCGCTCCGTATCGACTATATCTACTTTTGCTCATTGCGCAGCACGCATGCGCGAGGCCGAACATGCGCGTGGGCTGATTCAATAAACAAATGACTCACAAAATTAGGAAAACTTGCGTATTTATTATTGTTTTCGTACAGTACTATACTCCATGCATTTTAAAGTGCATCGCAGTGAGACCGTGGCACTGAAGAATTTTCCTTAAGGTCGAAAATTATAAGGCTGGTTTCATAGCAATCCCACCGATCGACCGGTCTTTGCCGATAGTTTGGAGTAGCCTACTCGGTAGACAGTTCAGCTTAATTCCAGATTCACTCTTAAGACAAAATCACTTTGCAAGACTCACTTTCAAGACTTTCAAGACTATTCTTATGGGAATTGCGATTCTTATATATAAATTTAATATTATGATGTAAGTTAACTATTATTATGCCGTGTGGTGACGGCAGAGTAGAATACATTTGTCACCAACCCCTACTCTTCCCGTGGGTGTCGTAAGAGGCGACTTAGGGACTACACATTGAACAGGGAACGGGCAGCAGCGCTCTCTGATACAGTAATCTTTTAAGCTGCGATCTCCAACCCGCCTGCCAAGCGTGGAGATTATGGCAAAACCAAACACTTAAGTGGAGGAGGCTCATAGTCCAGCAGTGGACTGTAACGGGCCGTTGATTTGATTTAATTTGTAGTTAACTATTTATATATAAGTAACTTATTACTTAACTTAGAAATTAATTTTTCAATCAATATTTGCACCTCGGTGGGGACGTATATGAGCTGTTAATGATGATTTGCACACGTGCGTTCGGTAGAGTACATTGATACTTCCCAAGTGGGCTTAGGTTGTTGCTATTAATTCTAAGGGTAAGAGCCTTCCGCTCCCCCAAAAGTCCGGTTACGCTTGATACGTTGATTTTGCGACACAAGCATTAGGTCCATGTCAAAAAAAAACATTGATACTTGTAAAATATTTTTAAGACCTCGTTAATCTACCAACATGTATTCTCGCAAATAAATATTTTTATCTTTATCATAATTCATTTTAATTCATTCATTTTTATATTTTATTTTTAATTTTTTTTTCTTTATTATCTTCCCAGTTTGATTAGGACAAGTCCGTAAAAAGATGACAGGGAACTTTATCAAGGGACCTTCAGTTTTTGTTGCTTTGGTCATGTCGTGATATTTTTGGTTCGGAAATAGTCTTCTGAGCAATTTTAGAAGATTTCGTAAGAAGTTTAAGAATTCTGACACCAGGGCTTGTGTGGTAACACAATTTTCTTCTTCATCGGGTGGGTTGTGAGGTCCAGAGCCTACCTCTCGAACCCTATGCCACTACTGAAATGGCAGATAGCAAACCTTCCAAAGCACGGAATCTTTTTTTCGTACAATCAGGTGATTCAACCTGGGGAAATTTTTATTGAGTGTTCCCACCGGAGTGCCTCCGTGGCCGAGTGATCGAGATTTCGACGCCCATTACGGAGGTTCCGGGTTCGATTCCCGAGGACCCTGTTAAGCAAAAATTTATTTGTGAGACGTTCCCCAATTTGGTTAGGACGTTGCAGGCGTCCGAAAAGAAAGATGATTCCGTGCTTCGGTACTTGGCTCATGTATCTAATCGTTACATGAGCCAAGTCAGTGGCCTTTGGCGGCTCTATAACACTGACACCAGGGTTTGTGACGTCGGTTGTCGACCTTACAACCCACACGATGATGATAACGACGACCGGAGCTCGAGCCCGGACCCCGGAAACACTCACTATGAAGGCACTAAGCCGCTTGACCACGGAGGCTGAGGTAGTGTTACCTACCTCATGATCTTTATGTACTTTATTAAATTATATCGTCAACCGTTAGAAGCAAGGCTCCAGCTTTCCAGGACCTGAATGTTTCTTATAGAAAATAAAACAACAGAACATCACGCTCATTTATACATTTATTTACATAATTAAGTCACGGTAGCATTGTTGATTGTTTGTAACATAAAAGTGATTTAGTATTTATAATACGTATAGAAGTCCGATGGGTCCATCCAGGGTGCCGCTACTCGGTCTTCACGACTATCTGCTCCCTGAAAAAAAATACAAGTTATTTTTTTATTGGTAACCTGTTTTATACACGGTGTTACAAAAATATCCGTAAAGCGGAAGAGTTCATTCCATTAAATTTAACAACTTTCCCCAAGTAATATAAAGTTGTTGGTCGAAAAAACGTAACTGCGTGGTTTTGAATGACAGATCTGACATTTTTGCCGTCTATCGGCCTGTGTTCCTTGGGGAAAATTTATCAGATTCAAGGTTGTGCATCAGTTTTTGTCTGTGGTTGTGTGTGAAGTCGACCACAGCCCAAACCAGGCCCTCATGAAGGCCTTATCGTCCTTATTCAGGGTAAGGCTTAAGTCCAACAGTGGGGATATTATATGAGCTGATAATAAGTATTATTTGTACAGATTTATGAAGAAGTTTCAGATAGAAAAGGCAACAAATACGATGTCTCGCTCACTCGAGGTTTGGTATTAATTGCTCTAAGTTTGCTAGAGATACCAGTGTTTAAACTGTTTATCTTATATTATCCCCCCTGCCAGGTGGACTGATGTCCTGAGAAAGGTCGTTGGTGGTGGCTGGATGAGGAAAGCGGGTTATCGTGCGCTTTGGCGTGCCCAAGGGGAGGCAGCAGTCCAGCAGTGGACTGCAATAGGCTGACTAATTGATATTATATTATAAATAACTTATACAATATGGCTTGAGATATAGATTACACCATGTTATAGTTACAGTATGAGGAGATACGTAAAAAGACCAATGTCATCGACATAGCTTTCAGGGTAAGCAAGTTGAAGTGGCAATGGGATCTGCCCATAAAGCTATAACCGATGGGGAAGAAAGGTTCTCGAATGGCGACCACGGGCCGGAAGGCGTAGTGTTGGACGGCCTCCCACAAGGTGGACAGATGACTTGGTGAAGGTTGCTGGGCGCTGGTGGATGCAAATAGCGCAGGACCGTTCACGTTGAAAACCTATAGGGGGAGGCCTATGTTCCGCAGTGGACGTCTTCCGGCTGAGATGATGATATACTTACAGACAAGAAAGTGAGCTCGTCATCAGTATTGATCAGGGTCTCCGGTATGAGCTGCGTGTAGTGGTCCACCCGCTCCACCGTATCGCCGCTCACTAGTGGGCCGGTCTGGGCTTCGTTCACATGCTCGTCTGGCTTGTCTTCGACACTGAAGGCCCCGGGTTCGTTTAGCATATCTAAACAGGAAAATTTAAAAAAAGGTATAAAGTATAAGTAAAGTGTAAGTGGTATATTCATTCATTCATTCATTCATTCCAAATATCCAATTAGGTTAGATAGGACCTGATTGTCTGAAAAGTAAGATGATTCGATGATTTTCTTTTGTTTTGTTTCGTGCTTTTAAGGGAACGAAACTTTCACAGCGTATTTGTAGCGTAATCGGAAAATGCGCCTGCGTCTGGCCCGGATTGCCGAGGAGATGCAGGTTCGAACCCTGTGCAAGATTGACAATATTTTATAAATCACACTAATATTATAAATGTGAAAATATATCTGGATGTTTAGATGTTTGGATGTTTGTTTCGCCTTCACGCAGTACTCAACGGATTTGGATGAAATTTGGAATCGGGAGAGTTTGTAACCTGGATTGACACTTAGGATACTTTTTACGGAAAAAGTCTTATTCCCACGGGAAAATTTATGGGCGGACCGCTAGTATTAGATATTCGTAACAAACATAATCTGTAAGGATAATAATCTAAGCTTGAAACTGTTTTAGTTCCTGACGAAGGCGATGTGCTTTGATTGTGCTTTTTTTCAAATGGACAACCTCGTACCGAAATAGCTTAGACGATTGTAATATTTCGGTTTCCTATGTTTAATTTAAATAATGTATAGAACAATAGATAAAGTACCGTTTGTGTCTTAGGCGTAGTACCACGGAGGCAACGCATTTAAAACACATTCCCTCTACTTCGTCCAAGGGCACATTTTGCGAAAGGTACATTCTGCGATTGAGCCCTAAAGTTTCGGCCTTCGGTTTCGGCTCATACCTGTGAGAGATTTGCAAAGAGAATGACCCGTGCGAGGATGTGTAGCGGAGCTGTCAAAATGTGTGGGCGTTTCTACCAGTTTTATTTTAGAACGGACTAATCGCTATTCTACCAAAGTGGTAATTTTAATTACAAATCTACGACAGCGTATTTCGAGGCGCCCTCAGACGGGCACGGACCTTGGCCCAGAACATTGCCAAGGCGAAAAACTACCAGAGATGTGCGAGAAAGATGAGCGGTGCGAAGATGCGTAGCGAAGCTGTGAAATGTGTACAGATAAGTGGTGCAAGGATGCGAACTCATTTCAGATATACGGGCTTGTTTCAGGCATCCCTCGAACTCATTTCAGATATACGGGCTTGTCTCAGGCATCCCTCGAACTCATTTCAGATATACGGGCTTGTCTCAGGCATCCCTCGAACCCATTTCAGATATACGGGCTTGTTTCAGGCATCCCTCGAACTCATTTCAGATATACGGGCTTGTCTCAGGCATCCCTCGAACTCATTTCAGATATACGGGCTTGTCTCAGGCATCCCTCGAACCCATTTCAGATATACGGGCTTGTCTCAGGCATCCCTCGAACTCATTTCAGATATACGGGCTTGTTTCAGGCATCCCTCGAACTCATTTCAGATATACGGGCTTGTCTCAGGCATCCCTCGAACTCATTTCAGATATACGGGCTTGTTTCAGGCATCCCTCGAACTCATTTCAGATATACGGGCTTGTCTCAGGCATCCCTCGAACTCATTTCAGATATACGGGCTTGTCTCAGGCATCCCTCGAACCCATTTCAGATATACGGGCTTGTTTCAGGCATCCCTCGAACTCATTTCAGATATACGGGCTTGTCTCAGGCATCCCTCGAACTCATTTCAGATATACGGGCTTGTTTCAGGCATCCCTCGAACTCATTTCAGATATACGGGCTTGTCTCAGGCATCCCTCGAACTCATTTCAGATATACGGGCTTGTTTCAGGCATCCCTCGAACTCATTTCAGATATACGGGCTTGTCTCAGGCATCCCTCGAACTCATTTCAGATATACGGGCTTGTCTCAGGCATCCCTCGAACCCATTTCAGATATACGGGCTTGTTTCAGGCATCCCTCGAACTCATTTCAGATATACGGGCTTGTTTCAGGCATCCCTCGAACTCATTTCAGATATACGGGCTTGTCTCAGGCATCCCTCGAACTCATTTCAGATATACGGGCTTGTCTCAGGCATCCCTCGAACTCATTTCAGATATACGGGCTTGTTTCAGGCATCCCTCGAACTCATTTCAGATATACGGGCTTGTCTCAGGCATCCCTCGAACTCATTTCAGATATACGGGCTTGTTTCAGGCATCCCTCGAACTCATTTCAGATATACGGGCTTGTCTCAGGCATCCCTCGAACTCATTTCAGATATACGGGCTTGTTTCAGGCATCCCTCGAACTCATTTCAGATATACGGGCTTCTTTCAGGCATCCCTCGAACTCATTTCAGATATACGAGCTTGTCTCAGGCATCCCTCGAACTCATTTCAGATATACGGGCTTGTTTCAGGCATCCCTCGAACTGATTTCAGATATACGGGCTTGTCTCAGGCATCCCTCGAACTCATTTCAGATATACGGGCTTGTTTCAGGCATCCCTCGAACTCATTTCAGATATACGGGCTTGTCTCAGGCATCCCTCGAACTCATTTCAGATATACGGGCTTGTTTCAGGCATCCCTCGAACTCATTTCAGATATACGGGCTTGTCTCAGGCATCCCTCGAACTCATTTCAGATATACGGGCTTGTTTCAGGCATCCCTCGAACTGATTTCAGATATACGGGCTTGTCTCAGGCATCCCTCGAACTCATTTCAGATATACGGGCTTGTTTCAGGCATCCCTCGAACTCATTTCAGATATACGGGCTTCTTTCAGGCATCCCTCGAACTCATTTCAGATATACGGGCTTGTTTCAGGCATCCCTCGAACTCATTTCAGATATACGGGCTTGTCTCAGGCATCCCTCGAACTCATTTCAGATATACGGGCTTCTTTCAGGCATCCCTCGAACTCATTTCAGATATACGGGCTTGTTTCAGGCATCCCTCGAACTCATTTCAGATATACGGGCTTGTCTCAGGCATCCCTCGAACTCATTTCAGATATACGGGCTTGTTTCAGGCATCCCTCGAACTGATTTCAGATATACGGGCTTGTCTCAGGCATCCCTCGAACTCATTTCAGATATACGGGCTTCTTTCAGGCATCCCTCGAACTCATTTCAGATATACGGGCTTGTTTCAGGCATCCCTCGAACTCATTTCAGATATACGGGCTTGTTTCAGGCATCCCTCGAACTCATTTCAGATATACGGGCTTGTTTCAGGCATCCCTCGAACTCATTTCAGATATACGGGCTTGTTTCAGGCATCCCTCGAACTCATTTCAGATATACGGGCTTGTTTCAGGCATCCCTCGAACTCATTTCAGATATACGGGCTTGTCTCAGGCATCCCTCGAACTCATTTCAGATATACGGGCTTGTTTCAGGCATCCCTCGAACTCATTTCAGATATACGGGCTTGTTTCAGGCATCCCTCGAACCCATTTCAGATATACGGGCTTGTCTCAGGCATCCCTCGAACTCATTTCAGATATACGGGCTTCTTTCAGGCATCCCTCGAACTCATTTCAGATATACGGGCTTGTCTCAGGCATCCCTCGAACTCATTTCAGATATACGGGCTTCTTTCAGGCATCCCTCGAACTCATTTCAGATATACGGGCTTGTCTCAGGCATCCCTCGAACTCATTTCAGATATACGGGCTTCTTTCAGGCATCCCTCGAACTCATTTCAGATATACGGGCTTGTCTCAGGCATCCCTCGAACTCATTTCAGATATACGGGCTTGTCTCAGGCATCCCTCGAACTCATTTCAGATATACGGGCTTGTCTCAGGCATCCCTCGAACTCATTTCAGATATACGGGCTTGTCTCAGGCATCCCTCGAACCCATTTCAGATATACGGGCTTGTCTCAGGCATCCCTCGAACTCATTTCAGATATACGGGCTTGTTTCAGGCATCCCTCGAACTCATTACTCGCACGCATTCCTCGCACACATTCCTGTCACGCAACCCTCGCAATCCATCTCTCGCACACATTTCTCGTTTGTTTTGACAGTTTTGTATGAAGAAAAACCTCGCGTCGTAGTCGTTGCTAAGCCCAGAGCTGCGCTGAACGAGGCTAGGAAAATGAAGTAACTCTATTGGTGGATATTTTCCTCGAACATCTCTGGTGGATTTGCAGCCTTATTTACGGAAATTTCACGTAGAGTATAAATAACTCTGACATTAGAGTATGTGAGATCATCGTCAACCTTGCATTGCAACCCACACGACCAGAAAAGTTGAGATAGCCTTCTTAGCATTATACTTACTCATGATCTTCAGCTTATGATCATTCCGGCCTATGAGGTCGAACTCCCAGTCGAACGATGGTCTGGGTTCTATCCTGGTTTTTGGATCTTTAGCGACGCCCTGACTTTTGGACATTATCTCTGTAACACCGTCCCGGGGTAGGCAGTGCTGGTGGGAAAACATTTATTTTGATAGAAAATTAAAATATCTCGTCATCATTTACGCTAGCAATCTTTTAATGATGACCTCTTATGAAGATACTACCTTGGGATTTTTGAGTGCACTAAGCTTATCTCCTTGCACTAAATACCAATAAGTTGTTTTATTTGGTTTCCATATCCGCAATAAAATGGTGCCAACGGGATGTGTCTGTCCATCTGTCAGCAAACTATATCTAATAAACCGTTGGCAGTTGCAAAACATATAGAGTGTTCTATTTCAGGCACCAGTTTCCACAAGTGCTTACCTCCCTGAACACCTCTCTCAATGTATATTTATAAGACTATATTATATGGAGAATTAAATAAATAAATTATTTTATATTATTGTGATTGTCGCAATCATCATAAATCATCGAGGGGCTCAAGCCTACCCTGAATTACGGCGAATAGGCCTTACTCGACCACGCTGGCCCAGTGCGTGTTATTCGTGTGTCGGTTGGTGTTATATCAACGCCGCTATATCAACGAATAACAAAAAAATAATAAAATTACAAAGAAACGAGATTTTTCGGCGCTTCCTGCTCGATCTGGGGCTCCGCAGCCCAGGTGGTAGTGCATCTGCCTCCGACGCACAGGGTCACGGGTTCGAATCCCGCCCAGGGCAAACATTTGTGTGATGAACACTTGTGTTCGCCTTGTGTCTGTACTGGTTGTTGTTTATCTATATAAGTATGTATTTATCTATTTAAGTAATGTATATCAGCTGTCTGGTACCCATAGTACAAGCTCTGCTTAGTTTGGGATCAGATGGCCATGTGTGAAGATGTCCCCCACATTTTTTTTTAAGAAACGTGATTTTTCTCGACCATGGCATGGAACTCTTCGTTTTCAAAATCCACTCGCACTTGGCTTTTTTTGAAACATTGGATTTTTACTACATAAGATTCTTTTGCCGTGTGGTGACGGCAGAGTAGAATACATTTGTCACGAACCCCTACTCTTCCCGTGGGTGTCGTAAGAGGCGACTTAGGGAATACACATTGAACAGGGAACGGGCAGCAGCGCTCTCTGATACAGTAACCTTTTAATCTGCGATCTCCAACCCGCCTGCCAAGCGTGGAGATTATGGCAAAACCCTCCACGTGGAGGAGGCTCATAGTCCAGCAGTGGACTGTAACGGGCCGTTGATGATGTTTGTTTTAATAAGATAACATGACTGCTATGTTTGGTTTATTTAAAGCTCAAACATTATAGAGATCAAATTGGCTTATTATAATAATACAACAACTAAAGGCACTTACATACTGATCAAGTCCCTTACAGCATGAACTGGTATGGTGGACGATCCTTGAAACTGCCCAGAACATCACCAAAGCTGGCCACTGAAAGAATAGGTACGCTTTATATTATAACGTATTAACGTAGTAAGTGCTCCGTAGTCAACTTAGACGGCGTAGTAATATCGTAGCAATTTACTACAGAAAACAAAAACCTATAGTACAAGCCTCAAAGCCAATCCGTGTCTCCCGTCTGAGAAATTATTAGGTCACTACTTTGACAGAGTGAAGGAAAAAATATTATAACGTAATTGAATTATCACACTAATATTATAAAATGTGAAAGTCAGTATGTTTGGATATTTTTTCTCTCATACTCTGAATCCAATCCAGTCCAATATGACCTTAAAGTAGGGATGTAAGTAACTTTGAAATTCGAACCTTTCGTTTTAAAGTTGCACTTTATTGTTGTATTAGAAGAATTTTGGCGAATAATCAAAATAATTTCACGATATGAACTCACCATGATTCTGTCTGACACGACAGACCCAGTTCCCGTGGAACAAATATGATGACTGCTAGCTGTTGTAATTTGATACCCATGTTTGAATAGGCAGGGCCGGCTTCAGTGGGGCTGCTGAGTCATGTTGCTAGGGTTGCCAAGGCTGAAGGGCCGCAAAATACTTACAAATAAAGGACTTTAAAGGAAAACAATATCCGAAGTTTCGTTAACAATAGCATAGAGTAATAACTTTTTAACAACTGGATAATGTTTACCTGATAGAAATCGCTTAAAGCGACAAGGCCTCGAATTGTTTTTACTCCATTATATTGTATACCTACTGTGTGAATATGTATTTTATGACTTTAAAGTGTCTAAAGTACAATAGCGACACCAACCTATCGTTTTACGATTAATTCATTTACTCTCCACTTTAGCGCTTCATATTTAGGTACATTGTTTAGATACGAAATAAATAGTTAACAATAGGTGCTCGTTCATTGGACATTAATTTGAAAGACAATCTGGTCCGTGCGTCAGGCAAAATGGAAGTTCATAACAAAAATAAGTTAAAAGTTTATAAACTACGACAGGACAAATTTAATGAACCAACCAAAACCACCAGAACCAGACCAGAAATGTGTGAAATCTGAATAAAGTTTGATTACTTACGAAGTTGGAAAGTAACAATAGAAAAGAAAATCTTTAAAAAAACTAAGGTCATAATAAATAACGCTAGGTTTAGGCAGATCGCTATTTTATCCAAATCCTACCCTGGAGACATATTTACAAATAAATTTGTCGAGTACAATAACACTTGCTAATAATTATGTCATTCATTGTTATTCATTTGGTTGGTTCACAAAAAATACGCAAGTCCTGTGCATTATGTTATTATCAGTAAAAATAACAAAAATAACCGGCCAAGCACGTGTCGGGCCACGCAAAGTGTAGGGTTCCGTAGTTGACCAATACTACTTAAGTACCTGTTTAAGACAGTTAAAATTCATCAAAATATTGTTCCATGATATTTGTAGTACCAAATTTCTTACTTATACAAACAAGTACATTTTATAAGTTGGTCTATTATTTGATAATCTCTAAAGCTTACTTGATGTTGATACTTATTCATCATAATATACACTACTACCGTGAATTTTTTTACATTTCCAAATACAACGGTTTCGCTAGTAGGGGGGGGAAACATGACTAACAAAAATAAGCACTCTTCTGAAACGTACGCTAGCATCGAAGAATGGTTTTAGCAAACCCCCATTATTTTTAAAAAACCTATCCAACGATACCACACAACACTACCTGTATAAGGAAATCGTGAATAAAAAAAATAACCCCCACTTCACGTTTACCAGAGGATCCCTAAAATTTTTTTTTCCTTTCGTCTGAGTTTGTTTGGGATAGATTTTATTCTTTAGCTTTGTCGGCATGATTAATATGTATATCCATGCGAGAGTCTCGCAGACGGACAGACAGACAGGCGGACATGGCGAAACTATAAGGGTTCCTTTTTTACTACGGAACCCTAAAAAGGTACTTACTGATAGCATTAAAAATGTCACCGAAAATAGGATTATTTTTTTTGTTTTATGGCCCGGTTACTATGACCTTAAGACCAAATCTTGTTATAGCACTAAAAGTGTATTTGGTTTTCTTCAAGCTGGCTGGACACGTTTCCGATCAGCAAAAACAGAAACAAGGGTAATTCGCTTGATTTGCCGTCACCTAAAATGACGTTGTCCGTTGTCCTTGTTGTTTGACCTACAGTGACTCATTTAACTAAAGTACAGACAGCCTGAGCTAGCTGCCATTTTGTGGGAAGAATGCTCTACTCATATTATTATACCATGGATCAGCTTATTTCGGCAAGTTAACATTTGTGCGTCTACCAGAGTACATTTACTGTACATACGTGAAAGACGACCTGTGACTTCATCTTTTGCTGGTCAGTGAATGAAATTAGTCAAAACCAGCATAAGTTGAGCCAACCCACGCCAAACGTAGCGCGGAAGGGGGCTACCCTATGTAATATTTTGAAATTTAAAGAAATACGCAAATACCTACACTGTGTGACCTACTTAAACATGGCTCATTTTGAAGAATAGGGGATCGGACTATTTTTTGTTTATTTTATAAATTCAAACTTCTTAGTTTCTGCTATCGAACACTAAAAGAATTTTTGCTCTATCTTTAAAATTGACCGATTTACAAAGGTTTGAAATTCAAGATTAGACAGAGAGGCACATACCCAATTGTGACGTAATTTTTTAGTAACGCCATATAATCTCCATACAAAAAATCGTTTTTGAAAGAGACAGACATATTGAAACTTTAAAAAATCACTGTAAATTCGTTTTTCAAACGATTCTGTTTTTACCTTCGCGAATCGTCTGCTACTAATCTACATTTTTAAAAATAATTCATAAAATATGGTGAACAGTCCGATCCCCTATTGTCCAGCCAGCCTGACCCACATTCAAATTGATAGTCCAAATTATTTATATTTTGTGTTTTCACTGAGTTATAAATGTTCAAACCAGGATCACCTTTTCGGTAAATTGTTAAATTGAAAATTAATATATTTTAAGAACATTTTATTTCCCAATATAGTTTAATAATACATAACCTTTTTACCCTTGTTACATTTTTATATAATATGCCAGTATACGGAGATGGTTAAAGGATGCAATTTAAATTTATTTTGGCACAAAATTTAATCAAAAAGTAAGTATGTTTTACTACATTTCGTCAAATCAAACTGAAAATATACTGGCATATAATAATGATTTATAAGTTTCTATTTTTACTTAACATTTTAAAACAGTTTAATTTTTTAGAGATATGTTTTAAATATATTATGATATTGATATCATAGTTAAATATTTTTTTATGAATACTAAGTCTGACAGTTTCTATCAAAATCAAGAATGATATCTACTGACAAAAAATAGTAAATTTTATTTTCTTTACATTATTTTCTAAATGTTTATTATTTTATAGCATTAAGTGTTTCTAAGGAATAACAATAAATTTTACAATTATTGGAAGTGCCTACAGCGGTATTGGGAAGTGATATAAAACTATACCATAATAATGGCTTAATATTAAAATAAGATACAAAATATATTTATAGAAATTAATAATTGAGCCTCACAAACAGCGTTTCAGCCTTCAAAATATTCAATAGGTACAGAACTGTATAAGAAATTTGAAAAGAAACTTTAAAACCTGCAATTTTGATAAATAAATTAAGAAAATAGCAAAGAACTAGTATCGCATAAATAATAATCTTCGATGAAACAAAACAAACGCATTTTTAAAGTATTATTTCTAAACAAAACTTTTTACTTCAACAATACACAAAACAAAAATACGTTATCCATTTTCAACTTTTACACTTTTTTTTACAAAAGGCACTTTTTTAACGTTCACAAACAACGTCACAGTCACAAGTATTTTTCTTTTACAGAATATAAGCTTCTACACTTTGGTCTGCTTGCACCGCCTGTCAGCCCATATATTGTGTATGGGGGCCCAAGTTAGTTCGTACTTACGGACCTGTTTTAAAAATTCTTCTGTTTCAGCACAATCATTGGAATCATTGAATTGTGCTGTTAAATAAATCCATACACATAATTATTTTAAATAATTAGGCCACATTATTGATATTTTTGCTTAAGTAGGTACTTAATTTAAATTATAGATGGCGCCACCTAACACAAATAAAGATTTTTTCATTCATTCATTCACATCTTTGCCTTACTATCTTTGTTATTTATTACTGCAGCGAAGTCACGCTCTATTCCCTAAAGGAGTGAGAAGAGAATTACTAGCCTTCACCGATACTTTCTCTTTCTAGATGCACCGAATACTATAAATAGAATAGAATATCTATAAATAGATAGATAATAAGTTTGTTGCGCCACAAAAACACAAACGAACTAAATGACAGTTTTTAAGTGTTTTAATAAAATGGAGTCTGCGCTTAAATTTTACATATTATTGAGCTTCATTATTACAAATGGAACCAGTAAATTTAAACACCCGTAACGTCACGTCCTTAGACCCAGAGAAAGAAGTGGCGCCACCTATTTTAAGAATAACGTTAAGAAAATTATTTAATAGCCAATTTAATTTGTACTACAACCAGTTCATAATTATGAACTAAATTATTTGGAAAGAATACAGGTACTGAAGTTAGCGAATCAGTAAGTAATATATATTTAATTTGTACTACAACCAGTTCATAATTATGAACTAAATTACTTGGAAAGAATACAGGTACTGAAGTTAGAGAATCAGTAAGTAATATATATTTAATTTGTACTACAACCAGTTCATAATTATGAACTAAATTACTTGGAAAGAATACAGGTACTGAAGTTAGCGAATCAGTAAGTAATATATATTTAATTTGTACTACAACCAGTTCATAATTATGAACTAAATTACTTGGTAAGAATACTGGTACTGAAGTTAGCGAATCAGTAAGTAATATATATTTAATTTGTACTACAACCAGTTCATAATTATGAACTAAATTATTTGGAAAGAATACAGGTACTGAAGTTAGCGAATCAGTAAGTAATATATATTTAATTTGTACTACAGCCAGTTCATAATTATGAACTAAATTATTTGGAAAGAATACAGGTACTGAAGTTAGCGAATCAGTAAGTAATATATATTTAATTTGTACTACAGCCAGTTCATAATTATGAACTAAATTATTTGGAAAGAATACAGGTACTGAAGTTAGAGAATCAGTAAGTAATAAATATTTAATTTGAATTATAAACTAAATTATTTGGTAATAATACGGATACTGAAGTTAGAGAACCAGTAAGTAATATATATTTAATTTGTACTACAAACAGTTCAAAATTATTTAAGAACTCAATTATTTGGAAAGAATACAGGTACTGAAGTTAGAGAATCAGTTCAAGTTATAACCTATATCTACTTAAAAACAATAATTGTCAAACTGATAGTTCGCAAACCAATTAATATTGAATACCGAACCACTCAACTTTAGTCTTAGAATAAAAAAAAACATACACAGCTACCAGATTATTAAACCGACTTTTAAATCCTAGGGCCCGTTTTAAAGTAAAATCTCATACAAGTAAAATATAAACAGCCAATCAATATATACTCACCGGCGGCACAACTAACCGCCCACCCTTCATTTCAGGGAATACTCGTGATTCTTTACAATTCTATTAGTTACAGCTGATGTTAGTTAAAAAGTAGTTAATTTAACGTTTATTTAAGTGTGTTTAATTTATCGTAAAATTATCAATAAATCAATTGTAATGTATAACAATAAGCGTAGTTTAAAATTACCCCGAAATACAAGGGTTGGCGGTTAGATGTGCCGGTGAGTATATTAACGTTATCTTCTTGGTATTATCGTACTTGCTATGCAATGTACAGTTGCGATCATAAGTGGAGTCCTGTCACCAAGTGCACATAATACCTTTAAATGTTTATTACTATACCTTTATTATTTTTCAATACTCGACATGCGCAATAGTTACAAACAAGATTATAGGTTATTTCAAAACGTAAATGCGACTGCTCTAATAAACGTGTCGGTACTAGTGATTTGTGAATAAGGAAAAAAATCTTAACTAATAAGCGCCTAAAAGGTGTTTATTATACTAATAATAATAATAATGTTTATTAGGCAAAACAACCATTTACAAATGTCTCTGGTCCCCACACTAAGATACTCTGTGTCGTGGGAAACCAGGCTCTTACCCTTCGACTTTAAATAAATACTACACTGGCCTCGATTCGGGATGTCACGCTCTAATCCTTAATTTAAGTCAGTCCGCCCTGTTTACCTTTTAAAGATTGAAAACAGACAGGAGATGGCCGTCCTAATATTAGAGCTGTCAAACATCGAATTTGAACCTTATGGCCGTGTCGATTGCACAATTTTAGAGAGCACTTAAAACATGCGACTTAAAAATCTATTAAACTGACAGCTATGCTTATTTTAGGTTATCATTCGTTCATCACCTCTCTTTCATTGGTCATAAAAACGAAAAGGATAGCTGGATTTTAAAATTAGAATTAGAGCATGGCATACCGAATCGAGGCCACTATAATACTTCTACTTCAATCCAGATAACTTTAGAAATACCTTTGACGAAGAACCTAACTAAATGTCACCACATAAGCATTCACTTTTTTTTCCGTGTTGGCACTAGTTTGTCTTTGTGCCAGTCATTATTCATTGGCTAAACAATCAAATGAATTTTTGACGTTTTGTCATCCAATAGCGCCCATCTGGTACATACTCCTGTGGCGCCACTAATTTTTATCCTTAAAATGTAACATTTGAAAGATTTTTCTAAAAAGTTATCTGAAATAGGGTATAGTTTTAGAAGGAGTTTTTTGACTTTTTTTTTCTCAATTGAGCATATTTGCGAACAGTCGACCATGGCGCCATTTAGTTCAAATGTTTCTCCGTATGTTGTAGCTTGCGGGACGGGCCCTTAGTTATGTTTAAACATGTTTATGTACTAACGGGGGGGCACTGGTCACCTCGCTTCTCGTTCGCCATGGTCTCCGGCTTGTACTCCGACTCCAGACCGAAGTGCTGGAAAATGTAGTTCCATATTATAATTACATTAGTTTTGTACTAAATATTTAAAATTTTCTGATATTTTGGAATTCAAATTACAGTGCAGTAATCATATATATACCACTTTACACGATTTTTTTTATTATAGCGAATTTATACTCAAACATTAAAAAATACAAGGTTATATAACGTATAGTGCGACAAAAAGAGTAGAAATAACCGGCCAAGCACGTGTCGGGTAACGCAAAGTGTAGGGTACCGTAGTTGTTCCTGTTTAAGACACTTAATATTCATCAAAATATTTTTCTATCTTACTTGTACAAGTAAATTTTATAATTTGGTCTATTGTTCGATAGCCTGTAAAGCCCACTTGATGTTAATAATTTTCCTTAAATTCAACATATACACTACTACTTCACTACTGCCGTGATTTTTTTCACATTTCCAAATACAGGGGTTTCGTGGGTGGAACACTTGACTCTAACAAAAGTAAGCTCTATAAAACGAAATATTTCTGAAACGTACACTAGCAAAAAGCACTCGAAAAATGGTTCTAGCAAACCCCCATTATTTAAAAAAAAACTTATCCAACGATACCTCACACTATAATCGGGTTATTATAGGATGGGTTCTGACAGCTTCAAATTTTTTCATACGACGTTAACAACTTTTTTTAATAATATTCAGTTTAAAAACCATAATAACTAAAATATTTAAAAAAAAGTAACTTTACCTCTTATTTTATCATTAAACAGTATGTAATTTTACTTAATAAATAAATAAATAAACAAAATAATATTAAAAAGTTTTTAAAATTTTAATCTGTCAGAGCTCATCCTATAGTAACCCAAGTATATAAGGAAATCGTGAATAAAAAAAAACCCCACTTCACGTGTACAGTCGCTTGCAAAAGTAGAGTCATATCACGCGTTTTTATACTTTGAAATATCTTTTCATTTTATGACCTTTATTGCATATTATTATATATATTAATAAAGTCCCGTACTCACCATACGTGAATACAAAATCCAAGAAAAAATAACCATTAGAAAATAAGTTATTTCAAAGTATAAAAACACGTGATATGACCCCACTTTTGAAGGTGTCCGTACATACCAGAGGAACACTAAACAATTTTTATAAAATGATTTTATTCTTCAGCTTTGTCGGCATGATTAATATGTATGCCAAATTACAGCATTCCAGTATTAAGAGTCTTTGAGCTAAGCCGCGGACGGACAGACAGACGTAAAGTCGACCAATAAATTGGTTTAAAAGGTTGAATGTCAGTTGCAAATTATAAAACAACAAAGATTATTTTCGTTTGCAGAATGATCTGTCAGATACCGAGTATAAACCTTATTGAAATTTTCGTTAAATTGGAAATTGAATGAAAAATGGTAAACCACTTTCTTGGTTGACTTTACATGGCGAAACTTTTTGACTACGGAACCCTAAAAAAGAGGGCGAAATTTACTAACAACACTTAAATTTTCAACGAAATTAATCGTTGCTATTCCCTGTAAACGACTGTGGTTATACGATTAATTAACTTATAGTTCGCTCAGGTAGTGTTGCTATTGGCAAATAATTTAATTCTATCATTATTTTATTTCTAAACTTTTAAGTTGCACTGTAATCTAATTTATAAGGAATCACTACACAAAATTAGTCACAAGTTAGCAGGGAGTGTCAGGAATTGGAAAGGGAGGTTGCAAATATTAAAAAGCATGTTGTAAAAAGTACATAAAGATAGATGGCAAACATAAATATCACTATCGAATTTGATTATTCGAAAAAACAAACAGATTTGACTAAGATTAATAATGGTGTCGATTCGGCATACGCCCAACTAAACTAAACTAAAATTAGTCCTGTCACTTTCTATCATTTTTAATTGAAAAGGCACCGAAGATATCGGTTTGTTTTTGTCTTTGACTTCACGACTAACTGTCAATTTTAGTGGCTTTTCATTCGTCATGGTGTTAGGTAGGCACTAAAACAAGACTAAATTTGACAGCTAGTCGTGAAGTCATAGACAAAAACAAAACCGATGATCTTCGGTCCCTTTTCAATTAAAAATGATAGAAAATGACAGGACTAATTTTAGTTTAGTTTAAGTTGGGCGTATGCCGAGTCGACACCAATGGATGGAATAAACATATCCAAAATAGGCTAACAATTTAAGGGTAGCTTTGCATTCAATCCACAAGCAATCCCAAAAATTTGCAAGAAAATGAATCACAGAAAACAGAATAAAAAGAAACCAAAGGAAGAAGGGGAAACGAGAAAGGTCATTGACCTTCAAAATCTCCAGACTGGGCAAGTGTTCCTCAGGCCGGTCTGCACGAAATGGTGTTCAGGAGTAGGAAAAGGAACAAAAGAATATCGAGGAAACCGAAGGAAAAAGGGGAAGGTAGAAAGTGTTTAGAAAAAGAAAAGGAACAAGGGAAAAATGGGAAAGCAAAGGAAGAAGAAGGAGAAAGGTCACTGACCTTCAGAATTTCCAGATTGGGCAAGTGCTCGCCCGGGCCGGTCTGCACGAAATGGTGTTTGAGCGTCCCTCCACTCCCCACTAACAGGGCTCCGCCCGTCTGCACCCAGTCGCCTTTATAATCACCCCCAAGACCTAAACAATGAAGGAGTTCCTCAGTTTATATAAACTCACACACATCTTACATTAGAAATATGAAAAATGACTACTTTTTTCTTTGTCTATCAGGTAGATTATTAAAAAGTATTAGACACGCAAAGGTTGTCCGTCGCCATCCAACGCGGTAATGCCGCGAGTGTGTTGGGCTCCTTTGCGCCGGGGATGGCAAGGGGCCGCCTTTTTAACTGACGAGGTACTTTGTTACCAATTTTATTTGAAATTTTTATTTGACTATTGTTAGTGTAATGCCATTTTTTTATGATTATTATATATTGATTTGGTTTATTAAAAAAATTAGACACGTATTTTTTCTTTTACCACGTAATAAAAAAAATACGGAAATATATCGCGTTGGAAAAGCGTATGACGTCACGATTGAGTCGATTTTATACCTAGTTGTTGTGACGCGGTTTAACTAACTAAACAAACTAAACTAAACTAATACATGTCTAATATTTCTGAATTACCTGACTGACACGGACTAAATAGAATTTCGTTTTCTTTACCGAGGCATCATCACTATTGGACAGTTTTCACATTTGTGTAAATCAATCCAATGGGGGATTTTCCGACAGCCAATTAAAAAAAAATAGTTCATAAATCTTCGATAGATTGTAACTGAACATCTGATCTCTATAATAATCAAAATTGGCCATTGATCGTCTAGTAGCAGATCCATACATCCATACTACGTTGTGAGAGTAACCCAAACTCTTTTAGAAATTTACAATGTGATCGTCTTTATATTATGTTTTCTAACTGTGGAATTAAACAAAGAGTCGCCTACTCAACTTCTATGTTATCCCTATCTTTCGCCCGAACACAGGAGTACCAGTTGCCAGCCGGCAAGCAGCCTACTCCTGATTACCCATGCTCGCTTGACTGAAAGAATAAAGTCATCAGGAAATCCCAGCGACTTTATTAAGCAATACTAACTTCGTATTCTGAAAAGAACTTCGAAGTTTATTGCTTTTGCAATAAGAGCCCAGATTCCTGAAATGGATCACAGGGATTATTACATGATATATGTAATTTAAAAGGTATTAAAAGGTGGCTCCAGGACTGCCATAGCGAGTCCTTAGAGCCGGCGACGGGTGTGTCGTCTGTAGTTCTGAATAGAACTTCTAGTTCTTAGAGGAACTTTCGTTGAGTGGCATTTCCTCAACAGAATGATCAATAACCAAGTTTCTCTAATGATACTACCCGGAGACGACCATCCTAGCCCTACACACCAGGACACCCTTTTCCTTAAGCTATGCCAACTGTATTGATAAATACGGTTACATAACCCCTCTGTGTCTTCCAATATACAGTTCGACAAGGGATCTAGTAATATCCAGTACTGACGAGGGGACTAGTTCTAGCTCCCTCAGCTGGATGATTACTAAGACCTTAGAACCCAAGCAAGGCAGCAGACTAGAAGCAAAGACCCGAGACGCACACACAATACAGCAAACCAGCCATCAAAGTATCTACGTGACGAGTGAGAATAAACGCACCTCCAACGCGCTCTCTGTGAGTCACTTCCCATTCTGTCCTTCAGAATGCTCCTGTCCTCCCCTCACCACAGAGGTGTAGGAAAAAGGTTAAAATAATAGATAACCCCGAAGGGTTGTCTACAGCGGACCCTAGTCCAACCGGTGCACCTTAAGCGATGGAAGGAGACCGAAGTCCCATCGTTGCAAGCCTAAGCTCCTCGTTGTAAGCCGAAGCTAGTGGACGACGTCCAATCGATACTAGCCGAAGCGTTCCCGATACGGCTGAGCCGTTATAGTAACCTTTTGGGAGGCTAATCCTGTCTTCCACCGAAGTGTCCGACGTATTGCGTTCAAGTGTGTGTTTTTGGGATAATCCACGCGTGAACCAGTGCCCATGATGGTAAACCATCTTCCAACGAGCAAGCTCGAAGGGATGAACAGCTGCTACTGGCTGTGGGTCTCATATCTGGATTGCTCCTGCATACTGGATCTTCGTCTATCTGAACGGTACTGCCAGGGCAGATCTGCTCCAACTTCATCTCCGCCGCGCGTCTCCGTGCCTGAGACCGCATACGAATCTAAAGACTCATTTCAGCTATCGCTCTGAATATAGCTTTACAGCCATCATCAACGCCCGTACAGTCCACTGCTGGACTATGAGCCTCCTCCCCTTGCAGCATAGCAGCCCGATACTCCACATCTTCATAGGTCAGATACGGAAATCTCTCCACAGACTGGCGTCTTGAAGGTAGCCACTAAGATATTGTTAACTCCACTATCAGGGGTAATGCTTAGTGTAACAATCACGCCTAGGATGCGACCCATACACCAGCTCAGAGCTAGACATGCAGTGTCAACAATATCATAGCAGCGATAGTTATACCTCGTCTTCATGCGTCAGATAAGGGTCCTCTATTAGATGGTCAAATATAGTGCATTATGTGATCAGTTTGATCCAGCGGCCACGTCCGCTTTCATTCGGTCATCTAGGAGCGTCAACTCTATGATTCCCTTGATTTTCATTTTTGGCCATCTCGGATGGGATATGTCATCCATAGAGGAATAATTAACCGTTCCCATATCAATCAGACAGCACGCCAGTCTTCCTTCAGGGACCGAAATCCCGTCGAAAGGCAGTGGGAGGCTGTGCAGCGCCTGCGACTTTAGGTTCGGCAATTATTTCACTTGGTTTTCCAAGTATAGACTCCTGCTAGTCTATTTTTGCACTTTGACAATAATGTCAATTTTCATGAACTTAACGTTCCGCCAGCCATCTATTCCTAGACGGCCGTCTGCCTCCCACCATATATATTCGCGACACGCATCGACGGTACGCGCTAGGTCAACATGACTTTTTCCAAAAACTTTGTTCGATATTTCTGAAACTCACAATGCAAACGTATCTCAGTCTCTGCACCCCAAGTATGCATTTAGTTTTGCGTTATCTCTTTTAGTTTTTGAGTTATTAATTTTAGAAATATCAAAAACGTCCAATACAAGAACGTATTAAAATTATAAAAATTCATTACAAGAATAAAAATTCTCTTAATTCGTCTCAAATTCTCTATGTCATACAACAGACACACGTTGTTCTACTTTACATTAGGGTCGTGGAGTTACAAGATGGCGTTGACGATTCGTGGATCCAAAAAAATCCGGCGAGTCACTCAGGACTATGAAAGGATTTTAAAAAAATCCACAAAGTACACCTGGCGCCATCTATCGCCTTAATTAGAATTATTATTTTTATTTTTTAAAGAGCTGTCAGAAAGTCCCCCATTTTCTTAATTTGCATGTGTTTTCCAGCTGCAAATTCTGACACAAAAGAGTTGACATAAAAATATCAACGCTGTTCGGACATAACTGATATCACCGTCACTGGCCCCGACTCACACAGTCTTGCTCTAATCCTAATTGACATCACTGTCACTGGCCCCGACTCACAGTCTTGCTCTAATCCTAATTGACATCACTGTCACTGGCCCCGACTCACACAGTCTTGCTCTAATCCTAATTGACATCACTGTCACTGGCCTCGATTCACACAGTCTTGCTCTAATTCTAATTGACATCACTGTCACTGGCCCCGACTCACAGTCTTGCTCTAATCCTAATTGACATCACTGTCACTGGCCCCGACTCACACAGTCTTGCTCTAATCCTAATTGACATCACTGTCACTGGCCCCGACTCACAGTCTTGCTCTAATCCTAATTGACATCACTGTCACTGGCCCCGACTCACACAGTCTTGCTCTAATCCTAATTGACATCACTGTCACTGGCCCCGACTCACACAGTCTTGCTCTAATCCTAATTGACATCACTGTCACTGGCCCCGACTCACAGTCTTGCTCTAATCCTAATTGACATCACTGTCACTGGCCCCGACTCACACAGTCTTGCTCTAATCCTAATTGACATCACTGTCACTGGCCCCGACTCACAGTCTTGCTCTAATCCTAATTGACATCACTGTCACTGGCCTCGATTCACACAGTCTTGCTCTAATTCTAATTGACATCACTGTCACTGGCCCCGACTCACAGTCTTGCTCTAATCCTAATTGACATCACTGTCACTGGCCCCGACTCACACAGTCTTGCTCTAATCCTAATTGACATCACTGTCACTGGCCCCGACTCACAGTCTTGCTCTAATCCTAATTGACATCACTGTCACTGGCCCCGACTCACACAGTCTTGCTCTAATCCTAATTGACATCACTGTCACTGGCCCCGACTCACACAGTCTTGCTCTAATCCTAATTGACATCACTGTCACTGGCCCCGACTCACAGTCTTGCTCTAATTCTAATTGACATCACTGTCACTGGCCCCGACTCACACAGTCTTGCTCTAATCCTAATTGACATCACTGTCACTGGCCCCGACTCACAGTCTTGCTCTAATCCTAATTGACATCACTGTCACTGGCCTCGATTCACACAGTCTTGCTCTAATTCTAATTGACATCACTGTCACTGGCCCCGACTCACAGTCTTGCTCTAATCCTAATTGACATCACTGTCACTGGCCCCGACTCACAGTCTTGCTCTAATCCTAATTGACATCACTGTCACTGGCCTCGATTCACACAGTCTTGCTCTAATTCTAATTGACATCACTGTCACTGGCCCCGACTCACAGTCTTGCTCTAATCCTAATTGACATCACTGTCACTGGCCCCGACTCACACAGTCTTGCTCTAATCCTAATTGACATCACTGTCACTGGCCCCGACTCACAGTCTTGCTCTAATCCTAATTGACATCACTGTCACTGGCCTCGATTCACACAGTCTTGCTCTAATTCTAATTGACATCACTGTCACTGGCCCCGACTCACAGTCTTGCTCTAATCCTAATTGACATCACTGTCACTGGCCCCGACTCACAGTCTTGCTCTAATCCTAATTGACATCACTGTCACTGGCCCCGACTCACACAGTCTTGCTCTAATCCTAATTGACATCACTGTCACTGGCCCCGACTCACACAGTCTTGCTCTAATCCTAATTGACATCACTGTCACTGGCCCCGACTCACACAGTCTTGCTCTAATCCTAATTGACATCACTGTCACTGGCCCCGACTCACAGTCTTGCTCTAATCCTAATTGACATCACTGTCACTGGCCTCGATTCACACAGTCTTGCTCTAATTCTAATTGACATCACTGTCACTGGCCCCGACTCACAGTCTTGCTCTAATCCTAATTGACATCACTGTCACTGGCCCCGACTCACAGTCTTGCTCTAATCCTAATTGACATCACTGTCACTGGCCCCGACTCACACAGTCTTGCTCTAATCCTAATTGACATCACTGTCACTGGCCCCGACTCACATAGTCTTGCTCTAATCCTAATTGACATCACTGTCACTGGCCCCGACTCACACAGTCTTGCTCTAATCCTAATTGACATCACTGTCACTGGCCCCGACTCACACAGTCTTGCTCTAATCCTAATTGACATCACTGTCACTGGCCCCGACTCACAGTCTTGCTCTAATCCTAATTGACATCACTGTCACTGGCCTCGATTCACACAGTCTTGCTCTAATTCTAATTGACATCACTGTCACTGGCCCCGACTCACAGTCTTGCTCTAATCCTAATTGACATCACTGTCACTGGCCCCGACTCACACAGTCTTGCTCTAATCCTAATTGACATCACTGTCACTGGCCCCGACTCACACAGTCTTGCTCTAATCCTAATTGACATCACTGTCACTGGCCCCGACTCACAGTCTTGCTCTAATCCTAATTGACATCACTGTCACTGGCCTCGATTCACACAGTCTTGCTCTAATTCTAATTGACATCACTGTCACGGGCCCCAACTCACACAGTCTTGCTCTAATCCTAATTGACATCACTGTCACTGGCCCCGATTCACAGTCTTGCTCTAATCCTAATTGACATCACTGTCACTGGCCCTGATTCATACAGTCTTGCTCTAATCCTAATTGACATCACTGTCACTGGCCCTGATTCATACAGTCTTGCTCTAATCCTAATTGACATCACTGTCACTGGTCCCAACTCACACAGTCTTGCTCTAATTGACATCACTGTCACTGGCCCCGATTCACACAGTCTTGCTCTAATCCTAATTGACATCACTGTCACTGGCCCCGACTCACAAAGTCTTGCTCTAATCCTAATTGACATCACTGTCACTGGCCCCGACTCACACAGTCTTGCTCTAATCCTAATTGACATCACTGTCACTGGCCCCGACTCACACAGTCTTGCTCTAATCCTAATTGACATCACTGTCACTGGCCCCGACTCACAAAGTCTTGCTCTAATCCTAATTGACATCACTGTCACTGGCCCCGACTCACACAGTCTTGCTCTAATCCTAATTGACATCACTGTCACTGGCCCCGACTCACACAGTCTTGCTCTAATCCTAATTGACATCACTGTCACTGGCCCCGATTCACACAGTCTTGCTCTAATCCTAATTGACATCACTGTCACTGGCCCCGACTCACAAAGTCTTGCTCTAATCCTAATTGACATCACTGTCACTGGCCCCGACTCACACAGTCTTGCTCTAATCCTAATTTTAAAATCCAGCTATCCTATCCGATGAAAGGAAATGAACGAACGATATTATTTTGAATGAATGACAACTTAAAATAATTGCGTAGCTTTCAGATAAGAGATTTTTAAGTCGCATGTTTTAAGTGCTCTCTAAATGTGTGCAATCGACACGGCCATAAAATTCAAATTCGATGTTTGACAGCTCTAATATTAGAATGGCCTTCTCTTGTCCCTTTTTAATCTTGAAAAGGTGAAAAGGACGGACGAACTTAAATTAAGAATTAGAGCGTGACAGTGAGAATTAGCCTCACTATAGTTTTACTTACAACTTTACAACCAATCACTACTAGTATTTTTTTTATTTCTTAGTTCGATCATTACCTTCGACATCTCTTTTTTGTCAAATCGTAAACTTGTAAGTTTGTCGCGACAAAGAGTATACACATTGGAACTAAATAACGCCACAAGCGACTGTGACCAAAAGTTGATCATTGGTAAATATCAGATGTAATTTTTAACGTTTTCTTATCCAAATAGTTCCTTTTCGGTAAGACCTAAAATAGAATCTGTGAAGTGGCCAAAATTGGAACTACAGTAATCACTATGGCAATGACAATTTTCAGGACGTGATTGGTTAATAAACCATTTTTAAATTATCGCTATTTAGTTCAAATTTTCTCTAGCGCTAAGTTTACAAACCTAAGACACTTTTGAACCTGTCAATTTAAAATGGTGCAGTAAGATCAAAATTAGATTTAAAACATAACTAATAAAATCGTGCACGTATCATTCGAGTCCGTTTTACGTAAACCAATATAAAATGAGGAACTCCTTTTTAAACAATATTGGAGTAACCTCGAGGATGTCCAGATTGTGCATGTGATCAGCAGGCCCTTGTTGCACGAACAGCTTTGGCACGTCATTGGCTCGAACCAGCAACGCACCGCCATTTTGAGTTCCGTCCCCGACTAGATCGCTGTGTATACCTAAACGAGATATTCTTTACGACAGACTATGAAGCTTTTGAGTTTTTGGTCAAATCCATAAAACATATTAATGTATCTTAGTAATATAGCTTGTTTACTTGTCTTTTGTATGGTCAATGGACGGAAAGATATTTTCGACAAGGCATTCTGACATTGGTTTGTTTGTGTGATTACTTTACTACATCAAAATAACGTTTTTTTTTTCAGAACGACCGGGATGATTTTCCGAACTGACTGTGAGTTTTCCTTCACCCTATGAATGCAGATTTACAACAGGCCTAGATAGAACATGAATGTTAAAAAAATAGGGCAAAGCGGTGCTCAAGCACTACATTTCCGCAGTAAATGTCAATAAAAATACTACTATAATAGTAAACAATAACTTCGTCACTTTTTAATCCCAGCGTACCTTCAAATAGGTGATATTTTTCTAGTGTATTTTTGTATGACGTGCCATATCTAAGCCTTTTGTAAATCAATGATCCTAGGCGTGCAACGATCACCTCATTATAGTCTGTTCAGGGAGCTCTGAATCTAAAACGTAAACAAATATGGCGAGTGTGGAAAGTGTGATTTAAACCCATTGATCTAAGTAAACGCGGACATTTTTGTATCTTTGGGTGATCTATATCAATAGTTAATATGTGAATGAAAGGGAGAGGTAACTTGCAATTTTTCACGGACGGTTTGTTTACATTTTCGGATCAGATTTCTTGAATAGACTAAGCTTACGCGTGAATCGAGTAGTAGGCGTTTAAAAGGCGGCGGTTGTATTGAGAGGCCGAAGCGTGATATTAGTCCGAAGCCATAGGCGTATACAGGGGGGAGGGCGGCAAGGGGGGGGTCATGACACCCCCCCCCCCCAAAGCAATAGGCAAGATGTAACGCGGACTATCTGGTCAATTCTTCTAAATAATCCACTTTAGCTTAAACTCTACAAGTAGAATGTTTCGGTCCTACCCTTCGGTCCTAACATCCAGCATTGGTTTAATTTGTGTATCTTATGAGGTAAATTTGAATGAAAAACCCGACCATACGAAGCCATTTTTTTGCCGGAGACACAATGCAGTGGAGGCTTAGTGTGATCTCTTGAGTTTGTTTATTTACTACGTTCTCACTTCATTTATGTATCCTATGCGGTGATTTTGGATTTAAAATCCGACCAATCGAAGCCATTTTTTTCATAGTATTTCCAGGGTAGGCAGTCACGTTTCTAAGCACTAGCGGCTAAGTGAGCTGCAGACCTCGTGAGTCTAAATCCGTAATTCTTTTTCAATTTCTCGACAAATAAAAGTTATAATATTTAACAAACCTGCTCACAAAATTTCATGAGAATCGGTTGAGAAATGTGACCTGTAGAGGAAAACAAACAGACACACAAAAGCAATTTGGCCAGTCTGAAACAGAGCTCGCTCGTTCGATAACTAAACACGTTTTTTCACTGCATAGAAACCAAAATGTTTCTTATGAGATGGATATTCTACTTCCGGAGCTTAAGCTGCGGCTATTACCCTTAAGTTTAGGTGATTCTAGAGTATCTAGAGGATGTAGGATAAGTCCAGCCAGTTTGATAACCGCTTTTCGCTGATCTCTCGATATCGGGAACACAAAAATTCGCTTCATTACTTTAGGTGACGAGACGACAAAATTTGATATGCAAAAAGTTAAAATTTCTACCGTTTCGGAGATCGAGAGACCAGCATACTACATTATTTGTACCATGACCCCCCCAAAAATTGATGCTGTATACGCCACTGTCCGAAGCGTGATATTAGTAAGGATGAATACCGACCCATGTTCCTGCCTTTGTAGATGGCTTCCCTTGACTGCTTCCAGAAGAGCGAGGTTATGATGGACACCACGTTGAACCTCTTGAAGCCCAGAGATTGGTAAGTGCTAAGGTCTTCCACATAGTAAAGCTCTGAAACAATACATCATCATCATCAATACTTAGGCAGTTAGACATTACTAAAAAATAAAAAGGAAAACAAAGTTATTATCTAAAGTGCTACTTTAATATTGTTATTAGTTGTTTTTATACCTTAATGATGTATGTTATATTATAAATAGGTCTATAATTAATGTCTTAATAGTATATATCTACCTAGATACGTACAGATCGATGTAATTTTAAACAACATAAAGAACTGGCTCCACGTAAGACGTTAATAACGCCCTACTGCTGCTGAGTGGAGACCATTTTTGGCATTTCACATTATAATTTTATTACTTTTATTTTAGTCTAAGTTTGTTTTTGTTTGTGAATTGCTCGAAATAAACTTTTTGTTTCTTTCTTTCTTTCTTCTTGCATACCGTCGCCTTAGAGTGAAAATTTCGTAAGTGTGAAAGAATCAATTTTTCTAGAGGAAGATAAAAACATCGTCGTGTAAGCTATTTCGTTCGACTTCTTTTTTTTTTAATTTCGTGATTACCACTTATCATAGAATACTTTGCGAACGAAAAGCGACACTTAATGGACACAATAGAAAACCGCAGAGGGAAAATGATAGGCCATCTTACAAGACATGACAGTTTCATAAACAACATCATCGAAGGAAAGATAGAAGGGAAGCGTGGGAGAGGAGGGCCGAGGATAAGCTACATATCACAAATTAAAAGAAAGATCAATGTCATGTCTTATAAGGAGATCAAGGAAGAGGCACTGGACAGGAAAGGGTGGAGGAAGTTACATAATAGGGGATCGGACTACTTTTTTTTATTTTATAAATCCAAACTTCTTAGTTTCTGCTATCGAACACTAAAAGAATCTTTAAAATTGACCGAGTTATAAAGGTTTGAAATTCAAGATTAGACATACCCACTTGTGACGTCATTTGTTAGTAACGCCATAATATAATCTCCATACAAAAAATCGTTTTAAAAAGAGACAGACATATTGAAACTTTAAAAAATCACTGTAAATTCGTTTTTCAACCGATTCTGTTTTTTTCTTCGCGAGTCGTCTGCTACTAATCTATATTTTAAAAATAACTAATAAAATATGGTAAATTTAGGAACAGTCCGATCCCCTATTGAATAAGCATGGATGCTGCACCGACAAGAGCAATACGAGTATAGGGTGATTGATCACATAAGTTAAATTAGGGCGTGATTTGTGAGTTATAGAAATAAGTTCTAAGTATGAAACTCCCGAGGTTCTAAACTCTAAGACGATATACGTCCCTCACCGAGTGGCTGGAGCCTACCCTGAATTAGGGCGAGCATTAAACACCACAAAGGCCCATTGCGGGTTGGTCGACTTCCCAAACATTTTTTACTTTTTTTGCAAATATGCGCAGCGCAGGTTTTTTTTACGAGAGCGTCGAATAAACGTGAACGAAACGTAACCTCACACTGTACAATACAATAGTTGTATTACAATACAATAGTTTTTGAAATCTTCTTAGTTTCAATTTTAAATTGTTAAATTTAGCCGCACCCTCGGTTTATACGGATAATTTAGATAATGTAAAATCGATCTATCGACGCACGCACGCACTGTTATCGATTAGCTATGTTTATCTTAATCTTTGTGGAATATTGTATGGAGAATTGACAGGCGCTTTGGCAAAACAAGTTCTCGAATGGCAACCACGCAGCGGAAGATGCAACGTGGGTAGATGGTGGACTGACAATCTGGTGAAGGTCGCGGGAAGCCGCTGGATGCGGGCCAAGCAGGACCGGTCGTTGTGGAGATCCTTGGAAGTAGTAATTGATATTGATTTAGCTACTTGAATTATGCGGCGGAAAATTTATAAAACTTACCACTGATTAAATCAGCTGTGATCGATTAAGTAAATTTTACTGTCCACAGTGTGAAAGATTAAGATAAACATAACTAATCGATAACAGTGCGTGTGTGCGTGCGTGCGTCGATAGATCGATATTACATTATCTAAATAGGGTATTTGACAATTTTTTTTAATTTTATAAATCGAAACTTGTTTGTTTCTGCTATCGAACACTAAAATATTTTTTGATCTATCTTTAAAATGGACCGAGTTATAAAGGTTTGAAATTCAAGATTAGACAGAGAGGCACGCACATACTAGCTTGTGACGTCACAAGCAAGTAACGCCATATAATCTCCATACAAAAAATAGTTTTTGAAAGACACAGACATATTGAAACTTTAAAAAATCACTGTAAATTTGTTTTTCAACCGATTCTGTTTTTTTCTTCGCGAATCGTTTGCTACTAATCTATATTTCTAAATGAATTCATAAAATATGGTAAATTTAGAACCAGTAAAATACCATTAATTGGGTTGCCCCACTGCCACTCAAGTTTTGTAGTGTTGGCTAAGACAGTAACTGTGTTTGTTGAACCCCATTATTCTTTAGTAGTATGTTACCTCCATCAAAGTACTGCCCAGCCACGAAATCTTTGGAGCCAGCTTCCTCGACGCCCACGCCCACCAGCCTTATGTTGTTCTTCTTCAGTATCGGCGCTATTTCGCCCAGCTGGAACGGCGCGTATAAATACAGTTAGGTAAATAATAACAGTCTCCGTAGCCAACCGGTCAAGCACTAAACTCTAAGGTTCCGGGTTTGCACCTCGGTGGGATATTGTCAAAATAATAAAACCTCTTTGCGAGACTTTCCCCAGTTTGGTTAAAATTAAAAACATTGCAAGTATTACCCGTTTGTTTACCCGATTGACCAAAAAGAAAGTTGATTCTGTATTTCGGAAGGCATGTTAAACCACCCCTGTCCTGACTGATGGAAGTAATTGTTACAAGAGCCATGTCAGTGGCCTTTGGCAGAACACTGACAACAAGGTTTGTGAGGTCAGAGTTTATAATTTATTTATTTATTATTAGTGACACTTCACAGCACATAAACATATCTTAAATAAGTGACATTAAAATTATACATAGCCAATAACGAAGATCAACATCAACATCAACGGCCATCACATATTACATTTTATCTAGGGTAGGCAGAAAGATTTTTTTTTTAATCGATACAAAGAAAAAATAGGGGGTCCTTTATAAAAGTGATTCTATATAAAATTGATAGTAATATATACATAGTAATACATAGTAATATGTTTCGGGGTGTGGGGGGTAAGTATAAAGGTGTATGTGCTGTGTATGTGGAGGGTGATTGTGTAGTGAGTGTAAGGATGGAAGTGAGGGAGGCCAGCCCTACGCAGATGAATGCTTGGGATCGGAAGTCCATTAGTCTCTCTCCCCTCCATCATGTGGGGGTGTCTGTGTGTGTGTGTATGGAACAAGGGAGAGAAACTGTTGAGTGGTTGGCCCTACGACTAAGTCTTGGGATTGGGTTATTTTGTATACAATACAACATTATTATATTGTCCACCAACCAGTCAACCGTCTATCTATGTATGTGTGACAGTGTATGTAGTTGAAACACATAACATTCAAATAACAAATAAAATTAATTTCTAGTAGGTACGTATGCTCGAACCTAGTAAAAATATGCACGGCATTTAAAATAAACATGCAGTATACAGTATACGTGAAGTTAAAATTATTTGTAAGATAAAAATCAAATCAACGGCCTGTTACAGTCCACTGCCGGACTATGAGCCTCCTCCACTTAAGTGTTTGGTTTTGCCATAATCTCCACGCTTGGCAGGCGGGTTGGAGATCGCAGATTAAAAGGTTACTGTATCAGAGAGCGCTGCTGCCCGTTCCCTGTTCAATGTGTAGTCCCTAAGTCGCCTCTTACGACACCCACGGGAAGAGTAGGGGTTGGTGACAAATGTATTCTACTCTGCCGTCACCACACGGCGCAAAGCAAAGTATTTGTAAGATAAGCTAATACAAAACATAAAATAGATTTGATGCTAAAATCAATTTTAAAATGTTAGTTCAAGAGGACAATTTTATATAAATTATAAACAGTGACAAACAAACAATTTTGTTAGCCGCTACGTAACACACGCAATCACACGTTCCTTACGAGATGGATACGAGAGAATACCTTCCATAAAAGTGGTGATGTTATCGTAGAAAATATCGAGGTCATGTTCGGTCCAGTAGTCATTATAGACGCTAAACATTCTAGGAAGAAGCTGACATCGGCCAGCTTTAGTCTTTCGGAATTCAATTCACCCAAGAATTGAATTGAATTAAAGGCACTCTGAAGGTATCGGTCCCTACGTTCCGAGACGCGCTGAAATCGATTAAAGTACCCGTAATCGCGTTCCGAATCACTGTCAGCCATACTTTTTTTGCTTTTCCGATCGCTGACCGCCTTGCGCAAGAGTGGCGGGGCACCACAAGGGCGACTTGCGAAAGAAGATCTTCACATACGACTTTTCCATTGACAAGATTGTGAAAACACTCTAGATCCAGGAAAGTTCTACGAGCACTCTATTTGTTCTACGAGCACTCTACAAGTTCGAAAAATCAAGACGCGACTCATAAGACTGTCGTTGACTAATACCCGGAGTCCTGAAGGCAAGGTGTCCAGTGTAAGACCGCTGGATCGACTCTATGCGGTCTGAGTGGATTCTATAAGAGGAAACTGCCAAACTCCAAGATACTGCAGACCAGGGATATATATAGAGAGATACATAAACAAAATAATTTTAGACTCAGGATTCTTAAAATCTCGGGTTGAGCGTCTTAAAAACCTAACATCCTAGCAGCTTTAGTTACAATGGTGTCGTAATGCGGCACGAAGGTCAATTGGCTATATCAAGAATAACACCAACCACTGACACACGTGCAATAGATTCGCTGTTAATAATATAGGTTGCAGATATAGGTTTTCTTTTTCTAGTAAAGATAATATATTTATTTATATATTTAATTTATTGTCAGTAAATGGTTAAATATACAATAAATTATTGTACACAAAAAAAAATGTAAATTGTATTATTGTAAACTATTGTACACAATAGATGACAAAAATACAATTACATTTGAAAAAACGACACAACAGGCCTGCTTATTGCTAAAGAAACATCTTCCAGCAGACCCATATATTGACATTCATAATAATAGAAGTTATATCAGACACTAACAGGAATAAAATTAACCTTTTGCAGTCAAGATTCTAAGCATCAATTTTTTTAGGTGGTTCTTATCTTGTTTATCTTAGTGATAAAAACATGACCTTTGAGTATTGATTTGTGTACAGTTAACCGCACATTAACCTACAGATAGAGTCCCTTGTTTGCCAAAAACTTGATGTGCTGTTTACTGAACATTTATATTTTTACCCATTCTTAAAAACACGCTCTTACCACCAAATAGGTGAGCAAAGGTTTATTTTGCTCCCAAGAGGCACAAATGATATAGAAAATAATTTTTTTCTTAACCTCTTTAGCCCACAGCCGGCACAGCATGCAGCCCCAACGGCGGAAGAAAATGACAGCGACATCCTGTTCTTGCCACAGACTCTTTAATTCCACTCTCTGTAAAACAAGACATTACAACACATTACATGATGTGTTAAAGTAAGCATTCATTTTTAATTTAGTAAAAAAATAAGAGCTTGGTTGATCCTGTCTCAAATATTATTACGCCAGAATTATGGTACTCTTTGATTCTACATTATAAAAGTTTTGAAAATAAATATCAGATAGACATAATCTGTAAAAAAAATACATGAAAGAACAGAATCTATGTTCATTAATATACTAAGATATTGCAAAGCAACAGGAAGATTTTGGCACTGGGGCTTACGCGGCACTCGGGTGGGTTGACTGGTGGTGGCAATAATAGCCAAGCTGGTTCTCGCTGGGGAGTCGTGGGGGCCCTGGGGTCATTCCACGCAACAAGGGATAGACCTAACACAACTCATCTACCGAGGGTATCACGCAGTACGGTTGAGCTGATGCAACCTATCATGAAAGGAGCATCCATCAAGACTGGGATTAAGGGTGAAATATTTCTTACTCATAGAACAGGTCACCCGTCTGCGCTCCTCGCAGACGTCCCCCCTTATACATACATACATACATGGTCACGGAAAAATATTATAAAGTACTCAATACTACATGGTATCTTAACTTTTATTCCAATATTTATACCCGTATCGATACTTTCGTTTCGATACTGTTATCCTACACATTTTTTATTTGTCTTTAGGTAGACCCTATTGCCAATACATAAAAAACGTACCTAACTAGTTTTTTATACTTTGTCTTTTTTCTTGATTTGAATGTTTAAACTACGGAGCAGAAACGTGCCTATAAAAACGCGCCTATCTTGCGCAACACCTTGCCTACTACGCATCAGGTAGTACAATATACTTAGCATTGAAGAATTACTCATGGTTAGAAAAATCCAGAAAACTCATACAGACAGACAAGTAAACACATGGGCTTCGATAATTCGCCGCACTATGGGCACACACAAACTTACTAATTAACTATTTATTTAGGTATACGATAAGAAAACTTGAAAAACTTCTTACCTGCCCATTCAAAACACTTTTAACATTGTGAGCTCCGATCACTGATAATAGATTAGCACTCATTTTGTATGATTTTCAATAAATAACTGATGAAAAACTATAGAATTGTTAATAATTTTGAAGCAGTAAATTGATAACGTGAGTTTGAATGTTTTCGGCGGAATGAAACTAAACTGAAAAAAAAGTTGAAGGAAAACATTTGACAGTAATTAACTTGACATTCATTAGTAATGTACTTCAAATTTATAACGTTCTTTCTAGATAACGTTATGAGTAACTAGTGTTGTTGCTGTATTATTCGGCATGTGACGATGCACAGCATCTAGTGAGAGAGCGCCACTTACTTCGTCCAGCAGTTGGCCCATTTTGGGCCAATCATTCTTGCAAATATTGGTAGTTGATTTGACTTACTCTGATTTCCCGCCAATTTTAGTCACCTGAGGTTGATCCCGTTCAACGTTTCCTCATAGCGTCGATAACTTTCGAACCAGCAACATCATAAGTAAAAACTCTGCCCAAATTTTTATTTTTAATGTGTCTTCGAAAATTATTCTTCTAAATTCAGTAGACTTATAAATGTTTTCTAAAGGGAAATGAGTGTTACGGATAACACAGCGTATGTACATTGTACCTACCATATTGAAATAAGCACACGTGGGTGACTCCGAAAGATCACTTACGCGAGGACAACGAGAATACTGTACGGTAAAGGTTTCTATAATTATATTTTGAATTGGTGAGTACCTTACATGTTATTATTTTATTGCAAAATCCAAATGCAAAACCGAACAACAGTCGTCGTCAAGTACCATAACGGCTCGTGCCAGGTGCTATACCGACCGCGTCAACGTCTGCTCAGGCTGACGCTTTTATCTCTTGTTCGCTTACCTACTATTTCTCAGGATTTTTAAGCCGGAATAGATAATTACCGCAAAGTACTAAGTTCCCACGCTCAGATACTTGTGTGGGGAGGCTAAAAAAGAAAAGGGAAGTCCACATGGGTGGGAAATATGTTACTTGAACTTCAAATTTGAAACAGTCACATCCATATGGGTGGCCGCCGCCTATTGGGTATAATAAGATATATTTATAATAAAATGGGACAGTACTCATGGAAGGTATGTTCTATGTTCATTAAGCTCTTCTTAGTTTTTATTTATCTTTTTATCTTCAGTTATTTATGCTTAACAAGACAAGATCACCTTAAACAGTTTCGCAAGAGATCGGTGGCAATCTACACAAGAAACTCAGTAGCCCCTAAGCCTAACCACAGAACAAATAATAGTGGCTACGCGAAACTATTCCTATAAATATTTAATATTCATTTGATATTTGTCTTTGTTGGTGTGTCTTTTGTGTTTGATTTAGGCTTGCAGGTGAACAAAGATGTTACACAGTATTTTCTATTACAAGCACATTAATTTTTCCGGGACGATGCGTAGATACCTTTAAAATCTACTTGAAAGCTTGCGATGGTTACGATGAATTCATCAACAGCTCAAATACGTCCCCACCGAGGGGCTCGAGCCTACGGTGAATAAAAAAGTTTTTTTGTTCGAAAATATATCTAGACATAGACAACTCGTATCTAAAGTACAGCCTGAGTGTTTTAACACTGATTCATCGTAGAAAAGAATGCCAAGAAGCTTCGCAGAATGATTGACGTTTTACAGGGGCTGCCTCCGAGCGAATCGGGGCAGTGGCAGGCTCGTCAGGCTCCGAAGGCCAACCTGTGAATCATCTCAGGGATGGGTCTGTCATTTACCTCTGACAGTGTCTGCCTTATCAGGCAACACTGTACAGTATATTATGTCACATTTACATCACTATCCAAGAGTCTCCGAATACTGGAAAGGGTATGACTACCTACCTTAACTGTCGAGCATCAGTAGCAGTGGCAGCCACGCTCGTCTCGGAAGACCAACCTGTCGACAATCTTGGAAATGCGGCCGCCATTTGCCTTGTCAACACTGTTCAAACTATGTCGCGAATGCGGCCAACATTTACCTTCTAGCCAGTGCTTGCCTTGTCAACACTGTGCAAACTATGTCGCGAATGCGGCCATCTACCTTCTAGCCGGTGCTTGCCTTGTCAACACTGTGCAAACTTATGTCGCGAATGCGGCCAACATTTACCTTCTAGCCGGTGCTTGCTTGTCAACACTGTGCAATCTGCCCTACACGCAGGGCGAATTTGTGTTCTATGCACAATGTATGGAACATAACGCAAGAAGAACAACGGCTCAAACTGAACTTTATGTTCCACCTGAAGTGACTCGACAAACTGAACCTGATTGGAGTGTTCGACGGATATTACAGGTATGTCCGCCATGCATCGGCAGGCTTTTTTGTTTTGACTGCAGGTTTCGTCAGGTTCTTAGGTTGTTTTATAAAAAGTTATACTAAACTAAAATAATACATGAGATGACTGGTTAAAATTTCTAAACCTTTTTTCAAAGTTGAATCTCGCAAAATATTTTTTATTATTCCACACCAAAGCTGGCTAATGATACAATACCAAGATCAAAAGTTCCGAAAGTCTTTACCTTAACCTATCATAACTTCTTGGCACTCATGCAAGGTGGCTTTGCCTTCAAAGCACCGGGTCACGGGTTCGAGCCCCGCCCGGGACAAGCTTTTTGTGTGATGAGTAGGTAAGTACTATAGTACCTACTTGTGTCAGTTTTTTTTAGGATGGTACTAATTTATTAAATCTGTTTTACTTAATTATGTCCTATCTATATGTACATAATACCTGTACCTGATGATAAACTGTCTGTTACCCATAGGGACAGGCTCTGTCTGATTGGGTATCAGGTAGCCGTGTGTGAGATATTCTGTTCTAGGTACTCGAGGTCTAACCCAGGAGTTCTGCTAATTCACGTAACGATAACCTTGTATGCAATCTTAACGCGGCACTTTCTGGTAGTCAACTACAGTGGGACACTCGGTTAAAAAACTACGTGACTCAGGGCAAGGCAAGTATGTGGCACCCAGAATTGTCGAAATGGTTTTCTATCCAGGAAAGCTGTTTAGAATTGTCTGATTTTGTTTGTTGGCTATTTTTTAATTTAAAGAGTGGCTGACATTAATCGTTTGATAATTAAATTTGGAAGTCAGTGCCCTGCTGTATTTCCGCTTAGTAAACATAGCAATTTGGCCAGTTAGTTCAATTGGCAAGCGCACCATTATTGTTGTAAATTCTGAACAAACGAATGTGGAAATCGGTTGGACAGAACCCCAAACAATGTTGATCTACTAGCAACATCGACTTCAGTAGCATGGCAGACAATATCTTTCTAGGCAAATATTGTCCGGAATGGTATCTTCTTAAATTAACCAACTGTGAGTATTAACTTTTTTTGCGTTATGAAGCCTGAATAAGGATTTTACATTAAATAGTGCAAAGGTAACGCACACGTGCACAGTGTATCAGTAATGGGCTTTCGCGTTCATGGATGAGGGTGACCAACACCTACATTATTATTCAGTGCACTAATTATGACCAAGCGTATATTTTTACACGCCTCTGTGAAAGAAAGCCGAGCTACTGAATCTGCAGCTCCCCAGTCCCCACATTAGACCGGCAGTTGAGGTTAAAAAGTCTATACTTGCCACGTTCGCTATCAAACAACAGCGAGCCGCCCTCCTCCTCAAATAAGTTCCTATAATTCTTAGTGTTAAATAGTTCAAGGTGGGGGGGGGGGGGAGGAATGACGAGCTGGTCGGTCGCTGAAAAGCCCCTCGTATTGAATAGCTAGTGAGAAAACACACTAAACAGGTATGGTAAACTATAGTCATTCCACTATTTATTTTTGTCTCTCGTCATAGTCTGGTAGAATATCTAACTCGTCTTTTTCTGGGAGAAAAATTGCAAATGGCCAATCTTTTGGGGATATTTTTGTCAAGAACCTCTGTCTATTGCTTGTTACATACCCAAGTTTTGATGCCCTACCAGTGTATGTCTCTTCTTAAGAGAACTGTCAGATAGTTTTATCTTAGCACAGAGTACTATTCTAAATAATAATATTAACTGGATAGTAATTCTGCTCTTACCATCAAGTTGTGGATTGCACGACTTGACGAAGTTAAGGATTCCTACTCATTATAAGTCCTCCTCTATCTTGCCCAGAAGCAGCGTTAGTTTTAAGGGCCAGAATGTTTTAGAACCACATAATAGGGTGTGCTCAGCTCAGAAAAGGATAACGATTTACAGGCAGTCTAGTTTGAAATAATATAATTATTAATTGAATCCAAACAGGTTTACAACAATATTTTGGTTACGGTAAAAGCAGAGACGAGCAGCGGGACGCGAAGCGAACCTTTTGCGATGCGCCTTTCGGTCGCCTATGCTATTGGTAGCCAGGTAAAGTTCGCAGCACGCCGTTTAAGAGGTTCGCGCGGCACGTCACGTCGTTTATCTCACAAGCAATATATATACATATAAATATATATACAAGAATAAATAAATAAATAAATAAATATATAGGTATAAATAGAATGTTTTTACATCACTTTGGATTAATGGCGGAATCAGTGGAGAAACTCGACAGTACTTTTATTCAACTCTATTGAAAAGTGAGATATTATACTTGTAGACCTTAGAATTGTTGATAGTTTTTCAACATTTTGATTTTGAATGGGCCAACTGCTGGACGAATAAGTGGCGCTCTCTCACTAGATGCTGTGCATCGTCTCTGCTTAATAATACAAGTTTTATTGCTGTGTAAAACTTGCACTATTTTGAAAAAATATTTGAACTTGAAATTCTTATGCGTAATAAAAAGTGAGTCCGATTGATATCAAATAGCGTCGTTGCCAGTCAATAACATAAAACTGTCTTTGGAAATCCTAGTCAGTGGCCTAGACTAGAGCCCCAAAAATATTAATTTGTGACTCGATGTAAATAGCAGTGTAACGACTCGTTTAATCTCAAGTCGTTACAATTTAAAAGATGTAAATTAGATATTCAATGGGGGATTTTCCGACAGCCAATTTAAAAAAAAAATTGTTCATAAATCGTTAGATGGCGTTGACGATTCGTGGATCCGAAGAAATCCGGTGAGTCACCCAGGGTCATAAAAGAATTAAAAAAAAGAATCCACGAAGTACACCTGTCCTGACGCCATCTATCATCTTAATTAGAACTATTTATTTATTTTTAAAGAGCTGTCAGAAATTCCCCAATGAATTTTGTAAATAACAATAACAACAATATTTTATTTAAAAAAGAAAACGCAAAAGATGGCGACGACTGCGGAGTTACTTCGGTGAGCTCTTCTCCACATATTCCGACAGAACTAACCCACAAAATTGTGTTGACGAATCTAAGTGATGTACCTAACAATTAAATATCCTATGGAAATAAAATATTTGAATTGATTTGATTTCGTGGTTCTCAAACAGAATGGCGTACTACACTACTAAACAAACTACAATAATACCCTCTATTCTCAGTAGTTCAATGAACAGTTCAATTGATTGAACTAGTGAAACCTACGAAACCCCAAGTGTGCGAGTACGTAAACATTTACATTATACAATACGTATAATACGTACGTCACGTACGTACGTCAAAACGTACTGTCAGTAATTTATTTTGATAAAAATAAAATATTTAGGTAGGTGCTTAAGGTATATTCTGCCAAATAATGATTATTATTGTACTGAAATAATACAATTTTATTCCGGATCGTTATCAAATGATTTCTTGGTTGGTTCTGCAATACGTCCTATGCTACTACGAGTTGATACTGTCGTCGTACTTGGTTCTTTTGACACTTCATGTCGTTTTACGTCTTCTTCTATAGTTATTTTTGCTTCTGGAGTTCTGGAAAAATAGTCATACATCAGGATTACGGTTGACGGTAATATTATTAGTCACGGTAATATTATTGGTCCCATAAAAGTTTCCTAGGAAAAACTGAAAAATAATCTGTGCAAGCGGCAAAATACATTTATCGTCTCGCTGCTGCCGCGCCGCGCCGGCTTAGATGAAAGCTCGTCCATTCCTCGCTCCTTATAAGAAAATGTGTATGGTAAACTCTATATATCGATTTAATGATGTTCATAGTTGATATTTTATTAAGTTCGAATCCGCCGCCCTCTAATCTATCTCCTCTTAATTTATTACCTGTACTCTACATATTCATAATTCTCAGCCCACATCCACTGCTGGGTAAATTTTAAATCTCAAACTACAATTAATTTTGTCATGTCATGAGCGGCACGGCACGACTCACGAGTAACAAATAATATAGGTACAAAATCAATACATTGACACACTAAATATCTTCTGACAACTACTTATAATTTGATTGTATTATACTTGACGGTCCAATCGTTGCAGATCTACACATTTAAAGGTCTTTTAGTTCTACACTAATAAAGAGATTCGGGGATGGTTAACCGCTTGACGTCCAGCAAGCAGTTTAGGTATCTATATTTTATACAAAGATTTCAGACGCGCGTCACCGCCGAGCGAAGCGATCGCCTTTTGTTTTTCTGAGGTTTTATAATATAGAAAATGAATACTTAGTAAGTAAGTAAAAACAGTTTATTGCACACAAAAGGAATATAAAACAATAAAATAAAAACATATAGCTTAGGTGCACAAAGGTGGCCTTATCGCTTGTAGCGATCTCTTCCAGACAACCTTTGGGAAGAGGACATTCAAAATGAAGACTGCGGTAGTGCAAGAGCAAAAAAAAAAGAAAACAGGAGTGTAAAAATAAAATAATACAGTAAAACATATAAGTTAAAAGTACAATAAATACACAAATACATACATACAATAAACAACTCTCATATTATTAAAAACTTAGAAACAACTATCATATTATTATGATAGTTTCTAACTTCGATCAAAGAAGTTTCTAAGTATTCATTCAAGTTTCTGGCATTGAGCTATTATTACTACGTATAGAGAAAACACCGCCCCATCTCAAGCATTCCGTTCAACTGTGGCCAGCTGGCCACAGTTCACTCAGTTGCTTACTAGCTCTTGAGCGCTTCAGCCTTGTTTGTTTTAAAGCGAAAAAACGTGAAAAATCATCAAATATGCCCTCGTGTGTGTCATGATGTTGCACTAATAATTCTAGTAATACGGCGAAGTGCAAAGGAACAACTTTCCATCGGTGAAAAACTAGATAATCATTTTAAACTTAATTCGAGCAAAATATTTAGCGGACGCCATGTTGCGTCATTTGTCATAGATGAAACAATTAAAATGTGACATTTGGGTGTGTAACAAGAGTAGATCATAATTAATCAAGAGTTGATCATTATCTGAAATAAATTTATTATTATTATTATTATTATAATATCCTTTACAGTGGAAAATGATAATCTTACACATTATTTAGTAATAAAATTAGTAGTAAATCAAGAAAGATGAAAAACAATTGTTTTTTTTTATTGATCGTTTCATTGATTGATTGTTTGTACATGTGTTAGTGTTAGTGAACTCACCCAAAAAAAATGTAATGACGGATCTAAGTGATGTAATAACATCCTATGGAAATAAATTATTTTGACTTTGACTTTGACTTTACAAGTAGATATTATTTATTTATTACGAGATATTTTGTAACATTCACAGACAGGTTTCCACATCTGGGCCGTAAAGATAGGGAAAAAATTATAAAGTTCATCGAATATTGTTTGTTTCGTAGAGTAAATTCAGTACTTATAACTAAAATAAATATTATAATTAAATTTATTTGTCAGACATCTTTAAATGTTCCTACCCAATTGAATAGGCAGAATATAAACAAAGTGTCGCGTCTATGACGGTCTATGACTTATTAGCCGGCCCCCGCGCGCCCCGCACTGCCGCGCTTGTTGCACAGATTTTGTAGGCAGCGTCTTTTCTAGTACGTAGTACATTATACTTCAATGGTTTCTGGCCGCTGGTTGCGTGAGTAAGCGAGAAGGAAGATTCAAAAGCATACGCGAGTGAGTGAAAACCACTGGACGTGTTTGATTTACCTTTTGTTTAATGTTATCTAGAATAGAGATTTGGTACCATCGAGCTGATCTGATCATGATGGAGTCAGGAGCTGGAAGGTGGAACTCTTTGATAGTTACTTGTAAACCCTTCGAGATCGGGTTTATTTGATTTATTATGATAAGTCCAAGACAGTGCAGTTGGTGACGAGGATGGAGCCAAGAGCTGAATAGTGTAACTGTAAAATGGCTACCAGTAAACCCCTCAAGTCTGAGTTCATTTGATTTGTTATGTTATGAAGAGTCCAATACATTGCAGTTGGTGATGAGGGTCTGGTGTGGTGGGTGATGGAACCAGGAGCTGGATAATGGAACTCTTTAATGACTACTAGTAAACCCCTCAAGTTTGAGCTCATTTGATTTGTTATGGTGAGTCCAATATAGTTAATCTAGGTAACGAGAGCCTAGTGATGGAGCCAGGAGTCGGATAGTGGATTACTGTAAGTGTATAAGCGTGTTTTTAAGTTTTTTTTTACTATGTAGCGGCATAAACATTTATCATAGCAAGCAAGGCGCGCGGGCTCGAATACTTTCCCGCTCGCACATATTACCCGTCTCGCTCGGCAGGCCGAACGGCCCGAGTGCACACGACGGGGGCACTCGGAATGGATATAAGCAGCGCGCGGGCCTCCGATTATTCAATTCAGGTAGCAACCGCCCCCGCCGGCCGTGGAACTAATAGTAGAATTAATTCAGTAAGACCCGGTAGGGGTCATTCTTCTCCGACGCGCTTCTCGCCCTGGCAACGTTCTGGGCCGTGGTCCGAGCCCGTCTGAGGGCACCCCCAGATACGTTGTCATAAATTTCCTAAGGGGTACGAGCCTTCTGCTCCCCCGCAAGTCCGCGCCCACTATATTACCACTCTGGTATAAATAGTGATTAGGTCCGTCAAAAAAAAAACCGATTATTCATTCTACAGCTAGCGGTCAAGCTTGAGAGACGGCCTCTGCTATCCTCAAGTAAACCGGCGAGCTCGGGGGTGAGCCTGCTGCTGCGTCCACTCCTTACGCTCAAAGTCGTGTTTGACGTAGCTAGTGTTCCTAGTACTTACCGATTTAGGCTAAGACCTAACCTAGTTCCTTACTTTGTTTCGTAAGTTTACTGTATTAAACCTTCTGAACATTCTGTCTGGCGTCTCACTCACTCATCCCTCACTATTATATTTATTTGAGGAACCGATTCAGTCACGTGTTTGTGGGATAAGGCAAAGCCTACTACTGATTGACGGTGTTGAGTGAGTTGGAAATGGCAGAGGCGAGGATGGATCGTGTGCCGAGACTTATGGGCGTACCCAGCTTTTGCTTAGGGTGGAGCAAAAGTAAAAAAAAAACTCATGAAATAGTATGATTAAAAATGCCTTTATAAAGTGAAATATAAAATGCCTCTTACTGACTGACCCCTTCCCTTTCTTTTATCAATAATAACCTAAGAAGGTTCAGGCACAATCTAATTTTTAAAAAATACTAGTACGAAATAAATAATTTTGTAACTATACTTGGGTTACTATAGGATGAGCTCTGACAAATTAAAATTTTAAAAACTTTCTATTATTTCGTTTATATTTATCAAGTAAAATTACATACTGTTTAATGATAAAATAAGAGGTGAAGTTACTTTTTTTTTTATATTTTGGCTATTATGGTTTTTAAACTGAATATTATTGAAAAAAGTTGTTAACGTCGTATGAAAAATTTTGAAGCTGTCAGAACCCATCCTATAATAACCCGACTATAAGAAAGTATCAAGCCAGGGAGGGATTCGAGGATGGGGTAAGTGCCCCACCGTGCGTGGGTACGCCCACGAGCCGAGTTGATAATATAGAATAGAATATTCTTTATTGCACACAAGGATATAGCTTGAAAGTACAAAACATAGATGAAGGGGTGTATAGATAGGCGGCCTTATTGCTAAGGTAGCAACTTCTTCCAGGCAACCTTAGGGTACAAGAAAGTTGCATTGGAACTGTGGGGTGGTGCACACAAGAAAAACAGAATAGGATATAAGTAATCCTTAATCACATTATTGAACTCACTTGTATTTTTTGATGGCATTATGGATTCTTTCTGTGTCAGTGCCCATAAACTGATCAACGATCGCCCGATTTTTCAAAAACACGAGTGTGGGTACTCCTTGAATGTTGTACTTGTCAGCGACGTCGTGGCACAAATCTACATCTACCTATAAAAAAGTACTATATACTAGAGCATGTCATATTAGAGCAAACAGGTTCAAAATACCTAATAATTTATTTGAGAAACCGCTAAGCGTCTAAAATGTCTTCAATTGAAATGCAATACGGAAAAGCATGTTTCTTTTTAAATAAAAATAAAATCTGTAAATTGCTTTCTAAAGAGTATTTATTACGTACCAGCCAACTTTTTTATAATTTAAGTACCTACCTTTAATATTTCAACATCCCTTTCCCTCTCTTCTATTCCGTCTAGTTCCATATTCAGCCTCTGTCCAGCGTTATCGTCAGTAATAAAAAAAGCTAGAACTACCAGATTTTTTCCAGCTTCTGTTAACCGCCTGTTTAAATCATCACCGTCTTTGACGTAGGACCTTATTGTACTTAAATGTTCTGAACCACTAGAAGATGAAAAAGGCCTAGAAGTACAAAATTGTATTATTATGAATATGAAATCCGTATTGAATGTATGTATAACTGAATAAAATTAAAAACCAAAAAGCACGTGTATCATTCCATAGCTCCCAATTTCTTCTTAACATTTTTGTATATAATATTCATTCCAATATAGAGAATTTAATGATGCGTGGGATGGTGGCCACTTACAATAAAAGAATGAACAAACAATTATGGAATTTGAAAATGGAACTCTTTGGGAACATGTTACTTTTTAATTTGCGAGACTTTCATTTGTTTTTTCATTGTGACGTCCTTTCGAAAATTGTGTATCGCTCGCTATATTTAACTCGAGAACATTTTCGTTCAATTATTTTTTTAATGATTTTGGTTGTGGCTTAAGTCAACAAGAGAGTTGCCAGAGACTTCAATTGGCATTTGGTTATGAAGCACCATGACGCAAGTCTGTGTATTCGTGGTTTGGACAATTTAGACGTGGACGTGATCAGCTCCGAGATACGTGTAGGTCGATTGGCGACTGCGGTTACAGACTCTAATATTGACACCGTACGATACGACAACTTATTGAAACTGACAAAAAATACTTGTCAGCGAATTCGTGCTTTGCTAGGAATTGGAAAACATTTTACATGTGCATCTGAAGGTTCAAAAGCTTTGCACTCGATGGATACCGCATGACTTAACGGAGGACCAGACACGACTGCGTGTCCAGTGGTGCCGTAAAATGATAAAAAAGGACAGTCTTTGGCTATCTATAGTATCGTGACAGGTGACGAAACCTGGGTGTACTGCTTCAAAGCAATGGAGGGCATTGCTTCGAGGATGCTTTTCGTGAACTTATGGGCAAGCAAGTGTTGATGTACTAATCTGCAGTTATTGTCCTTTGATCTTCAAGCGATACTGTAGTTTAATGTCCTGATTTGCCGAAAAAAGAAGCAACCATATTTTTACCAATGACTAGACTGTAAGCTAGACGTGGAATTTTGGATGCGAGCAGAGAGCACCTCCGACCCCTTTAAAATTTAAGACAACAGAGACGAGCTCGGCCCTTGGCCCAGGTCAATACCATGAGGAGAAACTAGGTCGAGAGGAAGAATAAATCTAAAAATACCTACAAAATTTAATGTCGAAAGTTAACCTGAAGAACTGATATAGACTACCTATTTCAATTTTATCAACCATATTTAAAATGTTATACTTACAGATGCTTTTGGATAGTAATTTCCACTCTATCATTTCGGACGCTGTGGTAGGCTTGGAGTACTTTGCTGTCCTTCATAAATGTAAACCACGGAATCTGTGAAGCTTCGTATTTTTTAGCAACTTCTCCCAGTTTGGCTACGTCCACCTAACAATTATTAAGATATATTAGTCTCACTTACAACCTTACCAGTCGATATGAATGAAATCTGTAATAACCTCGTCAAAAACAAATTCAACATTATAGGGGATCGGACTACTTTTATTTTATTTTATAAATCCAAACTTCTTAGTTTCTGCTATCAAACACTAAAATAAATTTTGCTCTATCTTTAAAATTTACCGAGTTATAAAGGTTTGAAATTCAAGATTAGACAGAGAGGCACATACCCACTTGTGACGTCATTTGTTAGTAACGCCATAATCTCCATACAAAAAATCCTTTTTGAAAGAGACAGACATTGAAACTTTAAAAAATTACTGTAAATTCGTTTTTCAACTGATTCTGTTTTTTTCTTCGCGAATCGTCTGCTACTAATCTATATTTTAAAAATAATTAATAAAATATGGTAAATTTAGGAACAATCCGATCCCCTATTATATAGTTTTGAATTTTAATAGCAACGGTAGAGTGGCAATATGCGCTTCCAGTGCGCTCTGACGTTTAGTTCAAAGTTCTTTAATCGTTAAAAAGATAATTTAAGATAACACTTATTTAAAATTCCTTCGTGAACACAGTAAGTAATATCAATGATCAGAACAGTTAAATCGTATTTTTTTTTTGTAAAATATTACTAGATTCTTATAATTAGGTTAGGTAATAGGTTAGATTAGATTAGTCCGTCAGTACCGTCTTGAATTTCGATATAATAAACTTGATCAGCCGAGCTCGAAGCAATGCTCCAAGACCTAAGCGCAGCGAGCCTTGAGGTTGGACTTTCAATGAACCGTACTACGAAGACACAGCTCATGACTAATAGCACAAAACATGTGGTCGAGGTAGACGGGCAGGTAGGAAACAAATAAAGCGCTATGCTACGTTGAATAATTAACAAAACGTCATAATATAGGAATAAATAAAACCCTTTAGGTCCAGAAGGACCATTTCCCAAAACGTCCACTTCCCAAAACATCTACTTCTCATAACGCCCACTTCCAATAACGTCCACTTCCCATAACGTCCACTTCCCATTACGTCCACTTTTCATAACGTCCACTTCCTATAACGTCCACTTCCCATAACGTCCACTTTCCCGAAAACAGTCCTTTAAGTATCAAACCTATGATATGAACATAGTTAATTAATTAAAAAAAACATCGAGAATATGAGCTAAGTATAAAAAACAATACAGGTAACGCACCACTAGAATGACGAGTGAATTCTGATACTTCTTGGTTTTTGATATCAGATTCATCAACATGTTATCACTGCGATGGACACCGAGAAGGAAGAAAGCTATCAAAACTAGTTTATTGCCAGCCTCATTTATCTGCTTGTTCAAGTCTGCTTCTCCTTTGCTATATTTGACTAGGTTTTGGTCATCTTTGCCTGGCCGAGAGTGACTCATACACTCGGGTGTCGCTGTCGCTAAAGTGTTGGATTCTACTGGAGAAATCAGTTTAAAAGGACTGGGTTTTTGGAAGTTGTTTTTCATGTTGACCTAGAAGGGAAACGCAAAATATAAACAAAGTACATAGAAAAAGAAAATATGTTAAGGATTCTTTACTTATACAGGATGGAATTTTTTAATGCCACCTAAAGGGAAAGAAATTTTAAAAAGAAATTAAAGGAAAAAAAATTAGAGTAGGTACTAAACAATGGAAGGATTTCAGTTAAAGGAAACATTAAAAAATTAAAAAATATTGGTTTCTCACTTTAGTGTTGCAATCCACGCGTACGAGAAGATTGATATCGAACCAAGCTCAGACATGTATTTTAGGATCAGTCTTCAAGTTAGACTGAGCCATAGAACTGCATGAACCCATGGCCACTAGCAAAAAGTTAATACCTAAACTTAAAAAATGGGTACAGCGTACTTTATCACATAATAAATTATTAAATTAAATTAATTAATTATTTATTTAAAGTATTTTATTTCTATTTTCATAATATCTAAATTTTGACAGTCAAACTGGGCTTCCTTTTGAGGATTTAAAGAGTAAAAAAAACTAGCAAAAAGCTTTTATTTCGCTTCTGTTCTTGAAATTATATTTTTTTCTAATAACGTTACAAGATAACCGTTGAACTTTGTCACAGAATATAAGGCAGCACTAGCATTTTTATTTTTTATCAGTTCCGCCCTCTCATTGGGTAATAGTTGTTGTCAAATTTTGTTAGACCAATCAGAATTGGTAAATTTAATAAAAGTATGTCAGAGAACGCAATACCTGTTCACTTATTGGTTAATTTTCATTCTGTCATTTCATTACAGGACGTCTAGTTAGTGATTGGTGAATCAGAAAAATTGTCGACATTTTGCTGTTTGGCACAGTCTCCGCGTGTTCTGCTGGTCGGATTTTCACCGAAAAACCTTGAAAAAACGTGAGTATTCCTATTATTTCATATCATAAAAGTTTACAAAATCCACTTACACGATACACCAATTGTTTTCTTTAGTTTAACTGTAAGATTCATCGCGTCGTAGTTCTAATAGGAGCATGCAAGGATGACCTTGTGTTGTAGCGATTTTGATTGATTTTTTACTTGTTCTAATTGTTTCTCGTTACAAAACCACATAGATAGGTCTTGCCACTCGAAATAGCTTGTTTTCGTTTAGTAGCTTTTGAGAATATTCAGGAATATGATTACCCATTTTTTAAACGGGCATGATTCTACAACAAATAATAGTTCCAATTATCATAATCCAACCAAGAGAATATGACGTCAGCCACTGTTCTATAAGTAATACCTGAATCACTTACTGACAATGTCAAATTACAAGTAAGGTCAGTTTCATTCAGGTAAGGTAGATGTATGACTTAACATTTAAGTACATAGGTAGGTAGTTCAAGTAATCAAGATTGTATATTTACCTCCTTTTTTCTTTGGTATAGTTCAATGAGGCTAGAAATATTCCAGTCAGCCAACACCCTTAAACTGATATGAACTCACCTGGTTAAATTCTATTTATTTATTCAGAAATCCTGCCAGGAGCCATTATTTTCACATTGAAGTTTGACATCTTATGTTAAACTACAGTTTTTTTTATTAATCTATTACAGAACATAATACTGTTAGACTTGTGTCACCCCCAAAGTCCACCCGAGACAATTATTAGTTTTCAAACAATTGCTGTCTAAAATAACATCTAAAAACCTTGTGACACTAATCAATCAGCATATTGCAGTCCACTGCTGGACGTAAGCCTCCCCAAGGGCACGCCAAAGCGCACGATCGTCCGCTTTCCTCATCCAGCCACCACCAGTGACCTTCCTCAGGTCATCAGTCCACCTGACGGGGGGGCGCCCCACACTAAATTTCCCGAGACGTGGTCTCCATTCGAGAACCCGTGACACCAATGTGTGAATGCAATTATAAACCTAGAGGTGGGATCTTTTTTCAAGGACCTTATACTGGTTTACCTCTTAAATTGAAATGCGAACAGGTCTCTAAATACATATATTCATATTAATTTTAATTCCCAATTTCTATTGGCTTTCTCTTCTACATTGACTAGTTTACCCTTTAGTACCTACATTACAAGTCTTTGTTTGACCTGTCATGATGATAAATAATAAGAACACATCGTACCAAACAGATTCATCTTTTAATTTTTTATAATTCTAACTTAAGTCTGCGGGATCAAGTAATGATCCCAGTCTGGACTGTACTTGGTGCAGGATATTTCGATGGCTATCCAACTCAGCCACCATTATATATATCCCTATCATGATGATAGGGACTAGAGCCCTTCTTTACAGATTCCGCCATTGTGTTAGTGAACTCACCCGAAAAAATGTAATGACGGATCTAAGTGATGTAATAAGTTAGTTATCCTATGGAAATAAATAATTTTGACTTTGACTTTGCCTAGTACACTGTGGACTATTTGCGCCATAAAGGAAACGCCATATTCTTCAAAAAATTGAATTGACTATCTTGATGCTTAAGCTATTTCGTGTAATGTCATTATATTTTTTATTTACAATATTTAGTTGGCGGTATGTAAAAACCTGTCCGTGCTTAAAAATATACTTGCAATACAACAATATGGATGCCTACAAGTTTATCACAACTGTGACAAACATGCACATTGATAAATCATAGTAAATAGTGATCAGATTGCTTTTATCTATTCTATTCTAAACAATACCTTAATCATCCCCAAACACTGCTGTAATTTTCTTCATTAATTAAATACAAAATAATTGACCCAAATAAGTAGCCCTTTGACATTCAAAATGATCATGTGACCATTTACTTACATGTTCATGTTTTTTTTTTTTAATTCATTTATTAAGAATACAAAAACTGGTGGCAAAACAATGCATTCTGCCAAGCAGCATGCAGTTTGTTGGCAAATTTTTTGCTCTCAATCATAATCTTTATGCTAACATTTAGGTAGGTACCTAGCTATATCTATACCTATAATCATACGACACGTGAATGCATCTTACACGTTACTGATAAAGAACTTTCTAAGACAATTTATGATGTTTTTTTCTTAGCTTAGGCAATATATACCTATTTATGCGCGAGCCATAGTAATTGTTCGCTCTGTATAGCTCCGCAAAAGGTTCGACTTTCCTTCTGGTTGGCTTAACTTGTTTTTTATACATACTCACATATGTATTAAAATGATTTACTACTAAGGAACACTTTACTTTGTTTAATATAGTACCTATAGTGAGTTTCCTTGTTAGCAATCAAGTGTGGGACACCGTTTTGCTATAGCCAACATGTTGGGTCCTTTCTCGTATTTCAACAATATGAAATATAACGGCCCAAAAAAAAAAATACGCCGTTACATTGCTACCTGACAGAAGAACAAATAAAAAAACTGCCTTTTTTATAATGATTTATGATTAGATCACTATTTAACAATAAAGACGAAAGTCTTTAACCAGTGTGTGTTGCCAGTGATGACATACGGATCAGAGACGTGGTCGCTTACAATGGCCCTCATAAAAAGGCTCAAAGTCACCCAAAAGGCTATGCTCGGAGTTTCCCTGCGAGATCGAATCAGAAATTATGAGATTCGCAGGCAAACCAAAGTTGCTGACATAGCCCGAAGAATTGCGAGACTTAAGCGGCAGTGGGCGGGGCACATTGCACGGAGAACCGACGGATGCTTCGGCAGAAAAGTTCTCGAATGGCGACAACGCACTGGAAGACGCAGCGTGGGTAGGCCCCCCACAAGGTGGACCGACGATCTGGTGATGGTCGCGGGAAGCCGCTGGATGCGGGCAGCGCAGGACCGGTCGTTGTGGAGATCCTTGGGGGAGGCCTTTGTCCAGCATTGGACGTCTTTCGGCTGAGATGATGATGATGATGATGATGATTTAGCAATAAGGACACCCATCTGTACACTCTACTTGTCTGTGTTTCTGTTGTGTATTTCTTGTGCGCAATAAAGTATCTATTCTATTCTAACTTATAGTGATTGCTCTCAACTAGTAACTATAAATATTCTGGCCAATATAATCCAACCAAAATGGGCAAAACATTCCTCATCGCTCATCTTTTCTAAAATACTTAAGAAATAAAATATGGAATAACTATATAACTATTGGATAACTGGCTATTTGTAAATGTCTCTATTGTCTCTTGTTACAGAATAGAAAACGTAAGATTAAGATAGCGATGGGCGGGTTTCTCTCACGGTACATCATTTTACTTTTGTTTTTAGTTTGCTTATTTTGGGAATATAATAATAATAATGACAATGCTATGGCGCGAAATTAACTAAAAATGTCAAAGCTAACCAAACAATACACGTCGTAGAACTGTTTACGTAAATATTATTTTAATTAAAAATGATAAATTGTCGTGAGCAGGTAACCCTGACTGCAGTCAGGGCCTGATAGCGCATTGCATAATTCTGTCTTACATTACAGAATAGGTATATCTATGAAACCTTACTTTAGATTCTGCACAGATGACGAGGAGACCCCGTTTCACATTCTGTATGAATATGATGCCCTTGTCAATAGTAAGGGGCTGGAAGGAAGCCCAGACTGAGACCCATATCGACCATCAGCTTCTTCAAAGCAAAAATATACAACTGAAGGGTTTACTACAATAGACCCTAAGTAACTAGTTGTGATCATTGGGACTATAATATGTGCCCAAACACTTTCCAATCCTACTAATATTAGGTTACGCCCTGTAATAGGATATAGGCTACTTTTTACCGCGGGAAAACACTTAATTCCCACGGGAAAACTCATTTACCGCCGGGTGAAATCGCGGGCGGAAAGCTAGTAAAATAAAATTTTAGTTCAATGAAAAGGGGTACAGTTTTAATTCAATTAAAGATTCGACCCGTACATAGTTAATAAATAAGTGAAGTTAAATCAATCAATCAGCCTATTGCAGTCCACTGCTAGACGTAGGCCTCCCCAAGGGTACGCCAAAGCGCACGATCACCCGCTTTCCTTATCCAGCCACCACCAGCGACCTTCTTCAGGTCATCAGTCCACCTGGCAGGGGGGCGTCCCACACTACGTTTCCCGAGACGCGGTCTCCATTCGAGAACCCGTCTGCTCCAACGCTCATCGGTTCTGCGACAGACGTGGCCAACCCACTGCCACTTCAGCTTGCTACACTTCTGGACAATATCCACCACCTTGGTCCTCTGCCGAATGATTTCGTTTCGGAATTTATCCCGTAGCGAAATACCAAGCATAGATGCTATGCTTGGAAGTTAAATAAATGCTTATAATCATAAAGTACACTAAAACCGCACTGACTATTGACGCTTTTAAAATATGTCTTAATAACAAAATACTGTAGGTATGACAAACGATACCTAGGTATAACTGGTCGGTCATAATATATCATGGGTACCGATGATAAATACACACAAGTCACGCATATTGATTGCCTAGCTACCATCACATTACTAATTTGATTACTAAACTTGAATATCTTTTAAACTTTTAAGTAATTAAATGTACAATGGTTGGCACCTACTCAACTATTTCGGTTCTTAACAATTGTTTTTTTTTTCATTGGAAAGCATTTTAATTAGTGGAATCTCATTTATTATTTGCTATGCTACCGATAAAAGATATAAACACGTCCTATTATTTATTAAATCTTCAATAGTCGAAAGGGAACCAAAATGTCTTTGTAAACTCATTTTTGAATTAAAATAGTACATTGTTATACGAGGGGTGAATGTAACTTATGAAAGTAACTTAGCGCGGAGACGGGGTTTGGGGCCTGAGCGTAGCGAGGGCCCTACGAGGCACTAAATAAGTCTTTAACCCATGGTAAACACTGTGCTTTTCATTACGAATACAAGGAAAGTAAAAATAAAAACACGAATTAGCTAAAGAAAAAATGAGTGACTTCCATATCTGAATCAGATGAACTCATTGTAAACAAAAGCCTACAACTCGAGAAATAAATGATAATCGGATTGTTGCTTTCCCGCCTATTTTTTATTTTTTTATGTTTTGAGCCATTATTTTTAATTTCCATCATTGAAAAATTTTAAATATTTTGCCCAAATCTATTTTATTTTAAAGAAATAGTTGAAAGTTAATTATAATAAAGTCATTTAAAAAATATATATTCTTTAATGAATACTTAACTTTATGTTATTACAATTTAACAGTGCGCTGTAATTGAGTGGCTGTATAGAAAGATGGAACATAGTTCAATAGAAATGTGAAATAAGAACCAGTTTTTTTTTTAAATAATTTGCCATAATGAATGAATGACAGCTGTCAGTTGAAAGTGATTCTCCCTCCGGGCTGAAAAGTATTACCTTATCCGCTCCTCAGGCAACTTCCGAACTACTTTCAGGGTAATGAAAAATATTTTAAACTACTTTGCTTGTCACTCGTTCGTAGTCATCAAAGGTTCTACCAAGAGACAAATAAATTATTTGTAAAATATAATATCAGGCTTACACATACGTTACAATAAGTAGCTACATACTTAGGGCATACTGAAAGTTTCTGGATTCTGATAAATAAGACTAGATATAAGACTTAAGATACATTTATTGTTTTTCAAAGTATATTCCCTCGCAATTAACGCATTTTTGCATTCGCTGAAATCACTGTACAAAGCAGTAGGACCAGTCTTCCTTAGGGACCTCTTCAATGGCTTCATGGAACGCATTCACCGCCGATTCAGGGCTCGTAAAACGTGTGCCTCTAAAGTTTTTTTTTTTAATTTTTGGAAACAAAAAGAAGTCGCAAGGTGCGAAGCCCGAGCAGTAAGGCGGATGCGTCAACATTTGAAGCCTTCAAATAGGTTTCTGTTTACTTAGCGGAATATGAGGATGCGTTATCGTGGTGAAGGAGGACATTGCTTCGAGGACGCTTTTCGCGAACTTTTTCTAAGACTGGGCAAGCAAGTGTTAACGTATCAATCTGCAGTCACTGACCTTTGACCTTCAAGCGATACTGTAGTGTAATGTCCTGATAAAGATAAGGACCAAAATATTTATTTGCGAGAATACATGTTGGTAGATAAACAAGGTCAAGTATCAATGTAATCTACCGAACGCAGTCGGTGTGCAAATATTTATTGGTTACTTAAATATACCTTAACTTACATCATAGTGCTACTGACTTGCCGAAAAAAGAAGCAACCATTTTTTTTTGCTAATGCTTCGACTTTTCACGAATACACAGAGCTGCGACAAGTGCTTCATCACCAAATGCCAATTGAAGTTTCTGGCTCTCTTGTTGGCGCCACAACCAAAATCATAAAAAAACATTGAAAGAAAATGTTCACGAGTTAATTTTATTTTGATAGCGACACACAATTTTGTTACAATGAAAAACATTTGTTTGACAGTCTCGCAAATTGTTCCCAAAGAGTTCCATTTTCGAATTTCATGATTGTTTTTTTCATTCTTTTATTCTAAGTGGCCAGATCCAGAGACTTTAGTATGCCCAAAGTATATGACGAACAATATTAGTAATCATGTTTTTGTATTTGAAATTTCCTCATTTCAAACCGCATTTCTTTGAATTTTAATAAAAATAAAAAATTAATAAACATTTCTGAACGAGCTGAGAATATTCTGGAATCTGTGACGTCATTATAAGTATTTCACAATATGGTTTTATTGTATGTAGTAGAGGAAACAATCTCAATATGCGAACACGCGCCTTATTCATAATTTAAAAATCACTGTATGACGTCATCGCCATTTAGTGACACGTTCACAACATGGGTATTACATTTAGTTTTTTTTCTTACATAACGTAATTAAGTATACAACTGGTTCCCTCTCATGGATATTTAACCTTATAAAAGAAATAAACTTCTGAGAGATGGGCAGCGACTAAAACTTCGGATTACATTGGCCCCGATTCGGGAAGTCATGCTGTAATTCTAATACTAAAATACGACCAATGAAAGAGAGGTGATTTATTCAGATGAACGAATGATATTATTTTGAATGAATGATAACCTAAAATTAGGGCATAGCTGTCAGATTAAGATATTTTTAAGTGGGACGTTTTACGTGCTCTCTAAATTTGTGCAAGTAAGATGGTTGGCACGTTCGCTACAAGACTAAGTGTGCGCTCGCTGTGGAGAAGAACGGCTAGAAGAAACTTCACAGGACTCTTCTTTACCTATTCATTTGTTACATTGCTAAGCTAACTGTAACCATATTTTTCATCTCAGTCGCAACTTCCAACTCAAACTTTTTGGTTGTTGTGTCGATGGGTTTCTTCAAGGATAGCGGCTTCCTGCGACCTTCACCAGATCGTCAGTCCACCTCCGGCCTGTCCACGCGCGCTGGTTCGATCCCCACCACGTACTAAACTTTTATTAATGTGAAGCCGACCAACCCGCACTGGGCCCGTGTGGTCCACTAAAGCCTGATCGCTTTTAGGCTCGCCTTCCTTTGTAAAGACAAGTAATATACCGCGCTATTTACTGAATAAGTTTTTTTTTTATAAAAGTTAACGTCTCCTTCTCCGCCATTTGTCCGTTATAAAATGAGTTATTCTTTTTTATTTATTTATAGATCGGTCATGAGTTCGACAGCAGTTGGGTCGAAAAAGGCTAGTCCAGGTCATTCTCCGCGCAACAGTGATGGCGGACAAGGGTGACGTTTTCCCTGTATTTTTCGCCGTAGATTCTTGAATTAGGAGACTAGTGCCCATTTATCATTCATTCGTTCGTTCATTCTTTTGTTTTCATTTTAGTTAATTATTATTGTTTTAATTTATTTTATTGTTTAAACCGTCCATTCGACAAAGGCGCGTGGGTTGACCGTATTTATTTATGTATTTAATTGTTCTTTTTATTAAGGCTAGACATTCAAAGTAATAGGGGATCGGACTACTTTTTTTATATTTTATAAATCCAAACTTCTTAGTTTCTGCTATCGAACACTAAAAGATTTTTTCTTTAAAATTGACCGAGTTATAAAGGTTTGAAATTCAAGATTAGACAGAGAGGCACAATACCCACTTGTGACGTCATTTGTTAGTAACGCCCACGGAGACAAATACAAAGAGGAGCTGCCGTAAGACGTTTTCTATATGATAGCGGGGGTCGCCATTGGGAGGGGGTGCGGGGAGATGAAGTTCTGCTAACCATCTAGCGGTCAATAGTAAAACTAGCTTTGCAGCTAGACACTAATGAACCGTACTTAATTTTGCTATTACACACAAGATGGTTCTGTTCGTTAGTTCGTTACGCTGTATAATGTTGCCAGGCAAGTAAAAAAACAAAAAATTCGGACCATTTTTTAAAAATTGATATCTCTCTTCTTTTTTTATTATGTAATCGTTTTTAATGTAGGATTACCTTATAATATGAGCAATTGTGATATTCAGGATGGCCCAACTATAAGACATAAAAAGAGCTGATAAGAAGAAGATCTCTTAATTATCCTGTAAATTTAAGTGTGCAATAAAGAATATATATATATATATATATAAAGAATATATTATATAAAAAGATCTGTTCAATTTTATTTATTATCATCACTTACTTACTACCAAGTATAAGGAAACATCCTTGACCAAAATGTGATATTTTGATGTCATGTATTCAATTATATATATTGAGTAAGTTCATCAATATTATCTGCATTATTTAATTGTACGCTACAAAAATAAATATTTTATACAAATATATTTTTTTAGATTCCATATCTGGCCACCCAGCTTACTATACAAAATACATGAATGAATGAACATGAACGAAACAGGTCATATAACCTTCTACAGTCAAGAAGTTATTCTACTTGGCGATAGATGGCGTTGCTATCGCCGAACTTTCTCGAAGGAATAAGTTACGAGCATTAAAATTTGCATTAAAAAAATACATACGAGTGAAATTATGTCTTTTTTTCATTAGAAATAGTTGTATTACTCGTACTGTTGCACGATACAACACAGCATATAATTTTTGCGTCACTAATTTCAATTAAAATGGTTGTAATCAAACCAAGTCATATTCGTGTCGTATCCATAAAATCAAAAGTAACACTGACAGAAGCGACGCCTGGTGGTGAATAGCTAGTAGTAAGAGTACTTAGTCCGCTATGAGACGGGACTAAGTTGCTTGTGGCACTTCCTCTTTGTATTTGTCTCCGTGGTAACGCCATATAATCTCCATACAAAAAATAGTTTTTGAAAGAGACAGACATATTGAAACTTAAAAAATCACTGTAAATTAGTTTTTCAACTGATTCTGTTTTTTTCTTCGCGAATCGTCTGCTACTAATCTATATTTTAAAAATAATTCATAAAATATGGTAAATTTAGGAACAGTCCGATCCCCTATTACTCATCTTAGGGGGCGTGGCTAAAAAGGCTCCCGGCCAACTGAGTGAACGGGGTGAGTGAAGCGATGGGATAGATGATGAGCACGCGCTCGAAATAAAATGACGTAAACGACATCACACGTTTTGCTTGTTTATTGGAAAACTACTTACTATTTTTTTTATATATTTTTTACAAGTGATTGCTTTTTCGGGAATAATTTTTAACAGTCCAGAGATAAAATGAAAAAGGTAAATGTTCAGAGCAATGTTTGCGAGCTTTTTCTATTAAAAAAAAATCTACTATCGTGTTTCTGAGATTGTACGACTAAAGAAAATACGAATTAAAAATGTCATACCCAAAAATCGATATTAGGAAATCCTTTAGCGACTTGTTACTGCACCTTAATTACTAGCGGTCCGCCCGTGGCTACGCTCGCGTTGTGTAAGATTTTCCCGTGGGAATAAATTATTCCCGTAAAAGTGTCCTATGTGTTAATCCAGGGTACAAACTATCTCTATTCAAAATTTCATCCCAATCCGTTCAGTAGTTTTTGCGTGATAGAGTAACGAACATCCATACATACAAACTTGGAAGGATGTACAAGTTGAACTAATTATTACTACTTAGCCCGCTCCGCTTAGTTAAGTTTTCGAGTTTTCATATTCAGTCAGAGTCGGTTTGCTTGTCCATGCTATGATCAAAGAATCTTATATTTGCACTGAAGAATCCCCGAACTTTTGAAATTTATTTATTAATTTATTTTAATTGAGCAATGTGACCTGTAGATGAAAACAGCTTCAGCGGTAGACTTTGTAAGCTGGCAACCCCCATAACTCCGTCATTTTTTTTAATTTCCAAAAACTGACAACTGAAAAAATTGATTAATTTATTGAACCTGCTCACAAAATTTCACGAGAATCGGTTGAGACACGCGACCCGTAGAGTGGAACAAACAGACAGACACACACACACAAACAGACATACAAAAGCAATTTTGGCCAAGCTGAAGCAGAGACGCTTCGCTCGCTCGGTCAATAATTTTAACATTACCCAATCACGTTATAAGGCTCCAAGAACGAACTGCATAATATACTACTTTATTTAACCAACGAATTATCTACCTATATATTAAAACATGGATGGCATATATAATTCGTTGACTTTATCCTTTAAATAAAAATGTTTTTTGTAAGACGATCTAAGTTTCCGTTAAGGCGACTTGGACTCTGGAACAATTACTAATATTTGTCTCTGAATACAAAAATCGCTAAAGTACTCATTTTTGACATTTCTAAAAACAGGCTTAGTTATCGTCTGAATGTCGCCCTAAGCCACTTATCGAAAATAAAAAACAAATCCCTTCGGCGAACCATATTGGGTGGGATTGATCAGCGTCCTGAGTCTGGGAAGTCCAAATCAAAATTCACCAATGGGATAACAATAAAATGAAAACAACTGACTAATCGAGCTTTTATTTTGTTAAATGTCGGAATCAGATCTGTAATGTTTTTGTATGGAAAGTCCAAAACAAATGAGTAATGCAGTGGTACGCCACGTGATCTACGTTTGCGATACGCGTGCGATGCGACATTTTTCAGTTCGAATTGTTGTAAATATAATAATACTTATGACGTTAAAATAAGCTGCAGACTATCTGACTTCAGTTCAATATATTTTCCTGTAGTGACGACGATATTAATATAACAAGCGTAGGTAGTGTAATGGCTAGACTCCCCCCCCGTCCCATACGGAAGACGCGGTTCGATCCCCACCACGTATCAGTGCGTTTCCTAATTTCGACGTTCTCGCGGTAAAGGAATAACATTGTGAGGAAACCTGCACACACCTGCGTAGAAATTCAAAGGTTGTGTATGAAGTCGACCAATCCACACTGGGCCAGCGTGGTCGACTAAGTTGGGGATGTATATGAGCTGTTTAACAGCTATTATGTCCAAGCGAGCAGCGATCTGTCAACCGAGCGATTTGATCACAAAATTTCATAGGAAATAACTGTGTTCGAGTGCCATATCGATTAGGTCACCTAGTTTACCCTCTAGCTAGGTCGTCTAGGTCGTGGGGTCAGGTAAGTAGTTTTAGGAATCTGTCACGTAGGTCAACAATTTCCACCTATCAAGCTTTTTCTGGGTGTGTAGGTAAAGCGTAGGTGGAGACGGTATTTTAACTAAAAGATAGATGTTACACGAAAGACGTATTTATTTTCATTTGCTAAGATCTTTTCACACGCGCAGTCTAACCTAGAATCCGCTCTTTTATCTCATGTCAAAACTTATCTTCCTAATTCAAATAAATCTAAATGTTTACGGCCAGCAACAGCCAAAGAGGCAAAGAAGTATAGGTATGTGCGATATTAGGGTATAGGGTATAAATGTGTATCAGGCTGGCTGAGAGACTACCTAGTGAGATTTGAAGATATCTCGATTACTCTACGTTTAATTAACAAATTTGTATGTCGGCGTAGTTATCATCATTATTGACACTTTTAATCACATCATTTAATAATAATAATAATAAAATAATTTATTTCTCATCACAAAAAGCAGCTTAAGATAGTTACGCAACTAGCTATGAGTAATTACAAAGAAAGCTTGATTGTGAGAGACTGGTGCCTGAGATAAGTCCAGGTCTTGAGTTACAGGCCACCAGGTTCCCACTCCACAGATTAATGTAGATTAATGTATTAATTTTTTTTTCATATTTTTACCATATTTTATGTTAAGTAAGACATTGGTTGAAAAACGGCATAAATAGTTTCATACAAACAAGTGTCTTCGGTTATTTAATCTTTGGTTCATTTTTTTGTGACGAAAAATTTTTGTATTTCGCTAAAAATTACAAGAATAGAATACAATTATTGCACACAAAATACGGAAATACAGACAAGATGTGTACAGTTAGGTGGCGTTCTTGCTAAGGTTTTTATTTATTTCAGAATTCTGAGATATACGTAATCCTTCTGAAATCACGAATAAACTATTCAAAGGATGACTAATCCTGGTTTCCCCAAAGCAATAAAATTTACCACGAAAATAACCTTCAGCTTAAAACAATGTCAAAGAGAGTGATATTGTTCACTATTTTGTGCAGCAGGTACCTATACCCGGGTTACTATAGGACGAGCTCAGACAGCTTCAAAATTCTTCATACGACATTAATAACTTTTTTTAATATTCAGTTTAAAAACCATATTAGCTAAAAAAATAAAAGAAAAGTAACTTCACCTCTTATTTTATCATCATACAGTAATTTTACTTAATAAATAAACGAAATAACTTTGTTTGTCTTTTTTGGACGAGGCTACGGCTCGCAACATAATATCGATAACTTTTTTGGCATAAAAAGAAACAATCGTGGCCGCCTAGGCTGGCGCTTTAGGGTGGCAAAGTCGACCAATTCCTAGCTGAGGCCCGGTTTCCACCAAAGCGAGATGTATTTGAATAACCAATCAGATTCGTTATCTCCACATCTCTCCGCTTAGCTTCAATAACGAAATCTGATTGGTTATTCAAACACATCTCCTCTCCTCTCCGCTTTGTCTGGCTGACCCTGATAATGCAAATAATTTCTGCGAAAAAAACCTTACGCGACCGGCGACATATGTGGGGAATTAAAAATTAGACAGTGTACAACAACAAAGAATCGCGGACTATTAGAAACATTTAAAAGCCGTTCTCAAGATGATTTCATAACGAACAGCATTTATTTTTATATAGAATACATGGGCATATAAACTATATATTATTTATGCAGTAAAAAAAAAACACCCCTTTCATGTTTATTATTTGGGCACACTGCCCATGATACGACACGAAGTGACTCACTGCGTAGCTAGAAAATATTATGACGTCATGGTTTGACATGAACGTGACGTCACTCTGTCTATAAAACTGATCTACTCTTCACTTCATACGCCAGTCCTATACCAAACAGTGCGACGGTTACACGTACCAAAGCGTAGCGTTTGATCGCTTGTGAATAAAATAAAACGTCTGTGATAAATACTGGATATATTTCAAAAGACTGATAAATTATTTATAAAGTAAGTTTCTCAGTTTTTGTTTTTAATTCATTCATTGGTATAAAACTAAGCGTCAGGAAAACGTGACCGGTTTTTCCACTCATAAGATTACAAATACTAAAGTATTATTATATTGCTGTGTTGTAGGATAACTTTAATGATCGAATTAGACTGTCGTTTCATTGAAATGATAAAAGAAGCGTTGTTGGCGTTATGAAGTGGTCTTAGATAAAGATAAAAAATGTCTTTATTCGAAGTAAGATTTAACAAAATCATTTTTCGTCGTCAAAGCTAGGAGGACAAAAGAAGTTTGTCCTTGGTTGGCACGTTCGCTACAAGTGTACGCCTTCTGTGGAGAAGAACGTTCCCGTTTCACAAAGCAACAATTTACAAGTAACAAGTTACAATTTGATATTCATTGCGTAGCTAATTCGCCTAAACTGAAGCCCTTAATCTCATTGTCTACGCAATGTACATCGGATTGTACTTGTAATTTGTAACGTAGCTTCGTGAAACGGCCCCCAGAAGAAACTCCCTGTGGAGTTGAAATAAAAATTAAAATAAATGAAATAAAAATAATAATAAAATAATTGAAATAAATGAAAAGTACAAAAGATACGAGTCCTGTGACTAGTATCTTTTGTACTTTTCATACTTACTCGTACAATAGTCTTATCTGCACCACACCCGTTTGTATTATGATGAGAGCCTACCTATGACCTTATTTTTCGGTAGGCTCGAATATTAGTAGGTACATATTTTTAGCTGACTGAAGATAAAAAAGGATGTTTAAAGTATCGTTTTTTTTAGTAAACTCGTGTGAAAATTAAGTCTTCTTAAGGTTAGACAACAGCTGGCAGTGGCGCCACCAATTGAAATAAATCATTTACTATGCGAGCCAAATAAGAATAGGATGGGATTAGCTGCTAACGTCATAGCTTAACTGAATTTTCGTACTGCCAGCAAAAATAATTGAGGTCCTCATTGTTTAACTTATAATATAATTATTAAATAATGGAATGTTGATATGCCGTGCTATTATTCTGAATAGATAAATAAATATATGCAAATCACGATTGCGGTTTGACAGTACTATTCTTATTTGGCTCGCATAGTACTTATTGCCAGTGACTTCGATCGAAATTATTACATATGTGTTTAACAACAATAGAAGGGTTACAAATATATTTTAATTACTGTTTTATAATCCTAAATATAATAATCAATAAGTTATGTTAGTCGTAACTGTTAAAACTTTTGGCAGTTACGGCTTATATAACTTATTGATTATATTTAGGACTAAGTATACTTAAAACAGTAACTAAAATATATTTGTAACTCTTCTATTGTCATTAAACACATAATGATTTCTCCCTACTCTTCCCGTGGGTGTCGTAAGAGGCGACTTAAGGACTACACAGGGAACGGGCAGCGCTCTCTGATACAGTAACCTTTTCTGCGATCTCCAACCCGCCTGCCAAGCGTGGAGATTATGGCAAAACTAAACACTTAAGTGGAGAAGGCTCATAGTCCAGCAGTGGACTGTAACGGGCCGTTGATGTTGTGACATAATAATTTCAATCAAAGTCACTGACAATAAGTAAATGATTTATTTCCATTGGTGGCGTTACTGCAGCTGATGATTAACCTAAATAACCTTGACCATGACTTACTAGGTTACTTATCTACGTCGTGACCTTCGCCTGTTGTTTTTTTCTTGTCTCCGGTCATGGTATGAACACCGCTCATTCCAAGATTGTATGTGTTTTATCGCATTTAGTATTTGAATTCTTTTTCCTAGATTTTATAAAGCCGGTTTTTCTATCAATCGAGTCTTTTCGTAGACAAAGCATATCGTCATATTTGCAGATTTATATTAGATGCAGGTTGCAACATTTATAAAATATGTATCTGTTATTTGAAAAGAAATAGATGTAAAATATGATCCATCAATTTATTTAAACTCAATTTTGTAATAGACATTTACACAATGTAGATTTTTTATTCATTTTACAAAATGAAATTAAAAACCACTAAAATAGTCGTGACAGTAATACCCAATTAAAGATGTCGAGCAATATCTGTTTTGGCACTCATTCAAGAATCTGTTCTGTATATCGATTTACTCGTATCACCATGAGTAATGTATTTGAAGTAATGTTTCTGATTCGACTTTGTTTTAGAGAACTTACACAATAAATACAATATTTTTGAATCGTAGAAAATAACCAAAAACGTAAACCACATGCAGCAGGACACTGGCTTTTTTTTTCGTATCAGTAAGGTTAGCATTCGTGGAGTAGGTCAAGCGGCACATAATTGCTGGTTATCGTACATCGAATGAGTAATTCTGGGCAATGAAATTTGTAGCAAAAATATACAATTTCTTCCTAATAATGTTTATCAAATTCTACATTATTTATATAATGTACTTCATGTAGCTCTGCGTATTTCTGTTTTAAAACATATTTGTTTCCTTCTTATATGCCTAAGTGAGCAACTTAAACATATTATATTAAATTAAACATCCTATTTAATGACTTTCATAGATTTTATAGAAGAAACATTAATTCTTGCCAACATTAGTGTTATAAATCGATTTTATCATTTAAAGCGCTTAACAATTTTGTGGCCCTCGACTGCCAACTAGTTAGAAACAATGTTTGGGTGGTAGTGTGCCTGCCTCTTAAACTGAGGGTTTCAAGCTAAAACATACTACAAGTATACACCAAAACATACAGCACAAGACAGTTAAAACTATGACGTTAATAAGTGACCTTATTAACGTTAGGATGCAGGAAAACAATAATTCGAAGTTAAACCGTAACTGTTCTTATAAAGTTAACATTCTTGTTTCCAGTTCGAGAAAGATGTCGATCCACATTAAGGACAGCGATGACCTGAAGACGCGGCTGGCGGAAGCTGGCGAGAAACTGGTGGTGATCGACTTTATGGCCACGTGGTGCGGGCCCTGCAAGATGATCGGGCCCAAACTCGACGAGATGGCCGCTGAAATGGCCGAATCCATCGTCGTGCTTAAGGTGAGGTGATCATCATCATTAGCCCTTCATTGCCCACTACATGCCTTGCCTTCTCTTTTTTTACCTTTGCGATCCTGTGCTACCTCAGCCAAGTCCTTCCAGCGACCCGCTCGATATCATCGACTCATCATCATCAACGGCCCGTTACAGTCCACTGCTGAACTATGAGCCTCCTCCTCTTAAGTGGAGGGTTTTGCCATAATCTCCACGCTTGGCAGGCGGGTTGGAGATCGCAGATTAAAATGTTTTTGTATCAGAGAGCGCTGCTGCCCGTTCCCTGTTCAATGTGTAGTCCCTAAGTCGCCTCTTACGACACCCACGGGAAGAGTAGGGGTTGATGACAAATGTATTCTACTCTGCCGTCACCACACGGCGACTAGTCGCATATCGATCATCGACTCACTATACCTTGATTTTTAATTCCGTGGAATTCTGACAGATCTCAGGTCGCTTGTCGCAAACCTTTTTTCACATGTACATTTCTGTTATCACTATTATAACAAGACAGGCAAATCATAATTTACGTACAATGCAATTATAAAAACAATTCCAGTGGCTTGTGCAAATTCTATTTGAATCATGTATGGTTTACGCTGTCCTTTTTTATCTGTGGCCACACAATACGAAATTAAATTGAAGTTTGCAATGAAGAATTGTTATTTTAATAGTATTACACTTTTATTTTTACGGTTCCATGCATTTATAAAAGCCTTTTTGCATTAGAAATAGAAATATTAACCAATTTTTTGCAATCTGCGGTTATTTGAAAATGATACTCGGCCTTATTAAACATTCTCCCACATTGAATGTAGTAACTTGAACAGATTACAACTTAAAAATAATATAGTCATCCAACAATTAAAAAAATGAAATTAAATGAAGGCTGCATAAAGTATGACTTTAAAATAATTCACTGTTTTTTTTATTTATCAAAACGTGATAATTTTGGTAACCTGTTTTCTGCCTGGCAATACATCTGTCAGAATTCCACGGAATTAAAAATCAAGGTATAGTCGCATATCGATCAAGTCCTCTTCCCCTGCCTAGGCCAACATTCTGAAGTTCATCTGCTATCTCCAAATCTCTGCTGCTTGATTTTTACGGTCCGCTTACCAACGTCTTGTACTTGTGAACCTTTGCAACTTCGTAAGTTGGCCAAGATCTTTGGGCCCAAACTCAACACGAAAGCCGTTTCCATCGTCATTCAGGAAAGAGGATATTCAGGAGAATACCAGTCAGGATTATAGACTTTTAGAAAAATAGGCCGAAATAATTGATTGAAAGTTCTCTTGAATAAGAGAGGAGAATAATTTAACGAGAGATGGTAGTTACGACGTCAACATTACGATCCAACTGAATTATGAATGACCCACTTTGCCTATTAAACTGAATTATGAATGACCCACTTTGCCATTAATTCATTTGAAACCGTCAAAACAATAAGGCGGCAAACTGTAACCGTCAAATTATGTTCAAGCGAATTTCGACCTACTTGTATTTGAATGAGTGGAATAAAATTATCTTATGGTGGGTCATGATTTAATTTGGTCGAGTGTACTTGTATTATAGTACGAATATTTAATCTTTTTAATAGTTGAGTGTAGTTAGAACTGTAACGTCAGGATATTCATGATTTCGAACACAATTGTATGTTGTTATCGAATAAATAAACGAATGAAATATTGGAGGTGCGCAGTTTCGACTTCCGTTCAAAAGATAAATTCTTGCGAAAAACGTAGTTGCTTTACTTATAGATTAATAGTACCTAATATACGGAGTGTAGAGATGACACCATTACAATTCAACTTGTTATCACCAATCGAAAAGTATCTTCCAACACGTGAGCTAGAATTACATGTTATCATCGCGAGACTGATAGCTACTTATCAAATGAAATAATTGAACAACAAATGATATACAGGGTAAAATGTCCACAAATATACCACATATTAACATAATTAATACGATAGTGTAGTGTTTAAACCAACAAACACCGCAGCGAACCGAGCAACATCGATTTTTTTTTTCTAACAGAGTAATTAGGACGGAGGGTGATGATTAATTATAGGCTGCATTTTATCGCTGAAAAAGTCGGGAATATCTTAAACAGTAAGGGCGTTTGCGCACTCATCCGTATCCGATTCTTATCCGGTCCGTTTTTATTCGTTAAAAAAACGGACGGTAAATTCACGTCTAGCGTTTGCGCACTCATCCGTATCCGATCCGGTTTTCATTCGTATTTGAGACGATATTGCATGATATTGTCGTAGTGATGTGCCGAGTCGAACTGATTGACTGAGCTGATCTCGACCATAATGCTATAGAAGCAAGAAGCGTTCATGGTCAAAGTGTTAACACTTTACCACTGACTGATGAGCAGTTGACTGTACTCTAGTATAGATTTCGGGTACTTATAGAATTCGAATACTAGGTTGATCTTTTTTAATTATATCTACTTGTGTAATGTAGATCCCGCAATAAAATCGCTCACATTACTCGTATAGTTCGTTTCACGTAAATAGAATCCTGGAGTCTCTTGTCTCGAGTGTGCATTCGATTATTTTTGTAACGAGTACCAAAATACTTGTTTATCAAAAAATAGTCAATTTGGCACATCACTAGCAGCGCGAGCTTTCCCGTCCCCGTACCTCACCCTTCATCCGTAAAAAAATCGTGTAGTGCGGGTACCTACAATTTGTATGGCGGCCACTTCGACTCGGTTTTGATCCGTAAAAAGACCGGAGTGAGAATTTACGGATCGAAAACGAACCGGATACGTTGGGTGCGTAAGCGTCCATACAATTACTAGGATTCGAATGAGAATCGGATACGGATGAGTGCGCAAACGCCCTAACCCTGTTGAAAATGAAATTGAAGTTACGTTAAGTTACTTATTTGTGATTTTTCTCAAACACAAAAGAAATAGGAGGTAGAATATAGATAAAAAATATGTAGCTCTTCGAATTATTTATTACAATAACCATTGTTTTTTTACATACAAGTATATCATTGGATATCGGCCTGACGCCCGTCGTCTGCATAAATATTATGAATACATATTTAGTTATTCAGTTGTGAATTTATCTTGTTCTCAGAATGCTTCGTGAGTACTATTTTATACTATTATAGTTCGCTAATAATATGGTAATACAGACGGTGTACAGTCGGGTGTTAATATAAACAGTTCAAAGATGTCATTTTGTTACGTAGACGTTTCAATAGGGAATAATATTCCATATTATGCTATTTGTTTTTTTATTTATTAATCGAAATATTTCAAGTTCCACATAAAAAATATTTTTTCAAATATCTTGCTCAGAAACAAAGTTATATGCTTTCAAAGTTGATGGTTAGAGAGAGGTCCGATGTGTAATGTGACGTCATATTACGCGCGGGCCATACGTCCGCCACAGAAAATTTTGTTTTCGTAAGAGGGGGACAGATAATATTTGTTTAATAATGTTGTACCTATCTACCTATAGTTAGTTTTTCGATCAATTTCGATTCTGTTTTGACCCCTTAGGCCACGTGGTCCGACCGGTTCTGTCACTATTCTATTTTTGTATATATTCAGACGATCGATGATAAAAAACAATATATTTTTATGCATATTTCCTGAAGTACTCCTTATGGAGCTAAAAAAGCATTTCAGTTGCTATCTTTCTGCATAATTCTTGTGCTTCTTGTCGGCAACCGACCTCACAAACCCAAGTGTCGGCTAATTTAGTTTCCTTAACACTCAATATGAATCATGTTATAAAAATGATTGTGCAAGTGGTGTGTGATGTCATCGTGAATGAATTGCGGTTTTTAATCAGTTCAAATATGGGACAAGAGACGGGAAGGAAAATACTATTAACTTTCTAGTTTCTTTCATTCTTTTCATCATATATTTTGTATTTCAGCATTTTGTTAGTTTGAATGAGTATTTATTTTTCGCCAATCATTTCCTAGCTTTTAAGGATACTTGGGTCACTAAACTTGTAGAACTATTTCTAGACAAACGGTGTGCCAAATACCGCTCCCGATTCTGGCAATAACGCTCCTAAGGTTAAACCTGTCGTTTTCGCCTTTTAAAAAAGTACAGCATCTAGTCTTTTTTCATTCAAACAAATCTCATAAGTTCATAACTGTCCTATGAAAGATTATAATGAAATATAGGAGGTTGGGTTAGAAAGCGGCGAATATTGCAAAAGTATAATGCAGTCCAACATATTTCAGGCAATTTTCCTGTTGTATACCTGGAAGAAATTGCTATACCTTAGCAATGCCGGCCCTTCTGCGTACTTTTATTTTTACTGTATTTTTCTTTTTTGCAATACCCATCAGAATGGTGGCCGACTATACTAACTATACTTTTTAATAATTTTTCCGTTAAATAACGAACAATCTCTATTGGTTGCAGGTCGACGTGGACGAATGCGAGGACATCGCCGCCGAATACAACGTGAACTCCATGCCCACGTTCGTGTTCGTGAAGAGCTCGAAGAAGATCGAGGAGTTCTCCGGAGCGAACGCCGACAAGCTGCGAAACACCATCCTCAAGCTGAAGTAAGCGCGCGGGGGGGTTGTACGCTGTCCCAAACTGGCAGGCCGCGCCGTGCTGACACTACCTACGCCGCAAACATTGTTAACGTGAATTGACAAAAACCAGAGGCCAATAGACGTGCCGTTCTACTGAGCCAATAAATTAGTTATAATTCGAATTTGATGAAATGACTTCTATTCGCATAATAAAAATGGTGGAATGGTTTCTTGTAATGCTGTCGTGATTGGATCAAAATAATACTTCCTTAACTTTAAAGTAACTTTACGTACAGCAGCGCCCTTTGTCAGTTACGTTGATTTAGTCTTGTCGCGTTAAGCCGCCATTTTGATTAATACGACGCCATCTTGTTAACGCAAAACCGCTATTCTTATGATAGATGTTTTATGAAAATTATTTATGTTTTAACTAATTTTAAAATGAAATCTAATATTGTCTACGTATGGAGATCATGTGGTGTGGCCAGATTAGTTAAATTATGGTCTATGAATTGAGCTGGGCTCAAAATACCGTGAATAGACAGCATGGCGTGAAAAACATTCTATGATAGAAAAATAGGCGTTCTGTAGTGTTTTATAATCGTGCATTTAGATATCTTTCGTGTTAAAAAACTATGAGTGTGTATGGACTTTGAAAATAAATGCAGTATTAACTCTTATTTCAAGATATAGATCGTGTTTTATAAAAAGTCTCATACTTCACACGTCAAATTTTGAGGTCCATACATAATTGGTAGTAAAAATCTCGTTAAAAGTATGCATTTAATGTAAGTGTTGTAACAAAAAAATGACGTAGTATTTGCCTAAAACTAGCTATAAAAGTAGTGTATTAATATGATCTGATGTTTTGAACGCCCCAAGCTAAAATAAGTCACAAATGGGATAAGCTATAAAAGATTTTACATCACAAATTTTGCCTGCCAGCGCCTGTTTTAGCACTTTTGAACCAGTAAAATAGTTTTGCGCATAATAATGTCTTGCAAGTGTTAAGTATTGATTACTTTATTGAAATGTTAACTGCGTATTTATATTGTAAAACCAAAACGTGTCTTATAATATTTACAGTGATGCGCTTTCACGTATGTTTTGCACAATTTTATAGAGAAAATAAAATGTGGAGGGAGCGTACACCCGACGTTGTGGTAATGATTTCTCGTGTATTTCCATTTGTTTTATGTTATAAAGTATTGTTACTCCAATACATAACGTCAAAAAAGAACATCTCTTTTATTTTTATTACCCCAATATAACTTTCCCTGCGTTCCGAGACGCTCTAAAATCGATTTTAGCGCACTCAAAGCGCTGACAGTTTGATTCGAAAGTGATTAAGCGCGCATCGGAACGCGGCCCTTGTATAGGGACTAGAAAAAAAGATACGAAATTCGTTCAAATGTTTCTTTATTTAGATATTTACATAAAATAAAGTATTGAGATAATTCGCGTAATTGCAATTTCTTAGTCAATAATTTAGATATACACAAAATTATAATATTGGGTAGGTATATTCGATACAAGGATACAAGTTGAAGATTGAATCATGGTTTTTTTGCAAAGTCAACTCACAATGAGGTTCCCATATTTAAATAAAAGGGTTATAGGAACAATAAGGTATATCTATAGGGCAATTATAACAAGCCTCGATACAAATGCACACACTGACCGTGATACCGGTAGATATGATATTCTCAAAACAAATATTTTTTTAAGGTCAAAATGGTAGGATAGGACTAACCTCAGAGGAACAAAAGACGATCGACGACGCGCGTCAGAAATCTTTGGGACTAACTATCCGTATCTGCCAGAATCACGGTACCTGTTGCGTTTAGCATTCGTCAAATAGTTCATAATTTGATTGATTACTTTGTAATATTCTCTAGGCTAGACGAAGGTCAAATGCAACAGGGTCCCGTTTCACGAAGCAACAACTTACAAGTGACGAGTTACAATTTGATATTCATTGCGTGGCCAATTTGCTAAAACTGTAAGCCCTTACTGTTTTATCTCATTGTCTACGCAATGTACGTCGAATTGTACTTGTAATTTGTAACTTGTAGCTTCGTGAAACGGGCCCCAGGAAGTTTCACTGCAGTACATTCGGTCATAAACAAAAAAATGTAAGTAGGCTTACATTATTCTAACAACTACAAAGTTGTTAATTGAATACAACCAAAACAGATTTGCAAACCAAGCCATTCGCTTTTTGGTAACTTGGCTGTTATTATTTTTAAACGAGGATACACAAAAAGTATTTGAAATTTTGAACCGAATCAGAATATTAATTGAAGGTATAATGAAATTGATAAGAATGTGTAATTCGCTTTACTAACACTGGGCTGGAAAATGAAGGGCGAATAGTGGAAACGTAACAGAGAGACGATGTCGTGACTTAAGAACCATTTACACAAGGCCATTTGACGAGCCATTTCTTTAAGTCGAGCCCTTTGATGTCAAGCCATTATTGCACATCTTCTTTGCGTGTCGATGACAAATTAATCTGGCCCAGAAATTAGCCACTTCGACTGCACTATTTGTGGCGTCCATTAAGTCCTGCTGCGAACAGGTGACATGGCAGGCTGGACAGGACACTAAATGAGCCATGGACTGCACCGCTCCACACACACAGTCTATGTTTGGGTTTTCCGAGAGCCCCAACCTGAACATATCTATCTACCTTGCTCCGGCCGACCTGTCCGAAGTCGAATTAAAGACTTCCAGATCAGCCATGGATGTGTTTCTTAACAATCCATCGAGTGTTTGTGTGGGAGTTTGCCTTTTTTGCTTCTGCTAGTTTGCTATTCAGCCAGTGTCAACCAATCAGCTAATCACGGTGGGTAAGTAGTAAAACGTCATCAAATTATCCATTATATCTGACACTAGCGGCTACACTAGCGTTATGTAAGATTTTCCCGTGGGAATAATACTTTGCCGTAACAAGTATCCTATGTTAATCCAGATTACAAACTATCTCCATTCCAAATTTCATACAAATCCGTTGAGTACTTTAAGTGTGAAGGCGGAACAAACATCCAAATGTATTTTCACATTTTATTAGTGTGATTTTGTTCAACCAACGTAAATCTTTTAAGACACTCCAGTAGCTGCTGCAGCTGTATTTATTTCCAGTTTATAACTGAATAGAATGTTTCTAATGTCTAATTAACTGGCTCAGCTTAATAAAGTGACTCGTCTAAATTTAATTAATGGGGTCTTGTGTAAAACTACAGTCAGTACTGGCATAAATATTATGATTGTTTTGTTAAGATATTGACGCCGAGGCCGGCTGCAAACATTTAAAAATTTACTCATTCAGTGCAACAAAACTTATTTATTTTATAAGCGAATCACACATTAGTTTATAAATTAGCATAGCCAGTCAATTAAAAAGTCGTACTTTCATTATCAACTCATGGCACTTAACTAATTCAACAAACACAAGGATGAAATAAAAAGGTGGAAATAAAATTGTAATACAATAATTATTTCCTTTGAGTATTTATGTACAATACAAATTCGAAAGTAAAGTGGATTCATATGGTCGTGCGTCTGTACTTTGAAATTGAAATAGCTATTTTTTCTAATTCTGACTATCCACAAGAATAAAAAAATACGACACTGGCTGCTGAAAAAAAAAAACGCAATAATACAGCCATGCGCACCCTCACCCGCCTCGGTAGGTGCGCCGCATACGTTCGAGGAATTTGGTAACAGCGCACCTACGACGTAGGGGCCGCGCAGTCACGTTAGGAAATTATGCACCTACGAGGCGGGTTTACCCGCACGGCAGTCTTAGCACGCTCCACCTACGTAGCAGGTGCATAGCAGGCGTCGTAAAATAAATAATTTCTTATTTAATTTAGTTTATTTTTAAATATATTTCAAAGTACAGACGCACGTGATATGGATCCACTTATGAATCCGACTGTACCTTACGACCATAATTTAAATCGAGATTCAATAATACAATACTAACCACTTTATGAGAAGCATATTACACGACTTTTATAACAATGAATTAAGAAAATCTCTTATTTATTATTAAGTAAATAGAGCGTTCTTTATTATTTCAAGTTGATAAAATCACTGACAACATTTTATAATGACTTGTAATTGCAATTTCATTTCCACCTTCCACTGAAAAGGAATAAAAACGTGCCTCTCGCTTTCCCGTCCGATCCAACTTACAAAATCGAATATTATAAAATGCAAAATTTCATATTCAAATTTAGCAAAATCTACACCTAGATCGATACAGTTTCTTTAACAATACGAATCTTAGTCTAGGATATTATTCAACAATTTTTGAGTTTACATTTTGTTACTAATTATTAGGTTTGATGCCAATCTCATTTTAAAGACATACTTTTCTGATAAATTTTCTTAATATAATTCAATTGACGATTAATAATATAAATAAATGCATTTTGGAATTGTTATAATGAATTTTTTAGTTACGTCTGTAAAATATTCTTGGAAGCAAGCTGAATGTCAGAAAAAATCTCATTCTAAGCGGAATGCATTTGAATACCATTTTGTTAGTATTTTAAAAAGCGATCAGCATTTTTACATAAACAGTAATAAGAAGTCAATTTAAACCGATATAGATACATATATTTCTAGCAGGAATACAATTCTGGCAGTTAATCTTTAAAACTGTAATGTCAGCCGAAATCGTCTGTGTCTCCTTTTGAATTTAATATTATTTAATAATAAAAATTTTACGGAAATAAATACGGTTCCCTAATATATTTTATAGAGTACTTAGACTCTAAGCTATGATATTTTTATAAAGGAAATTCGTTAGATCAGATCTTTGGACAATCAGTGAATATTTTTGTTTGATACCTAAGTTACATAACTGGTTGTAAAACTATCTCAATAAGTAGCTCCATACATAAAAGGAAGAAAAGGGTTGAAACATTGCCAAGACGAAAAGCTGTAAATGTAAATAAATTGGAAAAAAAGAAATATCTACATATTTTTTGGAAATAATTCCACTTTACTTAATTGCAATCTGTTCTTTGATCATTCTTAGCATATTTTGATACATTTTTGATCCGAAAGATCTTCGCTAACTTCGTCAAGCATAATTTATTATTAAAATAAAACGCACTTATAGTCAAAACTAAAAAAAAATTAATTCGCTAAACGAAAAACTAAATTTTAGACTTAAAAATTATAATAATGAAAAAGACAAAATAATTATATCGATAATACATTACGGTCATAAACGAAAGACTAGAATGTTAAAAATAATAATTAAAATAATATTTCTGCTTAAAGTTAATATGAATTACAATCACGTTGTAAGATTTGATTAATAAAATGTGACAGGAGGTTACATTTGAATGTTTGAGACGTTGTAGTTTACCTCAAACTCATACATATTAACATAATGTTACCTAAACAATATTTTTAATCTTTATTTGAAACATTTTTTGAATATAAATATTGCAAGTAATTTTTATTATTATTTATTTCATGTGAAACGGGCGACTATACTGAAAATAATCGATTAGGCAGTTTTCTAGTTTTGGCGACTGAAAACATAGTTTATATTTTCCATTAAGATCATGCAATTTCTGAAAACAGTATTGAAATACTAATGGTCAATTCATGATTGGGGTTTACAGAACAAATTTACGACAATATTTATATTAAAACCAAAAGTGACTATATAATAAAACAGAAAAACATTACTGGTACAAGCACTTGAAATGTGGTTTAAATAGGTAGTAATTTTATTTTTAAAAACAATATAAAACAATAATATCTAGTCGTCTTAAATTAAAGTGTGACACTTAATTTGGTAAAAGATTTTATTAAAACAATGCCTATTACGTACTTAAGCTATTTTATATTAGGAGTGAATATTGATTTGTTACATTTAACGGAGTATTTTTAGGTTACAATGAACATTCTTGCACGTGTTATTAAGCTAATTAAAATATCATAAAACTCTTGCTAATTTATCTAGCGATTTAGTTAACGTATTTTTCACTATATGGCAGTGTTTCATATTGGATATTGCACTGCCAATAAAAAATATTTATTATTAAAAGATCCGCCATTTTGTTCTTTATTTAATATTCGGGTATAGAGGGTGTCGGAGTATTAAAAAAATATTTATTAAATAAATATACATTAAACAAATCACATTACAGATCATATTTTAAAATGGCGTTTTTTGAGTTATTTACCAAGTAGCACAAAACAATTTTTGTATTCTTTTGTTGAACTTGATTGTGCAGCATAAAAAATCGTGGAACTAATTAAATAATTTCATAATCTCTTTCGCATATTTCTATACGTCTTTTAGGATTTTATTAAAAACATCACTGCACATTGGATGCTTTCATCCAAGTAATAAAGAAAGTATTTTCTGTAAATGTTATTTAATAATATAAAATGGTTCCTTGCGCCACCTTGATTAAACGTGTATTAAATTAATTATTTTTAGTTGTTATAAAATACATTGAGAATTGCGAACGGTTATCTAATTGACCTACAAAAGCCACTTCAGTTATACCTATTTTTTATTACATTATTTATTATCATACAATGGAAGGTATAATTTGTAATATAATGTCATGCGTTATACTTTATCGTAATATAAATAATTTGCAAACAAAATATTTATAGGAACCAAACATATCGACGTCGAATAAAGTAGATAATTTTCTAAATAGCATACCTATTTAAAGCACTAATAATAATAATAATAATTTGTATCATGTTAATAAACAGATCTTTTAAGAAATAAAATTCACTGTTGAAGAACTGATGATCAGTCAGTCAAAATGTTCATGGCAGGTGAACGCATGTCAGTCGTAGCAATTTCACCTTCAGTGATTTTATTCCAAGTTTTGTAAGGTTATGTTACACTACGATCGTCTGTATATAACACAGCTTTAGCACGACTCAATGAAAAAGAACTGCAAGAAGCGCAAAAAACGCAGTCAAACAAGGTTTCTTTCTTGCACTTCAAAACAAACTCTACTGCATTGTCAAATAGAATTAGAACTCTAACTTTACTGACCTCATTGTTGACACCAAAGTGAGGTAGTAAGTAATTGGGTTTATAGATCATGCTTAGCGAATATTCTGAACTGCACTTGAGTCAAACAAAGTGCATTTAAAGTAAAAGCGTGTGCAACAACCAAGAGATTCCTATGTATACGTAAAAGCGACAGTATACTGAGTTATTTCTATAACATGACACATATTTAAATAAGAAACATACAAGTTTTCACAAGAGAACTTGGTCGAAAAACGAACACAATATTCCGACGTGAACGTGCCATCCATGATAGCTCTGACGTCGAAAAATTATTTGTAAAAATCTAATACCAATAAAAAAAATTGACTTTCGACTTTTTTTTTTCGTCTCTCGACCATATTTCTTGGGAAAAGTTGCAGCAAATATTATGATGGTCTAAATACTATAATTTAAACATGTGTACTAATATAAAAATAGCCATGTCCTGCTTGCTCGTATAACTTAATTTTTGGCGCACTTGCCTTCGGTCGGTAAAAATGCTTGGGGTCAGTAGATATAATAATAATCACAACGTGACGTGATTGTCATTGTATGTACTGATTGTTCACTGTGGAGTGCCGGCAGCCTCTCGGGCCTAACAGAAGCAGGCGTAGAAACGGGACACATCTATATTCCACGTTGTGTCCAGTTGCTGGCTTCTAGAAAATAAAGATAACAAATTGAAATAAAATAGTACATTGTTATACGAGGGGTGAAAGTAACATATTTAGCGCTGAGACGGAGTTTGGGGCTTGAGCGTAGCGAGGGCCCTAATAGTTCGAGGCACTAAATAAGTCTTTAACCAGAGGTAAACACTGTGCTTTTCATTACGAATACAAGGAAAGTAAAAATAAAAACACGAATTAGCTAAAGAAAAAATGAGTGACTTCCATATCTGAATCAGATGAACTCATTGTAAACAAAAGCCTACAACTCGAGAAATAAATGATAGTCGGATTGTTGCTTTCCCGCCTATTTTTATTTTTTGCTGTGGCCGGGCCGGCCAGCTTTTGAGCCATTATTTTTAATTTCCATCATTGAAAAATGATAAATATTTTGCCCAAATCTATTTTATTTTAAATAAATAGTTGAAAGTTAATTATAATAAAGTAATTTAAAAAATATATTCTTTAATTTATACTTAACTTTATGTTATTTCAATTTAACATTGCACTGTAATTGAGTGGCTGTATAGAAAGATAGAACATAGTCCAATAGAAATGTGAAATTAGAACCAGTTTTTTTTTTAATATAATTTGCTAGAATTAATGAAAATGACAGCTGTCAGTTGAAAGTGATTCTCCCTCCGGGCTGAAAAGTATTACCTTCAATCCGCTCCTCAGGCAACTTCCGAACTACTTTCAGAGTATGAGTAATGAAAACATTATATACCCACCAGCACAACTAACCGCCCACCCTTCATTTCAGGGAATACTCGTGATTCTTTATAATTCTATTAGTTACAGCTGATGTTAGTTAAAAAGTAGTTAATTTAACGTTTATTTAAGTGTGTTTAATTTATCGTAAAATTATCAATAAATCAATTGTAATGTATAACAATAAGCGTAGTTTAAAATTAACCCGAAATACGAGAGTGGGCGGTTAGATGTGCCGGTGAGTATATATCTGCCTGATCGTCCTAATTCAGGGTAGGCTTGAACTCCTGGACTTGGACTGATAACAACAAAGATACACAATGTATGAAGGGCGGGGGTTAATTGACTGAGAAAGAGAAACGAATTGTCTGCGCGTTTTTGTATGAAAGGCCTATTTTTTTTGTATGGCAGCATGTTTCTTAAGTTGTTCAGTTTCATGAACAGACACTCTAGGATTTAAAGATAGCTTCACGAGGTGTAGTGTGGTATAGGCACAGAATTAATTAGTACCAAAAAGGGCCACTCACCGCCTTCGCCGCAGTCGGGGGCGTGTCAAGCGTATCGGAACGGAAAGGCCGCACACAGTTATACCCAGCGTACCTAGCATCCGAGGCGCGCCGCGGTAACGCAGTAGCTTCGCGCGAATGTAGAAGTAGGACACAACGGTTGTGAGTGGCCGAGGTGTGGTATCGCACAGAATTAATATAGTACTACGGAACAGCCACTCACCCCCTCCCGCTAATCGGCGCTTCTTCCCCCGCCCCGCATTGACAGGTTGAATTAGGAATATTGAATCAAGATGGCCGCCGCACATTTTACTATACTTGAGTCATTACAAACGTGCGATTATCATAGTATATTTTCTATAGTAAATCGGGTAGCGGGCATTTAAAACGCGGTGGTTGTATGGAGTGGACAAGGTGTAGTGTAGGTACCCACCATCAGGGGTCGTGCGGCCTCGGCGGAGACGCGCCGCAACTGCTGTCTTCAGACACCAGCCCAGAACCCAACTCCGTGCCCACCTGCATATATAACGACATTACTAACACTATACGACAATACAAGTAATGTAGCTTTTACTTTACATACAACAGAAAGAGAAAAATTAATATTGTTATGGTAAATTATTATTTATTCCCAGTCGCCATCACATTAAAAGCTATTTATGAATGTATATAGATTCCAATCGCCACTGATGACGAATGGAAACGAAAGTAAATAGTAGGCCCGCAACACGTATTTATTGAAATTTATTTAGGAAAGTTTATAGGGCGGGAGATTTATTGCAATGACCAAGTCGGCAAGTACTCTATCTTTCACCCACTCTGTAAAATTTACAGTGTAAATGCAATTCGGTATTTCACACTTAGATCTGGCAACTTTTGGTCAGTCGTCCATCTGATCTCACGTACATTTGGTATAAATGAAACTTTGGTAAAAAAAACTTTTGGTCTTTTAAAGTTTAGTTAGATAATTCGTTGTTCATTTAAAATTTGATCGATAATTTTTTGAATTTCTAATATGTAACCGGTGCAAGGCCTCTCACTACTTTTTGCTTAGCGCTCATAAATCGTTGCAGGGACTATTCTATAACCATTGATTTTCGTTATCATACGCCATTAGTGGCTTTCGTTATGGTAGCAACCAGGAATAATCTATCAACAGTTCAGTAAAATAAAAGAACGGGTAGTATATTCAGTTACAAACAAAACATGGAAAGAAAAACAAACAAATAACAAATTGTAAGTTAAAAGTTTCTAATATTTTAGACATTCAGGATAAGTTACGTCTACTTGCAATAAACAATATTGCCCAAGTCACACAGAGCAGGAGCGGCGCGGTCCGGGGCCGGCGCTACGCCCCGCTATAGCACCGTCCCGCTCTCCCGGCCACGGACCGCCCCCGGCACGGCTCTGTGCGACTTGGGCTTAAAAGGTGAATTAATTTTATTATTATTGACTTTTCTATGTACCTTGAAGACTTGTAGAAGATTTAATTATTCGTCCTGAAATAATAAAACTTTTTAAACGCTCTAATTAGACGTTTAATTTTAGACCAATCTTCGTTACTTCCATGTGCTTCATAGTGAAATTACAAATCGTCTAAGTTGATTCGTTCGTAATTAGTGTGTATTTTATTGTAATGGGAACAAAACCAACCTAAAAAAAACTCCAAAGGGTTTATCTATTGCGTTTTTTTTATCGTTTTTGAGGTCATTGGTAAAGAATTGAGTTCATTACTTTCACTTTACTATTTTGTAACGCACTGTTGATAAATACGCATTATACACCGTGAAATTTACATCGTTTTGTTCCCGCCGTGTAGTGATAGTACCCGTCAAACTGAACAACTTTTCGCGAAAAAAATAATTCCTACGACAAAAAAATTTTTGGTCTCTCCATACAAAGTGAGACTCCCGACCGACCCATTTCGTATGGAGAGCACAAAAAATTTTTTGTCGCAGGAATATTTTTTTTTCGTGAAAAGTTGTTCAGTTTGACGGGTACTATCACTACACGGCGGGAACAAAACGATGTAAATTTCATGCTGTATTAGTACTCAGAAACAGATATTGAATTCTAAGACAAGATGTGCCCACTGAGAATCAAATTCACGTCTTTCTGTGTACAAAGCAGTGTTACGCAAATGATGCCCAGACTGAGTGGGGTGATGGATCGTTCTAGAAGCGAGCCGCTATCGACCTCAAACCTAGGACTGCTGTGTAGGAGGCAGGCGTGTTACCAACTAGACCACAGCTCACCTTGAGTACGTCGTGCAGTGAGCTCATGCTGCCCAGACTGAGTGGGGTGATGGATCGTTCTAGAAGCGAGCCGCTATCGACCTCAAACCTAGGACTGCTGTGTACGAGGCAGGCGTGTTACCAACTAGACCACAGCTCACCTTGAGTACGTCGTGCAGTGAGCTCATGCTGCCCAGACTGAGTGGGGTGATGGATCGTTCTAGAAGCGAGCCGCTATCGACCTCAAACCTAGGACTGCTGTGTACGAGGCAGGCGTGTTACCAACTAGACCACAGCTCACCTTGAGTACGTCGTGCAGTGAGCTCATGCTGCCCAGACTGAGTGGGGTGATGGATCGTTCTAGAAGCGAGCCGCTATCGACCTCAAACCTAGGACTGCTGTGTAGGAGGCAGGCGTGTTACCAACTAGACCACAGCTCACCTTGAGTACGTCGTGCAGTGAGCTCATGCTGCCCAGACTGAGTGGGGTGATGGATCGTTCTAGAAGCGAGCCGCTATCGACCTCAAACCTAGGACTGCTGTGTACGAGGCAGGCGTGTTACCAACTAGACCACAGCTCACCTTGAGTACGTCGTGCAGTGAGCTCATGCTGCCCAGACTGAGTGGGGTGATGGATCGTTCTAGAAGCGAGCCGCTATCGACCTCAAACCTAGGACTGCTGTGTACGAGGCAGGCGTGTTACCAACTAGACCACAGCTCACCTTGAGTACGTCGTGCAGTGAGCTCATGCTGCCCAGACTGAGTGGGGTGATGGATCGTTCTAGAAGCGAGCCGCTATCGACCTCAAACCTAGGACTGCTGTGTACGAGGCAGGCGTGTTACCAACTAGACCACAGCTCACCTTGAGTACGTCGTGCAGTGAGCTCATGCTGCCCAGACTGAGTGGGGTGATGGATCGTTCTAGAAGCGAGCCGCTATCGACCTCAAACCTAGGACTGCTGTGTACGAGGCAGGCGTGTTACCAACTAGACCACAGCTCACCTTGAGTACGTCGTGCAGTGAGCTCATGCTGCCCAGACTGAGTGGGGTGATGGATCGTTCTAGAAGCGAGCCGCTATCGACCTCAAACCTAGGACTGCTGTGTACGAGGCAGGCGTGTTACCAACTAGACCACAGCTCACCTTGAGTACGTCGTGCAGTGAGCTCATGCTGCCCAGACTGAGTGGGGTGATGGATCGTTCTAGAAGCGAGCCGCTATCGACCTCAAACCTAGGACTGCTGTGTACGAGGCAGGCGTGTTACCAACTAGACCACAGCTCACCTTGAGTACGTCGTGCAGTGAGCTCATGCTGCCCAGACTGAGTGGGGTGATGGATCGTTCTAGAAGCGAGCCGCTATCGACCTCAAACCTAGGACTGCTGTGTACGAGGCAGGCGTGTTACCAACTAGACCACAGCTCACCTTGAGTACGTCGTGCAGTGAGCTCATGCTGCCCAGACTGAGTGGGGTGATGGATCGTTCTAGAAGCGAGCCGCTATCGACCTCAAACCTAGGACTGCTGTGTACGAGGCAGGCGTGTTACCAACTAGACCACAGCTCACCTTGAGTACGTCGTGCAGTGAGCTCATGCTGCCCAGACTGAGTGGGGTGATGGATCGTTCTAGAAGCGAGCCGCTATCGACCTCAAACCTAGGACTGCTGTGTACGAGGCAGGCGTGTTACCAACTAGACCACAGCTCACCTTGAGTACGTCGTGCAGTGAGCTCATGCTGCCCAGACTGAGTGGGGTGATGGATCGTTCTAGAAGCGAGCCGCTATCGACCTCAAACCTAGGACTGCTGTGTACGAGGCAGGCGTGTTACCAACTAGACCACAGCTCACCTTGAGTACGTCGTGCAGTGAGCTCATGCTGCCCAGACTGAGTGGGGTGATGGATCGTTCTAGAAGCGAGCCGCTATCGACCTCAAACCTAGGACTGCTGTGTAGGAGGCAGGCGTGTTACCAACTAGACCACAGCTCACCTTGAGTACGTCGTGCAGTGAGCTCATGCTGCCCAGACTGAGTGGGGTGATGGATCGTTCTAGAAGCGAGCCGCTATCGACCTCAAACCTAGGACTGCTGTGTACGAGGCAGGCGTGTTACCAACTAGACCACAGCTCACCTTGAGTACGTCGTGCAGTGAGCTCATGCTGCCCAGACTGAGTGGGGTGATGGATCGTTCTAGAAGCGAGCCGCTATCGACCTCAAACCTAGGACTGCTGTGTAGGAGGCAGGCGTGTTACCAACTAGACCACAGCTCACCTTGAGTACGTCGTGCAGTGAGCTCATGCTGCCCAGACTGAGTGGGGTGATGGATCGTTCTAGAAGCGAGCCGCTGCCTTGCGAGCCGCCGCCTATCGACCTGTTTACAAATGATACAAATTGTTAGTTTAAAACAGGCTATGATAATTGGCTTCACTTGTTATTATAATTTTACCCATAGGGTGCGCTTTAGCTAACACGTTGTTTAGGCTAACGACAGTGAAGGCGATTACCTTTCCATGGGTCGGTGGTGCGAGAGGGGGGGCGAGGGCGGGTGCTCGGGCGCGGCCGGCGGCCCTTCGCGCGGACGGGACACGCTGCGCCACGAACCTTAGCAAACAGACAAACACACAGTCAATCATACAATTAAATATGCTAATCCTAAATGATATCTATGAGGACCCAAACTTGCCACCCAGGAAGCCCAGGCTTTGAGCCCCAACGAATTATCTATAGCCTAGAAGAGTAACTACGCTTCAAACTTGACCCCACCAAATGAATACCAAAGAAGCAAAACTATACCATACGACATTCGAATACGCGGTACAATGATGTTTTATATGAGTCGGTTTGTAAGAACGTCGAAAGTGAGCTTCAATGTACAGCAGCGACATCATCTGCCTGTCTGTCGTCGTCGTCGTCTGTCAAAATTATTAGGTGCCATGTTTTAGCGGGCTTTGTTAGACGGTTACTCTTCTAGACTATAGATAATTCGTCCGTTTCGTTTCGTTGTTGATCGTTAGCTTTTTCAAAGCAGTTGGTCTAGAGGCTATTTAGTATCGAAGGGCTGACTGCAATAGATCCTTCTCGGGTTGCAGCGGTCATCACGACTGTAGCCCAATCCCTTCTTATCAAATCGTAATCATGCTGTTATAGGTCTACGGTAACAAAGTGTGGCTTTTGCTTGTGAGTGAGGCCGTTTCCACTAGTAGGTATTAAGTACCTACCTACGACACTATTCATATTATTACATGTTTTAAAAAAACCTTACTAATATTATAAACGCGAAAGTTTGTAAGTATGGATGGATGTTTGTTACTCTTTCACACAAAAACTACTTAACGGATTAGGATGAAATTTGGAATAAAGATAGTTTGTACCCTGGATTAACACATAGGATACTTTTTACTGGAAAAAGTCTTATTGGGGGTTTCCAGTAAGTAGTTAACTTAGCCCACAGGATGTCAGGCATGCGAGCGACGTGGCCGGCCCAGTTCCACTTAAGCCTGGCCGCAGTATGAGCCACGTCAGCCACTTGTGTTTTTTAGCGCAGTACCGTATTTCTGACTCTGTAATCTATGAAATAATAATAACTCACCATTATAAGAGCCGGTGCCGTGTGAGATGGTGAGCGGCGACGTCCGCTTGCTGCTGTCGCGGCTGCTGTGCTGCGGCCGCTCGTCCGCGGTCTCCACGGTGGTGGGCAGGTCCAGCAGCCGCTGCGAGCGGATGCCGTCGCCCGGGCCCATGTGCGAGAGGTGCGCGAAGTTGGTGGGCGCGGATATGAGGCGGGAGCGACGCTCTGATCTGGAGGGGTGATGAGTGTTAGTTACGAGAACATCTAAAAACATTTTAATATTAAGTAGATCCGCACAGACCTTACTATAGTTGGGTTATTATAGGATGGGTTCTGGCAGATTCAAAATTTTTCATACGACGTCAACAACTTTTTATAATAATATTCAGTTTTAAAACCATAATAGCTAAAATATATAAAAAAAAGTAACTTCACCTCTTATTTTATCATTAAACAGTATGTAATTTTACTTAATAAATAAATAAACGAAATAATATTAAAAAGTTTTTACAATTTTAATCTGTCAGAGCTCATCCTATAGTAACCCAAGTATAACAACACTTTGTTATATTACTACTATTCACCATTTTAAATATCTAAATGAAAAAGCTTATTATTCCGTAAACGAATTTATTGATCACAGGACTGGCTAGTGAAATGTATCTCTGTTTCAATTTAACGAAAATTTATATTTTCCTAATAATTTGACATAATAATACATAGTAACTACTTTTATTTACATTATTTAAGAAACCTATGCATGAATGGCTGATGATGACCTATGCATGAATGGGAAATACCTTTTATTTTTACCACCTTTTATACCGTGTTTTTAGCAAATAAAGACTTATCTTATCAGCATGCTTTATATTTTTGGAAATACTAATAATTACAAACAGATTGTGCTAGGAGATGTTTGTGAACCTTCAATTTGAAAAATTTCAATTTCAATAGTGTAATGTGTGTGTGAAAAGCTATTTTTTTTTTCTAGCGAATCTAATCGCTATTTCTACCAAAGTGGTAATATAGCGGGCGCGGACTTGAAATGAAAAATTAGTAATCTGCTACTAGCTCTAAACTTACAATCTGTTGTGCGCCTCAATGGCCTGGTGGCTTTGCTCGCGCACCGAGAACCGCCGCTTGTTGGTGCTGCACAGGAAAGCGTGCTCCACACTCAGCGGACCCTCTGTGACATTTACAGCACATCATTAAAGGCTAGGCCCATCCCAGCGTAGTTGCGTAGCGCAGAGTTACGGGTTATTTTGTAATAACTGGCCAAAATTAATTATAATGTTTAGACTATCACAACTTTTCCCAAGGAACATGCGATTACAAATGCCAAAAAAAAATCAACCTTTCATACAAAATACACAATCAACTTTACTATTTCGTATGGCAAATCGATTTTCTTTTTTGGTGTCATGCCTTGATTCTTTGGAAAGCCTTGGTTGTTATTTATGACGGTCTGAACATTATATTTAAATTTGGCCAGTGGTTTCAAAATAACTCTGTTTACGACTAGTGTTCCTTAGTGCATCTAGTGATAGCTTGCCAACCCTAGTACCATGTTCCCCTAATTAATACACCCATGGAAAGACAGGGTGGCCTTATCTCAATCCGGGAATATAAAAGCATCATCCTTTTTTTATTAGTTAAAAATCTGATTATTTTAAATCACTTACGGCTTAGCAACGGTCGTAAATAAATGACTATAGGCGCGGTATCCGTGGAGAACGGGAAACCGTTCCCACTGCCCCCCACCGAACAGATCCAACCGCACTCGTCCAGTGGCCGCGCATTTGCTATAACAGACAAAAAACTTATTTTAGAAAATGCGTTTGTTTTAAGATAAAATGCCATATCAAGGTAGTTGTTCATCATCAATAAGTCATATAGGTCTCCATCGGGGGGATCGACCCTACTCTAAATTAGGGCGATCTGGCCTTAGTCGACCACCCTAACCCAGTGCAGGTTGGTCAACTTCACACACAACATTTGAACTAAACCCTGATTTTTAATTACATTATAATAAAAAAGTTTAAAATTATTACAACTACTCGTTAAGGTTGTGTAGTTATTATAATAACTAATACAAAAATGTTTATAGGTATTTTATTTTTAACATAAGTGAAAACACTTGCTATCTCTCGCGTTCGATCACGTTGCGTCGGGTTGACCAATATCATACGTTAATGCGCGCTATTAAGGTGCAATTTAGGTTGGACGTGAGAAGTTTAGGTATATTTAAAATGTCGGCTTTCTTCAAGATCAAAGGAGTGCAACTTCTGTACGTAGTACTATTATATATTCTGTGCCAACACACTACATATTATGAATTCGAAATCATATTGGTACGTGATGGGTATCGAACCTGTATCTTCTAGAAGGGAGACACCCCCGATATTCATCTTTATTTTTAGTTAAATATCTAAAAAGAAATGCATGTGGACTTATGACTACTCTTAGAGCATTCCCGTCAGATTAATGGCCATTATAACTCAAAGTCGGTGACCTTGACGCCATTATCATGTCATTACGGCGAAGGATAACAGCGCTAAGGTCACGCGCAAAGTCATCGCGGCCATTCAGGTAATTAGAACTCGTTCTCTAATCTCCAACATGTTCAAGTAAATAAATACACACTATTGCACACGGCTATTGTAGTAATCTCTATCCTCGGACCAACCACCCACTGGACATCATATGTCAGGGCGAAATTTCCCGAAACGCATAGGTGCATTTGCACATATAAATATCTCTGGGCGGCCAATACCTCGCGGCTCACTTCAGCTTCGACCAATTATGAGATCTGTCAATACGTTGCGTAAGCGAGATGAACCAATCACGACGTGTTCCCCGCGCCCCCGCACCGCAACTTTCTTCGTAATTAGTTTGTTAGTAAATTATACAGAATGTAAGAGGAATTTTGAAAGTGGCACCCATAGTGGACAAGTTGAGGAGTAACAGGCTGTCGTGGTATGGGCATGTGATGCGAAGAGAGGAATCCCATACCACCAGACGTATGCTAGATATGAGAGTGAATGGAAAAGCAGGTAGGGGTAGATCCAGAAAAGTATGGATTGATTGCGTGAAAGATGATATGTGTAAGAAGGGAGTGAATAGTGATGTGACGTCTGACAGGGATGAATGGAATAAGAAAACATATTGCGTCGACCCCAAATAAAGGGAACAGGGCAGGAGAATGATGGTGGTCCGAGTCTCTATCAAAGTACCTTTAGGGAAAGGACACTTGGCCTTCTTGATCGTGTGGGTTGTAAGGTCAGCAACCGACCTCACAAAGTGTAGAGCCGTCAAAGGCCACTGGCATGGCTCGTGTAACGACTAGACAGTTGACGGGGCCAACGGCTTACCATGTTTTCCGAAGCACGGAATCATCTTTCTTTTCGGGCCTGAGGTAGTGCCACAACAGTATATGGCACTGGTTGTTATTGTTTTTATTTATTAAGTTAGAAGCGAACTCATTAGATCTGTGTAATTAGCACTGCAATCGGTTCCTATGTTCAAATTTCTTTATTTATCTATTTAAAAGCTCTTACGTATATTTAGAGTCTGCACCCACTCTCCCGACTCAATGTCGTAGATGTCGACGTGTGTCGCCGTGAATATCAGAAGGTGGGTTTCATTCAGTGCTGCGAACAAACAAACACAGTTTAATAAAGATACGTTATCATATAAAAAAGTGTGGTATAAACGACTACTTGGACAAAATGTCGACAAGCAATGTTTCTAAAGCACTTTATTTCTTATGAAGTAGGATTAGATTTAATTATATTAAGAAGAGCTCAAATAGGGAACATGTATATTTTTAAAAATTCAATAATCGAAATATTTCAAGTTCCAGATAAACACACAAAAAATAATTTTCCAAATATCTTGCTCAGAAACAAAGTTTTAAGGCTTCAAAGTTGATGGTTAGACAGAGAGGTCCGACGAGACATGTGACGTCATATGTGTTGCGGGCCATACATCCGCCATAGAAAAGTTTGTTTTCGTAGAGAGGGACAGATAGTTTGTTTTACGATCAATTTCGATTCTGTTTTGACTGTCAATATTCTATTTTTGTATACTTTCAGATGAACTATGAAAAAATCTAGTATTTTTTTATGCATGTTCCCTATTGGATCTAGTGTCAGGGCGATTTGCGCCTCCAATACGTTCTGACGTTACAGGTCCATCTTCACTCAAGTCAATGGCGTACTTATCTAAATACCAGTTATTACTGTGGCAGTACTAAATTATTTATCGTCCAAAGAGCGACCCAAATACAGCTATGCATACTGGATTAGACTATACATTTAGTCAAATCTAAATCCGGCTTAGCACGAGAAAATAATATCGATCGAATAATTAATTAATTACGTAAAATATCTGTTGACAATTAGATTTTCTCAGAATAAATAGGTAAACAAGCGGCGCATAGAGAGAAAAATAATATTTGCGTAATATAAAAGAACTCGACTTGACCTCTGACAACAATAAACGTGATTCACTTCTGAGCGTGATTACACGCGTAAACCATATCAACTCATAAAATTACAAGTATGTGATTGTCAGACTGTCTGTGTCTTATGTTTACAATAACAAAACAGACGTATAGAAACACTAAAGTAAAGTTTTTATAAAGTCATTACACACACACACACACACAGGCAAAGATAAAAACCCAACCTACTTTTTTGTCATTATCACTAGTCAGTCTATCAGTTTTTAGTCCACTGCCGGACGTAGGGCACTAAATAAATGATAAATATCAAAAGGGAATCAAATTGGAACCTGAAAAGTAGGCGTTATTGGATGACAAAACGTCAAAAATCCATTTAGTACACGCTTATGTGGCGCCATTAAAATCCAGTTTCATTCCCTATTGAAGTAGACACTAACGAACCGACTGGACGTGTTCCGTTAATTGGATTTAACGCGTCAAGAAGATGTCTTTATTATATTTTACACCAAAAGAGAAATACAAGCACGCGCGCAAATCCGTGAGTCATAAACTAGTGCTAAATAAATGAAATATAAACTTCCGCACTAATTGATCAGTGAACATTACTCATTGCCAAGTGACATCGCATGAGTTAATTCATAACAAATATTCACAATGAAATTACTTGTTACAATAATAGTTCTGCTAGCAGTACAATATACTTGTGGCCGTCAAATCGCGAGACATAAAAGAAACTATATGTTGGATTACATTTCGAACAAAACCTCTCAAGTTACAAGATACATAAGTGGGAAAGCAATAGAAATAAAAAATACTACGTTAAATTCTGCTAAGAATGCCATTTCATCAGTGTCATACTTTTTCAAAAGCGACAAGAAAAATAGTTCAAAAGAAGACAATAGTAAAGTGAATAAAGAATTGCAGTATTACATTGACAAGGTACAAGAAACGACGAATGCAATACTCAATACCATAGCTCCTGAAGAAATCGACCATGAGTGTTCAGATAATGACCCAGCGAACGATATGACAGCACCACAACTGATAACCCTGCACGGCTACTACGTGGAATCTCACACTGTAGTCACAGACGATGGATACATTTTGACTGTGCATCGAATACCACACTCCGGAACTTCAAATATAACTAGAAGAACAGTGTTGCTACATCACGGATTTTTGGGATGTTCGATAGATTGGGTGATTCCAGGAGCGAGAAGGAGTCTTCCCTATTTGCTATCTGACGCAGGTTACGACGTTTGGATGGCGAACGCAAGAGGGAATACGTATTCCCAATCGCATATTTTTAGGAATATCAATTCAGCTGCCTTTTGGAACTTCACATTTCAAGATATAGCCGAATACGACTTGCCAGCCGTGATAGATTATATTGAAAAACATAAGACCAGTGATGAGAAAATTGACTATGTTGGATACTCTATGGGGACGACTATTTTATTCGCCTTGTTATCAACAAAAACACAATACAATGATGTTTTAAGAGCCGGTTTTACATTAGCTCCGGTCGCTTATATGACAGGAATAAAGAGTCCGTTCAGAATAATATCAAAGTACGGAAACACAATAGAAACTATCTTCAAAATCGCCGGTGCTAACCAGTTTCTACCGCGCAACACTGCTGTGAGGTTTCTATCGAAGCATTCTTGTAAGATTGAGGATTTCCAAGGGGCGATATGTGAAATGTCAATGTTCCTTCTATGTGGACACGATAAGCATCATTTCGACCGTTCTTTGATGCCAATGATTCTAGGACACGTGCCCGCTGGAGCCTCAACGAAAACGCTAGCTCACTTCGCTCAGGAAATCAGAAATGATGGGAAATTTCAAAAGTTTGACTACGGCGCTGAAAGGAATGTTAAAGAATATGGGACTGCCACACCGCCTGAATATCCGTTGCACAAAATAACTCTACCAATTTCGATGATAAGTGCGAAAGACGATTGGCTATCGAGCATTCGTGACGCTATAAAGATTTATCAACAAATTGGATACCATGTGGAGCATTACGTTGTGCCGGATGAAGAATTTAACCATTTGGACTTTCTATTCGCAAAAGATGCTAAAACGTTGGTGTATGATAAAGTGATGTCGATGATTGAGAAACCTCTAAAAAAACCCATGTTTGAGACGAACCAGATTGTATAACTTTTAATAAATGTATAAGTTAAATAGTACCTATTATTATTTTACCTTTTTTTATCCTACAGACATGGCGTGGGTATTATTGTCATAATCAAATAATATTTTGAATAATATAGATAGCACTGTAGCAGCAATAATAGGGGATCGGACTACTTTTTTTTATTTTATAAATCCGCACTCGTTAGTTTCTGCTATCGAACACTAAAAGAATTGTTGCTCTATCTTTAAAATTGAGTGAGTCATAAAGGTTTGAAATTCAAGATTAGACAGAGAGGCACATACCCACTTGTGACGTCATTTGTTAGTAACGCCATATAATCTCCATACAAAAAATCGTTTTTGAAAAAGACAGACATATTGAAATTTTAAAAAATCACTGTAAATTAGTTTTTCTTCCGATTCTGTTTTTTTTCTTCGCGAATTGTCTGCTACTAATCTATATTTTAAAAATAATTCATAAAATATGGTAAATTTAGGAACAGTCCGATCCCCTATTACGATAAAATCTCTTAAGTTTTAATAAAACGTAAGCTAATAAGACATATCGAATAAACAATAATTTAAATAACTGATCATAATGGGGGTTCTGCTTTTAGTTCTACAAAGGCCCGCCATGTGGCGCTGAGTTCCAATCTTCCTCTCAAATAGGACAAATAAAAAATTTAATTTTATATTTGTATTTAATAATTTTATATAAATTTTAGTAGTAAATGTAATATAAATATTTATATTCTTTTAATCTTTGATAGCTTATTTCATGGGGAGAACCAACAGGGTTTACTTTTAAGGGACTTCAAATTTTGTGTCGCGGCAACACTGCCATCATGCTTTGGTCTGTACCCAAAGCCGAAACACTGAATATAAAAAAAAACTTGCTGCAATACTCGGTGGAATCCCCATCGGCCGCTAGAGCCATAAGATTAAATAATAAAAAAACTTTAACTTGACAAGGCCCTAGTGACTAGGGCCTTATAAAGCAGCCAACTATAGTCGGGTTATTATAGGAAGAGTTTTGACAGCTTCAAAATTTTTCATACGACGTTAACAACTTTTTTTTTTTATAATATTAATTTTAAAAACCATATTAACTAAATATTAAAAAAAAATAACTTCACATCTTATTTTATCTGATTTTACTTAATAAATAAATAAACGAAATAACATTAAAAAGTTATTAAAATTTTAATCTGTCAGAGCTCATCCTATAGTAACCCAAGTATAGTAAAAGAGTGAGAACCAAAATAAATCAAAATCGCTTATTACTTAACATTATTGTTTAACTAATTTCAGAAACGAAACAAAGTTTTTTTTTATGTCGACATGAAGCATCCTCCTGTTTTCTCTTTTGCTCTCATTTTTTGGTTGCATGCTTGCTTGCTTGCTTCTAGTGACTTACACTATGGTTACTATGGTTTACACTCACCATGGTACAGCGGCTGCGCGGTGTACATGAGCTCCGTGTCCCGCGCGCGGTGCCCGCCGAGGTCCACGTACAGCGCGAGCGAGTTGAACACGAGCTTCTAGTGACTATAGTACGACACTCACCATGGTACAGCGGCTGCGCGGTGTACATGAGCTCCGTGTCCCGCGCGCGGTGCCCGCCGAGGTCCACGTACAGCGCGAGCGAGTTGAACACGAGCTTCTAGTGACTATAGTACGACACTCACCATGGTACAGCGGCTGCGCGGTGTACATGAGCTCCGTGTCCCGCGCGCGGTGCCCGCCGAGGTCCACGTACAGCGCGAGCGAGTTGAACACGAGCTTCTAGTGACTATAGTACGACACTCACCATGGTACAGCGGCTGCGCGGTGTACATGAGCTCCGTGTCCCGCGCGCGGTGCCCGCCGAGGTCCACGTACAGCGCGAGCGAGTTGAACACGAGCTTCTAGTGACTATAGTACGACACTCACCATGGTACAGCGGCTGCGCGGTGTACATGAGCTCCGTGTCCCGCGCGCGGTGCCCGCCGAGGTCCACGTACAGCGCGAGCGAGTTGAACACGAGCTTCTAGTGACTATAGTACGACACTCACCATGGTACAGCGGCTGCGCGGTGTACATGAGCTCCGTGTCCCGCGCGCGGTGCCCGCCGAGGTCCACGTACAGCGCGAGCGAGTTGAACACGAGCTTCTAGTGACTATAGTACGACACTCACCATGGTACAGCGGCTGCGCGGTGTACATGAGCTCCGTGTCCCGCGCGCGGTGCCCGCCGAGGTCCACGTACAGCGCGAGCGAGTTGAACACGAGCTTCTAGTGACTATAGTACGACACTCACCATGGTACAGCGGCTGCGCGGTGTACATGAGCTCCGTGTCCCGCGCGCGGTGCCCGCCGAGGTCCACGTACAGCGCGAGCGAGTTGAACACGAGCTTCTAGTGACTATAGTACGACACTCACCATGGTACAGCGGCTGCGCGGTGTACATGAGCTCCGTGTCCCGCGCGCGGTGCCCGCCGAGGTCCACGTACAGCGCGAGCGAGTTGAACACGAGCTTCTAGTGACTATAGTACGACACTCACCATGGTACAGCGGCTGCGCGGTGTACATGAGCTCCGTGTCCCGCGCGCGGTGCCCGCCGAGGTCCACGTACAGCGCGAGCGAGTTGAACACGAGCTTCTAGTGACTATAGTACGACACTCACCATGGTACAGCGGCTGCGCGGTGTACATGAGCTCCGTGTCCCGCGCGCGGTGCCCGCCGAGGTCCACGTACAGCGCGAGCGAGTTGAACACGAGCTTCTAGTGACTATAGTACGACACTCACCATGGTACAGCGGCTGCGCGGTGTACATGAGCTCCGTGTCCCGCGCGCGGTGCCCGCCGAGGTCCACGTACAGCGCGAGCGAGTTGAACACGAGCTTCTAGTGACTATAGTACGACACTCACCATGGTACAGCGGCTGCGCGGTGTACATGAGCTCCGTGTCTCGCGCGCGGTGCCCGCCGAGGTCCACGTACAGCGCGAGCGAGTTGAACACGAGCTTCTAGTGACTATAGTACGACACTCACCATGGTACAGCGGCTGCGCGGTGTACATGAGCTCCGTGTCCCGCGCGCGGTGCCCGCCGAGGTCCACGTACAGCGCGAGCGAGTTGAACACGAGCTTCTAGTGACTATAGTACGACACTCACCATGGTACAGCGGCTGCGCGGTGTACATGAGCTCCGTGTCTCGCGCGCGGTGCCCGCCGAGGTCCACGTACAGCGCGAGCGAGTTGAACACGAGCTTCTAGTGACTATAGTACGACACTCACCATGGTACAGCGGCTGCGCGGTGTACATGAGCTCCGTGTCTCGCGCGCGGTGCCCGCCGAGGTCCACGTACAGCGCGAGCGAGTTGAACACGAGCTTCTAGTGACTATAGTACGACACTCACCATGGTACAGCGGCTGCGCGGTGTACATGAGCTCCGTGTCTCGCGCGCGGTGCCCGCCGAGGTCCACGTACAGCGCGAGCGAGTTGAACACGAGCTTCTAGTGACTATAGTACGACACTCACCATGGTACAGCGGCTGCGCGGTGTACATGAGCTCCGTGTCCCGCGCGCGGTGCCCGCCGAGGTCCACGTACAGCGCGAGCGAGTTGAACACGAGCTTCTAGTGACTATAGTACGACACTCACCATGGTACAGCGGCTGCGCGGTGTACATGAGCTCCGTGTCTCGCGCGCGGTGCCCGCCGAGGTCCACGTACAGCGCGAGCGAGTTGAACACGAGCTTCTAGTGACTATAGTACGACACTCACCATGGTACAGCGGCTGCGCGGTGTACATGAGCTCCGTGTCCCGCGCGCGGTGCCCGCCGAGGTCCACGTACAGCGCGAGCGAGTTGAACACGAGCTTCTAGTGACTATAGTACGACACTCACCATGGTACAGCGGCTGCGCGGTGTACATGAGCTCCGTGTCTCGCGCGCGGTGCCCGCCGAGGTCCACGTACAGCGCGAGCGAGTTGAACACGAGCTTCTAGTGACTATAGTACGACACTCACCATGGTACAGCGGCTGCGCGGTGTACATGAGCTCCGTGTCCCGCGCGCGGTGCCCGCCGAGGTCCACGTACAGCGCGAGCGAGTTGAACACGAGCTTCTAGTGACTATAGTACGACACTCACCATGGTACAGCGGCTGCGCGGTGTACATGAGCTCCGTGTCTCGCGCGCGGTGCCCGCCGAGGTCCACGTACAGCGCGAGCGAGTTGAACACGAGCTTCTAGTGACTATAGTACGACACTCACCATGGTACAGCGGCTGCGCGGTGTACATGAGCTCCGTGTCCCGCGCGCGGTGCCCGCCGAGGTCCACGTACAGCGCGAGCGAGTTGAACACGAGCTTCTAGTGACTATAGTACGACACTCACCATGGTACAGCGGCTGCGCGGTGTACATGAGCTCCGTGTCTCGCGCGCGGTGCCCGCCGAGGTCCACGTACAGCGCGAGCGAGTTGAACACGAGCTTCTAGTGACTATAGTACGACACTCACCATGGTACAGCGGCTGCGCGGTGTACATGAGCTCCGTGTCCCGCGCGCGGTGCCCGCCGAGGTCCACGTACAGCGCGAGCGAGTTGAACACGAGCTTCTAGTGACTATAGTACGACACTCACCATGGTACAGCGGCTGCGCGGTGTACATGAGCTCCGTGTCTCGCGCGCGGTGCCCGCCGAGGTCCACGTACAGCGCGAGCGAGTTGAACACGAGCTTCTAGTGACTATAGTACGACACTCACCATGGTACAGCGGCTGCGCGGTGTACATGAGCTCCGTGTCCCGCGCGCGGTGCCCGCCGAGGTCCACGTACAGCGCGAGCGAGTTGAACACGAGCTTCTAGTGACTATAGTACGACACTCACCATGGTACAGCGGCTGCGCGGTGTACATGAGCTCCGTGTCTCGCGCGCGGTGCCCGCCGAGGTCCACGTACAGCGCGAGCGAGTTGAACACGAGCTTCTAGTGACTATAGTACGACACTCACCATGGTACAGCGGCTGCGCGGTGTACATGAGCTCCGTGTCTCGCGCGCGGTGCCCGCCGAGGTCCACGTACAGCGCGAGCGAGTTGAACACGAGCTTCTAGTGACTATAGTACGACACTCACCATGGTACAGCGGCTGCGCGGTGTACATGAGCTCCGTGTCTCGCGCGCGGTGCCCGCCGAGGTCCACGTACAGCGCGAGCGAGTTGAACACGAGCTTCTAGTGACTATAGTACGACACTCACCATGGTACAGCGGCTGCGCGGTGTACATGAGCTCCGTGTCTCGCGCGCGGTGCCCGCCGAGGTCCACGTACAGCGCGAGCGAGTTGAACACGAGCTTCTAGTGACTATAGTACGACACTCACCATGGTACAGCGGCTGCGCGGTGTACATGAGCTCCGTGTCCCGCGCGCGGTGCCCGCCGAGGTCCACGTACAGCGCGAGCGAGTTGAACACGAGCTTCTAGTGACTATAGTACGACACTCACCATGGTACAGCGGCTGCGCGGTGTACATGAGCTCCGTGTCCCGCGCGCGGTGCCCGCCGAGGTCCACGTACAGCGCGAGCGAGTTGAACACGAGCTTCTAGTGACTATAGTACGACACTCACCATGGTACAGCGGCTGCGCGGTGTACATGAGCTCCGTGTCCCGCGCGCGGTGCCCGCCGAGGTCCACGTACAGCGCGAGCGAGTTGAACACGAGCTTCTAGTGACTATAGTACGACACTCACCATGGTACAGCGGCTGCGCGGTGTACATGAGCTCCGTGTCCCGCGCGCGGTGCCCGCCGAGGTCCACGTACAGCGCGAGCGAGTTGAACACGAGCTTCTAGTGACTATAGTACGACACTCACCATGGTACAGCGGCTGCGCGGTGTACATGAGCTCCGTGTCTCGCGCGCGGTGCCCGCCGAGGTCCACGTACAGCGCGAGCGAGTTGAACACGAGCAACGTCTCCATGGAGTTGGGGACGGGCGCGCACGCGAGAGGGCGCGCGCCGCTGTGCGACAGGAACAGGTTCACTTGGTTTTCTGGGTGGACTAGAGCTGTGGGAGAGAAATAAACATTATTTTTTACACAAGAGAAATTAGAACACACACACACAAGTTCACGCTCCTATCCCCGAACAGGTAAACAAAGCTTTAGTGGGCTCCCAAGGAACACACTAAAACTACATTTTACAATATTTTTAGGAACAATGTTGAATAAAACAATGTTGCAAAAAAATGGTAGTAATTAACACTAATTAACATTTATGCTAGGTGTGATCTAGCGGTTATTGGTTGATGTTAAAAAATCCTAACCTTCCCTTGAACAATTTGCCTACCCTGACTAAATTTCCTTTGTTTTAAAACAAGTATTTCTAATGTTTTTAGATACGATATTGGGATAACAAATTAAATTTAAATATACCCGTCTTATTTGTATTTTTTTGTTATAATACAGAAGTCAAAATAGCTAGAGCATGATTTATTAATTTATATTTAGAAAATATTCAGATAAAATATATTTAGATAGAATAATAGGATTAGAAAACTAAGGTTACTGCACCTCTAAATCAGTCTAAATCTGAAGCTTTCCTTGACCACTTTCCTGATTTTGCTGATATTGGACACTATCATACGGGCGGGTTAACAGACGGGCGTGTGTGAGACAAACCCACCCACCTCACATATTTGACTATTTATTGATATTTTATACTTACAGACAGCTGGTTGGTCTCTTAAGGGTTGTCTGTGGTCCGGTAATGTGTGCGCCGCTACCCCTCCTCTGTAAACAAATAACACTTTATTACATAAAAAAAAAACGAATTAACCTTACTCACTTGCATTTCTTCATTGTACCGGTTAATTTATTAGCTTAACTTTAATTTACTAGCTGTCTGTTAGCAACTTGACTTGTGTGATCGAAGTAATTTTATGGGTTATTTATACCAGAAGAACAAATTACTAGTATAAACGTGCTGTTTTACATTATTATACCGTGGATTGTCTTGGTTCTTGTGAGTGCCCGATATTACGACGCAGTTACACGCACCACGGTAAATATCCCGTTTACAATCATAATAATGTTGACAACCGTAAAAGTTTTAAAAAGTATAGGAAGGGTACAGGGAAAAAACATGTCTAGTCACGAGTTACGAGATATCGCGTTTTTAAAGTTTGAAACGATGTAGTTAATGTGTATAGGATTTTGTGTATAGGATTTTTTGAAAGTGAAATATAAAAGATATATTAATACTTACATCTATAATAAAAGCGGAAAATAATAGTTCATTGAGAACACTACATATATAAATATACAAACTACGATTTTTATAAAGATGTACCAAAGTGACAGATGCAAACGGATTATTTTTCTTTTAATGTTGCCACCTATAGAAAAATAGTGTTGTTAATGATTCAATTCAATTTATTCATTGTATCGATATGACTTGAGTCATTGATTTTTTTTTAATAGCAACAAATTGTACTTTGTGCCAGTGTAGAGTTATAAAAGGTAAGGAAACTATTATCGCGTATACGAAAAAAATAAGCCGGGTTAATTTTACTGTTGGGCGTACATATTATATCTCAATAAATCAAAATTACTCAGGTCAATTATTTGAAAAAGTTTGAATGTTTGTTGCGATATCTATTAGAGCGGTACCTCTCTCTCAGTCACCCCACCCTTACCCTATGCGAGAAAGAGAGCCACCGCTCGCTCAGCGCTTAAGATACGTGCCGCTACCTATACGTCATCGCAACCAGAGTCGCGCGCGTCATTCGTCTCCCTACTTCGCTCGCGATCGGTTGCACGAATATTTTCTCAGTTTTGCCCACGCTTGTTTTTGTTGTTATTTTCTGTTAAGTTTCCGTTGTTTCTTCCTTGTTACGTTATTCATTTGTTTGTTAAGTTTGTGCCTGCTTGTTGTTATTGTTGTTAAAACGCCATGGAAGATAACGTGGACGACGATTTTACACTAATAAAACTGCAATCTATAACAACAATAAAAACTGTAATTAACTAAGCATGCAAATAAGAACTTTATGTTTAAATATCAAACTTCAATAAGTAATCGAAACTCTAGTGATTGTAACACTCAAAACTAATTGTTCAACAACAATCAAGTTCAATGAGCAAATTGATTCAATCACAAAATTAATTGAATTATGGATCACTCAGGAACAACACTATTTTTAATTTGCGCAAAAGTGGCAACACTCTAAATGTCAATTTAGTACGTCTTATCCGAGTTTAGACATGTTTTTCCCTGTACCCTTCATATGATCTGTTCTGTTTTATATTCACCTGTATCCCAGCAGCAGCCGGCCCCGCACGAGCTGCACGCTGTGCACGGCGCCCGGAGCCCTCAGCTCGGCTACGCGCATCCGCCGCGCGGCCGTGCGGGTTATTTCGTACACGGTTACCATGTACGCGTTCTGGGGATATAGTGGATGGATTATAGTGCATAAATTAACAGAAATATAATAGTATTTACTAACGAACTCAGTCCGTCAAACTGAACAACTTTTGTTCAACAGATTTTCAATATTTTATGATTTAATATGATTTGTGTTTAATGCTTCTATAAATGTTTCCATGCTTGTTTAAAAGCAGAGTATGATGGATGTAATTATCTAAATAAGACCTATGTAAAAACCATATTCTTGGGAAATAAATATTAATTCATTAATTCAATAAAAGAATTAGAATTTTAGTACAGTACGATCCACCGCTAGTTGCCCGTAATCCTTTAGCTAAATTGAGTGCACCCGTTAGTCATAAATAAATTAAAGAACATACAAATTGATTCGATCAGCTGATCAGTTTAAATGTTGTTTTTTTTTTTGTAATTGTAGAAAATTTCCAAAACAAGATAATTATTCACTTTTACGGAATGAACAACCATTCGAGAACTTTTGCGTTATTAAATTTAGAGGAAGTTTGTCTTTCAGCTTTTGCAAAATGATTTGCTAACGCCACTAGCGGGCTTTTGCTATAAGAAAAATACCTTTTTTAATGAAAATATAGGATTTTATTTAATAATTTTAGCATGTAACAGTAACAAATAGATTCTTTAACCATACCTGTCGTTTACAGACGACGGCAAAGCCTTGCGCTGCGGCGTGTAATTCTCCGGCTGCCACGTCCACCGCGCCTGTAAATCAATTATGAAAGCAATTATAATAACTACTAAATTAATTTATTATTATAACTCTAAGTAGGCACTAACTCGGGAAGTCACGCTCTAATCTGTAATATGGGTGTCAGTCCTTTTCGTCTTTTACAGATGTCGTGTTTAAAGGGAGCAACCAAAGTGGGCTTAACCTTGAACAGTCAAAAAAAATTAAACCACGAAGCATTTTGAAATAATATATAATGAATTTAGCTGTCTATATGGGAGTATCAAATTAAATATAAAAAAATAATGTTTTGTAAGACTTTCAATCGATTGATAACGCCAAAACTAGTGTTACCAAATACATTTTGACGAAAGTAATAAGAACTTTTTTTTTATTTTGATACTAAAATTCCAACATTTTTGAGAAGTCCTTATTACAGACAACTCAAAGCAGTCAATATTATAATAATATTTAAATGTTCATATTGAAGTCCAGAGGTCAAACATTTTGGTTGCTCCCCTTTAGATTATTGTTAAAGCTAGTTTTCTCATAAGATATTGCGGGGACTGTACCTTTGGTTTCAGCTATCTTAACGCACTCGACCTCGGAGCACTCGAGCGCCCGAATCGGGACCAACCGCACGTGTCGACCGCGACCCGCTATCGTCACTGTGAAAGGAAAACTTTCGCTTATTATTCCGATCAAGACTTAAAATATCTCAGCCATTCAGTATAATGTAAGTATGGCTTAAATTTAGCTTTTTATATTTATTGGTGGTTGGTTCGGTAATACTTATCTCAACGTACAACTTTGAAATGTTGCACGCCTGTTAAGTTCTGATGACACATACAACACACTAAACTGGTAGAGAAATTTGACGCTGCAGCCAGGATAGTCTCCTCACAACGGAACTCCTCAACGGTTAGTAGCATAGACTCGAAGTTTTGATATAACATTCAAAAGTTAGGGGGTCACCTCCAACGGGGGCTACACCCCACCCCCCTGTGACACTCACCGAGCAGCTGTTCGCTGGGCACGTAGGCCGCCCTGGCGACGGGCGCGTGTTGCCTGCGGGGGGTCACCTCCCCCCTCTCCAGGTCGATGAGTGCGAGCCCCCCCTCGCCCCCCACGCATATCCGCGTGCGCTCCAACACGCACGCGCATAAAGCGCCGCGGATCACGGCGGCTGCCGTGCTGTCTATTAGCATGCATGCGCTGTATACCTGTGGGAGAAAAAGTCTGGTCAGTTTTGCCCAAAATACTGGGTGTCCAAAAAGGGTGTTGGCAGTTTATATACGAAAATCATAAATGAAACATATATCATTTCATAATTTTATTACTATTTGCAAAAAGTACATACAATGGAAAGTTTACGACGAAAAAATCATGTTGTCCAAATGACGTCCATTACGATTTTGACACTCTTCAAGTCGTGGCCGTAAATTGCCTAAGACACGTTCACATAAAACGTTAGTGATTTTTGTTATTTCACTTGCAATATTGTTTTTCAATTGGCTAAGAGTTGACGGCTTATTTATGTAAACCTACTCTTCAGGTAACCCCATAAAAAATAATCAAGTGGACTTAAGTCCGGGCTCCTAGGGGGCCATTTAAGGTTCCCGTTTATTGAGATAACTCTTTCTGGGAATAACTCATTCAATGCTTCAATAGACTTTCTACTCGTGTGACATTTGGCACCGTCCTGCTGAAAAAATGTTGCCGAATTGTAAGCTCTAAATTCCTGTAAAGATGGTGCCAAAAAACTTTCAATCATGTTACAATATCTGTCCGCGTTAACTGTAAGTGCATGTCCGGTAGGGGTACCGTCCTCAAAGAAATAGGGGCCGATTATGCCCTTGGCGGACATTGCTGCCCACACTACCTTAGGGCTGTGAAGTGGACGCATATGCTTATAAGGAGGATTTTTATCACACCAATAGCGACAGTTTTGTTTATTGACATGGCCATTTAAGTGGAAATTTGCTTCATCGCTAAACAAGACCTTGTTGAAGTTGGTAAAGCGCGCAAACATCTCCTGAACAAAATTTAGTCGCTGTTCATAATCTGTGGGTTTTAATTCTTGCACTAATTGAATCTTGTAAGCACGTAAATGCAAATCCTTCTTTAAAATCAAGTGCAATGTTGATTTTGCAATGTTTACGGATTGACTTCGCTTTCGCAGTGATAGTGAGGGATCTTGCCTTACCGACTCGTGAACTTCTTGAATAACTGCAGGTAGCCTTATTTCTCTCGGACGTCCGCAATCAAAGTTTTTTAAAGTTGACCCTGTAGCCTCAAATGTCTTAATCCATTTTCTAATGATATTCGCACTGGGAGATAAAGAAATGTCCCGTACATTGAATTGCGCGCGATATAAGCGGCGAGCTGTTATTATCGAATTATTGTTTTGATAATAAACTCGTACACAAAATGCACGCTGAGCTCCGGTATACGAATCCATTGCAACTAAATTTCCAATAAATTCCACGTATGACATTATATATTTTTTTGTTATCTACCCTCATTAACACGATTTATTGATATTTAAAAGTGCAAATACCCTTTTTGGACATCTTGTATAAAAAGAATTTACGAGTATAACACAAAAATTTGAATACAGTTAAGAATTAGAGTGTAGATGGGAGGCCTTTTTGTTGTTATTTTAATAGTTTCAAGCGATACTTTAAAGAACCTACCTGACGCAGATTTATTTATGCATTAAAAAAAAAAAATTATCGCTTACTTACTAAAAAAAAAAAACATCGCTAACAAGAACGCACTAAAGAAACTTGAAAGTCTAAAAAAATCGATCAGTGTGGATTTATTAATGTGATTGTAAATAAGTATTGATAGCTTTTTATTTATTTTAAGTTTTCAAATTTTTAATTTAAGCCAACGAAAGAGTGGTTCCTTCTAGCACAGGCTGAAGCCTAAAAGGAGGTTCCTAAAACTTATATTAAGGAAACTTGTTAAAACAAATAAACATTTTTGTAAGTATTGACAGCGTTTTAGATATCTAAAGATCAAGGTAAATTTGTGAAAAACAAATAATTTTTGAATATCTTGAAACAATGCTATCTCTAGTATAGTGAATTGGTTTACTGTTAATAATCTATTACTTAATGAAAAGAAAACTAAATGTATTAAATTCTTATTACCCAATGTGAAACCGGTAACTACAGATATATTTATAAAAGGACAGAAATTGGACCTTGTAGATTCGACTGTCTTTTTGGGCATTACTTTAGATGCCAAACTACAATGGGATTCTCATATAAATAAATTGTCGAACCGACTGAGTTCAGCAGCGTTCGCAGTTAAAAAAATTAGAGCCCTTACCGACGTAGACACCGCTAGACTAGTCTACTTCAGTTACTTTCATAGTCTAATGACCTATGGTATTTTATTGTGGGGTCACGCTGCGAATGCTAATAGTATATTTATTTTGCAGAAACGGGCTGTTCGTGCAATTTATAGATTAGGGCCTAGAGTGTCACTGAGGGAAAAATTTAAAGAAATCAATATTCTGACATTTGTGTCTCAATATATCTATGACAATCTTGTGTATATAAAACGAAATATAAGTAATTTTCAGAAGCACAGTGATATACACAATTTTAATACTAGAAATAAAGACAAGTTGGTTGCTTATGTCAGCCGACTACATAAAATTAGTAATTCTTTTAAAGGCAATTGTATACGCTATTACAATAAGGTCCCTACTGATATTAAAAACTTGCCTTTAGACAAGTTTAAAATAATTATAAAACAGAAATTGTATAAAAAAGGTTACTATAGGATATCTGATTACTTAGAAGACAGGTGTCCATGGGAATAGATTGTTTGAGTAGCAGGCTTTTTCGATATGTAATAAGCATTAATTTTGTAATTGACAATATTTTATTTAAAAAAGGAAACGCAAAAGATGCGATGACTGTGGAGTTTCTTCGGTGAGCTCTTCTCCACAGATTCCGCCATTGTGTTAGTGAACTCACCCAAAAAAATGTAATGACGGATCTAAGTGATGTAATAACATCCTATGGAAATAAATTATTTTGACTTTGACTTTGATTAAAAAGTCAACTCAACATACGCATTTGTCAGGCAGGTTATTTCTCTTCAATATCCGGTGCAGTTCGCTCAGAGCAACCACCCATTTGGTCTTCTCGGACTCCGATTCGGCCAGCATTAGAGTATGCGACCGCTTACCGCCTTCCAGTTGTGATGTTGATATCTGTAAAATTATGAAATAAGTATACATCAACGGCCCGTTACAGTCCACTGCTGGACTATGAGCCTCCTCCACTTAAGTGTTTGGTTTTGCCATAACCTCCACGCTTGGCAGGCGGGTTGGAGATCGCAGATTAAAAGGTTACTGTATCAGAGAGCGCTGCTGCCCGTTCCCTGTTCAATGTGTAGTCCCTAAGTCGCCTCTTACGACACCCACGGGAAGAGTAGGGGTTGGTGACAAATGTATTCTACTCTGCCGTCACCACACTGCTAATAAGTATAACTTTTAGACAACTAGTCCCTGCCAGGTGGACTGATGACCTGAGGAAGGTCGCTGGTGGTGGCTGGATGAGGAAAGCGGGTGATCGTGCATTTTGACGTGCCCTTGGGGAGGCCTACGTCCAGCAGAGGACTGCAACAGGCTGATTGATTTAGACAACTAGAGCATGAGATGCGATGTCAGTAGAGTATCTTAGCAGGTATTTTCGATAGAAGAACGTATAGATATGCTGATACAGATATGCTGCAAAAAAATTTAAAAGGGAATATCGACCATTACTGCTTGAACTATAAACTTAACTTTACAGCTATGGTCTGGTAAGGCAAGATGTTTTTGTTTTATTTATTTCGTACTTGCCTACAATGTTAAGTAATTCGACCACAAACGATTTTATTGTTCTGTCTAGCCCGCATCTACTGCTCAGAATAAACCTTTTTTCTTTTATGCGCCATCTTTTCCTATCCTGTGCAATCTTCATCTTATATTTCCTCTCCACTTCTACAATATCACAAGATAGGTTAAACATCAGCTGCAGTGGCGCCACCCATTGAAATAAATCATTACTTATTGTCAGTGACTTCGATCAGTGAAATTATTATGTGTTTAACGACAATAGATGGGTCACAAATAAATTTTTGTTTATGTTTTATAGTCCTAAATATAATCAATAAGTTATTTAAGTCGTAACTGTTAAAAGTGCCCATTTTGGCAATTACGGCTTACATAACTTATTGATTATATTTATTTAGGACTATAAAACAATAACTAAAATATATTTAGAACCCTTCTATTGTCGTTTAACATATAATAATTTCGATCGAAGTCACTGATAATAAGTAAATAATTTATTTCAATTTGTGGCGCTTTAACCTTAAGATACGTACTCTAAATATGCACGGTATGTCTCGTTTGCTGGCGTGTATGACGTCAGACTCCTTGACTGACGTCACGCTGAAGTCTGGATCCCGCATGTCCAGAACTTGACTAACACACACCGATGGAAGTGCATTCCTAGGAAAAAATAAGTTGATTGTTAAACAAGGGAAGAATGAAGCAAAATATCTAAAGAGCCGCCTATAAGGTAGATAACAAAGTGCGCGAATTGAATATACCTATACTTTATTGGACATAAGAAACACACAAAAAGAAATATTGTAGATTTAATGTAGCGATTTCTTACAAGAAACCTTGAACTTAACGTATAATAGTGTGAAAGCTGCTGATCAAGTTTATTTTAGATGGTTAGGTTGTCGACTTGCTCACCTATCTTGTGATATATCGTAGAGGAACAATTTGAAGTCACAGACAACCACAAATTGTCTCATCCACCCTTTTTTGACTCCGCCTGGCTTCGGAACCTATAAAAAAACGTGAATTAAGAGTTTAAGAATAAATTAACTCACGAGGAATAGTTCATTGGAACATACATTCAGTGTACATTTTTATCCTGCTATCTTATTGTTATAATTTTCGATGGCAGTAAGGAACCGACAATCGGGTGTCCGTACCGTCAACTTTCAGGGTGACTAAACTCGACAAAAAAATAGGTACAAGTATGTTATAAGTATTGGTGGTTTGTACGCATAGATAATACAAACATAATACCACAAAAATTAAGGCTTAATAAAAAAAAAACTAACAAGCTTTATGTAAATCTGATCTATGTCGGGGATATTGTATATTATAATAGAGTTATGTTCGCGTTGTTTGCCGAAGCATATACCTTGACGTATCCCTCGTAAGCCGTGCCCTGCCCCCTGGCGGGGTCGATGCCGAGCGGGCGGCGGCTGCGCTCGGGCGGCAGCGGGCAGCGCGCGGCGACTCGTGCGCAGCAACGCGTGTGCACGCACAAACCGCACGTCTCGCAGACCACGCCTTGCCGGGTTAGCCCGATCTGTGGGAGTTATAACATCATTAATGTATCAGCTTATCAGTGTAACCACGCAACTACAGTAAACTATGCTTGTAGTGTATGACGCGCCTCGTATACATAGCAAGCGTTAGCACTAAAGAATTTGTAGATTATTATTGTTTTCATTTTCTGCATTATAATTATTAAAGAATTTATATTATAAGGTTGTCAATCAATAAACATTCGTCAGAACGCTTATCGCTCTGAGTGCCCACATTGCATGGCAACGTTTGTTCAGTCTTCATTGCATAGTCCTACTTGACATGGGGTGATTTCCCGAATCACTGACGGTTATCATGACAAACATTCACGCAATCATCATCATGGTCACTTTAGCAGTCTAGACTGGAGACGGCTACAGCTGAACAAAATTCACCCCAAAGAACACCACAACGACCGATCCTGCGATGCCCACGTACAACGGTTTCCCGCAACCTTCACCAGATCATCAGTCTAACTTCTTCAGATCGTCAGTCTAACTTCTTCAGATCGTCAGTCTAACTTCTTCAGATCGTCAGTCTAACTTTTACTTCTGCGTCTTGATTATGCTCACACTGCGTCTTCTAGTGCGTGCCTCTCGAAAAAAAATCTACCCTAACGGTGATCAGATTCAACAAATCAATTCATGCCGATTCGGAAGTTAAGTGGACTGGGACAGTCGAGTTTAGCGAAATTACTTTGCCCTCGCTGCGTTTTCCTAAACGTTGTCGCTATGAGATAATTTATACGACACACAGATAGATACAGCAAGTAATTTTTGTTGACTTACCATAAGCGACGTGCAGTGGTTACATTTGGTGGGGCTGCTGAACGTTCGGACTAGAAACTGGTGCACTTTCTGTTTACCCGGCACGGCGGGGCCCAGCGACGGATCCTGGAACAATTATACATTGGAATAAAACTACTCTTGACGGCTCCGTAGCCCAGGTGGTAGTGTATCTGCCTCCGACGCACAGGTCAAACATTCGTGTGATGAGCACTTTTGTTTGCCTTGTGCCTGGATGTTGTTTATCTATATAAGTATGTATTTATCTACTTATGTAATGAATATCAGCTGTCTGATACCCATAGTACAAGCTTTGATTAGTTTGGGATTAGTTGGCCATGTGTTCACACATCAGTTGGCAGTGTCCGTAGATGTCCCCACACATTTATTTATTATTATTATTAGGAAGGTTTTACTGCCTTGGTGTCGTAAAGACATGTCAGAGGCCCTTGGGGCGGCTTAGAAACTCTCGACAATAGATGTCGCCAGCCACGACGAAAGAAAGAAAAAAAAATTGGATTCTCATTCTGGAATCGAATCCGGAACGAGGTGAACAGAACCGAAGTTAGCGATATAGCTCAACGAATCAGTAGGCTGAAGTGGCATTATGCTGGCTCTATAATCAGATATCAGGGCACAGAATTAATAGAGTACTTTCTGCTCACTCACCGCCCCCCGTCAATCCACAACCGCTCCCCCCAGTTCGCAATTCGGGGGCGAGTTGGGTGTAAGAAATAGAAGACTTTCTATTTCGCGCGCAGTCAGGCGTATAGCGTACTGTAAGAAGCTGCCTCCTTTGTGCTTACTGGCTATTGGTCAATTTTCATGTTGCATTCTAAACAATTCGAATATTTTGAATATCGAATGGTTTTATTTTTGTTTGAGACTGGATGCCGATGGGCTACAGAGCGGACACGTTGCTTGTTTTTCAAAGAATATATATTTAAAATATAATACAAAAGTCTAAAAAGCTGTTGTGTTCGTCTTTCTCTTAGTCAGCGCCCTAAGAGTGTCTCTGCACATTATTGTACCTAGCATCCTAGGCGCGCAAGAATAACCCCAGAAGCTTAAACGGCTGTTGTAAGGAGTGGCTGTGGTATGATTAAGGTTAAGAGGTCTGTTGTCAAGCTTACAAATCACGCGATAGGAGACAGTGGATTGGCATGAGCTGATGCTGGTGAAGTAGTAGGAAACCTAGGACCCAAGTGATGAACAAACTCCTAGGATCGAGCCTCTCGTTGAGGATATTATATGAGCTGTTGTTGTTGATGATGATGATGTACTCACCGTGGACACCTCGCTGGGCTCGCTCTTGCTGGAGGCGGGCGACACTCGGCCCTCCATCTCGTCCTGGGACTCGGGGGAGCCGCTCAAAGCGCCCGACTGCCCGGAGCTGTACATCATCTATAGAACAATATAGATTTACATTTGGTGCTATGAAGCGCAGACGATGATAAGGAGTAGTGAAATTTCATGGCATCACAGTCATCTGTACAGACCTACCAGAGTAAAATGTGGGTTGAAATGGCCAAAATTGGAACTACGGCCATTACTATGGAAATGTCAACTTTCAAAACTGCAGTGATTTGTTGAAATACAATTTTGTATTACTACTAGCGCCGCCTTTCATTTCACAGATTAATTGGTAAGTCCGTAGTGCACAAATGTAACTCCAAAAATCCATCTGACATTTTCAACCAATGAATACCGGGCGAAACAGCATCATTCAAATTATTGTACCACAGGATGAGTAGTAAATTCAATGTTTGGGGGAAATAATTGAATTTAAAAAAGTAAAAATGCTGTGTAACTAATAATAATGTCCACAACCATATGAATAAGCAAGCATGCAAACAAAGCATCATTAAACCTCTTGTAACCTTTTTAGACATTTGCGTACGTACTGTGAAACAATAAATGAATCGTTTATTTACTTTTGGACTTTACATCTATTAGTACGTCGTAATATTTATTTATTTTTTGGTGTGAGAGTACACGACGCCTGCTATGCACCTACTACGTAGGTGGAGCGTGCTAAGACAGCCGTGCGGATAAACCCGCCTCGTAGGTGCATAATTTCCTAATGTGAGTGCGCGGCCCCTACGTTATACGTGCGCTGTTACCAAATTCCTCGAACGTATGCGGCGCACCTACAAAGGCGTGTGGGGGTGCGCATGGCTGTATTACGTTTTTTTTCAGCAGCCAAAGTAAACCGAACGTTCTTACTTATTATAGTATAATTTCGTCCTTACATCAATATTTTATTATTTATACAATCTGGTAGTGTCGCGCTAGTGTAGTGCACACTAAGCAAATATCAAAAAAAGGTTACCGAATTTAAATTCACTCAAACAAACAACCAAAAACCTTTATTTAAATACCTTTGCATTACAACAATGCTGATAATCTCTGTAACGATACTGCGGCGACATCTGTATGGAAAACGAAAAACAAATCTAATTGCAAAATAATGGAAAGCTGCAATTAGTGTGTTCGAATATTTGACTGGTAAAAATATAGCCAAGATTCTAACCTAAAAACATACTGTACCTTTACTTTTTTTTTTAGAAAAGACAGGGATTGAAACTAAACAAAATAAACGTTTTTTTTCTTTATTTCTTGCAATTAAAAACGTAGCCAGATATTTTTATATAATCAGAAGAACCTGATTGATCTGTGGTTGATATGATACGTCTTTAAATTCTGAATTCGATGTTTAAGGGGGTACCCTATGTGAACACTAGCGCCACTTGGATAAAAAATCATAAATTAGTAAAAACACAAAATATCAAAAATATGAACGATCAAATTGTTTCATTAGTCTTGTTGTATTTTTAGAATTGATAAATTCAGTTACCTATTGTTAATTGTAGTAACAGATAGCGAAAGTGCTAATAACGGCCGTTTTTAGCACTTTCGCTATCTCTTACTACACCGTATAAGATTTTATAAAATTCGGTATTTCTAAAAATACCAAAGTTACCTACACTTCAAAATGATCATCCACTTTTTTAATATATTTTGTTTTTTCGGAGTTATGATTTTTTTTTCGAAGTGGCGCTAGTGCGCAGTCAGGTAGCCCCTTAAGGCAAGGCCCTATCCTAAATTAGCAACTCAACGCGCTTTAGTTGAAAGTTCAACCGACGCACTACTGAAATAACGTTCATATTAGCGTGCGATGCTTCACGGAGGTTACGTCCGACACTGAGCAGGAATCGTGCGAAAAACTCGTTTTTCTTGAACTCTTTTCTCCTTTTTGTGAAAAATATAGAACGAAAAAACTAGCTGGTTTCGCCGTTAAAAATTTTAAAAATATGTTGTTGTCGTTGAAAATATTGAGATAACAGATTTGCAAATTTTGAATGTGGGGTGATTTTCGGTGATTTTAATTATTTATTTTTGCTTTATTCCTTGATTATATTATGTAAAATCTACTTGGTTACGCCGCTAAACGATAAACTCATCTGTTGGTTGTAATTTTCTTGATTTGGTACATGTTCCGAGACGTGAGATCCGCGAATTCAAAAAGGGGCCCAAGAACGATTTTTCAAATAGGGCCTCGCCTCAAGGAGAAAAGTAAAGAACCGGCGCGGAATGGAAATTGATTTTCATTGCCTCTTGCTTATTCAGTTAAAGTGAATAATTACAAGTCTCCTTCTAATACTTTTCTTTCTATATTTATTTTCGCGTCTCTTCAAACAGTCAAATATTCGAACTTTAAAAAGCTATTTACACAGAATACGCAAAAAAGAAAAGAAAATCTCAATGAAACTGTATACATACTATAATAAACTCTACCGATCAATTTGTATCATGACCTTTATTTCTACAGACGTTCAAATATAAATCATTTAGGTCATTTCAAACAAATTATCGGGTCAAAATGGGTCAAAAAGTATAAATTGATCGATAGTATACTATATATACATAGACTTATATTAATAACTAATAATAATGAGTCTGCGATAAAATTACTATAAATTAGATTAGACGCACACGGCAGACTTTCGTCACCCAGGCAGTATTTCTCTCTCTTTCGCACTTCAATACACAACCTGTAGACTTGATGGGAGTTGGGAAAAAAATCCTGCGTGTACGCCTTCTCTACTATATTAGTCACTGATCATAAGCTACTTTGTGAAATGGTGATTGTGAAATTAGAGAAATTTAGAAAAACATTTTGAAACAACAAGGGGTAAAGCCGTACCTAGAATAGGGCACGTTTATAAGGGCCATTCTGGGTCCATACATTTTTGACCCTCATCCTTTCTCAATGTGGAGCCTAAACGTAATGATACAAGCAGAAACCTACCTTAGGTTCGCTGTTTATGGGCACATTATCGTAATGTCGTTCCGACGGAGCGTCTTTCATGAACTGATCCAAATAGCTCATCTGCGATGGCGGCCGGTCCAAAACTGAAAAATATTTACGAGTTAAAAAATAGTATAAATTTATGACAGTATTACTATTAGTAAAAAGGAAAAAATGGGGTGAAAACATGTACACTTATTCCCAACCCAAAACCACGATCACAAAACGCTGGATCACAAATAAAATACGAATGTAATTCATTTTATATATATAAATATAGTCGCGCGCAAAAGTTAAAACCGAAAAATTACAAATTCGACTTTATAACTTGTAATACGAGTATAAATTAAATAAAATAACTTTTGTTAACAACATCTAATATGGAATATCTTGAAGAGCATTATTATTTTTATAATATAATTGGTATATATGACTTTTGCACGCGACCGTATATAAAACATTAAGTGGACATGGACGAAACTGGGTAGTTTTACATGCACAACGCACATAAGTATATATATTTTGTCCAGTAACTATCATGGACCGTTGGCACACTCACAACACAACACAAGCATATATCAACATCAACATCAACGGCCCGTTACAGTCCACTGCTGGACTATGAGCCTCCATGAGCATATATACATTTACATCGTTTTGTTCCCGCCGTGTAGTGATAGTACCCGTCAAACTAAACAACTTTTCACGAAAAAAATAATTTCTGTGACAAAAAAATTTTTGGTCTCCATACAAAATGGGTCGGTCGGAAGTCTCACTTTGTATGGAGAGACCAAAAATTTTTTTGTCGCAGGATTTTTTTTTTCGCGAAAAGTTGTTCAGTTCGACGGGTACTATCACTACACGGCGGGAACAAAACGATGTAAATTTCACGGTGTATAATATGATATAATTTTTATTATGTTTAGCGCGAAATGTTAAATGATTTTATACGAACAGCTAAAGATAAAATATCCATAGGAATAAGTTGTTTGGGCCGTAAATTATTACAAAAATAAATGTTTGTGAACACGCTAACGAATTAATTTTTACTTTGAAGGTACTATAGCATCGGGCCGCGATGGTCCGCGTGTTGGCCACGTGTTTTGATGCTGGCTGCATGGTTTGTTTTAATTTGTATTTGTTCTTTTTTAAATATTGGAAAAAGAGCAAATAAATTTCATAAGGTCGCTTTCGTGGATTTTGACAGAGACTAGATTGTGAGGCCGTGGTGTGCGGCCAGTTTTGAAGCGCACATTAAAATAAATAGTAGCATACTTTTATAAAATATACTTTATAGTATCATTATACTGCTTATGCATTATAAGCTAAAGAGCTCTGTTTTCGTAAATAAATATTATATTTCAGATCAACAAGATCTTTTTAAATATTTTTAACAGCCCAACGTGGGGCTGTTGTAGTAACTAATGTTTGGATGTTCATATTACTCTTTTTCAATTTTATTTTGTTTTTAATATTTTTTCATTCCTGTCACTTTGCGTTTTGACGTCGTTATTTGTTTTTTTTCTATCAGTATCTAAACTACAAGTAAACAACTATATAATTAGGTTCTACAAGAAATAACCAAATATGATGTACTTACGAAATGCAATTCAAAATATATCGATATAGTATTGTGTTGTGAATGCGTTTTAAAATTTTATAACTAAACTCTCTTTTTTACAAACTGATTGATTAGTCAATACCTAAGTAATTATACAAACAAGTGTTAAAGGAAAACCAACGCTTAGCGTTATAGTGTTATGGACATGATTTTGAAAACAGAACCGTACAAAACGTTCTTGTGGGTAGTTGGAAATTGTCTGCCACATCCATGCCACCGGAAAAAGCTCAAAGCATAAGCAAAGCGATTTACAAACAAATGAATTTGATTGGCCACATCGTTTAGAAAGTATCACTGTTTTGAGAGTCGGGTATTAGTTTTAAAAATAATTATAAAAATTATACAAAAATACCTTGCCATATTACATAATGGGCATTCATGGGAAAAAGCATTGATAGAAGACCGTGTATTATTATTTTGATATAAGAATGTTTTACAATCAATTATAAGACAACAACAAATCTACTTTTTAATTTGGATTAAATCTATACGGTCTTGCCAGTCATAACTTTTTCACTAAGGATAAAAAAAAACGATGTACAACAGAAAATACACAAAAACCAATGTCTTTTCAATAAAAACATCTTTTAAAAAATATATACTGTACGTATACATTACAATATACTAATTTAAACAATCAAAAGGACCCACAAAACAGTGATATTTCAAATGTAACAAAAAAACAAACAATTTTCCTTTACACTTGCTCGTATTTACAATGTTTATCAAAGAACTAAGGTTTCTACTAACGCAGCACGAGGACAAAAGTAAACTAACACCTTTCGCATTGCTACATTGTCTGTTCTGATTATCATCCTGAATAAAGGCTGTACAGCTTGACAAAAAAGAGTTTGGAGCGGTGACAGGAACTAAATATTTAGTTTGCTGCCATTCATGCTGAGTTGCTTTTTATTATCCCATTGGTATGCCATGTTGATTCTTATTCGTTAATTTTACAATATTTTATAAATTAAGTAATATTCCCTTTCCTATTTGACTACGAAGTGGCCACAAGAGCGATAGAAGCGCCCTAATTTTTTCCAAACTCTTTTTTGCCAAGCTGTAACTTTTAGGTCTATACAAAATAGGGTCGCAAGAGGGACGCATCCCTGATGGAGCGGGTGCGTGGCAGCGCCAACAGTCTACTGAAAGTTTTATTTTTAAATAAATTTATTGACATGAAAAATAAACAGTTTTTGCAAATTATCCTAGCACGCAAACCTCTAGGATTTATCTGTGCTAGAGAGTCGCCATATTATACTATAATATCTTATCTTACATTATCATGTAAACCTATAGCCCTGTAGTTATTACATCCCGGTTGATTTGTTAAATAAAAATATTTGAGTTTTCTTTTGGATTTTGAGAAGTTAATATGATGTAATTCCTCAGTCATAGCAGACAGAGTGGACGGGGCTATTTTGAGACACTGGGTCACAACGCATATTCTGGCGGTAACCCGTTACTCAAAATAAAATTATTTTTTGGATTTTTTATTCGATTGATGATTTTAATTTTAATTATTCATTTTTAATTTAAACATTTATTGTTATTTTAATTTTGATTTGGAGTATGGTTTTGATTAATTATTGATGATTTCTATTTTTATTTTAATGTTTGATTTATATTTTTACTAACTTAGATTACAAGAAGATTTTGTTACTAACCCACTATATACATATTTAGTCTGAAATAAAGAATATTATTATTATTAAAATAATGGGGTCATTCATCCATTTATTTATTTTTAAAAACATATTTAAATACGAATAGCATGGTCCCCAAAGATATTTATCCAGAGTGACACAAAATAGATGAAGTTTCCTTTAGCAATTTGTTTATTCGTACATAAACTGAACGTAAACTATACAAACATACAGTCAAAATAAAAAATAATTACTTGAGAAAGCTTCATTAGTTTCTAATGACCCCGTATACATAACTTAGGGAATCGATTATACACGGGCATTGGACACCGAGATTTCCTTAGCTTTTTATTAGTTCCTCGAAATTGTGAGAGATGGCGTTAGGAAAATTATAAGTAAAGAATGTATCTTTTCAAGCACCTGATGAATTAGTCAAAAACAATAAAGACAAATATTTAAAAAAAGCTCTGCTCTCCTTAACTAGATCTCAATCTGGTATCTAGATTTATTTCTCTTTATTTTATCTTTGTGATAATAACAGACAATATAACAAGTGTATTCAAAACAAAACACATGACATTCTACAGCTAAGGACAATAACTCTAGTAATGGATAAAACGAACCGTTTTCTTCCTTGCTCCAATATGTGGAAGACTTCGTGGATCCTTGCCTGGCTGCTTGCAAGCAACTTACTACTTTATTCATCAAGTCATAAGGGAAATTACAAGATAATTTAAACTTGTTCTAATTTTTAAAGATGTTATTTGTATAGAAGTGGTAAAAGAAAATAGTAAGTAGAAAGTGATTTTAATAACATTTTAAAAACCAAAATGACAGATTTTCTAATCCAATATCGCACATAATACGTGTGTATGTATTCTATGTTTTTTTACGATAACACTTGACTTTTGTACAGCACCAACTATTTAAAATCGCTAGTACACAAAGCTATGAGGCACAGATGGCGTTGTATGTACTTAAATCAAGTGTGACTAAAAATGAATAGCAAATTCTGATTCCGCGTAAATATGTGTGGCGAGAGATTTAAGTAAACAGGAACCCAGACTTGTTATAAATAAAAACCAACAAATAACAAGATATTACAACAGAACTTTAATAACTTATACACCAAGTGCTTTTACACAGTAAGTACAGTTTGTGACAAACGTTGTACAACTATTCCAAGTTAAATTATTAAAAATCTGATTAAAAAATGTAAATGCATGGTAAATATGCAACGTAAAATGTATGTAATATCTAAAGAACATAAAGAGTTAACAAAAAAAGGGACAAAATACATAGCACTGGGGTAAACAGAGATTTTGGCTAGCTCTATTGGAATATACTTCGCACGACATTTATGTCCAACCGGAAAAATTTACCAGCAATCTAAGATATAAAAACGACCAATCCAAAAAATACCAAAGTTTGTGATAAAAAGCTTTGTGGTGGGCGACTGCTTACGCTTTTTGATCATTGAAGGTATTGCCAGATCATGTGTGAATGATCGTTAATGCTGTCTTAATACGAGCTCTTTTCATGCATCCGAAGGCAGATTGTCTAGCCACTAATCCTGGGTAAGTAATACCTATCATAGATAGCCGTCGAAAAGTCAACTTTCAAAGGCATTTGACAGCTTAAAAGCTTTAGGATTCGCTTTGGTTAATACCTATACGATGACCACGCCCACATCTCTTGAGGCCGGCCAATCAGGTGGAACTATAATTTTCCAATGTTAAATTGGCCAATGAAAGAGAATAGAAATAGCCAAGAACTCTGATGGTCTATCCATTACTTTCAAGATAGTCCAATGATAACCATTACCAATCGATTTTGCAGCTACGAAAATAATGCTGCATACAAAACAATGAAAACCGATTAAAAAAGTAACCTTGTTTTACTAAGTTATTTTGCAGTTGATATGGACTGTTGTGTGTAAGGTCTCTTCCAATAGAATCCGGCAATAATGTAAACAAGATAATTTTTTGACACTAACTTTCCACAGACAAGCACGACTTTTATGAATAAAAAAATAATATGCAGGTTTTACAAATTATTGAAAGTTTAGTCGTCCGAGTATTTTTTATTAAAATAACTATCTTAAGGATTCATTTAATGTTTTTTATCTATGTGAGAGAAGAATAATAAAAATATTTCTATTTTTTTCTTTTTTTCTAATAGGGGGCGAAATTATTGTAAGAAGAATTTATATTTGCTTGAAATGTGAATATGATCAGGATTGATACTCAAATGTAAGTAATTATGGAGTAATCGTGTTTAAATTGGTTTGTTTACATTATTACCTGATTCTATTGAAAGGGACTGTACAAAGTAAATTTTGAGGACAACAAAATCAGAATTATCTTCAAAGAAATGGATCATATAATACCTGCTAGTACTAGACAGATAAACGTAAAATAAGTACACTTACTGAGATTCTACATGGTGATCTAAACCTTAAACTAAACAATAATTAAAATAAAATCCCGCATTGTGCTAATTAAATTTCATATACAAGATGTCCCAAAATTATAACATAAAACGTTATATGATTGAAATGGTTAATTTACTTGTTTACTGTTATCAACATCACGTACGCAAAAAAAAAATTAATTTAAGTCAGAATAATAGTTTGTATTTAAGCAAACTAGGCAAGACTTAGTTTTTTTTCTCAATTTTAATTTAAACAGTTTTATGTGTCATGAAAAAGGACGATGTTATTTTTTTATAAGGTATAAACGATTACACAAAAGTATAAACACAAAATGTTACATTTTAGACACCATGTATATATTTTTCAGACAGATCTTAAAATAATGACTAGCTGACATGACTGAGGTGGTATTTGATCAAATACGTAAAAAATAATAAGAGGATAAAATAGTAGAGCTTACCATTTTTAGGTAAAAATTCTTTGGTAAAAATAATTTAGTTTTAGACTAGATTAAGAAATTTTATTGAGACTAGAAGTCAGTCACACTAAAAGTGAGGTTTCTTTTTTTAATGTTATTAAAAGGTTCCCTTTTGAGCACTAATTTTGATTGATTTGGTTTTTTCTTGAACATATTCTATAAAACTCATTTCACACACACATTGTAGCAAATACAACCAGGTTTTTGTACATTATTATAATACCCTTCAAATACCTAAATAAGGTACGGTACGGGTTTTATATAAGGTGCCAACCAATGTAATCAATACTCGATATGCAAAATGCAAATTAACAATTTGATTTAAACTGTATAAAACTCTAAAATCAACAGAATATCTTAATGTAACTTTGGTTTACAGGTCTCAGCTATTGCATATTAATCAATCATACATATGATGATATACAAGTATAGCAACACCCCATAGGCATGACGTCACGCCTATAACAAATGGCACATACCGCCTCAGCCACGTTCGAACTGTCATCAATAATTAAAAAAAAACACAACGCAGGAAAATAACAAAAAAAGTAAAACACAAAATGGCCACGTCACACGCGACCAATAAAAGTTACCAAAACGGTTATAATAATAAATGCCACGTATAATACATGTTCGTTACGTAAGAATGCCACAAATAACAATAAAAAAAAATGTGTGTAACCACGAAAACCATTTTCAAAATGGATTAAAAATAAATGCCACGGATGGAATTTCAACATCACAGTCCCAATCGTTGTTGTTTTTGGTTTCCACAAGAAAACATACAGTCCATAAAAAGATGATGAAAAAGGAACGTATTTTTGTAGAAACGTCGATTATTTCCGTTTTTTGCGGCGCGGGCGACGTTGGACTTTGTGATGGGAGCCAAGATTCACCGTAACAAAAGGGCGGTTTGATTCGTGACGCAAGCGTGACGTCATCGTACGATTAGCGAATGGGTGGAATAGTGCGGTAACATGTAACGAAAACAAAAAGAAAAGGTGCACTAAATAAACATATATAAATTTTGTGTTGTGTGCTGAAATTATAAATAAAGTTATACAAATAATACTCTGAAAAGAAATATTATTAAGTGATTATTTTATAATCAAGTGAATGGATAACGAAACATGAACATGTAGTATTATTTAAATAAATAATAGAGAAGAAGAAATATGATGAAGTATATTTAAATAAAACAAGACAAGAATGTAAAATGAAAGGCCTGGGTTTATAAGCTGCTTAAAAAGGTTGCCACCTACAAATTATTCCACAGAGAAAATCTCTGTGGAATAAAACTATACCACCAAAAACTGTACCATGGGGTAATCGTGACGTTGACTTGTGCCATTGTCCCAAAAGCTAAGGTCTTTGCATTGTCCCTTAAGGGATAGGTAGGGTTGCCAACTATACTGTTAAAAACAGTATTGTACTGTTTTTCACTACATTATACTTTTTACTGTTGAACAAAAATAAAGTATACAAAATACTGTTTTCAGCATCACAATGCTTAACACTATAGTAAGAACCTCAAAAGAATTAAAGAATATTACTAAAGTTCTCTCATACCTGTCTACTTTCTGTTCCCGCCACCTCTGCATTTACTGAAAGAGTTTTTTCAGTAACAAAGTGGCGGGAGGATAGAAATAGAACAACTATTAATTTAATAAAAAAAAGCGCTCCTCATTTATTTTAATTTTAGTTATAATAAAATTGTGGTGAGGCGTATGAAGTTTTTAAAAAAGACTGTAAATTAATAAGTTGTGCGAGAAACTCTTAAAACATTAAATAAATAAAATACTGTTCAGTTTTCTAAAATACTGTTTAATATTCTCCTCAGTCCTAAATATACTTTATTTCTTGTAAAAAAAAGTTGGCAACCCTAGGGATAGGTCTCCACTAACTGATAAAGTGCACTCAGCTCAGAAAATTGCATCATATTCCACCGGAAAAAGATTTTATTGATTTTACTTTAAATGTTTCTTCTACATCAAATTATTGCATACGCACGGGCGCGAATAGGGGATCGGACTGTTCACCATATTTTATGAATTTACCATATTTTATGAATTATTAAAAAAAAAACAGAATCGGTTGAAAAACGAATTAACAGTGATTTTTTTAAATTTCAATATGTTTGTCTCTTTCAAAAACGATTTTTTGTATGGAGATTATATGGCGTTACTAACAAATGACGTCACAAGTGGCTATGTGCCTCTCAGTCTAATCTTGAATTTCAAACCTTTATAACTCGGTCAATTTTAAAGATAGAGCAAATATTCTTTTATTGTTCGATAGCAGAAACTAAGATGTTTGGATTTATAAAATAAAAAGAAAGTAGTCCGATCCCCTATTGACTTCGCTTCGCAGGAGAAACATTGCGTGCGTAGAAAAAAGTAATCATACAGATTTTATGAGATACCAACATGCTTAAACTATTTGATTTTGACGATGATATGAATATTAGGTGTCTGCACTTTTTCCCGTGGGGAACATCGGAAATCCTGATCAGGGTCTAATTACCCAAAAGAACAGCCAAGTCACCTTTTAAGAGCATTTTTTGCTAATTTTGTTACCAGTCTAATATACGAAATGCATTTAATCAGTTTGAGGAGACCAACTAGGCTAAGGAGCCGTCGAATATAAATACATGTTGATTAAAATTTTGTTCTAATTACGATTTATCTTATATTTGCAGAAGTACACATTCAGCTGAAGGAAGAACTGGCGTCGTTGTCGAAAAGGAACGCGGATTTGGAAGCGCAGGTGCGGTGCCACGAACAACTCACATCCGGGATCACCAGCCAGGTTTGTACAGAACATTGAACGTGAACGGCCCGTTACAGTCCACTGCTGGACTATGAGCCTCCTCCACTTCAGTGGAGGGTTTTGCCATAACCTCCACGCTTGGCAGGCGGGTTGGAGAGCGCTGCTGCCCGTTCCCTGTTCAATGTGTAGTCCCTAAGTCGCCTCTTACGACACCCACGGGAAGAGTAGGGGTTGGTGACTAATGTATTCTACTCTGCCGTCACCACACGTGGATTAATATAGTACTACGTAAAGAACGGCTGTTTAGCATCTCCCGCCAATCCCAGACACCTACTCCCACCCCGTAGTTCGGGGGCGAGTTGGAAGTAGTGAAAGTGAGAAGCCGCGCCGCTGCCGTACCTAGCATCCTAGGCGCTAACCCTACGAATTAATGGAGTAGTAGGCAATGGGGGTTTTTCTTTTAGTTCTACAAAGGCCTGCTATGTGGCGCTGGGTTCCACTTTTGTCAAACCTGAACCATCCATTCAAATATGATAAAAAACATATCAAAACTGTTTTACATATTTGTATTTAATCATAATTAACTTTCAACTATTCATCATCATCATTTATTTATCATTTTATGTAATTAATAAAGTTTAGTAGTAAATGTAATAAAAAAAAATATATTTTTGATAGCTTATGTCAAGGAGAATACCAACAGGGTTTACTTTTAAGGGACTTTAAAATTTGTGTCGCGGCAACATTGTCATCATGCCGACATAGTCTGTACCCAGAGCCGTAAACTTGAATAATAAAGAAACTTGCTGCGATACTCCGAGCCATAAAATTGTATTATAAAAAAAAACTTCAATTTAACAACTACAAACGCACTATCTAGTGGAAAAGTGAGAACTAAAAGACAAAAGTAAAAGAAACGTCCATTAAAAACGCGACGATTATAATGGAGTAGCCGAGGTGTGGTCTCGCGTCACGAAAGCACCCCTCCGCATCGCCCCACTACCGAAGTTATGTGTTATGACCAACGAATGATCTATAGTCTAGAAGAGTAACTACGCTTCAAACTTGACCCCACCAAGGAAGCAAAACTATACCATACGACATTCGAATACGCGGTACTATGATGTTTATATGATTCGGTTTGTAAAAACGTCGAAAGTAAGTTTCAATGTACAGCAGCGACAACATCTGCTTGTCTGTCGTCATCGTTGTCTGTCAAAATTAATTAGGTGCCATGTTTTAACGGGCTTTGTTAGACGGTTACTCTCCTAGACTATAGATAATTCGTTGGTAATGACTGTAAGTTCGATCTGTAAACAGCTGTTTTGTAAATAAATAGATGAATACTCACAGGAGTTGCCGGGCTGCAGAGGCTGGTCCAGGCGCGCTTGCATGTCGCGTATATGTTGTTCCTTGCGCTTCATATCATGCGCCAAAGCGTCCAGACGCTGTCGGGTTTCTATCAGCTCCCTGGGAAACAAACGGTATTTGGTTAGCTGGGTACAGACAATAATCAAAATACTTTAAAAAACTTACCTACTTACTTACTTCAACATCAACGGCCCGTTACAGTCCACTGCTGAAATACTTACTTACTTTTTATTTAACTTTTACTTTTTTTTGCATTTTTTTTAGAATGGATGGTAGTATTGGGTTAGTTGGGCTAGACAGTCCTTTTCGACTTTTAGGAATAAAAAAGGATAGAAGATGGACATCTTAATTTTAGAACGGATGTAAAGATATCTAACTTAAAAAATCTTTATTTGGCAGCTAGTCTTTGTCCATTTAAAATAATAAGTCATAATATAATTCTAAAAAAAAAAAAAATTTAAAACTGTTTATTTCTCTTTTTTTTTAACATCATTTTTTAATTACAAACGCCAAGCACTTAATCTAAGAGTAAGATTATGTGCGCCTGACGGGTCGCACACTACTAAATATAATTGAAGCTACATTAGGGACAACGCACCAACCCGCACTACCTCTTTGGGGTTTTTTTTTGGTAAGTAATGTTTTTTTAAATGGTATTTCAGTTGTTTGATTTTAAGGGAAGGTATTTTTTCTAACAGCTCCCCAGATAAACTGTTCAACGTGCGGGGTAGCGCGTATGACCACACCCTACGCCCATAGTCATTTTTATATTTAGGTAAAGTATACATTGGCAAGTTGGCTAGCTGACGACAGTAATCAGGTCTAGTTTTTTTGTCTAACTTATTTAATTTACTACGATATTGAGACACGAGTTCAAGTTTAAACCTATCGAATACATTAATTACTTTACAATATTGAAATAGCTGACTATAGTCGTTCTTATAATGAACTTTTACTTTGTATGGTACGATGAGCTTTAGTAACCTTAACTGGATATCGTATAGTTTTTGAATGTACGTCTTGTAAGTTCTACCATAGCTCGCTAATCCATAAGATACGATGGAGTCTGCTAGTGATAGGTACAGTAATCTAAGTGTCCTATAGGGTAATTTCTGTTTTAGAATACAAAATTTTGCCATTATGGCTCTGAGCTTGTCACATACTCGGTCTACATGAGCACCCCAGTTAAACTTATCGTCAATTAGAAGTCCGAGATACATATGTTGCTTAACGATATCGATAGGTAAACATTTACAGCTTAGCTCACAGTTTTTTTGGTGCATGCACTGGTGATCGTGGGCCACGATTCGCGGTTTAACAGTAGGTTTTAGGTAAGGTGAATGGATGTGCATAAGCTTAGTTTTCTAAAAACTCTGCTCAACGTAAAATTTCTCGTGCAGAAATGCTCAACACCAAAATTAAAGTATATCTTTCCGGTTTGTTTTTATAGGGAAAGGGTAGTCAGCGGTATGGCTGCGTAGCTCTTGTCAACTGTCCTATGCGCTATTTTTTTCCTTTCTTTTGACACTTTTTTTTCTTTATGAGAAAGGAGTTGAATTTAGGTTTAAAAAGAACACTGCACGAATCGGGCCAGTAAGAACTATATTTTGATATTGTATTAATAATCAGAAATACTATACTAATAACTGTAATGAAAAAATAAAAAAAAATGTGCATATTCCCTATTATAACTGTGTACGTACCTCTGGCTAGCCAGCAGCTCTGCCCTGGTGCGACTGAGTTCTTCGCCGACAGCTTGCTTCGCCTGCACAACACAAAAACACATTATTTAATTAGTAGCTAGGGTAATAATAACCCTAAAATTACGCTCCTATAAAGGGACAGCAAAGCTTTTCATGGAGCACACACTAAAACCATGTTTGACAATAATTATGCACCTAAAAAGGGAAATAAAATAGGTTTTTAATGTTTGAGTGAATGAGTTTGTTTATTGGACGCATACGTGTGCAGTATTTTTCAATGGAAGCAAAAAATGAATCTGTTGATTTTGGATAGAACTTTTGAATATTTGTCTTAAGTATTTAAATCTTGTCTACTTTCTTAGTTCTTTAGCAGGGCGACGCAAGTTCGATCCCCACCACGTACCAATGTGTTTTCGAATTTCCAATTCATCATATACATGTACGTTTATTCGACGCTCTTACGGTGAAGGAAAACATCATCGTGAGGAAACCTGCACACTCCTGCGAAGAAATTCAAGGGTTGTATGTGAAGTCGACCAACCTGCACTGGGCCAGCGCGGTTCACTAAGGCCTGATCGCCCTGATTCAGGGTGGGGCAGTACGTGAGCTGTTGTTGATGATGATGAGGTGAAGGAATCTTATCTAGTCTTCACCTGTATCTCGGAGTGCAGCGAGGATTGCAGCGTGAGTATCTCCATCTTGTCCAGTTTCTGCGAGCGCCGGTTCCGCCAGCCGCCCGGGCCGGGGGGCGCGCCGGGGGGCGACGCGGGCGGGGGCAGGCTGCGGGGGCTGCTCGCTAATCATAAACAAATATAAGTTAGAGTGGTACACACATCAAAAAAAGCTTGCGATCACTTTGAAAAATCGAAATCTTTTTTATTACGGTAGATTATAATAATATTTTCTTCTTTCTTTAAAAAAAAATAGAATAAGAATAGTTTTATTTTTTAATTACAAACAGGGTACCTATTTTTATTTAAAGAAAACACACAAGTTAAAATTTTTCTTGATAAAGTTAAATTTAAAAAATTATATTAGGTTATTCTAGTGATCGCAAACTTATTTTGATGTGTGTATGTATGCATTACTTGAATCTATGGCATCAGTCTAAATCTAAAAATGACCTTTAAATCTTAGTTTTTAATATAAAATTACCAGATTCTGTGGCAACTCTCCAATTACTCGATAATTTGCCCTTCCAAAATACGGTAAAAAAAAACATAATTAAATAAAAATGTCTTACCGTGTTTCAAATATTCTAATTCTTCAGTCATTTTTGTAGCAAGCGCTTGCAAATATCCCCGCGCCTCCTTCTCGTCAGCCACCCACCGGATAATATCCGCTATCTGTGAAAACATAAAAACATTCATGTAAAAACTTCTAAAAAAATTGAGGACCAGTCGTACAGTGCGACACAAAAGAGTAGAAATTGATGGAACTAAATTCTTTACCAACAGCAACACCAGATAAACTGGCAGTGATTGGTAGCCAAAAACAGGAAGTTGCAATGATTGGTAGAAAAATCATCAGTGTTGCCAATTTACTCCGTACAGCGCCCTCATTTTTTGTCTACTCTTCGTACTGTAGGATTGCATACACAACGATATTTGTAGATGACGCCACCGTGTTAGGCAGTAAAATAAAACACACCAGCAACATTGCTGTTAACTTTCATTTTCGTCAACAGAGCTCCGCACCCAGACTCGTGGAACATTATTAAAAAGATAAAATTGCCATTTACGTTAATTTTAAGTGGCGCCTCTAGGGGGAAAAAGGCAATAAGATTCCCTATAAGGCCAATGATAAGGTAGTGGCTCTGGTTACACTTTCACAACGACACGAAAATAATAATAATAATCAGACTGTTCCTAAATTTACCATATTTTATGAATTATTTTTAAAATATAGATTAGTAGCAGACGATTCGCGAAGAAAAAAACAGAATCGGTTGGAAAACGAATTTACAGTGATTTTTTAAAGTTTCAATATGTCTGACTCTTTCTAAAACGAATCTTTGTATAGAGATTATATGGCGTTACTAACAAATGACGTCACAAGTGGGCATGTGCCTCTCTGTCTAATCTTGAATTTCAAACCTTTATAACTCGATCAATTTTAAAGATGGAGCAAAAATTATTTTAGTGTTCGATAGCAGAAACTAAGAAGTTTGGATATATAAAATTTAAAAAAAAGTAGTCCGACCCCCTATTGTGGTTTCGCCAGTATAGGGTTTAAATTCGTTATTGTTCAATTCAAATTTTCGAGCTCGTCTTTTCTCAGTTAAAGAGCGTAGCTGATGCTCTTCCTGTCTACAATGTTGACAACACCGGAAGTGCGTTCCGGTTGGCGGATTGTTCGCTGCCCTCGCGCGGTTTGCTGAGGCCGGCCCGGCCCGCCGCCATTCTGTTTTGTTCTTTTCAACTGTCGTGTCGTGCGCCATCGTAAAAGAGCAAGGAAGCATTCAGGACCCTCCGCGTAAGTAGCAATTTAACCCCGAGGCCTCGGGAACCGGTCCAGCATTGTACGCAGGTGAGCAGGATCTTGACGTCAACAAATCGCAAATTGCAGATGGCGCCTCTATAACATTGACACCAGGGTTTGTGAGACAACCCACACGACGATGGAGAAGATAGCTTACTTGGCTTTCCCAATGATGCATGGTTTCCTTCTTAGCTCTCAACTCTTCCAGCTCCATCTCCATTTGTCTCCTTTCCGTCTGCCATCTTCTACCGTTCTCTGCCATCTGTACAAGGGATAAATATTAATGCATACATAAGAGCACAAACTAAATCCACGTTTAGCAGTTCATCATCAACAGCTCATATACGTCCCCACCGAGGGGCTCAAACCTACCTTGAATTAGGGCAATTAAGCCTTAGTCGACCACGCTAGCCCAGTGCGGGTTGGTCGACTTCACACACAACCTTCAAGTTTCTTTGCAGGAGTGTGCAGGTTTCATCACGTTTTCCTTCACCGTAAGAGCGTCGAATAAACTTACATATAAATTCGAAATTCGAAAACACATTGGTACGTGGTAGGGATCGAACCCACGTCTCCCGGACAGGAGGCAGCGGCCCTAGCCACTAGATCACCGACGCTCTCGGAAGAAACTTTGCATACTCCTGCAAATAAATTCAAAGGCTGTCGTGTGTGAAGTCGACTAATCTGCAGTGGGTTAGCGTGGTTGACTACGACTTGATCGCCCTAACTCAGGGTAGGCTCGAGCCCCTCGATGGGGATGTGTATAAGCTGAAAACAAAATGTCTACATGAATATGTTTAAAATTGGTACTCACGGCATCCAGATCTTTGGCAAGTTTCCTGTTCTCATTGATGAGCATTTGTTTGTCGTCGCTGTCACTAAGTTGCTCGAGGCGACGCGATTCCAACTTCTCTTTGGACGTTTGTAGCTGGAACAATATTATTTTATTTAGTTAACAGTTAGTGTAGTTTAGGTATTTTTTTTAGAAATAAGCAGGCCTGTTGTTTCGTTTTTCTATAAAGAAAATCAATTGATACTTGCGATTGTCGGCACTTGATGGAACTTGGTAGACATATTTAATAAAAGTCACTTTTACTAGTACCACTTATATTATATTCTGTGACATATTGTAATCTTTAATTATTTATTGCAAATTTATTATTTGTTACCTATTATTATTGTACCTTGTACCCTATTTTTTACCCCATAATAAGGTAATTTTTATTAAGTAACAACACTCGGTCATATGGGGAGAATCAAGTGTGATTACCCTCATTACTTAAATATTTTGAATTATACTGTTGTTTATGTTGGTTTGGACGGTCGTTATTGACAAACTATGAGATCTAGATTAAGTAATTAATAACGCTGTGAAGATGATCTGTTGATCGAAACCGGTCGGGTGAATGTAATATAAGTGGAACTAGTAAAAGTGACTTTTATTAAATATATTAAGAAAAACGAAACCCGTTGCCGCTAGCCGTTGATGATATGTTATTGACGTGCTTACCTCCCGGTTGAGCACGCTGTTGACGGCGTCCCCCTCCTGCAGCTGGTCGCGCAGCGCCGCCAGCTCCGCGTTGTAGCGAGCCTGCTGCGAACACAGAGACTCCTTGTACTGCATCTGGAGCGAACGACAGACAATATCACACTATAATATTATAAATATATTTGGATGTTTAGATGTTATGTTATGTTTTCACGCTTAAACTACTGAACAGATTTGGATGAAATTTGAAATGGAGATAGTTTGTACCCTGGATTAACACATAGGATACTTTTTACAGGAAAAAGTCCGCTAGTTTCGAATAATAAAAGAAAAGTAGGTTGGTGTGGTATGGTATGACGGGCTGGTTTCCGCAAACCAACGTCTGATGCGCCTATTTTGCGTGTGGCTGGGGTTGTTCACTACTCGAGCCACCCGATCTCCTCGAGGAACTGCAGCATACCACCGATGTTAACCAGCACCTCGGAGATCGTCCCCGGCGAACCGAGATACCTTGCCCGGTACATTGACACGCCCCGACACTCCAACAGCACGTGGGCCGTCTCTTCCTTCTCCATGCATCCTCTGCATAAAGGGCTGTCCGTGACACCTATATTAAACAGATGCCTGTTGAAGGAACCGTGACCAGTTATGGCGCTGGCTGCGATTCATAGTTGTGGCTTCTTGAGTTGAAGCAGCCTACGTGTTACCCGATGATTGACCGTCGGGAGGGCTTCCTTTGCCTGCCGACAGTCTCCGCACTGGGTCCAGTGCGTTTTATGTTGTTCAATAGTGCGGTCCCTGAGATAGTAGGTTTTAGGAGGTAGATAATAAACGATTCATTAATGTACCTCTAGAGCCTCGACCTCGGCTTGTAGCCTCGCCACATCTTGCTGCGCGGAGGACCCCGGAGGGCCAGCCGCTTCCACGCGCTGACTCCTCAACGTGTCTTCTCGGAGCTTCCTCTCCTGGAAGAAAGGCTCTCATTAATATACGAAAATCGTCCTTCCGAAACACAACTTCCTTATCCTATTCAAAAGTTAGCATACGTAATTCAGACATGCTCTGAGAGCCTTGCCCGAAAGATAATGTCTCTTAAGTCGATGCTAGCATTTTCGTGTAAATCCAAAAGTGCACCTGTGTTTAGAAACACATGTCATAAGTAAACAGAATCACGATATTATCTCTAACACTTGTCGACATTTAGTAATATTCAAAGTTGAAGCAACAAAGGAAGTATTCAACAAATGTTTCGTCTGCAAAACATGTAACTACGTATCTCTAAAACAAATGCAACAGTTTGAGTAGGTGTCCTTTATGTAAGTAAGTAAGTAACACATGTAACTTTAGCATTCCGCTTGCGACTACGTCTGCGTGGTTTTCCCTTTTAAAGAGAGAATTTCCACAAATTCTTAGTTTTTGCCGTCGCTATTACGCCAATGTTTCAAGATCCAGTGTGTTAATCTGTCAGTTAGTCGGTGCCTTCTTTTAATATATAAGGTGTAAATAAATTAGCTGACACTATTTTAAAGGATCAACCTACCCATGAAACTGAACCACTTTTCCCAAGAAACATGGGCTGTCAGACGACAAAAAAAGTTGTCCCTTTCATACAATACCGCGCGGCCAGCTAATCGATTTACTATAGAAGATGCATATTTTTTGTCGTCCGATAGCCCAGTTTTTCTTAGGAAAAGTTGTTCAGTTTCATGGGTAGGTTGATCCTTTAAAATAGTGTAAGCTAATTTATTTACACCTTGTATACAGAAGAAGGCAGAATATGTGTAATACACTCATTACAAGGGTCTAACTATTAACTATAATTTTTTTTTTAACACGCTTTTATTAGCTTCACTTGTATGTATGTAAGAAAATCTTGGAATATTAATTTGACCCACTTCCCGGTCTTCGATTAGGATGAAATTTTGCACACGCTCTGAGTTCTGATGACAATACATGACTAGCTAAGAAACGTCATTACAAATCCAATATGGCGGCCTCCCCAAGATGGTGGACTGGCTGTTTGAAATCCACCCCCATGATATAGGTATCAAATGAAAGGGTTTGCTGTCAGGAAAACGAAAAAAAAAATAGTCACGTGACTTAAATCCAATATGGCGGACAGGCTATTTGAAATGCACCCCCATGATATGGGTATCAAATGAAAGGGTTTGCTGTCAGGAATACGAAAAAAAATAGTCACGTGACTTAAATCCAACATGGCGGACATCCTAGATGGCGGATTGGCTATTTGAAATGCACCCCTATGTAAGTAAGTAAGTAAGGGTTAGTTAGTATGAAAGGGTTTGCTGAATGGGATAAAAAAAATATATGTGGGGACATCTTCACACACGGCCAAAAAAAACGAAAAAAAAAAACGTGACCTATTTTGTAATTTTTAGTGCGTGCTAAAAGCGTGTTTTTTAGTTTTTTAAACTATTTATTTAGAAAAGAAGTGAATCCCTAGACACTTTTGATGAGTGTAGTTATATAGATTAGATACCTTGGTAGCCTCGGCGATGGCGGTGTCGAGCCTGGCTTCCAGTTCCCTGCGCCCCTTGTCGGAGCGCCGGATATCCGCTCGCAGTAAATCTATCTTCTGCATCGCCACTTCTAGCTCTTCTTCCTTGTCGCGAACCTAGAAACACATACAAGATATCGATTTTAAAAGTTGGTTTAATAGGGGATCGGACTCTTCCTAAATTTACCATATTTTATGAATTATTTTTAAAATATAGATTAGTAGCAGACGATTCGTGAAGAAAACAACAGAATTGATTGAAAAACGAATTTACAGTGATTTTTTAAAGTTTCCAAAAATTTTTTTTGTGTTCGATAGCAGAAACTAAGAAGTTTGGATTTATAAAATAAAAAAAAAGTAGTCCGATCTCCTATTCAAAAAGGTGCTTAAATTTCTCGCAGCCATAACTTTGGTAATTTTGCATGTATTGAAGTGAAATAAAAAGTAATGTAATACATGATATAAACTTTAATGTAAGGCATGTTTTAATGTAAAATGAGAACCTATCGGTGTTCTCCATTCTAAAGAGCACGTAAAACATCCGACTTAAAAATCTCTTAATCTGACAGCTATGCTATGGCCTTAATTTAGGTTATCATTCTTTCAACATAATATATTCCGTTCTGAATTCATCACCTCTCTTTCATTGGTCATAAAAACAAAAAGGATAGCTGGATTTTAAAATTAGAATTTAAAACATGACAGTGTGAATCAACCAGTTAAAACATAACTTTGTAAATTGTATTTTTAAGCCAAGAATGGTTTTAAATCTTGATTGTATTCTCACCTGCCGCGACAGTTTCTGCTTCTGCTGCCTCAACTCCGACAGTCGGTCGGTGACTTCATTGTACTCAGTCATGGCGAGCTTCCGTTGGGAAAGGGCGTCTTTCAACTCCTTGTCCTGTTAGTAACGACACTCGTGTTAGCACAAAACTACCCTCTTTTTGCTTCAAGTGGTCGGGTAGGGTTAAAACGTATTAGTGGTTTAAGTAATACAAACAATAAATTGATGGTGAGTTAGAACTGAAAAATATGAAGTCGGGTCTTATCTGATTACTTAAGAGAACAGATGTCCATGGGAATAGATTGTTTGAGTAGCAGGCTTTTTAGATATATAATTAGCATTAATTTTGTAATTGACAATATTTTATTTAAAAAAGGAAACGCAAAAGATGCGACGACTGTGGAGTTTCTTCGGTGAGCTCTTCTCCACAGATTCCGCCATTGTGTTAGTGAACTCACTCAAAAAAATGTAATGACGGATCTAAGTGTTGTAATAACATCCTATGGAAATAAATAATTTTTGATGTTGATTATTCTTGATAAATACGCAAGAAAAGATCCTCAACCTCAAAAGCACAACATTTAGGGGGCATCGATAGGAAGTATACACATAGCTAATAATTAAAGAACAGCAGCTTTAATTAAAGTTTTGCTGAACTAAATGATTGACCGAACAGTCACAACCGCTCCACTCCATTGCGGATTCAATATGTGGACCGACAATAGGGGATCGGACTGTTCCTAAATTTATCATATTTTGTGAATTATTTTTAAAATATAGATTAGTAGCAGACGATTCGAGAAGAAAACAACAGAATCGGTTGAAAAACGAATTTACAGTGATTTTTTAAAGTTTTAATATGTCTGTCTCTTTCAAAAACGATTTTTTGTATGGAGATTATATGGCGTTACTAACAAATGACGTCACAAGTGGGTATGTGCCTCTCTGTCTAATCTTTTATTTTAGTGTTCGATAGCAGAAACTAAGAAGTTTGGATTTATAAAATAGAAAAGGTATTCCGATACCCTATTTGATAAAGGTCGTGGGAAGCCGCTGGATGGGGGTGAAGCAGGAACAAGAGTAGAGAATGTTGTAGTAGTGGAGAGCAGACTGTGCAATATTGGACGTATAGTTATCAGGGCCCCGTTTCACGAAGCAACAATTTATTTATTTATTGTACACAATAATAATAAAAAAACGACACAACAGGCCTGCTTATTTCTAGAGAAATATCTTCCAGCAGACCTACGGATGAGAAAAGAGATAGTAAGACGCAGATAAAACGTGCACAACTTTATAAAACACAAAAGAACAGGACAATCACAAGAATTTACAAGTAACAAGTTACAATTTGATATACATTGCGTAGCCAATTCGCCTAAGCTGTGCGCCGTTATCGTTTTCTCTACTCGTCTACGCAATGTACGTCGAATTGTACTTGTAATTTGTAACTTGTAGCTTCGTGAAACGGCCCCCGGGCTGAAATGATAACCTCACCTGTAGCCTGAGTTTCTCCACCGAGTCATTCTTGTCCTTGAGTAGTTCTTCCTTCTCCGCCTGCAGGCTTGCCACCACCACCTCCAACTCTCGAAACCGCGCTAGCAACTCGGCAGTTGAAGATTGACCCACATCCTGGAGTAACATGGATGAGATTATTTCAGTGATACCTTACTTTAGCGTTTCGATAGAATAAAAATAACAGGGGGCCGTTTCACGAAGCTACAAGTTACAAATTACAAGTACAATTCGACGTACATTGCGTAGACGATTAGATAAAACGATAAGAGCTTACATTTTAGGCGAATTGGCTACGCAATGTATATCAAATTGTAACTTGTTACTAGTAACTTGTTGCTTCGTGAAACGGGGCCCAGGTGTCTCTTTCTCTTCGTCCATTAATTCAATATAATTTGTTCACGACTTTAAACAAATCATAAATCAGTTTTTCTTCATATCACACCAATTAGTAACATTTCCATTCGAAAAGTTTTAGACCAAATATTGCTAAGTTTTGTGAGCAAAGTCCGAGAGGTTTTGCGAAGACATTGGTCACGATTCACATAGTCACGCTCTAATCCTTAAATTAAGTTCTTCAGTCCTTTCCATCTTTTAAAGATTAAAAAGGGACAGGAGATGGCCATCTTGATATTAGAGCTGTCAAATATCGAATTTACTTATTTTAGGTTATCATTAATTCAAAATAATATCATTCGTTAGTCTGAATTCATTACCTCTCTTTCATTGGTCATAAAAACGAAAAGGATAGCTGGATTTTAAAATTTGAATTAGAAGATGAATTCCCGAATCGAGACCATTGTGGAGCATTTCTTCCCTCGGCCATTCTCCTCCACAGGACCGTTCTTCACCATACAATAAAGCATAGCAATGTTCTGTACAGCAGTTCTGTCAGCGGTGTGGTGACGGCAGAGTAGAATACATTAGTCACCAACCCCTACTCTTCCCGTGGGCGTCGTAAGAGGCGACTTAGGGACTACACATTGAACAGGGAACGGGCAGCAGCGCTCTCTGATACAGTAACCTTTTAATCTGCGATCTCCAACCCGCCTGCCAAGCGTGGAGGTTATGGCAAAACCCTCCACTTGAGTGGAGGAGGCTCATAGTCCAGCAGTGGACTGTAACGGGCCGTTCACGTTCAATGTTCTGTACAAACCTGGCTGGTGATCCCGGATGTGAGTTGTTCGTGGCACCGCACCTGCGCTTCCAAATCCGCGTTCCTTTTCGACAACGACGCCAGTTCTTCCTTCAGCTGAATGTGTACTTCTGCAAATATAAGATAAATCGTAATTAGAACAAAATTTTTATCAACATGTATTTATATTCGACGGCTCCGTAGCCTAGTTGGTAGTACCCCTGCCTTCGAAGCACAAGGTCGCGGGTTCGAATCCCGCCCAGGGCAAACATCCGCGTGATGAGCACTTGTGTTTGCCTTGTGTCTGGTTATTGTTTATCTATATAAGTATGTATTTATATATTTATTTATGTAATGTATATCAGCTGTCTGGTACCCATAGTACAAGCTCTGCTTAGTTTGGGATCAGATGGCCGTGTGTGAAAATGTCCCCACATATTTATTATTAGGAAAAGGACATTTTGAGCTGAGACGCCCTATGCGTAGGGCCATTTTTTGAACGGATAAGACTTCTATAGGTTCTAATTCGTAGTTCAGATGACCACGAATTCATTGCTTTCGAGTATAGTTAATGATTTATGAGCAGAGACCTTGGTCAGTATCTTTCTCCCTCTCCTAAACCTGCCCTATTTAATGAAATGGTAATAATATGCGAATATTTATTACCATTTCACCAGTTAGAATTACAAATACACCGTTAAAAGGTATACATACCGGGGTCAGCTTCGCCTCCTCCCGCTCTGAGCTCGGCGATGGTTTGTGCGAGTAACGCGTTCTCTCGCTCTAGCGCCTTCACCGCCGCGCGATCGCCCGCGTTTGACGGCGCCTGGCAAATAAAAACATAATGTTATTAAAGGCTGCGCTAAACTATGTAAAACTCAATATAATCAATCGATGAATCAAGCAGCCTATTGCAGTCCACTGCTGGACTGTTGCCCCTCCAAGGGCACGCCAAAGCGCACGATCACCCGCTTTCCTCATCCAGCCACCATCAGCGACCAACCCGACGGGGGTAGATTAGGGGAACCCGACGGGGTTAACTTAGGGGAGTCCGACGGGGGTAGCTTGGGGGAACCCAACGGGGGAAATTTAGGGGAACCAGACGGGGGTAACTTAAGGGCCCCGGAGACGGCCAAACGGTTTGATCAAACACGTAAGGTTGGTAAGTGTAATTACGACAGCGTACAGAATCAGACTGCGCAGAGCCGTTTGACAAACCGTTCAAACCACCTTTGTAAACGATCAAAATGGTTTGAGTCAAACCAAACTTTACGTGTTTGAATCAAACCGTTTGACCGTCTACGGGGCCCTTTAGGGATACCCGACGGGGGTAGTTTAGGGGAACCCGACGGGGTTAACTTAGGGGTACCAGACGGGGGTAATTTAGGGGAAGCAGACGGGAGTAACTAAGAGGTACCCGACGGGGGAAATTTAGGGGAACTCAACGGGGGTAACTTAGGGGAACCCGACGGGGGAAATTTAGGGGAACTCAACGGGGGGAACCCGACGGGGGTAACTTAGGGGTACCTAACGGGGGTAATTTAGGGGAACCCGACGGGAGGCAACTTGGGGAGTACCCGATGGGATCTTAGATGGGAAAGCCTAGAGGCAGTGGGAGAACCTACATGATGAAACCAAGACTAAATGGGGGAACCTAGCTGAAGGAACTTAGATGGGAGAATCTAGCTAGGGACGGTGGGGGAACCTAGATGGGGACAGTGTGGAAACTTAGCTGGAGGCATATCGAAGCATAATGGTCACTTTACCTGGCTGGGCGCATTCTTGGCGGGGCTGAGCGGCTCGGTGGGTCCGAGGTCGGATAGCCGACTGCCGCCGGTGTACGTGAACCCCACGAACGGCAAGTGGAGCCCGGAGAACGCTGACGAGGCGCAGGGTGGCGGGACGGCTTCTGATAACCTGAATACAAAAACACATATAATTGACAAATGCTTAAACTGCGTCATAGAACACACATTGAAATGTGTGTTCTGAGCCTGAAGCTTGTATCGCTTTTGTAGCACTGTTTCAAAAATAACAGTTGCCTCTGAAAGATGCGTATATTTCTTTATCTGAGAACATAATGTTTCTTGGGGAAAGTTGGTTTGTAGACTCTATCCTATCCACTTTACGGGCACTTTTGTAGCCCTGTATAACACCTGTTGACAATATCAATGATTTGATGTTAACAGCATATTTGAATAATGCTATCGACTGTTGGATCTGTGAATAGTGTTGACGACTGTGTATAAACATTACTTGTTGCTATGTTACACAATCAATTTCCTTACACAATAAAATTGTTTGATGTTCCTTCTTCTTCGTCCTAGCGTTTTCCTGGCCTAGTGCTGGGGTCCGCTTTCCTTCTTCTCCACTTTGCCCGGTCTTCGGCATCCTTAGGTGTGAGATTGTTCTCTTCCATATCCGCTTTCACGACGTCCAGCCAGCGCTTTTTAGGCCTACCACGTGATCTAGGGCCCTGGATAGTGAGGTCGAGGCATCTTTTTCCTACATAGTCCTACATTTCCTACATAGTTGCTACATAGTCTGACGGATTGTTTGATATTCCGAATAAAATAGAATAATATCTAAACCTGATGTCAGTATCGTCCACATCGAAGTTGGAGGTGTCGGTGGGGCTGGACACGTCGGGCACAAACGGCGCCTGCATCTCGCGCAGGTTCTCCCAGTCCAGACCGGCGAACCACGGGTGATTCTGGAACACAATATTCATGACAACAGGGTATCGGACTGTTCCTAAATTTACCATATTTTATGAATTAATTTTAAAATATAGATTAGTAGCAGACGATTCGCGAAACAGAATCGGTTGAAAAACGAATTTACAGTGATTTTTTAAAGAAGAGACTGTCTCTTTCAAAAACTATTATTTGTATGGAGATTATATGGCGTTACAACAAGTGACGTCACAAGTGGGTATGTGCCTCTCTGTCTAATCTTGAATTTCAAACCTTTATAACTCGGTCAATTTTAAAGATAAAGCAAAAATTTTTTTAGTGTTCGGTAGCAGAAATTAAGAAGTTTGGATTTATAAAATAAAATTAGTCCGATACCCTACTGACTAACTATAGTCATTTGTGTGAAGTCGTAAACCTAACAATTTAAAATTATTGAGACGCTAATGCAGTGGGGAATTTTCTTTTGTCACCATCTAGCGTATTTTCATGAACTATTTTTTTTTTATTAGCTGTCGGAAATCTCTTCAGCTTCTGACAAAGCTCATCAACATCACCAGCTCATGTAAGTCCTCGCCGAAGGGCTCGAGCCTACCCTGACAAAGCTCATGTAATAACTATTTCCGTAAATAGCCGGAATCAACGACTTAACGTGCCTTCTAAAACACGGAATCATACTTTTCGGAAAATAACCTGAGATGATTTAGTCTGCAATGTCCTAATAAAACTGTGGATAGTCTATCATTTTTTTTACAACAGTGTCTCGATCTGGATTCAAACCTAAAACCTCCGGAATGACTGCATGCTCTACTTAGCTACGGAGGCTATTTGACCGAGCGAGCGAAGCGTCTCTGCTTCAGCTTGGCCAAATTTGCTTTTGTATGTCCATCTGTTTGTGGATTTGTTTGTTTGTTTCACTCTACAGGTCGCGTTTCTCAACCGATTCTCGTGAAATTTTGTGAGCAGGTTCGATAAATTACTCGAAAAATTTAATTTAATTTAAAAATAAAAAATCAAGGGGTTGGGGATGTTTGTGGAGAAAAAATAAAAATAAATATGAAAAGATATACAGACTCGCGAGGTTTACAGCTCACAGAGCCACTAGTAATATTTCATATGCGGCGCGCGCGATATCGTAACATTCGTTTGTCTGCGCCGCTGCGTCAATACGTCTTGACAGCCGCTTACAAGGGAAAAAGAAAGCAAAACAGCAATTAAGGGAGCAGAATTGATAAAAAAGGTCATGAGTCTGCAACATTTTTAAATAACGGATTCTGTCTGGGTTCTTTGATTGGACCCTAGGGGCTGACACTTCCATGTATTTCTCTTTTGGTTAGTTGGCATTTACTTACCTTGAAATCAGTGAGACCATCCCTCCCTAATCTAGTTTCAGATGCACAAATCAGTCTCCGGATCAGATCTTTGGCTTCTTCTGACACCTGAAATAAACAAATATTACTCTTCTTAAATTACTTTTATAAATAGCTGTTTTCTTTTGAAGTTTATCGGAGACTGTGTGTCAAAAATAAATTAAAAATTAAAAAAAGCCCCCCGATACAAAAATAAAAAACAAACATTTAAAAAGTCAAAAATAATACCTATCGTTGAGCCATCAAATTTGATTGAGTAACATCTATATATAATTTTAATTTTGTTATAGAAATTGATGGACGGTACGATATTATGGTTTGCTCGTTGAAATGGCGCTATAATGTCGCGTCGGGTACCGCTTAAGCTTAAGTAAGTTAGAACCTCCATTTGATTGACTATCTATTAATTTGCTAGCATATCCGACCAATTTGCTTTGATACGATACTTTTTCAAAACTTTAACGTTAACGTCTTTATTTAACGTTCCTTAAAATTAAAGAAATGACTGCTCCGACGCACAGGGTCGCGGGTTCGAATCCCGCCTAGGGCAAACATTTGTGTGATGAACACTTGTGTTTGCCTTGTGTCTGGTTGTTGTTTATCTATATAAGTATGTATTTATCTATTTAAGTAGCTGTCTGGTACCTATAGTACAATCTCTGCTTAGTTTGGTATAAGATGGCCATGTGCGAAGATGTCCCCACTTATTTATTATTATTATAAATAAAACTTTTCATACAAATTGATCAGGTGATCGAGTCAATCTGTATGAAAGTTATTTTTTTTATGCCATCTTTAAAAAGTTTTGGAATAGAAGTTGTTCAGTTTCATAGGCTGATCTACCACCCGAGAGTTTCGCGTTATCAAGCTAACACGTTGTCTATAGCAGCATTACCTGCGCGGCGTGTTCGTCGGGCGGCGGACAGTGGAACGAGCGGTGGTGGTTCATGATCTTGCCGTAGGTCTCCACCAGCGACTCGGCGTAGAAGGGCGTCTCCCCGAACAGCATCTCGAACATGCACACGCCCAGAGACCACCAGTCGCACTCCGGACCGTAGCGGCCCTGCCCGTCCTCCATCGCCTGCAACAATGCGGTCATCATCATCGTGTGGGTCGTAAGGGCGACAACCGACCTCACAAACTCTGGCGTCAGTGTTATAGAGCCGCCACACGCTACTGACTTGGCTCATGTAACGACTAGATAGTAGCCGGGACCAACGGCTACAACAATCCGATATGGGGTCAATAAGGTCGTTTTCAATATCTCAAGATTTCAGATAATCATCATCAACAGCTCATAATATACGGCTCGAGTCTACCCTGTATCAGGGCGATCAGGCCTTAGTCGACCACGCTGGCCCAGTGCGGGTTGGTCGACTTCACACACAACCACTGAATTTCTTCGCAGGAGTGTGCAGGTTTCCTTACGTTGTTTTCCTTCACCGTAAGAGCGTCGAATAAGCGAAACACATTGGTACGTGGTGGGGGTCCAACCTAGCCAATACACCACCGACGCTCTCAGATTTCAGATAATCTTCTTCTTTATCGTGTGGGTTGTAAGGTCCACAATCGATCTCACAAACCCTAGTGTCAGTGTTATAGAGCCGCCAAAGGCCCGGTAATAATATATTATAATAATAAGTGATGTTTTACCCAGTTTACGGGAGAATAAAGTTATGAAAGGTACATAATAATACAATATAGGTGTTAAAAAACCCTTCAACTTCGTCTAGGGTTTTATAGTGTGTAATGGACTCACTCCACAAGACGTATTGCTTGCCTTAGTAATAATTTTGTATTTAAGTAACTCAAATTCTAGCAAGGCTCTCTCTCTCCGCATATAAGTCAACCGATCGACTCGAGTGTATCATAATAATATCATTATATCTCCATGGGCACCGATGGTGGCTGGATGAGGACAGCGGGTGATCGCCAGTGTGACCCAGCAGCCGCCACGAAGCTCACCACACGAAGAATGTTGTATAGGTTAATAATATAAGGTGTGGCAAAAAACCAGGGTACAGTCCGAAGAAAAGGAGTTTATGTATTTATACACTCACCGGCACATCTAACCGCCCACCCTTCATTTCAGGGAATACTCGCGATTCTTTATAATTCTATTAGTTACAGCTGATGTTAGTTAAAAAGTAGTTAATTTAACGTTTATTTAAGTGTGTTTAATTTATCGTAAAATTATAAATAAATCAATCGTGATGTATAACAATATGCGTAATTTAAAATTAACTCGAAATACAAGGGTGGGCGGTTAGATATGCCGGTGAGTATATATTATATAATCTCTCACTAGTCTTACAGTTTAAGAAAAATAGAAACATGGAGTGCTTAGGGATATTACTGTTGGAGATCTGGACATGAAGTGAAGAAGTTGGCAGAAAAAAGACAAAATGGAAACGTTAGAAATCTATATTTGAAAATGAATTTAAAATTAAAGATAAAACTGCCAGCAAGAAAGGTTGCCAGTCATAAAACAGGAAAGAGGACGAATGCCTCGTTACAGTGCGCTTTGGCGTGCCCTTGGGGAGGCAGCAATCTAGCAGTGGACTGCAATAGGCTGATTGATTGATCAATCAGATTGATCTCCATGGGCCCCGTTAAATTAAAATAATAGTTGTTTTTACGTGGCGGGTTAACCCTTACAACCCGTTCGAAGAAGAAGGTTGGATATAAAGACGTACCCTGAGAATCTCCGGCGAGATGTAGTCGGGCGTGCCCACAGCGACGTTGCTCTGCACCTTGCCGTCGTCGCCGAGCCGCAAGCACGAGCCGAAGTCCGCCAGGCGAATGTGCCCGGATAAGTCCAACAACACGTTGTCCGGCTTTATGTCCCTGGAAGAAAATATCACACAAATTATAAACGTGAAAGTAATAATAATAATAATCTTTATTATCTACTTATAATAAATAATACCTCTTTAAAAAAAATGATATATCTTTATTACTGGCATCTACTCAAGATGCATAATATCTTGTTTCTTGTAAGAAACAAATGAGCAAACTACCTGTTAACTTGTTTTAAACGAATAATAACAACTCATTTATTGTCTAGGTACTTAGGTAGTAAAATAAATTAGTTGCTATCCACCTTATTGTGCAGATTTTATAGTGTGAACACCCAGAAATCTACTGACGACCTGCGGTGTCCAGAAAATCTTTGTTTTTTAGTTTATGTGACATCGTATCTGTCTATGTCTGTCCATGTCTTATTTAATAAAATAAAATAATTCCAAAACAAACACAATATAATAACAAAAACAAGTATCTAGCAAATTGTACTATTATATCATGTTTGACACAACTAAGAGCCTCTGCACTCCTAAACTAGTAAAAACTGTACCTTAAGAGAACAGTGACCGGCCGTGAGATTACAAAAGTAGAATATAATTAATGATTAAACGAACTTATCTATATAGGTGAAGTGAGTGTTTCGATCGAAGAGATTAGTAAGTATACAAAGTAGTTACGCTTCAAGTGACACCACTCATATGCACCTAGTTGAAGGTATTTGTTCCCTCTTTTAATTTCAAATTAAGATTTTTTACTGAGGGTAGGTCGCTCTTAGCTGCAGAATGCTCCGGTCCACTGTCTACATACATACTCGTCATTAAGTTTGGAGATTGTTCCTGGAACCTTATAACAGGGGGTTCATCTCTACGAGAAGAGGTATAATTACGACTGAACCTTTCAAAAGGGTTGTGATTGGATGAAATGCAATTTTGTATTGCTACTAGCGCCAACGTTCATTTAACTTTATAAGTTGGTAGGTCTGTAAATTGGCCTTTACAGCGCGCCGTGTACACTAACCTGTGCACGTATCGCAGCTCGTGCACGCTCTGTATGGCCAGCACCATCTCCGCGATGTAGAACTTGGCCATATCTTCAGGGAGCCGGTCTTCGAACTTGGACAGAAGGGTGAGCAGGTCGCCGCCGCAGTAGTAGTCCATCACTAGGTACTGGAACAGATTATTATCAATCAGCCTATTGCAGTCCACTGCTGGACGTAGGCCTCCCCAAGGGTACGCCAAAGCGCACGATCACCCGCTTTCCTTATCCAGCCACCACCAGCGACCTTCTTCAGGTCATCAGTCCACCGGAACAGATTATTAAAGTAGTTTGAATCAGCCAATACTGTTATCCTCTCAAAATAAAAAAAACACGATTGCCCTGCCAAAAAAATAGCCAGTGTCATAGTAGAAAGAGTGCAAAGTAGGTTATCTTCATATCCGCACGCGGCTTGTATGTGTGCGGCCATAGTATCTATGCGTCGCCGCACGCACACTCAAACAAAATCTCGTCCCGTTTCTCAGTGAATTTTGTTTGAGTGTGCGTGGCGCACACATACAATCCGCGCGTGGTTATGAAGATAACCTACTTTGCACTCTTTCTAATATGCCAGTGTTGCTCGGGCTGATGTAAGGATTCTAACAATATCCTATACATCTAAATCTGATCAGGCATTTCGAAGATACGGTGGATTAAAAAATCTCACATACATACATAATATATGAACCCTGAACAGAACACATTACACTCCTTTTTTTGGGCAGTTGTGTATAAAGTGCCGCCGTGGCATTGTACCAACCCATGTCAATTTATTAACACCTACTAATTTATAATGACGGCAGAGTAGAATACGTTTGTCACCAACCCCTACTCTTCCCGTGGGTGTCGTAAGAGGCGACTTAGGGACTACACATTGAACAGGGAACGGGCAGCAGCGCTCTCTGATACAGTAACCTTTTAATCTGCGATCTCCAACCCGCCTGCCAAGCGTGGAGATTATGGCAAAACCAAACACTTAAGTGGAGGAGGCTCATAGTCCAGCAGTGGACTGTAACGGGCCGTTGATGAATTTATAAAAAACACCTCCATTTCATCATCATCATCATCATCAACAACAGCACATTTACGTCCCCACCAAGGGGCTCGAGCCTAACTTGAATTAGGGCAATCAGGCCTTAGTCGGCACGCTGGCCCAGTGCGAGTTGGTCGACAATAAATGCCAGTATACCAGCTACCTGAGTCCCAAAGTACAGTTCTGCCTAGTTTGGCATCAGTTGGCCGTATGTGGGATGTCCCCATGAATTAATTAATTGTTGACGAGACCTACCAGATTGTGTTCGTCTTGAAATGCGTAGTGCAAGTTGGTGATCCACCGCCTGTCCCCGAATACTAACACGTCGCGTTCTTCCTGAAAACATGCCGTCTCCGCGCGCTGAAACACAAAAGGCTATGATTAAACATAGGATCATAAATGTGAAAATATGCTTGGATATTTGGATGCGTGTTTGTTTTGCTTACACTACTGAACGGATTTGGATGAATGGAGATACTTTGTACCCTGGAGACTTTACGGTAAAATGTCTTATTCCCACGGGAAAATACTTACACAACGCGAGCGTATCCGCGGTCGGACAGCTAGTAGGTAATGGCCTCGATTCGCGATGTCATGCTCTAATTCTAATTTTAAAATCCAGCCATCCTTTTCGTTTTATGACCAATGAAAGAGAGGTGATGAACGAATGATATTAATTTGAACGAATGATAACCTAAAATAAGGGCATAGCTGTCAGTTTAAGAGATTTTTAAGTCGCATGTTTTAAGTGCTCTCTAAAATTGTGCAATCGACACGGCCATAAAGTTCAAATTCGATGTTTGACAGCTTTAATATTAGAATGGCCATCTCCTGTCCCTTTTCAATCTTTAAAAGGTAAAAAGGACAGATTAACTTAAATTAAGTATTAGAGCGTGACAGTGTGAATCGGGGCCAATAAATAACTTTTCTCCGACACGCTCGAAAATGTGATCATTACTGTAAAAACAGTACTAGAAGGAGGACTACAGTAGTAGAAGGTAGACTAGGATGGAGAAAGGTTTCAGAGATAAGAATAGCGTGGATGTTTCTGCATGCAAAGGTGGCGAGCATATCAGCATAATGCGCCGGAACACTTTGAGCATTAATATGAACAACATTAAAGCCTTTACCACAATCTTCGAACTGGCTACTAAGCAAATCATTTAAAGAAGAAAGCAACGAATGACACACAATTGACAGGCAGACGTCAGACAAATTCAAGACAAAAGGCAAACAACCAGTAAAGGGAAAGAAAGGTTAATGTTAAATAAATTAGTTTTACGCAATAAAGAAAATACCTACAGTGAATGACTGAAAGAAGTAAAAAAGTAAACAGAATAAATATTAAGAAGTGTGAAGGTATACTATAAAGAAGTTATAAATAGAAACGACGGCCAAAACCGAACTAGAAAAGAAAAAATACGTGCACCTTCCTTATGACTTCTTAGACCTCAGCCCTCTTTTAAGTATGTATTTATCTATTTAAGTAATGTATATCAGCTGTCTGGTACCCATAGTACAATCTCTGCTTAGTTTGGGATCAGATGGCCATGTGTGAAGATGTCCCCACATATTTATTTATTTGTATGTATACCAGATAGAGTCGTTGGTATCTGTTCGAAATACGACACGACACGACGACGGACGGTTCGACCTCATATTTATTTATCGTTCATTCATTCGAACGTTTATTCGAAGTGGATATTTTTTTTTACCTTTCACGTTTTTTTTTTGCAACTACCTATATATTGATTTTCTTCGTTGTAAAATATTTGATCCATTAAAGTTTATTGCGTAATAAAAACGCTTGTTACAATCTCACTATGATGTCGGGCATGACGAATTTGCTACTTTTTGAGCAAAAATACATACCTTGTAGTTGCAACGGTAAGGCAAGCCTCAAATCGTCAGTATAAGAAAATGTGCCACCTTAGCAAATATAATTAGCGAAATAGGTAAGTTTTGAACTTGTCTCTGCTCTTATTTTAATGGTTATCATTGTCGTTTAACAAATGTGTGTATAAATAAAAAATAAAATAAATAAATGAGTTACTCAAATAGAGGAGTGAATAGTAGAGACCAATCCTGTTACGTCTTATACTAAATAATGGCAAGCATGCCTTGCCATGCGGTGAGGATTTATCTACCGGTCTTTTTAATTTATTAACGTTGATTTTTTAATATTTTATAAAAAAAAAAAGATATATTTCATAGTACCAAGCAGGACCTTTAGAATTTAACCGACAAACTAAAAATAATAATGAAAATAGAAAACGTAACCTCTCTCCAATGATTTAATTTTAGCAAAATAAAATACCGGATTGATTAATTGATTATATTTTTATTTGTATATATAGGTAGAAGCGACCAGAAAGAACATGATACCTATGCTTTTTTTAGTTTGTGTTATTTAACGTTTTCAGATTTTTTTAACATGAAATATATCAATTCAATTTATACAATATTGTGTTTAACATTGTGGTATCGGGCAAGAGCGGAAGTTTATACTTCCACATCGGACTTGGAGTTTTTGTACGACACATACAAAGTAGTCATAGAGGACTTGGACGCATATATAATGAAGGAAAACAAGAGGCTGAAAGATATGCAAACGTAAGACAATCTTAAAAAATATTGTTGCAAAATACTGATACAAAATAGTGTGATGCAAAAGAGTAAACATTAAATATTGATCAACACCAGGGCCCCGTTTCACGAAGCAACAAGTTACAATTTGTTATACATTGCGTAGCCAATTCGCCTAAACTGTAAGCGCGTATCGTTTTATCTAATTGTCTACGCAATGTACGTAGAATTGTACTTGTAATTTGTAACTTGTAGCTTCGTGAAACGGCCCCCAGGCAACACCAAAAAGTTGCCATGATTGAATTTAAAAAAAGTCTTGTCTTGGCTTTTAAACCGGTAAAGTGCCCTCATTTCTTGTATTTCATTTTTGTCGCCCTGTAATTGTATTTTAATTATTCACTTTAAAACAATTTGTAAAGTAAAAAATAAGTCTGAGTTATGATATAAGCGCATGTAACTCTCATTTTTCGGACATAATGTACAGAGCCTAAATAAGAATATCCCCCACCATTTTTTCCGAGCGCTAATAAGCCGTTGTGAGGACTATAAGTTACTTACTTCCTTTCCCTTCTGACTTCCTTTCTAACTGATTTTCCAGAATTGTCGATACATACAAGAAAGAATATATGAAAGCGATGGATGACGTCACCGGTTATGTGGGCAACCCTATCAATGCGTATACAATGATAAAAAGACTGACGACTGATCTAAATGATACGAAACATAGAGCTAACGAAAGAACTGGTAAGTTTTGGAAACATGTAGATGAGTACTGTGTAATTTACAAGGTGTTTTATAACGCAAAACTTCTCGGGTGAGCCATGAAGTCTTCATCAACAGCAACGGCGCGTTACAGTCCACTGCTGGACTATGAGCCTGGAGGGTTTTGCCATAATCTCCACGCTTGGCAGGCGGGTTGGAGATCGCAGATTAAAAGGTTACAAGAGGCTGAAAGATATGCAAACGTAAGACAATCTTAAAAAATATTGTTGCAAAATACTGATACAAAATAGTGTGATGCAAAAGAGTAAACATTAAATATTGATCAACACCAGGGCCCCGTTTCACGAAGCAACAAGTTACAATTTGTTATACATTGCGTAGCCAATTCGCCTAAACTGTAAGCGCGTATCGTTTTATCTAATTGTCTACGCAATGTACGTAGAATTGTACTTGTAATTTGTAACTTGTAGCTTCGTGAAACGGCCCCCAGGCAACACCAAAAAGTTGCCATGATTGAATTTAAAAAAAGTCTTGTCTTGGCTTTTAAACCGGTAAAGTGCCCTCATTTCTTGTATTTCATTTTTGTCGCCCTGTAATTGTATTTTAATTATTCACTTTAAAACAATTTGTAAAGTAAAAAATAAGTCTGAGTTATGATATAAGCGCATGTAACTCTCATTTTTCGGACATAATGTACAGAGCCTAAATAAGAATATCCCCCACCATTTTTTCCGAGCGCTAATAAGCCGTTGTGAGGACTATAAGTTACTTACTTCCTTTCCCTTCTGACTTCCTTTCTAACTGATTTTCCAGAATTGTCGATACATACAAGAAAGAATATATGAAAGCGATGGATGACGTCACCGGTTATGTGGGCAACCCTATCAATGCGTATACAATGATAAAAAGACTGACGACTGATCTAAATGATACGAAACATAGAGCTAACGAAAGAACTGGTAAGTTTTGGAAACATGTAGATGAGTACTGTGTAATTTACAAGGTGTTTTATAACGCAAAACTTCTCGGGTGAGCCATGAAGTCTTCATCAACAGCAACGGCGCGTTACAGTCCACTGCTGGACTATGAGCCTGGAGGGTTTTGCCATAATCTCCACGCTTGGCAGGCGGGTTGGAGATCGCAGATTAAAAGGTTACTGTATCAGAGAGCGCTGCTGCCCGTTCCCTGTTCAATGTGTGGACTACACATTGAACAGGGAACGGGCAGCAGCTAAGTCGCCTCTTACGACACCCACGGGAAGAGTAGGGGTTGGTGACAAATGTGATCTGCTCTGCCGTCACCACACGGCTAAGCCATGAATTCTTGGTGGTAGTGAAATGGACAACTTCCCACCTTGGCCACTCCATAAAACCACCACGTTTACTCGATTTACTAGTAAAATGCGCGCGTTGCTACTAGGGTTATTGAAGCGCGGCCACGATCTAGGTACGCTGTACGACTGACAGCGCGCGGCCATCTTGATTAGATACTCCTAACTCGCCCTCCAACGTGTGACATGTGGGGCGGGGGTGAAGAAGCGCCGATTGGCGGGAGGGTGTGAGCGGCCGTTCTGTACGGTAGTACTATTATATATAACCCATGCAGATAAAGAATAGATATGAAAATGGTGGCGGGTACTTATGGTACGGTTGGCAAAATAAGTTCTCTAAAATCGATTTTTATTTTTCCTACTGACTTTTTTTTTTGTTATTAATTATTCTTTTTAATTATTATGATTTAAAACGGGTCGGGACGGGTTTATTATTATTATAATGATACTAATAATCATGACACCGATCGATTCCAATTGTTTCTAAATCAAACCCCTGATTATTATCATTATTTTTTTGCATCGCGTACTTCACTGTGTAAGTATAGACACCGATAGATTGTGAGCGAGATAGCATGCGAGCAGACGCCATTTTCATATCACTATTCTTTATCTGCATGGGTTATAGGTATTTTAATTTAGTCCCTGGGGTCAGTGTATCTTACAAGGCGTATAAACCAATTGCTACTAACCGAAGCTATTTACCCTTTACTATGAAGTAAACAGTCAGTAGTTTTTGTACCAAAACCATCACACTAATATTATAAATGTGAAAATATATTTAGATGTTTGAATGTTTACATGTTTCCATCAGATGTTTGGATATTTGTTCCGCTTTCACGCATTAACTAACCGATTCGGATGAAATTTGGAATGGAGACAGTTCGTAACCTGGATTACTTTTTACGGGAAAGTCTTATTCCCACGAGAAAATCTTACACAACGCGAGCGTAGCCGCGGGCGGACAGCTAGTCGACTCATAAGAAAGAGAATAACTATAGTAGCTAGCTACCTATCTTAATTATGCAGAAATCACATGGACTTTGACAAAAGATGGTAAGGCTGTGATGTACCCGAGTGTTGAGGACTTGACAGGGGTCGCAATCGCACTGGTTCGATTGCAGAACACGTACAAACTGAAGGTGAACGAGCTAGCTGCAGGGAAGATCAATGGTGTAACTTACAGGTATTGCTTTTCAGGTCTGCTGGGGCCCGTTTCACAAAGCTACAAGTTACAAATTATAAGTACAATTCGATGTACATTGCGTAGACGATTAGATAAAACGGTAAGGACTTACAGTTTAGGCGAATTGGCTACACAATGTATATCAAATTGTAACTTGTTGCTTCGTGAAACGGGACCCTGGTAACAAGCGGTGGAACGTTCAGTTCTCATTACGAAGGATCTGGGGTCAAATCTAGAATACCAGTGGCTTAATACTTTGTATAATTTCCTTACATAAGTAAATACTAGTGGCTCTGTGAGCTGTAGACCTCGCGAGTCTGTATGTATATATTTTCAAAATTTTTTCTCGACACACATCCCCAACCCCTTGATTTTTTTTTATTTTTAAAGGTTATTTTATTTTATTTCATTTCATTTTATTTTATTTTAAGAACGTGATGTGACCTGTAGAGGAAAACAGCCTCAGCGGTAGACCTTGTAAGCTGGCAACCCCCATAACTCCGTCATTGTTTAAAATTTCCAAAAACTGACTCGACAAAAAAATTCGATTAATTTATCGAAGCTGCTCACAAAATTTCACGAGAATCGGTTGTGAAACGCGACCTGTAGAGTGAAACAAACAAACAAATCCACAAACAAAAGCAAATTTGGCCAAGCCGAAACAGAGACGCTTCGCTCGCTCGGTCAATTACTCTATTACTTTATTACTAGGTGGGAATATCTAAATCACACTCATATCCCCGAAGGGGTGATCAGAACTTTAGCGGACTTCTAGGGAGCGCACACGAAAACCACGTTTGGCAATATTTTTGGGTTAAGATACCGCATACGCGCATCTAAGAAAACGCATAGACTGATTGGAAATTGTTGCTAGCCTATCGCCTATCTGATACTATACCCAAATCCCTTAGTCGCCTGGTACGACACCCACGGGAAGATATGGGTTGGTCCTATTCGAATGCCGGGAACCACACGGCGGCGGCTCTTCCCTTGATCGAGGAAAAACATCCATGAGTTTAGTAAATATTCTGACATTCATGGTCGTAATACTAGAAATAACAATAAACTAGTTAATCATCAGTGTAGACTTGCTAAAGTTAGCACTTTATTTGTGGGGCTCTGTGTGCGCTGCTATAACAAAATACCTGATGAGATCTTAGTTTTACCAGAAAAAAGGTTTAAGAATTGTGTAAAATAGACGCTGTGTAATAAAGCTTACTATAAGTTAGTTGATTATTTAAATGACAAAGAGGCTTGGTGTTCGGATGGTCCAGCTCGGCACAGGAAACATTAACAATGTATATTGACTAATGTAAACAATACTTGTTATGTATTTTCTTTCTTCTTGCTTCCTTTACTTTATTAAAAAAAAAAAAAAAGTACAAAAGATACGAGTCCTGTGGAGTTTCTTCCGGCCGTTCTTCTCCACAGAAGGCGTACACTTGTAGTGAAAAATAAAAAAAAAAATGAAAAATCGAAAAATGATTTTGTTAAATCTTATTTCGAATAAAGACACTTTTATCTTTATCTTTGTGACCCTGGGGCTAATACAGGATGCCCGTCACGCTCTAATACTTAAATTAAGTTTGTCCGTACTTTTCACCTCGTTTGGTTTAAAAAATGACAGGAGATGGATAACTTACGGTTGATTGCACAATCTTAGAGCGGACGTAAGACTTCTGTCTAAAAAAACACATATCCATTCATTAGATCGAAACATAATTAATTCGATTCGTTTATTTATTTTTATCGTGTTTATTTGTGGAACGTTAAATAAATATATTTTATATTATGTATGTTATTCATTCATAATTTGACAGCTTCTTCATTATTTGAGCTTATCATGAATTGAGATCAAACGAAAACATAGTCATTCATTTAAATTGTTATATTTATAACTAATTTAGTACACCTAACCTCTTTTTAATACTAAATATAGTTTTATATAATGAAACCGGCCAAGCACGTGTACCAGAGGAACCATATATATATATATTTTAGATTGTATTCTTCATCTTTGTCGGCATGATTAATATGTAATTCATCCATGCCAAATTACAGTACAAAGAGTCTCTGGGCTAAGCCGCGGACAGACAGACAGACCATGGCGAAACTATAAGGGTTCTTTTTTGTCTACGAAACCCTAAAAACAGTTTTCTAAAAGCCATTCAGTAATTCTTGTGTTGTAATTATTGTAACACGGAAAATCGTACAGAATTATAAGTTGCTTTTCAGCTTTCCAATGTCAGCCAGCGATTGCTTTGAATTGGGTCGTGTATTATTCAACAATAAAGATTACAACGACTCCATACCATGGTTAATGCAGGCGCTTCCGAAATATGAACAGGAGACATCTTTCGCACACTCCTTCACTGAAGCTGATGTAATGGCCTCTATCAGTTTGTCGTATAACCAATCAGGTAGGTTTTTATTATACTAAATAATTTATAATAGGGAATACGCATAAAAAAATATTAGTTTTTTTCATAGTTCATCTGAAAGTATACCTTACAAAAATGGAATACTGACAGTAGAAACAGAATCGAAATTGATCGAAAAACTAACTATAAATACGATGGCCCGCGTGACATATGACGTCACATGTCACGTCGGACCTCTTTGTCTAACCATTAACTTTGAAGCCTTGTAACTTTATAGGTATATACAAGGTGTTACAAAACTACAAATAAAGCCGAAAGGATGTGAATCTGCTCGTAAAACTGAACAACTTTTCCCAAAGAACATAGGTCGAAAAACGATTTAAAAAAATCGCATTCCCATATAAAATGTAGATGGTCTCCATACAAAATTTACGGGTTTTTTTGTAACACCGTGTATATACTTTGTTTCTGAGCAGGATTTTTGAAAAAAAAAAAAAATTTTTATGTATTTATCTGGAACTTGAATATGTAGATAGATAGATAGATAAAAAGTTTATTTATGTCGATTAATGAATTTAAAAAAAAATGTGCGCGAAGCGTCTCCGTTTCAACTGGGGCAAAATTTGCTTCGTATGTCCGGAGGATGTCAGTAGGATGTTTTTACAAACTACAAATTGTCGAACAACAGTTGTACAGTAGGGCTGAGATGCCCGAGAAATACTTGCGTCATTCAACTCAACAAGTATATCTATTTTTTTTTACTATTTATTACTGTATAATCTAGTTAATAAATTTGCTTCAGGCGATGCCCAAAAAGCATTAGAATGGACAAATAAAACGAAAAGAGCGGCTGAGGACGAGGCAAGGTATTTTTTTTTTTTTATTTATGGCCGCGTTCCGATACGCGCTTAAATCACTTTTTCGAATCAAACTGTCAGCGCCGTCAGCGATCAGATTGTATGGGTTTCGCCTGCTGGCTGACAGTAATTCGGTACGCGCTTTGAGTGCGCTAAAATCTATTTCAGCGCGTCTCGGAACGTAGGGTATAATTAATTAATGATTAATGGAGATCCATACAACAAGGTTACACTACATACAAATAGGTAATTGAATAAAAGTTTTGTAGGAGATTCTCATATGAATATGACCTAAAAACTAAACTGAACTAAAACAAAAATAAACAAAAAACTGAACTAAAAAAAAAAATAGCATAAAAATCATATCTGCATACAGGAGGTATAGGATAAAAGAGCGTCGCTGGGGTAGTGGCTAGGGCCTGGAGACACTGGTTCGATCCCCACCACGTACCAATGTGTTTTTGAATTTCCAAATTATATGTGCGTTTATGAAAAAATCGTGAGACATGCACATTCCTGCGAAGAAATTTAAGGGCTAATCGCCCTAATTCAGGGTAGGCTCGAGCCCCTCGGTGGGAACGTATATTAGCTGTTGATGATTATTAGCTGTTGGTTTTGCCGCGGCTAAGATTTCTTCGGTTTCTGTGCCGCTCATGACATCACCATTTGAAGATCTCCATAGCGGTACCCTGTTTCAGATAACATTGGAAAAATCTTTCATAGGACACATTTCCAGACATATGTCAATCTCGATTAGCTGACAAGTGTGAATCACGAATAACCTTTTTTCTGCCATACATATTTTTGGTCTTTTTTCCAATGTTATTTGAAATGAAGTATAAACTCAACAATTAGCTAAATGTCATTTCAGATTGATTATCTTCTGTGTATACTTTTAGGTAACAGCAAAGCCAAAACCATTAAATCAACATCAAGAACTGTACTGGTCCCTTTGCCGAGACGAATTAGAGATATCACCTATCATCACTAAAAGGTAAGGTAAAAGGTAAAGGGCCCCGGCGACGGTCAAACGGTTTGACTCAAACCTTACGTGTTTGATCAAACCATTTGAGTCGGTTTGAACGGTTTGTCAAACGGCTCTGCGCAGTCTGATTCTGTACGCTGTCGTAATTACACTTCTGACGCGTCAAACACAACAAAAATATGAAATGGCATCAAACATGCTTCAAACACGTAAATGTTTGACAAACCGTTCAAACCACCTTTGTAAACGATCAAAATGGTTAGAGTCAAACCAAACTTTACGTGTTTGAATCAAACCGTTTGACCGTCTACGGGGACCTTTAGATAGTATAATAATATCATTGTTTTTAGGGCAATATTTTTTTTTTATACAGGACAGTAAAAAAAGTGTTAGACCTCAATATGACTTGTACCAACTTTTAGAAATACACTCAAGTGCAAAGAATCCGGGTCGGGTAAATAACACAATCTCGGTAACTAAGAAAATAGCTTAGTGAAATAAGAAAATAGCTTAGTGAAATAATCCTTATCCTTACAATATCGTTTCTAATATTATAAACGCGAAAGTTTGTAAGTATGGAGGATATTTGTTACTCTTTCACGCAAAAACTATTGAACGGATTGGAATGAAATTTGGAATAGAGATAGTTTGTACACTGGATTAACACATAGAATACTTTTGCGGGAAAGGTCTTATTCCCACTGGAAAATCTTACACAACGCGAGCGTAGCCGCGGGCGGACCGCAGTAATTATTATAGTACGAGTATGTTAATGTTATAATGTTCCTGTTTTAAATTCCCTCCAGGTTTTAAATTTACTCAGCCCACCACCACTCAACCCGCGGGCTCAGTTATTATTTCTTTCAATAAAATACATTTGTCACTGTACCTACCTATCTTTAGATAACCCGGATTCATTGCTCGAGAGAAACATCAAAAAAATAATAATAATATAATTTTTCAACGCCAAAGTTGCGATGTTTCTTATCCAATTGTGAATTATTGTGTGGAGAAAAACGACAGAAACCCACACTATTAAGAGTTTTCTTTAATAAATACATTGAACTATTGTTTCCAGACTGAAATGTTTTTATTTAACAAGCAATCCGTTCTTGCGGCTGGCCCGAATACCGACAGAGCAACGCTACATAGACCCTGATGTGTTTATGCATTATGACGTCATCAGCGACACAGAAATCGAACAACTCTTAGCCGCGGCAAAACCAAAGGTATTATATCATCAACAGCTCATTTAGGTCCCCACCGAAGGGCTCGAACCTACCCTGAATTAGGGCGATTAAGTCATAGTCGACCTCGCAAATCCAGTGCGGGTTGGTCGACTTCACACACAATGTTTGAATATTTTCGCAGAAGTGTGCAGGTCTCCGGCGATGTTTTCCTTCACCGTCGTAAGAGCGTCGAATAAACGTACATATGAATTCGAAAACACATTGGTACTTGGTGGGGATCGAACCCGCGTCTCCCGGACGGGAGGCAGCGGCCCTAGCCACTAGACCACCGACGCTCCAACCGATTCAATTTGTATGAAATTTCAAATATTTTTATTTTATTTTATTAAGAAACAAACGGTCACATACAAATGTTTTTTCAATACACCTTGCTCGAAAATTGAACTTACGAAGGCAGTAAACCGTGCGGTAAATGCGTTTTACAACGATTTTATTACAATTTCTTTTTAATTCCTACTGGCTTCAGAATTTATTATTCAGCCAGGATCATTTTGACAGTAAAAAATATTTAAATCGAAAGAGAAAAGTATTTTGTATTTTTTTATTTGAACAAATTGTATCAAAAATATTTTAATTATAAAAATAAAATTATCTCGATTTAACTAATTATATTCGTGGAGGCTGAATGTCCGCCAGAGCCTTTTCTCCGTAATTATGCTTATAAAAAAGAAACATACTATCGTTTTGTAGTTGACGCCAAGTTTGTAAATTTTTCATTTAATTGTTTTACGTTGAATGTTGTTCTAAGAGTGTTTTAGTGTTGATATTTAATGATAAATGTGAATAGTAAGGATACTCAAACTGGGCGCGATATAATAAAGGTTAGTTTTTACAACTTCTACATGAGCCATTTTACCTGTAGTATCATAGCTTTTGTAGGGTACTATGTATGTACCTTTCTTAACCATTTCAATTTAATTATTTACTATAAGTTTTCTCACAAGTGTATTGAAAAACATCGTACAACACGTGGATCTTATCTTAGGTTTTCATAACAAACTCGTGACATTATAAACCCTCGCCTGCGGCTCGGGCTTACAAAAGTCACCTTGTTTGTAATATGCCACCTACGATCCTTGTATCGTAATGTACTATTACTATTGCTATAAAATAGACCTATAGTTTCCTTAATTGTTTATAAAGCACACTCGAACCGATTCAATTTGTATGAAATTTCAAATATGGTTTTTAGGCATTTTTAAAAAGGTTTTGGGTGAGTAATCACCCAAAAGGTTTGGTTTGCACGTTGTATTATCATAATCAAGTCATCGTTAATTTTCCATAAGGTGTAAAATAGATGTACATACTTTCGTCTAGCCGATTCAAAAATATTGCCAAACGTGGTTTTAGTATGTGTTCCTTGGGAGCCCACTAGAGCTCTGCACACCTCTTCGGGGATAAGATCGTGATCATACGTATGTATGTATAATAACGCCATAATAATTAACACACTTAGCACACAAATATTCACAACACAAACATACACGTTTATAATTTCACTAACCATAGACAAAAGGGGCGTCTGAAAAACAGGGCTGCCCCGGGACTTGTTCCGGTGGCAGCGTAACTGAGACGTCTCCTATTATCCGCCTTTAGTTTATTAGTATTAAGAACTAAGTAATTATTATTGTTAAATAAATTGGTGGATAATAAATCTTTCTTTTCTAATACCATTATACTATTGTTAAGATGGCACGCGCCCATGTCCGCAACGATTCAACTAGAAAAAATGATCATTCACCGAACCGCATTAGTAAAGCGGCTTATGTGGATAATCAGGACCACATCACGCGAAGAGCCGCGGACCTCACCGGGCTCATGAAGTCAGCCCACTTGCTGATGGTCAACAACTATGGCGTCGGCGGACACTACGCACCGCACTACGATTACTCGCCACGAGCACGTGCGTATTGACCCGGTCGACGGAGTGTTATGGTACAAATAGTCCAAATTAGATAGTGAATTAGCTAGCTTCGACTTCAAAAAATATTGCGCTGTAACTAACTTAAAAAAATAATGTCAGTTGTTTTTGTAGTTCAAGAACATTTAAACAATGACCAAATTTTTTAGTTTTGTTAAACCTTTGTGTCAATTTATAGCCTACTTTTGTAGCTGTCGAAGGAAACCTTTTATGTCTGCAAGACCTCCACATCGGTAGATACTGCCGAATAAATAAACAGCAAAAAAATGGCCGCCATTTTCAAAACAGTAGATGCAATATGTCTTATTATGGTGGATTTGTTGAGCATATTGTATAAACTAGACACTACATAATACATAATAATATACAAAAGATTGGATACATTTCCTCTCCCTAAAAATTCCTCTAAAAATGTTTTGAATTTGTATGTTGGTTACTTAATTCAGGTGATTAATTTATTGACTTTTTTTTCAGGAAATAACGCGTTTTCAGGCGGCAATAGAATAGCAACTGTGATATTTTACGTAAGTAATGCACTTGTCTTTACATAAACATGTGATATGTGATATAAAATAAAACAAGTGTCAAAACAAACCTCTCAATTATAAAAAGCGGCCAAGCACGTGACAGGCCACGCATAGTGTAGGGTTCCGTAGTTGTCCAATACTACTTAGGTACCTGTTTAAGACAGTTAACATTCATCAAAATATTTTTTTATGATATTAGTATCGAATTACTTACCAGTTAACATTCATCAAAATATTTTTCTATGATATAAGTATCGAATTACTTACTTGTACAATTAAGAAATTAAGTTGGTCTATTATTCGATAACCTGTAAAGCCTACTTGATGTTGATAATTTTCTTTTTAAATTCATCATAATAATATACACGACTACCGTGTTTTTTTTTCACATTTTCAAATACAAAGGTTTCGCTTTACAAACAGTTATCAGAAGTGTCGCAAGGTGGCGCCACTGTGTTCCCAAATCTGGGGCTAAGCGTGTTTCCTATCAAGAATGCAGCACTGTCCTGGACGAATCTACACCCTTCGGGGGAAGGAGATGGGTCAACGCTCCACGCAGGGTGCCCGGTGCTGATTGGGTCTAAGTGGAGTAAGTTCATCTCTCGTATTCATCGTTAGATCCTTTTAACCTTGAAAATCGGTATAAAATTGCTAGAATTTCTGTTTCTTTCCGGATTTGGATGTGAACATAATTACCCTGGATTAACACATATACAATATTTTTTACGGGAAAGTCTTATTAGCACGGGAAAAAAATATATAACGCGAACCCGCGAAACCTCGGGCCCTCGGGCGGACAGCTATGTTGTAACATTGGAAAAATCTTTTATAGGATACATTTCCAGACATATGTCAATCTCGATTAGCTGACAAGTTTCACGAATAACTTTTTTTCTGCCATATATTTTTTCTTTTTTCCAATGTTATTTGAAATGAAGATTAGTGTGCTAGTAACTTATAAGGATTTATCAGTGTTAGGTAATGTAAATTTCATCAAAATTCTTGCATGCTAACTATGAATCGATGTGACGTTAGCAAAGGCACTTGACACATTAACTCCGATTCACGCAGTCACGCTCAATTCTAATTATCCTTCTTATAGTTTTTATGACCAGTCAAAGAGAGTTAAGTTTAGATGAACGCATTATAATATTTTGAATGAATGATAACCTAAAACAAGGGTAAAAAAAACGTAGCTGTCAAATTAAGATATTTTTAAGTAGGACGTTTGACGTCCGCCCTAAAATTGCGCAATCGACGTATCCATTCATTCAAATTCGACAATTAAATTTGACAGCTTTAATGTTAAAACAAGCTGTAACTAACCAATGTTGCTCTAACCTTCTATCTCTATTAATCTTTAAAAGTCGAAAAAGATGGAAGAACTTAAATCAAGGAGTAGAGCATGAGTTGCTGAGTTAGCACCATTACCAAGAGCTAGCTTATTTAATGTTAAAACAAGCTGTGACTAACCAATGTTGCTCTAACCTTCTATCTCTATTAATCTTCTTTAAAAGTCGAAAAAGATGGAAGAACTTAAATCAAGGAGTAGAGCATGAGTTGCTGAGTTAGCACCATTACCAAGAGCTAGCTTATTTTCTCTGCAGTAGCGGCAAAATGGATTCACCAGGTGGGCCAGGAGTTAATAAGGCCATGTTCTTTGGAGTTCCAAGATGAGGGTATGATACGACAGCTCCCGCCACCAATACCCAAGAATACTAATTCGACTTGAATTGTATGAACAGCTTTAAAGATTGCATTTTAATTTTAACACTAAAACCTTTATAGAGCTTTGAACATGTGGTTATTAAAATATTTTTGCTCATGGTTCTTTTTTTTTCATCTTTAAACTCCTTCAAAGTATGCGTAGATGATACACAGTGCACACATGCATTTTGAGGTTTATAGGTATTTACACAAATGCGTGATATGCTGCGAAATGTTAAAAATGATAAAACGACAAAATCTATGAATAAATGTCAAAATCAAAGTCAAAATTATTTATTTAATGTCAAAATCAAAGTCAAAATTATTTATTTCCATAGGATGTTATCACTTAGATCCGTCATTACATTTTTTTTGGGTGAGTTCACTAACAATGTGGAGAAAAGCTCACCGAAGAAACTCCACAGTCGTCGCATCTTTTGCGTTTCCTTTTTTAAATAAAATATTGTCAATTACAAAATTAATACTTATTAGCCTGCTACCCAAACAATCTATTCCCATGGACATCTGTCCTCCAAGTAATCAGATATCCTATAGTAACCTTTTTTATACAATTTCTGTTTTATAATTATTGTAAACTTGTCTAAAAGGTAAGTTTTTAATTTCTAATGAATGAATGAATATACTTTATTGCACACACAGAAATAATAACAGAGTGGAAGTAAGAACAGGAAGACGTGTACAGTTAGGCGGCTTTATTGCTTCATAGCAATTTCTTCCAGGCAACCTAACAATTAAGCCGTGTGGTGACGGCAGAGTAGAATACATTTGTCACCAACCCCTACTCTTCCCGTGGGTGTCGTAAGAGGCGACTTAGGGATTACACATTGAACAGGGAACGGGCAGCAGCGCTCTCTGATACAGTAACCTTTTAATCTGCGATCTCCAACCCGCCTGCCAAGCGTGGAGATTATGGCGAAATCAAACACTTAAGTGGAGGAGGATCATGGTCCAGCAGTGGACTGTAACGGGCCGTTGATGTTGATGTTGAAGCCGCGCCGGCCGTGTAGGCGAAAGTCGCATACGCAGCCTGTCAAAAGTCGTGGAGTACAATTTGGTTTTCATTTTGTTTGTCTACGCAATGTACACCGAATTTTACTTGTAATTTGTTACTTGTGACTTTGTGCCCTTGTGATAAGGCGTCTCTAGTAGCACAGAATAAAAATGTTTACAGAAGGGCTACTCCCGCCTTCTTCAAAAATTATTACGTCATCTTGCCAGGACTCACTCTCACTCACTCTTTAGGCAAACGCTATGGAGCACTGTTTGGGAAATGCGTGGTAACGCCTATAAACGATAGGTCAATGTGTGCGTGTCCGAAATGCGCCGAAATGGCAGTTTGTTCTGAGTCTCGGACCAACGTAGACAGAGAAGAGAATAGACTGATCGACATTTTTTATTTCACTTACACAAGAAAAGGATGGCTATATACGCTTTACTGATGAAAAAGAGACAAGTTCATCAATTTTTTGTCCCTCACCGCGTGCCTGTTTTTACATGGTCAGCACTGTACTGTGCGAAACAAATTTGACAGCTGAGAGTAGCTTATTTTCTTGTAAGCGTGTAATTTGTTTTAATTTAATTAAGAAGTGCATTAATTCAACGATAATACTTATTGACATTGGATAATTTGTGTATTGTTATTTGCTGAAAACATGGTGCGATGTAGTGTTTTGGGGTGTAAAAGTGATAGTGAAAAGAAAATACCAGACTTGTCCTTTTATTCGTAAGTATGTCACGTTAATGCCAATTATTAACATTTCAATGTAATAATTAATTGTTTATGTCTTAAATACTTAGAATCACGTCAAGCGTAAAATTATCAATAAATAAGCCAAAATAATAACATTAATTGTTCATAACCTAAAAATTTTTTTTTTTTTATAATAATGTTTAACGGCTCTGGGTTTTTGTTCAGTGTTGCCGGCTTTTTTAAGTTTATTTTCCCATAATTTGTGGTAAATAAAATAAAATAATTAAATAAATTAAAATGTTTTAAATGACACTTCAGTTTTTCGGATAACGACAATATATGTCGAAATTGGATAGAAGCAACGGGACGAACGAATTGAACTGCAAAAAAGTCAAGAATTTGTAGCCGACATTTTGAACGTCGTACAACACACATATCTTTGGTTTTATAAAAAAAACCCTCGCCTACAGCTCGGGTTGACAAAAATCACCTCGTTTTTGCCACCTACGATCCTCGTGTCGTAATGTACTATTAGGTATTTATTATAATAAAAATTTTCTTGGTATGCCAAGACCGAAACGGAAACGGACGAAAAAAAAAATCTTAAAACATATTTTAGGTTGTTTTTATTCCGTTTACTTTATTTGTTTAATGGTAAAGTAACATTTACATTTAGTAATGAAGTATATATAACGTTCTTGTTTGAAACGAGTACAACAGCTCTGATTAGTCAAATGCCCGATTGTCTTAGTCTGTGTGTGATGTAAACAGTGCTATCTGTGTGATTTTGGCGACACTGGTTCTCATAGAAAAAATTACGTTTGTCCTTTCCACTCTTGTTTTATATTCCGTGGTAGGGCGCGAGCGGTGAACGAATCCTTGCCCTGTGGATGCAACTAACCTTGAGCATCTCCCACTTGTTGAGGATCTTCATGGCGTAGACCCGCTCGCCCGTGGTGGTGGATATGGTGCCCCCCGACACCGCCATGTTGCCCCCGACCTCCGAGCCCTGGAAGACACAGTCGGAGTCTTAGGATTCCATTTCATCATAATAAGCCTACCCAGCAGTGAGTAGATGTGGGCTGAAAATTATTATGATGATGAAGTAGAAAGGAAATCGTTACACGAGCCATGTCAGTGGCTTCTGGCGGCTCTATAATACTGACCAGGGTTTGCCCATAAAACAGCTAACAACAAACAAACAAATATTTTTATTCTTCTCTCACATAGACAAAAATTAAATTAATATTAATCTAAGGCGTACAGTTAAATATGATCTATGTTAAAGACTGGCATCTGTACTAGGATATCCTGTATGACAGATTGTCAACCTCTCCAACACCGGACCAGGAGGATGACAGGTAAGTACTACTTAAATTACAGTAAATTACTATATATAAACACAGGTTTATAAGTGTGTGTGTGTGTGTGTGTGTGTGCGTGACAGCGTGATTGTATGTGTAATAAAAACTATTATTATTATTATTAAAACTGTACAAATCTTGTTCCATAACTTTCCAAAGTTCTCGTTTTGTTTAAGAATTTTCGTACAATTGAGTCAATAACAATAAAAGCTTTGTAAATTCTTTCGCTTTAAAAGTTCATGTATCATAAGTTTCAGTTTCATGCTCCAAGAGACATTATGTAAATAAAGAAAAAACTCTTTAAAAAAACGCTTATTTCCGAAACATGTAGTACAATAGTTGACTAGTGGGTTTAGCTACAGCCCGAGAAGTCTTGCGTTATTACGGGTTATACAGATAAAAAAACATAAAGACACAAGTCAAACACAAGCGTCCATCACAAACTAATTGACAGCAGGGCTTGTGAGGTCGGTTGTCGGCCTTACAACCCACACGATGTTGAAAATCACAAAAATGTTTGCCCTCAATACTCAAAGTTTTTATTGGTTTTTACATGGGTGTTGTTATATCAAGCTAATGATTATTGTATCTCTATGGACCTTGTCAGGCACGCAATACAAGAGAGAGACACTACTTTTTTATACTTAATTATTTGTTCCTAGATTAACAAATTTATCTATAACAAAATTTGTGGTATCGATAGTAAATAATCTAATAGTGAAAAATATTTTAGAGATTGTATTAGGATTAATAAAATGTTTGATTGTATTTTTATTATTTATTACTGAATGGGTAGGCTCGAGCCCCTCGGTGGGGACGTATATGAGCTGTTGATGATGATGATTACTGAATGGATTGAAATTGAATTGAAGGAAATGATTTTATTGTATTATTAATTATATTATAATATTATTATTTGTAAAGTATCTATTCGGGATTCGAACACGCTACCTCGAACTTCGATCCCCACATATACCAGTGTTTTTTTTTACGAATACATTTGTACGTTTATTCAACACTCTTACGGTGAAGGGAAACATCGTGTAGAAACCTGTATACACCTGCGAAGAAATTCGATTGTGAGTGAAGTTGATTAACCCGCACTGGGCCAGCGTGGTCAACTATGGCCTGATCGCTCCAGGGTAGGCTCGAGCCCCTCAAAGCTTCGCAGGTTTTTTTTTTTGACGGACCTAATCGCTATTTATACCAGAGTGGTAATATAGCGGGCGCGGATTTGCGGGGGAGCAGAAGGCTCGTACCCCTTAGGAATCTATGACAACGTATCTGGGGGCGCCCTCAGACGGGCTCAGACCGCGGCCCAGAACGTTGCCAGGGCGAGAAGCGCGTCGGAAAATAATGACCCCTACCGGGTCTTACTGAATTAATTCTACTATTAGTTCCGCGTCCCCGCCGGCGGGGGCGGTTGCTACCTGAAGGGCATTCTGTAGTAGTGTTTGGCCTACACGCAATGGCAGCTTTAATCGCGACGGTGATCTCATCGTCCGGATCTGTGAGAGCTTCGCAGGCAGGCGTGTTACCACACAAGAACAACGTCATCTAACCTGTAGAAAGGACGCCCTGACGACACACACTTCGCCGAACGCCCCGCGCCCGATGACCTTCACCAGCTCGAAGTCATCTCGAGACAGACGCAGCCGCTTCAGCGCTGTCACCACTGGTTTCACTGAAATTTACACAATATATAATTAGCGGTGATCGGAATAGGCTGAATATACCTAAAGTTCGAGGAACAGAATCGAAAAGCGGAGATATTTTCGAGATATCACTTAAGGACACCTTGGATAATCTTTAGTCGAAAAATTGTATTTTATTTTAATTTTAATATTGTAGGAAAGCTAACAGCACTTAAATTACGTAAATAATGCAAACATAAAACATCTGAGGCTAATAATAAGCTTCCTTTATTGTAATATCTTACTTCGAATACGAGGATCGTAAATGGGAAATTACAAACGAACTGATTTAATACATACATACATGCTTCTAACGACGAGGTTTTTATACGCTTACCATAGCCAATGATGTCGGCCAAGTTTTTATACGCTTACCATAGCCAATGATGTCGGCCAAAACGTCCAGCAACGTTTCCACACTGAGCGACTGAGTCGCGATACTACATTTGAATCGCAAAGGAACTGCACTTACCATAGCTAATGAAATCGGCGACTGCCTTTTCCCTTCTCAGACTACTGTTACAGCATTCGTCGTATAATACGACTAAAACGTCCAGCAACGTCTCCACACTGAGCGACTGAGTCGCGATTTACGACTACATTTGAATCGCAAAGGAACTGCACTTACCATAGCTAATGAAATCGGCGACTGCCTTTTCCCTCCTCAGACTACTGTTACAGCATTCGTCGTATAATACGACTAAAACGTCCAGCAACGTCTCCACACTGAGCGACTGAGTCGCGATTTACGACTACATTTGAATCGCAAAGGAACTGCACTTACCATAGCTAATGAAATCGGCGACTGCCTTTTCCCTTCTCAAACTACTGTTACAGCATTCGTCGTATAATACGACTAAAACGTCCAGCAACGTCTCCACACTGAGCGACTGAGTCCTCGGGATCTGCAGACGACGCGGTATGAACATCGTCTCGATCTGCTTCAGACGTTTGATGCCCAGTACTGGAAAGAGATGGTTAAGTTTTAGTTAAAATTTTATTACTACTTTTATCTTAGAAATTATGATTTTACTAGAACTTTACTGCAGTGCCAAACGTTTTTTCATTAACAGCTCCTCTGTCTATGTTCCGTGAGTCGGACAGGCTTACTTAGTTTAAAATATACTTCTCATAAAAAAAAGCCGAAACACCTTGCAAGTTTATGTTTTGTATGGAATAACAGACAAATGTGTATATATTGTATTGTATTGTTGAAAAGTGTGTATAATAATACGCATTTTTCTGTTATTCCTTACAAAACATAAACTTGCAAGGTGTTTCCATTTTTTTGATGAGAAGTATATATTTAATGTGGAAATTCCTTATTCATACTTTATTTTTTCTTCTATTCGGTATTATACAGAGGTCGACAACCTCACAAACCCTGGTATTAGTAATATAGAGCCGCCAAAGGCCACTGATTTGGCTTATGTAACGACCACTTCCGTAGATAGCAGCCGGGACCAACGTACCTTCCGAAGCACGGAGTCATCTGTCTTTTCGGACAATCAAGAAAGAAAGAAAATATTATTTATTATCCACCAATTATTTAACAATAATAATTACTTAGTTCTTAATACTAATACTTAACTAAAGGCGGATAATAGGAGACGTCTCAGTTACGCTGCCACCGGAACAAGTCCCGGGGCAGCCCTGTTTTTCAGACGCCCCTTTTGTCTATGGTTAGTGAAATTATAAACGTGTATGTTTGTGTTGTGAATATTTGTGTGCTAAGTGTGTGTGTATGAGAGAGAACCAGAGAGATAAGTCATAATAATTGTATATTGTGTAGGTTAGTGTGTATATTTATGTAAATACGGCTGTTGTTTTTTTTTTAATTAATAAACTTTAAATTATTCTAGCATGCCTACAACTAATCAATTTATTTTTTAATTTTGGGTTACATTGAATGTAAATCTTAGAGGTTCCGGAACCTGATAGGAATGCTTCCAGGATTCTGTTGCGGTTTGTCTTCCTAGGAGCGCTGCTTTGTATTTATTTTTAAAATATATTGTTCAAGTGATTCAGGATCTAAGGATCTAGGCGATGTAATAACATCCTATGGAAATAAAGTGATTCAGAATCTAAGGATCTAAGTGATGTAATAACATCCTATGGAAATAAGTAATTTTTGAATTTGAATTCAGCCTACAATGTGTTAACCCAACTGGGGGGGGGGGGGGTGTTAACCAAACGCCAATGGTGTTCCTAGATGAGGGCGATTGGTTAAAACGTCAAAAATCTATCACAATCTAAACCTTTTAAGAGCACTCAACAGTAGGTACTCCATTAGACAAATTAAATTATGTCATCAAGCTAAAATGACGTCATAGCGTGGTGTAAGCATGCGGTTTATTAAGTTTCACAGTGACATGCAAAGACCATTAGCAATGGATATTAAAAATTAAAAATGCAGCTGCATATAAATAGGTGCATTGTTCTATTTTCCTGTGTGGTAATAAAATTTATTTGCTTTTATAAATTATAATTATTAAAATGATACTGCTGGCTCGTGGTCTTATACCATAATTGTATAATATAGGTACAAGCATATAAAATTATTGATGCGTTCCGGAAATATCATATTGTAACTCCCCGACCCTAATGTAAATTAAAACTATGTAGAACAACGTGTGTCTGTTGTAAAACATAGAGAAAGTTATAATAAAAGATTCGAGACGAATTAAGAGAATTTTTGTTTTTTTAATACGTTCTTGTAATGAATTTTTATAATTTTAATACGTTCGTGTAATGAATGTTTTTAATTTTATTACGTTCTTGTAATGAATGTTTTTAATTTTAATACGTTCTTGTATTGGACATTTTTGATATTTCTAAAATTAATAACTCAGAAACTAAAAGAGATAATGCAAAACTAAATGCATACTTGGGGTGCATAGACTGAGATACGTTCGCATTGTGAGTTTCAGAAATATCGAACAAGTTTAGGAAAAGGGCCTGTTGACCTAGCGCGTACCGTCGATGCGTATCGCCAATATACATGGTGGGAGGCAGTCGGCCGTCTAGGAATAGATGGCTGGCGGAACGTTAAGTTCAAGAAAATTGACATTATTATAAAAGTGCAAAAATAGACTAATATAAGTCTATACTTGGAAAACCAAGTGAAATAATTGCCGAACCTAAAGTCGCAGGCGCTGCACAGCCTCTCACTGCCTTTCGACGGGATTTCGGTCCCTGAAGACTGGCGTGCTGCCTGTTTGATATGGGAACGGTTAATTATGCCTCTATGGATGACATATCCCATCCGAGATGGTCAAAAATGAAAATCAAGGGAATCATAGGCTTGACGCACCTAGATGACCTAATGAAAGCGGACACGGCCGCTGGATCAAACTGATCATGTAATGCGCTATATTTGACCATCTCATAGAGAGCCCTTATCTGACGCATGAAGACGAGGTATAACTATCGCTGCTATGATATTGTTGGCATTGCATGTCTAGCTCTGAACCGCTGATGTATGGGTCGCATCCTAGGCGTGATAAGTACACTAAGTTTACCCCCGATAGTGGAGTTAACAATATCTTAGTGGCTACCTTCAAGACGCAAGTCTGTGGAGAGATTTCTGTATCTGACCTATGAAGATGTGGAGTAACCATCGGGCTGCTATGAATGCCGCTACCACTGTATGTCTAGCTCTGAACCGCTGATTGACCGAAGACGCATACAGCGACTTGAATACATAGCCGCGGATGGGGACTTGTCCACAGCCGTGCGCGGTGGACCTCAGACTGATTAGTGTCGATGATGGTCTTTCAAGTCTTAACCCCGATAATGGAGATAGCGGAGGACATAGTGGCTTCCTTCAAGACATAAGTCTGTGAAGAGGCATACTGGAACGAGTTTATTAATTGAGAACGAGAAACTGGACGTGAACTGCTCTGGCTAATATCATCATGTATGATTTATTACTGAATCAACTGTGCGATGTAGTATCGACACATATGGTTGCAAGGAGAGGAGGCTCATAGTCCAGCAGTGGACTGGACGAGCGATGATGAAGGCTGTAATGCTATATTCAGAGCGATAGCTGAAATGAGTCTTTAGATTCATATGCGGTCTCAGGCACGGAGACACGCGGCGGAGATATATATATATATGGAGATATGAAGTTGGAGCAGATCTGCCTGGCAGTACCGTTCAGATAGACGGAGATCCAGTATACAGGAGCAATCCAGATATGAGACCCACAGTCAGTAGCAGCTGTGAGGTCATCCCTTCGAGCTTGCTCGTTGGAAGATGGTTTACCATCATAGGCGCTGGTTCACGTGTGGACTATCCTATAAACACACCCTTGAACGCAATACGTTGGACACTTCGGTGGAAGACGGGATTAGCCTCCCAAAAGGTTACCACAGCGGCTCAGCCGTATCGGGAACGCTACGGCTAGTATCGATTGGACGTAGTCCACTAGCTTCGGCTTACCACGAGAAGCTTATGCTTTCAACGAAGAGACTTTGGTCTCCTTCCATCGCTTAAGGCGCACCGGTCGGACCAGAGTCCGCTGTAGACAATCCTTCGGGGTTGTCTATTATTTTAACCTTTTTCCTACACCTCTGTGGTGAGGGGAGGACAGGAGCATTCTGAAGGACAGAGTGGGAAGTGACTCACAGAGAGCGCGTTGGTGGAGCGTTTATTCTCACTCGTCTCGTAAATGCTTTAACAGTTAGTTTGCTGTAAAGGTGTGAGCGTATCGGGTCTTTGCTGCTAGACTGCTGTCTTGCTCGGGATCTGGGGTCTTAGCAATCAACTAGCTGAAAGAACTAAAACTAGTTCCTTCGTCAGGGCTGGATCTTGCTAGATCTTGCTGGATCCCTTGTGTGATGGTAGTATGGAAGACACAGAGAGATTATGTAACTGTATTTTTCAATACGGTTGACATAGCTTAAGGAAAAGGGTATCCCGGTGCGTAGAGCTAGGATGGTCGTCTCCAGGAAGTATCATTAGAGAAACTTGGTTATTGATCATTCTGTTGAGGAAATGCCCCTCAACGAAAGTTCCTCTAAGAACTAGAAGTTCTATTCAGAACTACAGACGACACACCCGTCGCCGGCTCTAAGGACTCGCTGAGGCAGTCCTGGAGCCATCCTTTTATACCTTTTAAATTACATATATCATGTAATAATCCTTGTGATCCATTTCAGGAATCTGGGCTCTTATTGCAGAAGCAATAAACTTCGAAGTTCTTTTCAGAATACGAAGTTAGTATTGTTTAATAAAGTCGCAGGGATTTCCTGGTGACTTTATTCTTTCAGTCCACGAGCATGGGTAATCAGGAGTAGGCTGCTTGCCGGCTGGCAACTGAAACTCCTGTGTTCGGGCGAGAGATAGGGACAAATCAGTATATAGGAATAACATAGAAGTTGAGTAGGCGACTCTATGTGTAATTCCGCAGTTAGAAAACATAATATAAAGACGATCACATTGTAAATTTCTAAAAGAGTTTGGGTTACTCTCACAACGTAGAAAGGATCTGTTATTAGATGATCAACGGCCAATTTTGATTATTATTTTTAGAGATGAGATGTTCAGTTACAATTTGGTGCCGTGACCAGGATATTCTAAATTGTATCGTGAACGGTGGCTATAAGCCACAATTTGTTGCGTGTGAAATGGAAAGAAACTTTACAATGTGAATGTCTAAAAATACCCATAGGACATAGAGATTGAAACGGGTTTTGTGTATTACAGACCGAATTATATTTGGTTAGTGGTGCATGAGGACTTTAGTTTTAGTTTGCTAGGTTACTATGGTTATAAACAAACTTTTCTATTGTTATAGAAGGTTCATGAAACAGTGAAGAGGGACACTGTAAGAAGTGGAATAGGACACTTCAAGGAATAAAAACATAGGCATGAGTCATTCATGAGACAGTGAAGAGGGACATTGTAAGAAGTGGGATAGGACACTTCAAAGAATAAAACATAGGCATGATTCGTTCATGAAACAGTGATTGGGGACACTGTAAAAAATAAATAGTGTCATTGTACTATAATAATAAACAATGGAAAAGCGAAATATTTGATGATGAAGATTGGGAGAAGGAAGACCGGAAACGGTCCTCAACATTTATTGTAACAATGTCGACTTATTTAGCGATGTCTCAGGGGCCTCTACGGCTTCGGATGTATATCACAAAAAGCTAAATTCAGAAGTCGTTTAAAAGCTGGATGTCGAGCGTACTGACGATTGTATCGTTTACGTTTTCGATGCTCTAGCGAATTGCGCGTCAACTACAAGGTTAGTGGCGGTTTGTCATTTTAATGTGGAACTCATCTAATTCCGGGCGAAATCGTTTTTGTCTTGTTGATGGTAAACAAATGTTTTCAGTGAGTTCGACAAACTCGCCGGGTTAATTGGCTTAACACTTGGGTCGTTACAATGGAAGAGAAGTAATTGCAAGCAAGTGAATGATGCACATTGTGCACATTAACGAAGAACTTTTAAGTAAGTCTTCGAAAACTGATGAGGGGATCAGTATGAAGAGAGATGGTTATTGATCCACAGTACCTCGAGTGAGGGAAATAATAGATGGATCAATATGGATGAAGAGAGATGGTTTTGGAAGTGAGTCTTCAAAAGAAGAACTTTTTAGAAAGACTTTCTAGACAGTGATAAAAGTCAAGTAGGTGAATAGGGATTTTGGTGCATGATAGTGGGCGGTAATTCATATTATGAGGACCGCCGCAAGGAGGAAGAGATGGCGCAAAAACCTCCTCGCAAAAAGACATAGAAGAGAAAGGAAAGGCTAGGAAGCACTTTATAACATTATGTTTAAAACGGACAACATGCCTCGCAAGTTAGTCCGAAACGCAGAACCGAACAATACTGCCACTTGCACTTTTAGTTGGATGAATCATAAACGCTTCTGAAGAAGCGAACCAAGTCTAGCAAGCAGAATTACGAAAATTGTGTTTCAAACAGATGGAGGGACATTGCCCTATCTAGGTGAACTAATGGCTGCGAAGTCGACCGTTGGAACTAGTTCGACGTAGGTAGAGCAGGTGGAGACTCCTTTTTCGAAACACTCAGATTTATATCGTATAATGCTAACATCCATGCAAGTGTGCAGACCATCAATTGTTGGGGGGCTGTACGAGAATTGTGTTCCGAACAGATGGAGGGACATTGTCATATCTAAGCGAACTAATGGCTGCGTAGACGATCGTTGGAACTAGTTCGATGTAGGTAGGACAGGTGGAGACTCTTTTTCGAAACACTCAGATTTACAACGTATAAGGCTCACATAAACCCCATGCAAATGGTCAGAACATCAATTGTTGGGGGGCTGTGCAAACCAACAAAAGTTCGGGGGCTGACTGACACAAATTCAAGGTCAGTTAATTATAATGTTATATTGTTGCGATAAAGATTGGACACTGAGTTCTAAATGGTTCTTAATGTCTTATTTCAATTGTTAGGAAATTATGCACCAATAGGAGTTAGGGAGTAGCACAATCCAATGTAGAGATTAAGTCCAGATTAAAACAATAAAAGTCTAGCAAGACAAAAGGCAAGTTAGGAAATTAATTAACATGTGGTCGGTGGCGAGCCACAGAATGTTATTAATATTATTGTTGTTAATTTGGACTGGTTAGGTTTGTTTAGGTGTGGTTGACGGAGATGGACGTAACCACTTAGGTACAAGTTTTATTTAGCTAGATAGAAAATGGATAATTTAGGATTGTGCTAATATAGGTGTGGTTGACGGAGATGGACGTAGCCACTAGGGTAGAAGTTTTAATGAGCCAGATGGATAATTTAGGATTTAGTTGAGAGTTAGGAAAGTTAGAGTTGTGTAGGTTTTGTTAGCTAGGGGAATATAGAAAATTCCACTATAGGGTTTTAAACATGATTAGGTTAGAAGTTAGGATAGGGAAATATAATCGCGAAGCTGAAACCAATGGAGTGAGTACCTCGAGTGAGGGAAATATAAACGCGAAGCTGAAACCAATGGAGTGAGTACCTCGAGCGAGGGAAAGACGAAAGTTGAATGATTTGGTGAGGTTTTCGGACCGACACGCGGTGGCTTCACGGTCGTCAGCGTTGCTGGAAAGTTGACCAAACTTGATCATTCAGAGGAAGTAAAAGTCGTAACCAGATTTCTGTCGGGGAACCTGCGAAAGGATCATTAACGTATTACGATGCCGCTGCATATGTATTGTATGCTGCGACGGTGCGTATTACGAAAATATCCGTTACTGAATTGCGTCATCGTCGGCTTGACGACGATGCGCTGATGTTTCGGCGTCGCGCAGAATGTTCGATGCAGAAGGGTAAAAATCCGCGCCCCGAGTCGAACGTTGCGTGTTCGTAAACACAATAAAAATGCGGTTAGAAAAGATGTGCATACACACGGCATTGTATAGTACTCGTGCACGCGTGCAACGAGAGAGAGAACCAGATCCCAGGTTTACTGGTTGATTTTGTTTTCCTTTTCTTCGCGTGTGTATGACTATTTTCATTGCGTCGTGCATCTTTTCTAAGATACATATTTTAATCAAAAGCCTGTAAACATTGGAGTGAGTACCTCAAGCGAGGGAAAGATAACAGAAGCTTGAGATAGAACTACAGTACCTCGAGTGAGGGAAATAATAGTAGTCCTAATCTAACACATGAAATACTTTCCAAATGAAGTTAAGCTGATGGAAATTTTTGTCTTCATGAATTTCAACAAAACTTTGGGGCTGGATGTAACTCCCCGACCCTAATGTAAATTAAAACTATGTAGAACAACGTGTGTCTGTTGTAAGACATAGAGAAAGTTATAATAAAAGATTCGAGACGAATTAAGAGAATTTTTGTTTTTTTAATACGTTCTTGTAATGAATTTTTATAATTTTAATACGTTCGTGTAATGAATGTTTTTAATTTTATTACGTTCTTGTAATGAATGTTTTTAATTTTAATACGTTCTTGTATTGGACATTTTTGATATTTCTAAAATTAATAACTCAGAAACTAAAAGAGATAATGCAAAACTAAATGCATACTTGGGGTGCATAGACTGAGATACGTTCGCATTGTGAGTTTCAGAAATATCGAACAAGTTTAGGAAAAGGGCCTGTTGACCTAGCGCGTACCGTCGATGCGTATCGCCAATATACATGGTGGGAGGCAGTCGGCCGTCTAGGAATAGATGGCTGGCGGAACGTTAAGTTCAAGAAAATTGACATTATTATAAAAGTGCAAAAATAGACTAATATAAGTCTATACTTGGAAAACCAAGTGAAATAATTGCCGAACCTAAAGTCGCAGGCGCTGCACAGCCTCTCACTGCCTTTCGACGGGATTTCGGTCCCTGAAGACTGGCGTGCTGCCTGTTTGATATGGGAACGGTTAATTATGCCTCTATGGATGACATATCCCATCCGAGATGGTCAAAAATGAAAATCAAGGGAATCATAGGCTTGACGCACCTAGATGACCTAATGAAAGCGGACACGGCCGCTGGATCAAACTGATCATGTAATGCGCTATATTTGACCATCTCATAGAGAGCCCTTATCTGACGCATGAAGACGAGGTATAACTATCGCTGCTATGATATTGTTGGCATTGCATGTCTAGCTCTGAACCGCTGATGTATGGGTCGCATCCTAGGCGTGATAAGTACACTAAGTTTACCCCCGATAGTGGAGTTAACAATATCTTAGTGGCTACCTTCAAGACGCAAGTCTGTGGAGAGATTTCTGTATCTGACCTATGAAGATGTGGAGTAACCATCGGGCTGCTATGAATGCCGCTACCACTGTATGTCTAGCTCTGAACCGCTGATTGACCGAAGACGCATACAGCGACTTGAATACATAGCCGCGGATGGGGACTTGTCCACAGCCGTGCGCGGTGGACCTCAGACTGATTAGTGTCGATGATGGTCTTTCAAGTCTTAACCCCGATAATGGAGATAGCGGAGGACATAGTGGCTTCCTTCAAGACATAAGTCTGTGAAGAGGCATACTGGAACGAGTTTATTAATTGAGAACGAGAAACTGGACGTGAACTGCTCTGGCTAATATCATCATGTATGATTTATTACTGAATCAACTGTGCGATGTAGTATCGACACATATGGTTGCAAGGAGAGGAGGCTCATAGTCCAGCAGTGGACTGGACGAGCGATGATGAAGGCTGTAATGCTATATTCAGAGCGATAGCTGAAATGAGTCTTTAGATTCATATGCGGTCTCAGGCACGGAGACACGCGGCGGAGATATATATATATATGGAGATATGAAGTTGGAGCAGATCTGCCTGGCAGTACCGTTCAGATAGACGGAGATCCAGTATACAGGAGCAATCCAGATATGAGACCCACAGTCAGTAGCAGCTGTGAGGTCATCCCTTCGAGCTTGCTCGTTGGAAGATGGTTTACCATCATAGGCGCTGGTTCACGTGTGGACTATCCTATAAACACACCCTTGAACGCAATACGTTGGACACTTCGGTGGAAGACGGGATTAGCCTCCCAAAAGGTTACCACAGCGGCTCAGCCGTATCGGGAACGCTACGGCTAGTATCGATTGGACGTAGTCCACTAGCTTCGGCTTACCACGAGAAGCTTATGCTTTCAACGAAGAGACTTTGGTCTCCTTCCATCGCTTAAGGCGCACCGGTCGGACCAGAGTCCGCTGTAGACAATCCTTCGGGGTTGTCTATTATTTTAACCTTTTTCCTACACCTCTGTGGTGAGGGGAGGACAGGAGCATTCTGAAGGACAGAGTGGGAAGTGACTCACAGAGAGCGCGTTGGTGGAGCGTTTATTCTCACTCGTCTCGTAAATGCTTTAACAGTTAGTTTGCTGTAAAGGTGTGAGCGTATCGGGTCTTTGCTGCTAGACTGCTGTCTTGCTCGGGATCTGGGGTCTTAGCAATCAACTAGCTGAAAGAACTAAAACTAGTTCCTTCGTCAGGGCTGGATCTTGCTAGATCTTGCTGGATCCCTTGTGTGATGGTAGTATGGAAGACACAGAGAGATTATGTAACTGTATTTTTCAATACGGTTGACATAGCTTAAGGAAAAGGGTATCCCGGTGCGTAGAGCTAGGATGGTCGTCTCCAGGAAGTATCATTAGAGAAACTTGGTTATTGATCATTCTGTTGAGGAAATGCCCCTCAACGAAAGTTCCTCTAAGAACTAGAAGTTCTATTCAGAACTACAGACGACACACCCGTCGCCGGCTCTAAGGACTCGCTGAGGCAGTCCTGGAGCCATCCTTTTATACCTTTTAAATTACATATATCATGTAATAATCCTTGTGATCCATTTCAGGAATCTGGGCTCTTATTGCAGAAGCAATAAACTTCGAAGTTCTTTTCAGAATACGAAGTTAGTATTGTTTAATAAAGTCGCAGGGATTTCCTGGTGACTTTATTCTTTCAGTCCACGAGCATGGGTAATCAGGAGTAGGCTGCTTGCCGGCTGGCAACTGAAACTCCTGTGTTCGGGCGAGAGATAGGGACAAATCAGTATATAGGAATAACATAGAAGTTGAGTAGGCGACTCTATGTGTAATTCCGCAGTTAGAAAACATAATATAAAGACGATCACATTGTAAATTTCTAAAAGAGTTTGGGTTACTCTCACAACGTAGAAAGGATCTGTTATTAGATGATCAACGGCCAATTTTGATTATTATTTTTAGAGATGAGATGTTCAGTTACAATATCAATCATAATTATTTATTGTTAAGATTAATAGAGGTTTTGTTTTACGGATTCGCCAATAAGCATTTTTTTTTTTATTATCTGGCTAATGCTGTTTTAGGCATCTTTAAGCCACTTAACCGCCTCTGAACTAGATTCTTCTTGTTCTTCTTCATTGTGTGGGTTGTAAAGTTGACAACCGATGTCACAAACCCTGGTGTCGTGTTATAGAGTTGTCATGTCACTGTCATGGCTCGTGTGACGATTGCTCCCGTAGATAATAGCCGGGACCTACGACTTAACGTGCCTTCCGAAGCACGAAATCATTTTTCTATTCGTACAATCAGGTTATTCCTGTAATCATCAACAGTTCATATACGTCTCCACCGAGGGGCTCGAGCCTACCCTTAATTAGGGCGATTAGGCCTTAGTCGACCACGCTGGCCCAGTGCGGGTTGGTCGACTTCACACACAACCTTTTCTTCGCAGGAGTGTGCAGGTTTCATCACAATGTTTTCCTTCACCGTAAGAGCGTCGAATAAACGTACATATGAATTCGAAATTCAAAAAAACGTGGTGGGGATCGAACCCGCAGTGGTCCTAGCCACTAGACCACCGACATTCCTGTAATGCCCTGACCAAACTTCACAAAGATATTTTTTGTGTGATAGTGTCTCCTACGGGGTTCGAACTCGGAACCTCCGTAATAAGATTCGGACGCTCTACCACTCGGACTCGGTGCCTGTGGATCTGAATTAGCTAGCAAATTTCTACCAAAGTGGTAATATAGCGGGCGCGGACTTGCGGGACAGAGTCAATACACTGTAAGTTAAGTTACAGTGTTTTGCTTTAATAGGTTTCAATGGAATTTTCTAGCCTAGTACAGTAAACTGACGAATTAGCTGACCCCCCCCCCCCCCCCCCCTCGAAACCGATGAGATTTTCTCTGGTGATTATTTATATTTTTACATAACATTTTATATACTCGTACAGTTTATCAACCTGCACATTTATACGAAATTTCATGATAAAGCAAAAACAATTACCCAAGAAAACTTATCGGTTTCGAGCAGGGGGGGTCAGCTAATTCGTCAGCTGACTGTACATTATGAATAAAAACATGAATATTTTGATTACCTTATTATTTACACGCCTGAAATAAATTATTTTATTTGTTATTCAAGCTAGCACTACTTTGTAAAATACACTGTATCTCTAGGTAAACGAAACCCTTAGGAAATCACTTTAATGTGCTTATCATTAAGGTTACATACCTATATACCTAATAAAAGATAAAAATCTTTCAAAAATTTTAAACAGTTATTGTACAAATTAACATTTTCAAACATACAGTGTATTGACTTTGTACGGCAAAGAAGTCTCAGATCCCTAGCAAGTTGATTCCTTTACTCTCGCCTAAGAGTACTTGCGATACACTAGAATATTTACTAGATGAATGAGTCAAACATAATTAGTGTAAGCACCGTAGTACGCAGGAAGTGCTGATGGCAACACGGCCGAACGCGGTGGTCGCTTCCGATCCCGCTGCCGGAACAATAACCAAAACAATTGAAATGCAAAGAGTAGCCTCGCATCGACGCCCGAATCAAATCAATGAGTGATTATTTGTTGATGTGAACAACTATAGGGACTTATAGCGGGAGTGACTTTTTGCGAGAGGGAGTGGCCGAGCGGTCGAACACTCGCATTACGGAAGTTCCGGGTTCGAATCCTGGAGGGGACATTAACCAGGAACCTCATCGTCGTCATCCTCAATCACTGTCAAACAAAGATCTCTTAGTGAGTTTTTTCCCAGTTTGCTTAGGACTTTGCAGGCTAAAAAATAATAATCCCGTGCTTCGAAAGGCATGACAAGCCTGGCTGCTATCTACGGAAGTCTACACGAGCCATGTCAGTGGCCTTTGGTGGTTTTACAACACTGACGTTAGGGTTTGGTAGGTCGGTTGTCGAACTTACAACCTACACAAACGAGCCTTCCGAAGCAAGAAACTACCTTTCTTTTCGGACAATCAGGTGATATAGCCAGCAACGCCCTAACAAAACTGGAGCAAGTAAGAGATTCTTTTTTGACAGTCTCCTCACCACCGGAATTTGAACCCTTACCCTCCGTAATGAGAGACGAACATTCAACCACTAGGCCGCGGAGGCTGTTTCATTAACTATTATTAAATGGTTCGTTCAGAGGCCTTGCGTTTTGAAGTGCGAAATGAAAATTAGCATTGTTTAGGAAACACGCATGACTCATAATTAACTCACGCTCAATTAAAACTTCTGAATGACAGTGAGATATAGCAGTTATTAAACATGTCAGCTTGGCGAGAAATGGCAGGGTGCGACATCGCATAGCTGGACGAAGGGAATGTGTTTGCTTAAAATATGCAGTTTCGCAGCAAACATCATTATAGTTAAAACTAATAGGTACACCACTGACAATGTATGATTCTGTTTACTATTTATAATATAATAATCTAAGGAACAATTGGTTTACTAGGGCAGGGGTTCCCAAACTTTGTTCACCGCGGCACCCTTGTTACGCTAAAAAAAAATCGCGACACACCTACTCTTAAAGTGGTTTGCCTACTATGCACATTCGTAGTGTTTTTACTACTAGTAGATATTTTTTGTCATTTGGGAAGTACTGTAGGGCCACCCTACAAGCACAACAAGAACTGCCTTTCAGAGTGTATGATAAGACCAAAACTTGAGTCAAAAATTAAGTAAAAAAAAAAGTTAAGTCTTCCTACGAAAATATATCTCTACTAATGAATCCGCGGCACTCCTGACTTACTCTAGCGGCACCCCAGGGTGCCGCGGCACCTACTTTGGGAACCCCTGCACTAGGGTATACTTTCGTATGCTTCTGTCCTATGCTTCTGTTCGTATTCTAAACATTCCCTCAACTTCGTCCAACGTTTTTTTTACGTGACAGGAACCGTATTTGTGACTGTCCCATGTTTAGGACATTGCAGGCCGAATCAGGCAATTGCCCGAAAAGTAAGATAATGTGGAAATAATCTTGACCTTTACTGACTCTAAAACTCTGACACCACCCAGAGTGCTGGGCAGCATTTAAGGGCCTTAAAAAACGGTAGGAAGAATAATTTAAAAAGAGGAAAGGGCTTAAATTGGTGAAGAGATGCACAGGATAGGGCAACATCGGAGCGTATTTTTGCTCAGAATGGTACCACAAGAAGTTGAAAAATATGAAATCTAATCATATCACATTAATATCATAAATGTGAAAGTATATTTGGATGCTAAGATGTTTGGATATTTATTCCACTTTCATGCCTCAAGTACTAACGAATTTGGATATTTGGAATGGAAATAGTTTTTACATTAGCCTATGTGTAGCCTAATAATTTTAATATTATTTTTAAAAAAGGAGATACAATCCATACGACTCACCAGGCACATTGTTGGTGGGGCATAGCGCCCGCTCCGGGGAAGAGTCCTCCTCATCAGACATTCCGGCACTACACACTGCACATCACCCAAACAGTCCAACAAGTAAAAAATCTACAGTTATAAAACAGTAAGGCATTCACTTTTTATTGTATCCGTCTTCTGTTTTTGTTCCATTCTTGTCTCTGAAAAGAAAAATAACAGCATTTTAATATAATAGCTTACATAAATTCACAACTCTTATCGGAATGGTAGGCAGACCAATTTGGCTACACTTTCCTCTTTCAACATAAGCTACAGTATGATTCAAAATCATGTAAAGCAAATGACAGAGAGCTGATTTTAGCCAGACCGTTCGGTTTCCAAACTGAGCAAGTTTTTTTTTAAATCAATGAATGCAGTTTTTCTTGTTACTAAAGTCAATGAACCAGATCTTTCTATATCTTAGTGTTAAATGGGCCACCCAGCTGCTTACATATTAAATCATAGAATTAATATGTTATATACCCATATTTAATATAAATAAACTGGTAACTGTCGCTTATCATGGCCATAACACAAGATTACCTAAAGCAGAATCTACAAGTAGTTTTTATGTTTGTTTATTTATTTATAACTCTATAACTTATATCCGGGTTACTATAGGATGAGCTCTGACAGATTATTTGTTTATTTATTTATTAAGTTTATCTACCCTTCTTTCCTTAGTTGGACCCTCCCATAAACCTTTGAAATTTTTCACCGAACATTCTCCTCGTTTGTGTTATGTTGAGTGAATACGTTGTCATTGGCAAAATACGTCCAATCTAGACGTGAAGCCATTTTAAAAAAAAAAAAAAAAGTAAAATTATTGTATAATGATAAAATAAGAGCTGAAGTTACTTTTTTTATTTTTTTAGCTATTATGGTTTTAAGTTTTAGAGCTCATCCTATAGTAACCCGGGTATAGGTACTATTGATACTATATTATATACTATTGTTACTCAAAGAAACTATGTAATATCAAGGAAAACATAAAAATAAATACATGTATATAATGCTAATAACTTAAAAGGTATAGTTGGATGCTATTGTTAATGTAACATTTAATTAAAGGGCGATACGTTCCATATTTGAATTGCGTGGTCGCGATTCCCCAAGGGAATTGTTTAAAGAAATTGATATCCTCACATATCCTCACAGTACATATTTGAAAACATCTTGTATGTCTGGAAGAACACAATGCTATTTCCTAAGAATTCTGATATACATAATATAAATACTAGAAATAAAAATAAAATAGCGCACCCAAAGTTTATACTGTGTACAGTTAATAATTCATTCATGGGGAACTGTATTCGCTTCTATATTAAATACCAGATGATATTGTAAATCTGTCCGATAGCCAATTTAAAGCTAAAATTAAAACTATTTTATGTTCTAAGACCGATATGATAAATGATTACTTAGATGATAAAAACATCTGGTCAACTGTTGTTCCAAATCAGCGGAGTAGATTGTAATTATGACTCATGTATGATTCTTTATATATTTAAAAGAAAACTACAAAAGATACAATTCCTGTGGAGTTTCTTCTGGCCGTTCTTCTCCACAGAGGCCGTACACTGGTAGTGAACGTGCCATCCATGATAGCTTTGACGTCGAAAAATTATTTGTAAAAATTTTAATTCGACAAAAAAATTTTTGACTTTCGACTTTGAAGTAATATTTTTTTAGGTTGACTATTCCTTATGCAAATATTTTATATTACTACTAATTTTAAATGCTTTCAAATAGGCATATTTTTTATGTGTTTGGTTCAGCTTCCTCATCTCATAATAAGTTAATCATTCACATTTGCTAAGATACAGACTGCGGAGTCATACTTAATGTGTTATAAGCCCAGTTACAACCAAAGTAAATAAAATAGGATTAATAGATTAGAAAAATCTATACAATACAATTATACTTTATGGACACCAAAACATAAAACATAGTCAACAGGCAACCTTATTGCTAGGGTAGCAATATTTTCCAGGCAACTTCTTTTTTTTTTTTCTTAATTAATGGTGTCACATCATTTTGCCAGTGTCAAGTGATATTAGGATGTAAGAAAACAATATTTATATTAAAGTTAAAGTGAATCTATTAGTTTAAACTAAAGTTTATTTTTACCCGACGAAAAAAACAAAACAAAATGGAGGAGGTTCTCAATGAAAAAAAATGAAAAAAATGAAAAATGAAAAAAAACGACACATGTTTTTTTTTTTTATGTATGACAACTTTTTTATGTGTAGCTGACTACACTGTAAAAAGTTATAGCCATATGAAAATCTGAATTTTGATATTTTAGAATGCTGTGTACAATATGATCTTTTATTGGATAGAAAGTTATGGATAATGTTGGTCATTTGAAAGTGATTAGGTTTTGAAGAGTATAATTTTACTTGATATACCTAGGATATTTATTGCTATAAGAATCTAATAACATTATGCTTGGATAACTACAAATAAAAACCAAACAAAATCATTTATAGGATAGTTGACAAGTATAACCATACAAATTATTGCCAGTTGAATATTGATAGCAAAAAGCCTAGCCTATATGATAATAATGTAACAAAATAAATGTGGATAGTGCCTTGTCAACTAAGTTTGTACCAAACACAGGTGGCTCAATCATTATTGGCATCTCATGATCATTACAGATTGTTTAATATTTATGAAGTGTGTGATATAACAGCTGAGTCGAAACGCTAGCACGGGCCGCAAAAACACTAGCCACCACTCAGGAAACCAATTTCACCATTGTCTTTATTCTTTAAAGAGGAAACCAGCTTTCTATCCGCCGCTGCAAGGTCTCCGTCATTTGACACTGACTAGAACACTTTCGCAATCCCTGCATCTAATCTGAACTTTATCTAAATAGCGATACATTTTTATACCATTAGCAAAAAAGCCATGAAGAGTCGATGACATATAAATGCGTTTCCGGATCGGGCCTATAAATAAACAATAACATATACTTGCGTGCGACGAAAATATCATCCAGATGAAGTTTTATATTTCCAGTTTTCCGTATTGTTCAGGATATGAATACAAAACCACAGATATGTCTAACCTAAATTTATTCTATCGATTCTTATGCAAAAACACTGGAATGCGATAACATCTTCACTTTCATCACACACTTCATTTAAAGCTTTACCATATTCACCTGGCTAATTCATAACTTGTAAATGATTCTAGCACTATTATTTTAATCTTCGAAACATAATTTTCGATCTCCTCTTAGCAGACATTTTCCTCGGGTGCACTGACAATGCAGCCAACATAACAAACTGACTGAACCTATCAACCATAGACAACTACATATTATTTTTCTCAACATTTTTTTTTATACATGAACTTTAGATACACTTTCGGTTTTCGGGCAAACGTTTTTGGTATTTTTTTATTGAACTCTTATTCTATTCTTTCTTTTTTCTATGTATTTATTTTCTTTGATTTATTCAAATATACTCTAAATTCCGCTGGATAACAAGCAAACAAACAATCAAAAGTACAATAAGCGAATAAATAAAACAAAAAAATATACCACTAATAAAATTTTGCTAAATTCGGAAGTCACCAAACTGGCAACGTTGTAGCCGGATATGGTAAATACTTTAATCTTTTGCCTTTTCATTTAATAAAATTACATTTCCATGATACTAAAATGCCAAAAATGGTGATATAAAATTAATTTACAAATATTTTAATAGATATTTTATTCTAGTATTAATTACGTTTCTGAAATTATCACAAATTCCTTAGTTATAAGGATAGCTATTGACTCAGCGTCATATTGTACGTAATGGAGTCGATGTACTGTTCACAGTATTCGTGATTGAAGTTTTTGTTGTTTTTCAACAAAATATCACATAAAACTAAGTGCTAAAGAGAATTACTGGATTGCAGTGACATATTAGACACAATATATGGATTTCAAGGCGGGATTTAAGTGCCTAAACAACCTCGTTATCCTACCAATGGTATGTGTGCCATCAAAATATTTTGGAAAGTTCATTGAATTCTAGACAAAACTAACTAATTTGCACAATATTTTACGTTAATATCATACTCTACACAACAAACTAAGACTTTACGAGGCTTACGATGCGATTTGATGTCGTAATCGCTCAAGAATTCAATGGCTTTGTCGTCCGCGTAACTGGGTAGCTACATGGAAAGGTCATGCATTCATACTCGCCCTTCTTGATTCCAGAACGATGTTTCCCACGGAATATTAAAGATAACCCTGCGTGGGTAACAGTCTGTGCGGTGGCCTAACGGCCGAGTTCATGGTTTTACGCGGGCAACAGCACTGCAGTCCACTGGCTGATGAAGGAATGGCTTCAGGGCAACCTGTGAAGAAGAAGATACGGATCGACGCTCCTGACATTGACGATGGCAGCGATAGATCCGCGGAGGATGGCATCACAGACATATTTGATTCAGAAACACCTCCAGCTGAAACATTGGATGACTTTCCAACGAGAAATGGCGAATCGCCAGATAGCGGCACCGTAAGTGAAGATGCAGTAGACTGTTCAGCTATTTTGAGGCTTCCAAACGATTCTGATGTTGAAATTATACCATCTTGTTCCAATACAACACCACATTGGAGATCTGAAGATGATAAACTGTTAAGTGAACTTCGGCAACTCCAGGAAGCCCTTGTAGGCCACTGTCTGTGTCGTTTTGATGAGAATGTTGTCACACAGCTATTTGACAGGCAGCTTAACATTGCATCATGGCCCCTCACATGCTCGCTCACCTATATGTCAACTATGCAGCTTATGTTTGATACTTATTTAAAACAAAACAGTCCTGGGGCTATATGCTCAAAAATTATGGCAGCTAGCGACATACTCGTCAGAAACCGACATGATTGGATCACTGAAATTGTAGAACTGGCCGACCATAAAAGCAAATTTGTCACATTTGTTGCAAGTAGAATGCTAGCGAGTTTCTTAATAGTTTCAAAAGATACCGTTGATGAAAACTGGCTGCAGCAGATAGCTGAAAACATCTATTTATTTGATAGGATAAACAGAATTACAGTACAAAAGATAAACTTCAGTTTGGATGTCATAAAGAGGATAGTAGAGTGGAAAGATGTTGTGCAACATCCGCTAGATGAAAGCACATACATGAATCCCACAAATCATGTTCAAGAAGATAATCCATTTAGAAGTAGTGTAGGTTATGGTGTCTCTCAAGCTTCAAGTAGTTCTCATAGTAATAATCTACACAATGATTTCTCAAATTTGCAAACAAATAGCACTCCTTCAACATCCTCTGGTGAAAAATCTGATGAAAGACCAGTAACGTTGGCGCTAAATGAGCCAGTATTAAAATTACAGCCAGATCGGCAGCCAGCTGAATCAGAACGGTCAATATCTCCTGATCCTGTCCCTTCAAGGATAGAAAGGGTTGATGAAAATGGTTGTGTTACGATTATTCTAAATGACTCTGAATCTTTCGACACATCCCATATAAAATGCCTCACAATAAAAACACTAGAACACCACTGGCCTGTTTTAGTAAAAAACATGAAGCTTTTATTGCAAAGGTACCTGAATCTAGCTAATGCTGAAAACTGCATACTTACATTTTTCTCTCTATGGGAGAACATAATAAGTGTCAAAGCAAATCTCTCTGTCATTGATACAAAGCCATTCTATGCTGATTTGCAAGGATTTGTAGATTTACTTAGAAATACAATGCTGCCAAGTTTAATATACACTCATCTATTGAGTCTATTCAATGAGGTCCTTTGCTATGGTTCAACTTTGGCCTTACAAGACATTCTTCCTGAGGAAATCTGCTGTCTCGCTCACTCCATCGTCAGATTTGTCAAGGACTTTAGGTTGTTGAGCGATGTCAGAGTTCAGAACAGCAGAAGTGGTTTTGGTTTCCTTGGCCATGAATGTCCAGTTATACAAAACTATGCTTTAGGCCCAGAAGTGACTCCCTTAAATTCCACTATTCAATTAGTTGATCAGAGTTATGGAGATGATGAAAATGAAGATTCAAACCAATCGAGAAATGAAGTGGACAAAACAATGTTGCAAAGAATGTCTCTTTTAGTTCTTAAATCTATTGCTGTTACTGTCAAAGAAATGAGATGTGACTCATCTGATAGTTCAATAGATTCGTCAGACTACAATGCTATTCAGGACATGCAGATTGTAGAGAGATCAATAAGAGATGTCCTTAAGAAGCTTGATGTATTCATACGAAATAATCTCGAGTTTCACCCAGAGACACCCTTTACTAAAATGTTAATACATTTATTCAGTGAACAGGATGATTATTTGATTGAATCAATGGTTTGCACATTAGATATTACTGTGGGAATTGTCTACAGAAATTCTATGTATCCTGACTTGATGCCTATGTTAAATCCCATAACATCTTTCATAGAATTTTTAAAGGTAGTGTCTCACGACAGCGACGTTTTGCTTGATTACTTAGTGAGCAACGAGACATGTTTTCTGCTGTATCTACTCAGGTTTTTGAAATATGTTAGAAGAAATTGGCCAAAATTCCTTGAAACTTGCCAACAGAGTGAGCCCGGTAGCAATAGAGGGCTCGATGATACTATGAGGGTGTTGATACGGTTAAGACTTCAAATAAGCAGATTGGTATCAAAATCTCTGTTTCCTTACAACATAAGCCCAGTTCTAAGATTGTTAGAAGTCTGCGAAAGCTTGTATGAAGGGAATGAATTTAGCTGAATGAGAATAAAAAAAAACCTCTTGGTATTTATGGCTTTTCTCTATATGAAGGAAAGAGTGAAAAATTCTACAGAATACATACATTTCATGTAACAAAAACATGCAGAATGCACTAAATAATTTAATATTCAAAGACTGCCACTTTTTAACTATACATTCCAAATTCTTAATGAATTAATTTTAATACACTTAATTTAATTGATTAATTTATAAGGAATTGTAACATTTTTGTATTATTATCTATTTTTATATTATTAATAAATTGTATAATGTGTAATAATTCAGTCTTCCTTTTAAGCATACCTCTAAATCTGTATTGTAATTTATATAAATTCTGTAGGGCAGTTTATACAAATGAGAAAAATTATGTGCCTTTGTACTTTTGTACTTAGGTAAACCAATATTATGTGCCTTACCTTAGATTTGTAAAATAGGTGCTTGTACATTTTAAAAATATGCAAAGTACTTTAAATGAATATTTATAAAAAAAAATATAGTATAATTGACAATGCATTACCTATTTTGCATGATAATTAAGTTTAGTTTTTAATTTATTTTTAGCATGTAATGGTTGTATTATTTTAGCCAGAACATTGACATGTTGCAATTCATTTATTTGTTTGATATCAGAATATTTTCAAAGCAGGTATTTTTTTATGGTTTATTTGAGCTTTATTAATATCCACATAATAAATTAAATACGCTTATATTTCTTTAGGTTAATTGATAAAATAATTCTGGTCTACAACATGTCATGTGAAATCATTAATTTTATTAGTTGTTGCATATAAAATGCGGGTCTTACTAAAATAAAAAAATACAGTTGTAAATATGAAGCCATCTTTACCATAGCATAAGTAACTAAAGTAATCAGTATTAATACAATATTTTAATTTATATTGAATTTGTATAAACCAGATTGTACATTTTCTTGGCTTTTAGCATGTGGAAAAAATATTAAATTATTTTTTAAAGATTGCACAATAATTTGGTTTAGACCATTATTTCTTTTATTATTATTTTTTTATTGAAGCCTTCGATTTGGAAATTAAATGTTATAAATTGCACGGTCAAGTTATATCAGGATCTTAATTAGGCTAGTATTAAGTTAGGGGTCAAATGAGACTCGTATTGTTATTTAGACTGAATCCTTTGTTGTTACTGGACAAACAGATGGATGAACTAGCAATTTGTGTTGTTATTATCGAATCTCAGAATTGTTAATAAAAAGCTTACAGCACTATCCATAATTAATACCACAAGATTCTTAAATCATCATGCATTCATGCCTAATGGCAACAAAATCTAACATTATTCTTACAATCGCGCCATCTCTGTAATATCAGTTACATAGTGTCACCTTCATAATTTAAGTGTAGTCATGTAACATTCACTTTGGAATGAAAAAATAAGATTAATCTTAAAACCATACCATTCCTTTTTGATGCAGTCGTGAAAAACACGTGATTTGACTCCACTTAGGAGGTCTACTATACTTAAAATCCTCATTTTAGTCCACTGTTCTTTACAGCAGACTGTACCAAGAATGTTTTCTTTTTTTTTACTTTTTAAAGCACATAAAGCGTGAAATATCTTTAGACAGAGGGCGCCTTTGGTAATGGTTTTTAATCCCACCTATCATGTATGGCTTGAGTATTCTTGTTGGTCTAACATTTTTGTATCACAGCTTGTAATAGTATAGCCAATAGTAGTATTTTTACTAATACGACATATTAAAATTAGCATATTTTTTCTTCAATTATCGTACAAGTTGATTTGTAGTTGATCAGTATTTTGAAAGTAAAAAAATAATTCAAAAGTTGCACATGAGATTGCAAACTAACACATTGTATAAAAAATAAAATAAGGTAAGTATGCCAAATAGTTCTTGCCATGCACAAACTTACAAACAGCTTGTTCAATGTTTTAATTATAAATAACTGAATTTTGAATAAATTATTATATTGTCCTATATTGTTACTCTCTACCCTCTGCCAAGATGGGAGCGATACATTTGCGCCATTTGCAGATTCTTATCCTTTTGCATGTGTATGCAAACTGTATATCTTAACAAAACTGCGTACAGACAGAGCTATTTATATTTAACGGTGTATATGTACTTATTAAGGCTATTGTTAAGTAACGTTAATTTAACAACAATAAATAAAACAAAATATTTTTGTACATGTCATATTTTGTTTTATTAAATAACCCTGTTGTTGCAGTGATTTTAATCAACCGGACAGTACTCTACTACTACTATTACCTACTTTCATTGGTTGCCTGGAAGAAATTGGTACCTTAGCAATAAGGCCGCCAATTGTACATAATTCTACTTTCATATTGTTATCTGTTTGTGTGCAATAAAGTATATTTCATTCATTCTATTACAAAATAGTTTCTTAGTTCGATCAACCAAACTACTGCTATTGCAACTTCAATAAACATATTTTTTTATAATTAGGTATATCGTTTTCGCGGTTTTTCTTTTCAACCCTATGAAAGTGTTTCTTCCATCTAGTTATTCCAGTACCTATAATCGAACAGTTTGGACTAAAATGTTCCAGATTGTTATACTGGCTAGTTTTTATTGTAAGTACAGTGAAAACGAAAATAGGTACTTTCACAAAAAAGACAAACATGTTTTTTTTTATTATTATTATTATTTAAGTGGCGCTAGTGTGCAGTCAGGTAAAAGGGTAACCCAAACTTCCTGAATTAATTACTCAGCGGTATTTTTCTCAAAAACGAAAGAGTAGGCTATCAGAACACGCTGTATAATCATTCGGAAGGACGAGTTCCGTATAGCAGCGCCCTCATTTTAAAGATAGGTTAAGTACATAAAAGAAATAAAACTCCATCATTTACGTATCACCAAAGTGTATTTCTATATATTTTACAACATACAATACCGTTGTACATGCTAGTTTATACACGAATCATACCAAAATTAGGTATGTGTAACATTTTTTTGTCTTATATTGCTTTCGGTTCGCGGACAATATCACATCAGCAATGGTCGGTTTGAATGTAAAGACTATGCCGCTTCTTAATTAAACTGGGAGTGAGGGTAAACTTGTTTATTAAAACAATGTCTTGCAGTCTCTCCTCGTTGGGCTACGGAATTGACCAGAAAGAATCCATGATGGTGTTTTTATTGTTTTGTATACTAGGAGAGTAGCTGACTCGGACGAGGTATATATATATACCTAGTTCTGAAAGGTCATATAAAAATGCTTCCATTCTTGACGATAGATGGCGCTGACAAGACATGCGGTGTCCCCACCACCGAGATTTGAACCCAGAACCTTCGGAACGAGAGCCAAACGCGCCACGGAAGCTGTTATCAAAGTAATAGGCTAAAACAAGACACTGAGTCACAAGATCTGAGTTGTACGCTTTTTTAGAGTCATGTTTTGTTAACGCCATCTATCGATTTTTTTAGATTTTTTTTTAATAATTATACTTGAGAATGTTCCGAATATTTTCTGTCAATCTGGCAATCCTATTCCTCCGTTAGTGCCGGAGCGACACACTTTCAGTCAAACTATTCTTTCTATAAAATATTACAAGTTAGTGCAGATTGTCCAAAGCACCTTCATTCAAAATGGTTAACTATGTTTCAAGAATAAAATGTATCTTTGAAACCATCGTTGAATATTATTTTAGACCAAAAATTGCGATTTTTAACACATTTTTTAATGTTATTCTGTGAAAAAGTTAAGTGTCAAATGTACATTAATTCTCTTGTTCATATGCTCTATATAAATCTAACTTGGTAAATCAAAGTTTACTAATATTATTTTCATCGAGTTGTTGGGTAGCGCCATGCATGAATTTCTTAGATTCAAAATCAAAATATTTACTACACATAATATTGTTCTTTTTATTACATTTTATTTTGTTTTGGTAATTTTATACTGTTGTAGGTAAATACCTACAGACTACAGTCCTAAATAATAAAATACAAAAGATAATAGTATCGCGCAACTTTGAAAAAAAAAAACAGAATCTCAATTCTCATTAGAGTGCGTTCCAAAACGTGCGAGAATCACTAGGAGTGATACCTACCAATCACTTCCTTAAAACAGATGAGCGCAAGTGAAACAGACCGATCTACCCATTTTGAACGCACTCTAAGTACTTATCTGAAGATTTCTATTCCGATATTCCGTGCACAACAAATTTTATACTTTATATAATTCTAATTTTTTATGAACTGTAAATAAATCTATTTCTTTTTATTACAGTTAAATTTTCATTTTCTTAATGATTCCGGCAGTACCAAGTTCAAAACATCTAGTGCTACCCTATTAGAACGGCATTCTCAAAGCAGAATATAGAAGTTACAATAAAATTACTTTTAACACACACTACTCGCGATACGACACACGAAAATATATAAATATGGTAGGTAACATAAAAGTAGTCGAACGCTCAGGACAACTAGGTAACCAGTAAAAAATACGGCAAATGTAAAATATATCAGTTACTAGCCTTTACCTGTTTTGGCTTAACTTAAGATATATTCAAGCCAACAGTTGCCCTTTACAAAACATTTAGGTGCACTATAATTAAATACTTAGCTATAACTACTTATATGGATAAATCTATACGAAAAAAGATAGAAATACCCACAAAAATCTCAATTTATACATTGTAATTGACTGACAGGTCGAGACCTGGTACAAGCGAAAACATTACTTATAAACTACTACAAAATCGAAACTTGTTAGAGAACTCAATTACTGCATACAATGAATTTCGCTTATCTGCATCAATAGGTAATTGTTATAATTTTGTATTTTCAAACAAATGCTATAAATGTAATGGAATGCTTTCCAAAACGAGTTGAGCGATATCATAACAGTAGTCTATTTCGCTTACACTCTAGGGGTTTGAGCGAAGTGAAAAAGACTATCACCCTGAGTGATTTTCGCACGTTCTGGAATGCACTCAAAGTATGGTTCGCGTCAAGTAAAAAGAGTGCTCATGTCCACACGAAATAGATTGGTATGTGTCACAAATGCATACAGTGGCACACAAAAAACCCATTCCTTGCTTTCAATAAGTACAGGAAATGGTAATATTGGTGCGTGATATCCCCCCACAAATTCGCCCAAAGCTCTTTTTGCGAGTAAACGAATATGAATCTGCTCATTAAGAATTCACAAAAGTCTTTAAGCACAATTTAAAATGTTTCTTTAAATGTATACTTAATCACGGTTTTGTTAGAGATTTTTAAAAGATAAAGTGCGGATGATCTCGAGTCAAGTGCGTTAAGTGGAGGTGACAATAACTCTACATAGGAGAATGTAAGAGAAAGATTACATTGTTATCTCTTTCTCGTCCACACACATGTCCCCGTATTCACAAATACCGAACAATTATTATTTGCATTTCTTTCAGTCTAGGCTGCATTAGCCGCTTTTGTGAATATATCATAGAAACAATAAGATCTATCATTTCGAAATCGATAAATGCTTCCGCCATTTTTGAATTTATGACGCTGACAGATAGCAAACTTCACTAGTGATGTGCACTGCTTAAAGAAAAACAATAATTTCAATAAAACTGTCAGTAATTTAAAAAATTTAAGCAATGCACGCCAATCAACTTATTATCTAGGTATCTAAATTTTGGTATATCGACACCTTATCGTTGAAAGGATATCTTCACAGTTTAGATTTGCAAAACCGGCTTTCCAAGAGATGGCGCTGTGACTTGCGATCTATCTGTACTTTTTTGACACATAATATCAGATTTTTTAAACGGAAAAGCACACAATCAATGCGATATATCAATGTTTTCTGATGCTTATTCAATAATATAATAATGTCTTACACTGACTAAAAATATAAAAGTACCAATTTTGTATAATTTCCGCACAAGGTTCCGTTAAAATAACCACACTACTCAATCTTATTTACAATTTTCAAGCGAAACAATATCTGTGCTGCGCTTTGCCAGAACCTTAAACAACATAAACAATAATCATAGTAAATAATCATATTCATTTATTAAATGTCATCACTCAGCGATATACTTTGCTCAAGCAAAGTCACATTTAAGTCAATACTACTAAAGTCTTCAATACACGAGAATAACAAGAAATCCTTGTTATGAAATATTGATGAGCTCAAAAACAAAAAGAAACAAATATTTCTTAGAGAAAATTAATTGTCAATCTCAAACTTAAATTAATCAAAACACTCACGCACGACTAAAAACAAATAGTATGACATTGAACACTACACGAATTGGTAAACAGCGATAACACAAAAAACAAGCTACAACTTAAAGTATTCAGGTATCATAGTCTTCATCTATTTGAAGATTACCAGTGTTTATAATATCGAAGTTGACTGGCACGGCCGGTCGAGGGTCCTTCCTCGCTTCCGACTTGTGCGACTTCGAATTCTGCCGCTGTATCTTCTCCTTAACTTTCTCCTTCACAATATTAGCCACGGACGTGTCTAAAACTTTAATTTCAGGTTTGTCTAAGTTCTTAGTAAAGTCTATGTTTATTATCGGCGTGCTAGGAGTGATTGGCGTCCGCGGCGGCGTCATTGAAGTGACTATGTTGTTGTTCTGTCTGACGTCTACGAAGAAATGTGGTTTCGCGTCTGGCTTTGGCACGTCAGCCCGGCTCAGAGGCGCTACTGGGGTCAAAGTTGCGAAGCTGGACGTGGAAGGTTGAGGGCAACTGTACGTTGGGTTGACAGTTATGACGCTTCTTTGTTGCGCTTGATCTAAAAGGGTCTCCTGGTAAAAATTCGCCGTTCTGACTATTTTCTCGTCTTTTTTAGTGGACAAATCTATGGCAGCATCGGTTGAAACGATTGTTGAAGTGACTGTGAAAGTCTCGATTCTCTGCTTGGGTTCGACTTCGACCGAGTGGGCGCGCTTAAGGGTTTCCCTAGGGAGCGGTTCCCGTGGTAACTGCTGGATTCTGACGTCACTGCTGCTCGAGCTATTCGAGTCTTCCCTCACTATTCTGCGCGGTGCCGAAGTATCTGAGAATCTGAAATTAAGAAAATTTTGATTTGAAAAGAAAATATACTTACAGTGCCCAACACAGTCATATCCTGTGGCTGGTAAAGTTTATGACCAACCCCACAAACCCCGGTCATAATTATTGATCCAACGATAGCCTTGACATGGCTCATAAGTAACGACGCCATACTTACCTGCCTTCCGTCCGAGGCACGGAATCAATCCTACCTTTCGGAAGGTCAGGGGGCCGTTTTACGAAGCTACAAGTTACAAATTACAAGTATTCGACGTAGATTGCGTAGACAATTAGATAAAACGATAAGGTACAGTTATAGTTTAGGCGGTGACGGCAGAGTAGAATACATTTGTCACCAACCCATACTCTTCCCGTGGGTGTCGTAATAGGCGACTTACAATGACAATAGTCCCTAAGTCTCCTATTACGACACCCACGGGAAGAGTACGGGGTTGTCCGTGCCGCGTGGTGACGGCAGAGTAGAATACATTTGTCACAACAACAACAATTGTATACAATTTTGAAGATGTAATGTCAATGAGAGACTTTTACGATCGGATAAGCTCAGTGACCATTACCACCTGGAAGTCTTTAAATAGGCTTCGGACTCAGGTCGGCCGAAGTAAGGATAACCTTTTCAGATGGGGATTCTCAGACGGTTCTAACAGTGCAAGCGTGGTGCCGTTCCCCAAACGATAGAGCATCTCATGTCGTGCCCTGCGTGCCCAAGTAGCTGCTCGCGGGAGGATTTAATTTACGCTACTGACAACGCAATTCTTGTAGCCGAATTTTGGGCTGAGACAGTCTAGGTTTGCCAACGACTCGAAAAGAAGAAGTGACCAAATGCACTTGTGTTTAGCCCGGATTGCCGAGGGGATGCAGGTTCGAGTCCTGTCTAACATATTTTTCTTATTTCGCTTTATAAACATTAAGCTTATTTATAGGATCCATAAAAGTTAAAGTGTATTCGAAATTACAACGTAGTTTATGACACGCAGTCGACATTGTTTTTAACCGATAAAAAATCTAAAAGCAGTTTATTCATGTCTTATCATATCAGCTAAAAACAAAATAACGATTTCCTCGAAACATCTTTACTTGGGGAGTTAATATAACAAAGTAAGTGTACGGTCAACAACACCACAAATTAATACTTTTTTGTGCGTAATTAAACAATATTACTAAGCCATAGAGCAGAACATCTCAAGGTATAACTTTACAAAAGTTGTCGACTGTAACTACCAGTTATTTTTAGGTTCTTCGTTATCAATGTGCGCCAATTATGTTTGCAGTAGCGTAATAACTCAACCTCAATTCAAGATTAATCGACGAACGAAGTAACGAACGAAATTGGAACAATTATTTTTATCTTATATGACTAACTAGACTTCTTGTGGCACTCACGGCAGAGCCACTTTGGGACACATTTTTGGGTGCATTTTATAAAGGTAGCAGCCAACATTTGAAACCCGGTTGCTTTGTAACACGATTGCGTTTCAAGTCTAGATTGCTAAATGACATGGCTAACAAACGCTAAACGGTCTGAAATCGTCTTGGTTAGGCAGAACGTCTGAATTGCAGCCACAACCAGATAGACAGAGACGACGACGGTCTTGTAGGAGATGGCGGGACGAGCTGGACTTTTTTTCACGTAGCTGGGCTGGGAGGAAGCCCAAGATAGGAAGGGGGAGTGGGAGACTTTTGGCCAGCAGTGTGACAGTCAGTGCTAAATAAGACTAGTGGCTCTGTGAGCTGTAGACCTCGCGAGTCTGTATATCTTTTCATATTTATTTTTATTTTTTCTCCACAAACATTCCCGACCTAATAAAAAAAAAATTAAAAAAATTAAAAATTAATTTTTAATCTTTATTTTATTTTATTGGTTAAGAAATGTGACCTGTAGATGAAAACAGCCTCAGCGGTAGACCTTGTAATCTGGCAAAACCCATAACTCCGTCATTTTTTAAAATTTCCAAAAACTGACTTGACAAATAAATTCGATTAATTTATCGAAACTGCTCACAAAATTTCAGCTCACGAGAATCGGTTGAGAAACGCGACTGTAGAGTGAAACAAACAAACAAACAAACAGATGGACATACAAAAGCAAATTTGGCCAAGCTGAAACAGAGACGCTTCGCTCGCTCGGTCAATAAGGACATTGCAGGCAGCATTAATAACCGAAGAGTTAGATGATTTTGTGCAACAGAAATAGACAATAGGTACATGAGCTATGTCAAACGCCTTTAAGACAGTGATAGCATCCCCTTATAACTTCTACGCAGCGGTCATCGGACCCTACAAACTAGATGCCTTACCTTGAAGAATTGGGTGAACTTTCAGTCGTCATCTGCAACTCCTTTTCTTCAGCCACAGACACATCAGGCACGTTCTTTACCTGCGAAGAAATCACAGTACATTTTAGGTATACTAAATCACGACTGAAGGTATGAAATGAAAGTACTCGAGAGATTTAAAATGAGAAACATGGGGAAGGATGAATGATGGAAGGATGATCCTTGTGGAAGGCAGCAGCGGACATCTACATGGTAATAATGAATGGGATAGAATAATTCAGCGATCTTATCCCACCAAGCATCAGCCCGATAGTGCCACGATGTTGTCAAACAGGTAGGGTTAAGTTAAATGCAGATCAGGACCATGAAGAGTGGCGCAATAGAGAAGAGATATCTAGCATGGGGCGGATGTGGGCTGAGAATTATGATGATTTCACCAACTAGCTTCTACCACTACCACTGGAGCAGCAGACGCCGCGAGTGTTTAGGTATGTGGTTAATATACTAGATGTTTTGTTCTCTATATGCTGTCTTTTTCGGTGAAATGCTCACCCTGCACCTGTATACCCAGAATCGTCCAACCTTGGTATATTCAAGGCAAGGCACTGCCTCACGGACGCTGAGGTGTAGGTCGCAATACAACAGAAACAGAGTAATTGCAATTCGTCACTCACCAAGTCCCTGAGGAAGTCGAACCTGGACTCGGCCAGGATGCACTGCTTGACGTGGGACGGACTCAGCGTCTTCGCGTTCCTGGACATGGTCACCTGCATCGCCTTGCTCAGCAGAGACTCCACGAACAACTCCAAAGTTCGAGGTGTTGGGGGAAGAATCTGAGTTAAGGTTGTTTAACATAACGGCATTCAGGAGTCAGTCAGTTGGTCAGATTATATACGTTCGAGCCTACCCTGACCCCACCAGCTGGGCCCCGTTTCACGAAGCAACAATAAGAATAAGAATAAGAATACATTTATTTACAGCACACAGTAAACAACAATTAAACAAAAAACAAGACAGCCTAGGTACATTACATAATAATAGGCAGACACAATCACTGCAATCGAGCGTCCGATCGATTTCCAAACACAAACCTACCATCGCATCTGTAAAATGGCCAAAATTGGAACTACAACCACGAAAATGGAAATGTAAAATTTTATAATATTACTAGCGCCGCCTTTCATTTCACAGATAAGCCGGCAGATTCCGTTTTACTAGGGTATAACAAGTTACTATTAAAAAGTTACAATTTGATATATTGCGTAGCCAATTCGCGTATCGTTTTCTCTAATCATCTACGCAATGTACGTCGAATTGTACTTGTAATTTGTAACTTGTTATATATGTTTTAAGATTTTCGTGGTTGTTCACTACACTAACATTGTCACAATTTTCGGGTTTGTTACCACGGTTATAGGAGCGTGCAACCGTTCCGAAATATCGAAGTAACAATATTAAATATAACCGTTTCGGTTAATTTTAGTTTGATATACTGTTTTGGCATAAAAATAACAACGCATTGTAAAAAAATACAAAAATCCAAGATGGCGGCCAACTTTTTTGTTTATGGACCGATTTCGGTGAAATTTGGTTTGATATACTATTTTGGCATAAAAATAACAACGCATTGTAAATCCGAAATCGGTCCATAACCAAAAAAGTTGGCTGCCATCTTGGATGTTTGTCAATTTTACAACTGCATTGTTGTTTTTAGGCCAAAACAGTACATCAAACCAAATTTCACTGATATCGGTTCATTAACAAAAAAGTTGGCCGCCATCTTGGATTTGTCAATTTTACAACTGCATTGTTGTTGTTATGCCAAAACAATATGTCAAACCAAATTTCAACGAAATCGGTCCATAAACAAAAAAGTTGGCCGCCATCTTCAATTTTACAACTGGCGCGGTGGTAGTGGCGGTATGGCAACGTGCAATTTTGACCTTGACATTCAATAACCGATACCAATTCGGTTAGGTTAGGGTTAACCGCATGTTTTCTGTTAACATATTTAATCATGTTACCAATGTTTGTATTAACCAACTTTTTATGTAGGGCTAACCACTCAAGGCTAACAGTTTCTCTCCCCCCTTGCACACACGCACTCACACACACCCTCTCACACTCACACACTCACACACACCCTCTCATACGTATACCATATCTAATAAATGTGTAATATATGTATATTTATATATATGTATATGGATGTCATATGTATAATGTCTTATATATAAAATGTGTATGTATATTTATATTTATGGATAACATACTTTTATTATACTTCAAATCGTCCCTTTAACCTCCATTCAGACGTATATCCCTGTAGTTTTTGGAGTGGGTCCTGGAGACCTGTAATACAGGTTCGTCCTAGCTCAGGCTCCAGTCTCCCACTACATAATTATAAGGTGTTCTAAATTAAGTATACGTACCAATGTAAAAACCATGTAATGAGATATAAATATTTATTATTATTATTATTTGGATTTGTTATCCGAACATTGTGACAAAGTTAGTGTTGTAACTTGTAGTTTCGTGAAACGGCCCCCTGGCCTAGTGCGGATAGGTCGATTTCACCGAAACCTTGGAACGTCCTCGCGATGTTTTACTTCGGAATAAACGTACTTGTATACGACTTCGAAATTCGCAAACACATTGGTAAGTAACAGGTTTCGAACTGGAACCTCACGGATGGGACGCACGCAGCGGCACTAGCCACTTAACCATACTGACGCTTGTTAGAACTTAGATTAATTTAGTCATCAATCATCATCAAACAAAGGAAAGAAATAGAGACTAGAAGTAAATTTAATCCAGGCAATCATAAGAGAGACGCAACGAAAATTGTGTATATAACGTGTTAGCAAAGATAAATTAATATTTCCTTTAGTGGTCGAGAAAGGTTTCCTTTTGGGGGTAGCATAGCCGCTTCGGCGATTCGGCCGCCTACGTATCCGCAGTTAGCTAAGCTCATGAATGAAACTCAACAACGTTTGTTCATCTGTTCATCACTTCATAAACGAACGTAAATTTTAACTTTCATACAAACTTATCAACTAAATGGGTTAATTTAATATAAAAGATTTTATAGAATGTTTTTTTGAAAACCAAAAATTACTACTGTTTAGAAATATTGATAATATTAAAGAAATATATTTAATAAAAAATATTGATGAAGACAGATAATAATAAATAAATAAATACTAATAAAAAATATGTGATGACGGCAGAGTAGAATACATTTGTCACCAACCCCTACTCTTCCCGTGGGTGTCGTAAGAGGCGACTTAGGGACTACACATTGAACAGGGAACGGGCAGCAGCGCTCTCTGATACAGTAATCTTTTAATCTGCGATCTCCAACCCGCCTGCCAAGCGTGGAGATTATGGCAAAACCCTCCTGAGCCAGCAGTGCAGTCCAGCAGTGGACTGTAACGGGCCATTGATTTTTGATTTGAATAAAAAACATTAACCCTCCCGTCAATCGCAGTGGAGTAAGTAATAATATTATGGTCGGTCGTATAAGAACGCATATAAATTCGCTATTCTAAATGCGCCTTATCTCAGGATGTGATTCAACTTAAGTTCATAGGTCAGATACTTAAGCTTGTAACAATAACATTACAAGTAGAGGTAGGTATGTTATGTGGAATTCCTTATCGAGAAGTTAAAGAATTTAATGTGATCACCGCCTAAAATAACCAGCACTAAGAATTTAGACCAAATGATCATGACGATTTTAGATGATCTTTGTATGAATTTCTAGAGGACGTTTTGAAAATATTACCTATATGACCTTAGCTTCACTGACGGGTTTGTGAGGTCGGTTGTAGACTTTACAACCCACAAGATGAAGAAGCTTTATTTAATTAAAGACTAGCTGACCCGGTAGACGTTGTCTTGCCATTTTTCCCAACATCTACCCTACCCGCGTTTCCCGTAGGAATGAAGTGTTTTTCCGCGGTAAAAAGTAGCCTATGTCCTTTCCTAAGCTTTAGTCTATCTCTGTACTAAATTTCATCAAAATCGGTTCATTGGTTTAGGCGCGAAAGCGTAACAGACAGACACACACACAGACGAGTTACTTTCGCATTTATAATATTAGTAAGGATAAGGATTGTCTGTTCTGTTCGAGTATTCCCTTAGGTGCTTAGGGCCAAGTCTCTCCACAAAGATTCCCGCTACGACGAAGTCGAATCTCATTTACACAAACCGCGTGCAGTTCGCCAAGACATTCTATCATTCAAATTTTTAACTTTTTCCATGATAGGCTTAGGCTTTGTCTAGGTTTTAGCTGCTAAAATAGACTTAATTCATAATATTCTTGTCGCGGCTACACCCGTACTGTTTCATTTTTCCCACGGTAAAAAAACTTAGTTACTCCAGAAAATATCCATAGAAAAAAAATGATCCATTGCTTCTTTGTTGCATAAAAAAAGGACAAACCAACAAAAATATTCTAGACTTATTACAATTCTAGACTAGATTTAAAATAAAAATAATTCTGTAAGTGTTCAAGTCACACTTTTGTGTTATTCTAAATAATGAAGTCTTTTTTACTGTATTTTTATTGTTGCAAATGTATCAACATAGCAATTTGTTTGCCTGTGGCCCCTCAAGTGAGATGGATGGAAGAGGCTAAAAATAGACTATATAGGAAGTTGCATAATCAGAGCCTTGTTATCTATCAGTGTCACTGCTTGCCCCACTGTGCAAAGAATAATAAGGGTTTTGAATGTTTGTTTCTCCTAGTTAGCTCTTAATTATTTGTAATGGGCACTCATCGTCAGTCTGATTAGTCACTAATAAAAACCAAAATACATTTTAAAATAATATCAATTATATCATGCTAGTAAACAAGAGTAATGTGATACTTTCTTCTTCATCATCTTGTGGATTGTAAGGTCGATAAACAACATCACAAAAACCTTAAAATAAAATATGATCAGTAAAAACAAGACTTATGTTTTGGTCTGCTTTAAAAACACTAATTAATTTAAACTTAAAAATTAAAATCTTCCTTTCAAAACAATAATCTGTGATGCTTTATTCACCTATTGTGGAGATGCCTTTAAAATTTCAGCACATAATTTACACTAGTAAATCCACTAGGATGAAGCAGTAGGCGGTTAAAATGTGATGGTTGTATAGAGTGGCCCTTTTGGTAATTCTATCATGGAGTCAAATTGTGACCAAATTTTTTACCCAGAGGTACCTAGTCTCTTTCTAAAAAAAAAAAGAATTAAGACTATGTGGAAAGAACTATCACTGAACATAAAATGAACATACAAATTGAGAACCCCCTCCAATTACAAGTTTGTTAAATAGAAAAGTTAAATTAAAAATACTTTTAGAAGTTTTGTAAATAGAACAAATTACAGATTTAATCTGTCTAATTCTAATTACCAAGTCTAATAATTACTCTAGAATTAGTCAGACCATTCCATTACAAATAAACGAAATGATGTTACTAAACTAAATGATGTTTTAATGCCCACACAAAGTAAAAGCACATCACTAGGTAACTAAAATTCTAAAACTTGAGACACAAAAGATCATTAGGGCTTATGGCAAGAAAACAGTTCTCAGAAATTTATTTGTTTACATTTCACATTTCCAGTTCTATGGTTTGTGCTCAGACATATATAATCCAAAGTACTCACACTACATCTTAAGATTACTAGCATTTCTTTTTATAATGCATAAGGTTATTTATGAAATAACTACCATAAATAAGTATATGATACATAATAAGCTCTTGTGGTAGTGCTATAAAGGTTGCAAATTATAGAATTTCAGAGCCACCTGGAACAATAACAATGGAACAGATTCATCTAATTTGAGATGAGTTATTGTGTCATTCATAAATACTTAGTCAGCAATAAGAATTTATTTTCATAGAAAAGGATATAGATTATTATTGGCACAGCCTGGGCGACTTTCCCCACCTCCTCGTCAGTCTGCATTATCTTCTTGATTCGCCCCTACAAATAAACAATGTCATAATCACCAATCTACGAAAATTTAACATAAAAACAATACAGTTTTTCCACTTTCATGGATATCTACATGAAAATTTCCACTTACAGCAGGGAACCTTGCATTGTATTTTCTTTTTTTGGACGGCATGGTGGTAATCCGTTCACTTTAGCACTAGTTAAACGCAAAAATAAGCTCACTTCGCCATAAAACTGTAATACTTCTTGCGCATTTTGGAGGTTATAAAAGGGGGACGTTCGCAGCCTCTTCATTTATATACGAATCTGACAGACAGATTCTCCTACATTTTTAAGAGGGTAATTCAGCTATAGAATATTTTTATAGTTCTACAAATTAAACATATTTGTTAATTTATGAGAAAGTAAGAATATATTGTCAGAAAGTCAATAAATAATTTATTGATTTTTACAAGTTTATTATTTTTGGGCTGTATAATGAAATACATGTGCCATTAAAAATTTTTTTTCATTCAAACCCTGCGTTCCGAGACGCGCTGAAATCGATTAAAGTACCCGTAATCACGTTCCGAATCACTGTCAGCCATACATTTTTTTGCTTTTCTGATCGCTGACAGTGCTGAAAGTCTGATTCGGAATGCGCCCAAAATGTGAATGATGACGTGATTGGTTGGTTTCAGTCAGGATGGTAATTTTGTTTTACTACTAGCGCCGCCGTTCATTGCAACGTTTCCTTTTTCTTTACACACCTTCCGTCCCGACAAATTCGACCGATCCAACCATTTCATGTACGTCACGTCGTATGTGCCTAGCTTTGGCCTAGTTCCTAAGCTGGCTCTATAAATTCCGTCAGTGATGGATAAACAATTTCTTATTTTGGTATTCAGAAAGCCCAGTTTCACTACTCTATTGCTCAGTGACGCAAAAATAAATAAGATTTAACACTCAAACAACAGACAAAATAGAACAAATCTCATAAAATCATTGTTTGAACATGGCACATACGAAAGTTACTTGAAATGGAAACTTCATTAAAGAACTAGCACCTCGCATACAAGGTTTTACTGCCATGCAAGTGTTTTTTTTTTTTAATTAAAAAATCTTTATTGACTAAAAACAAACAAATTTAACAATGGTTGCACACTGATCCCCACACTAGGATTCCCTGTGTTGAGCCAGGCCTTGTATCAATAAGTGTGTTCATCATGGGCCCCAGGAAACGTGCTGTGGTAACTACTGCTTGCTTATAACCAGATAGTAGATGAGCGATACAATTGTGCGACCTGTGTCACTCGTTTATGTTTCTAAACTGGCACTTGCGTGCGCAACTTGCATATCACTTGCACAGACAAGCTTCAGTTGCGCATTATGTTTACAAGTTCAAAACTACCCGCATGCAATTTGCAGCGTGCATGCATGTTTACGTTTCCATTACTCAAGCTGCATGCTACTTGCACCTTGCATGCAGGCTACTTGCATAATGGAAACGCGGCTTTACAGAGTAAACTGCTCGATTTCAAGAGTTGCACTGGACTCACTCACAGAATATTTTATTCCAATGGGGGATTTTCTTTCTGACAGAAGGCTCTTTAAAAAATAAAAATAATAGTTCTAATTAAGACGATAGATGGCGCCACGTGAATTCTTTTTAAATCCTTGATTTCTTCGGATCCACGAATCGTCAACGCCATCTATCGAAAATTACTCAAATATTTTTTTTTTATTGGCTGTCGGAAAATCCCCCATTGGACTGTTGGTGCCGAAAAATCGATAGTTTTACAATCGATAGTGAAACGCCGAAAACATGGACCCAATCGATAGGCCTATCGAAAGTACAAAACTATCAAATTCAAATTCAAATATATTTATTCGTAACCATAGGTAATATAAGATGTTCTTAATTAAATATGTACAAACTATGATTAGCCACTCTCGGCATACGAAAATTATGAACTATTTATTAGGTACATAAAAATTAAAATATTAAGGCTAACCTATCCTAGAGTGTAAATTTAAGTTGCAGAAATGTTGTTGTCTTCAAAAAATTCTACGAGACTGTAGTAGCACTTCTCTGTTAGGATATGAGTTAAAACTATTTTAAACCTATTTAAATCTAAGTTCTTAATTTTATCAGGTAATTTGCTATAAATATTTGGGGCCATCTCTAACACGCTTTTTTTCATTTTTTTACACATATAGGTTTCGATAACAATACTCCTTGGTCTCAAATTAAATTTATCTGTGGTTATTCTCTTTTTGAATAAATTGGGATTTGCTTTGATGTATAGTGAACATTTTAAGATATATAAACATGGAAAAGTTAACAGTTTAAGAGATTAAAAATGAGGGCGGCAAGATTCTGTTGTTTTCAAATTACAAATAGCGCGTAGGCATCGTTTTTGTGCTCTAAAAATTATATCTCTATATGTAGAGTTACCCCAAAAAATTATCCCGTACCTTAGTACTGAAGTTACGAAACCGAAATATGTCATTAGCACGTTCAACATTTTTTCTGAGTTTGTACAATTTATTACATACAGCTAGGGAATGTGTTTCCCAGGACATATTTTTATCTATATTTATTCCTAAAAATTTTGTACTGTCTACTTTTTTTATTGCAGTTCCTTCATAATTAATGTTCAAGTTGATGGTGATCTTTATTTTAAAGGTCAATATCGAGGAGCAATACTATCGATAGTATTGCTGCTTATCAATACTATCGATAAGCTATCGACACTATCGTTTTTACTTAAACTATCGATAGTATATCGAAAGGCTATCGATATTGGACTATCGAACGGCAATACTGTAAGACGCATTCCGGCTTTCAGCGTTGTCAGCGATCAGAAAAGCAAAAAAACGTATGTGAGTTTTGACAGTAATTTGGAACGCGATTACGGGTGCCTACATGTTCATTTCCTTGTGGTCGAGTCGGTGAGATGGATCGGGGATATTGGATAAAAAATAATCCTTTGTGTAGGGCTGTAGGTTTGTAAGCGCTGAAAGGTGTGAAAATCTCCTCGGAAAATATCGGAACAGTTGATGGGCCAAACGAAATTTTTGAACGAAAGACATTCATTCATTCATTCCGTAAAAATCATTTGACGAAAATGGCGTCGTTGTCGAGGTGTGTTGAAATTATTGTTCTTTGTAAATATTTAGGTTTTCTATATTTTTACCATAATTGTATTTCCTAATTATTGGTGATTTAGCATCAAGTGTTTATTGCGTTCGTTTGTTGCAGTTTACTGCCGGCGCCTACTCAGCAGGTGTGGGATAGGGACGATGAGAGGAAAGCACAGAAGGTTGGCAGCGCCTTGGTGGTATCTCAAACCAGCGTGCCGCCTTATGGACAGAGGAAAGGATGGGTGCCTCGCAACGAGGACGATTTTGGAGGTGAGTTATGTTATTTATTAATTTTATTGAATATTATACCACGGCGAACAGACCCGAGGATTGACCCGCAGATGTTTACTTGGCACCTTGATGGTATAAAGCGCCATGGTGGCTAGGTGTAAAGTAAACTATTGCATGCAAGTATTATGCACATTTCCCCTATTATCTTATCTCTTTAACTAAGAGCACAATCCGCCTATACCTTGTCTCTTAAATCTCTTGTCCAAAGCAATCACAAGCATATAAATCCATATACCTTTTTTTAAATAAAACACCTTATTCACAGATGGAGGTGCGTTTCCCGAGATCCATGTGGCCCAGTACCCACTGGGGATGGGTGCTCGAGGCAAGGAGAGCACATCCAATGCCCTTGCAGTCCAGCTGGATGAGTCGGGACGAGTGAAGTACTCGGCTATTGCTAGACAGGGACATAGTGCTGATAAGGTTAGTGATTTCATTTGTAGAGTGGTTTCAAATTGAAATAATAATTGATTAAACTTTTGCAATTGTTTCCACTTAATGATAATGATTTATTAATGAGTTTTACCAGTTCTTTGATTGTTAGAAATTCATGATACTATGTAGGTTTGATAACAAGGCAATGTATGTGACTTTGTTTGTATGTTAACTCTTAGTTGAATTGTGCATTAAAAAAACAGAAACATATTTTATTCTTTTTTTTTAGATTATATACACCAAGCTCACAGATCTACTGCCATCAGAAGTCTTAGCTGAAGACGACCCGACTCTACAAAAGCCAACAGATGATGACATCCAGGATATCACAGAGAAGACCAAGCTAGCCTTGGAGAAACTTACCAATGCCAAGATTTCTGCTGCTATGCCTGTCAAGGCTGCTCCCAAACTTGTGAGTTGGACTTCCCTAATTTCTCCATTTTACTTGCAGCTATTTAAGTACCATTTAACATTATATTTGCTATCTACTTTAGATTGTTTCGTAAAAACTAGTTATTTTCAATATAATCATTGCATGGTGTAAAATATGCATGAAAAGTTTACCTCAAACTCCAGAATGAATTTTGTATTTTGAGATCAAGTCCTGTCTTATTTATATAGAGTTTTATCAGTTGTCATTGAATTAGCACTGGGCTAATATGGTCAACTAGTCTGATCCCTATTTCAGGGTAGGCTTACTCAATCTTTCGCCGGCAACATGATAGTTGTATGTATGTATGTCTAATGGGGGACGCTTGCGACGGAGCGTAGACGGGTGATCTGCTCTGTTTAAAGAACTATTTCACCCCTAATTCCCAGAAAAAACAAAACAAGATAGTTAAAACTTAAAAGTTTCATTTAAATTAAAATATTATACAAATAAAATAAGTCTCTGCTATAAAGCAGAACTCATATCTATGTTGCCATTTACCGTAGTGTGTTTGTTGCAGGCCCCCGCTCAGTATATCCGCTACACGCCCGCACAGCAAAGCGGCGCGTTCAATTCTGGGGCCAAGCAGAGGGTTATCAGGTTAGTTCAGTATTTTCTGTTGCTTTATTACTTTGTATCATCATCATCTCAGCCAGAAGACGTCCACTGCTGAACATAGGCCTCCCCCATAGGTTTCCACCGTGAACAGTCCTGTGCTACCCTAGCTCTCTCCACCGCATGCTGACCGAGCGACCTTGAGCTTGTTCATGAGAACACTAGTTAATTATTACTTAAATTGCATAAGTTTATTTTTTTATGTCCATTATGAAGCTGACTCCTACAGTAAACCCATCTGTTTTCATCTTACAAAGAAAAAATAAATTAACATCTGATCATCAAATAAATCTTAGACTATAATAAAGACATCAGATATAACAAAATTTAAAATTGACAGCTATGCTGTGCCCCCTAATTTAGAGAAAGGCTTATTGTACCAATCAAAAATCATTGTTAATCTCCTACACTGAAAAATGTAGAGAATGGTTAAGAGTGCTACAGGCACCTTTGAAAAACCATTTTTTACTTTTCTATAAACACAATTATTATTAAGCCTATTCTAACCTCCTTATCCATACAGGATGGTGGAAGCCCAGTCCGACCCGATGGAGCCGCCGCGCTTCCAGATCAACAAGAAGATCCCCCGCGCCGCGCCGTCCCCCCCCGCGCCCGTGCTGCACTCCCCCCCGCGCCGCGTGTCCGTCAAACAGCAGCGCGACTGGAAAGTGCCGCCCGCCGTGTCACATTGGAAGAACGCTAAAGGTAGAGCAGAAGATATTCACAGCACACGAAACACATTGAACAAGGCGATTAAGAAGACGCATAAGCTTTACCCGCCGTGTGGTGACGGCAGAGTAGAATACATTTGTCACCAACCCCTACTCTTCCCGTGGGTGTCGTAAGAGGCGACTTAGGGACTACACATTGAACAGGGAACGGGCAGCAGCGCTCTCTGATACAGTAACCTTTTAATCTGCGATCTCCAACCCGCCTGCCAAGCGTGGAGGTTATGGAGAACCAAACACGCGGAGTGGAGGAGGCTCATAGTCCAGCTGTGGACTGTAACGGGCCGTTGAATTGATAAGCTTTACAGTAAAGTTCCTGTAAGTTTTATGAGCCTCCGTCAAGCAGCAGCACAGCTCTAAGGTTCCCCTGTCTCACACTAGAAAAAAGCTAAGGATAAAGTATTCATCTTGACATGAGAGTTGTATGTTCAACCTCATAGACCCTGGTATCAGGGCTACACTTGTTTTACCCTCCATGACCTAGCAGTCAAAGCGTTCATCTCTTGATCCTGAAGATCTGGGTTTGAATCCTGGTCATCACTGTCAAATAATGTTAGAACACAAGTTTGAGTAGAACATTGCAGGTTAAATTACTAATTTTCGTGCTTCGGAAGGCATTGGTCATTTGTCCCAGTTATTGTTATATGAGGTAGGAGGTAACACAAACTGACTGGATGAAGTTGTTCATAGATCTTACAACTCACACTGTGATGAATTGATGAACCAAGCTATAAGTTGTCCCGATATAAATAATAAATAAATTTTATTTGTGTTCACATTCAACTGTTTTTTTCTAATCAACAACAACAGCTCATATACGTCCCCACCGAGGGGCTCGAACCTACCCTGAATTAGGGCGATTAGACCTTAGTCGACCAAGCTGGCCCAGTGCGAGTTGGTCGACTTCACACACAACCACCACCAACGCTCTTTTTCTAATCACCATGATGATTTTCTTTCTCAGGATACACGATACCTTTGGACAAGCGTCTAGCTGCAGACGGCAGAGGCTTACAGCAAGTCCACATCAACGAGAACTTCTCCAAACTGGCTGAGGCTCTGTATATTGCTGACAGGAAGGCCAGGGAAGCCGTGGAGGCCCGAGCCCAGCTGGAGAGGAGACTAGCGCAGAGGGAGAAGGAAAAGAAAGAAGAGCACTTGAGGATGCTGGCGCAGAGGGCTAGGGATCATAGAGCTGGTGAGTTGACTTTTGTTATCTAGACTAAATAGGCTCCGAAACTACTGGAACCGATTTGAAAAATTCTTTCACTACTATATTATCCCTCAGTAACATATGTATATATGATCAAAAAATATGGAAGATCTACAGACTGACACTGTAGTAATATACAGTGACAGTCAAGCAGCTCTTAGGGCATTAGATAAACCAGTAACAACATCGGCGCTGGTTAAAGAATGCAAGTCAGCACTTAACCTACTTGCAAATAAAAGTAGCGTTACTATTGCCTGGGTGCCTGGACACCAAGGCACCGAGGGGAACAAAACTGCTGATGAATTGGCCAGAAAGGGAGCGGATAGTACCTTCACAGGTCCTGAGCCCTGCCTACCAATACCACAAAGAATTACAAAAGGAGTTATTGAGAAGAAAACAAGAGTAGAAACCAATGCCAGATGGGAGAAGGCCACCGGATACCGGCAGTCTAAACTTTTCATCAGGACACTTTTTTTTTTTTTTTAAATGGCTTCACGTCTAGATTGGACGATCGCAGACGAACTAAACACCTACTTCAACACAAGAAAAAAGACGTCAGAGTCATCACAGGTATAGTGACAGGACACTGCACGCTACAGAGACATCTCAGCATCATGAAGAGAGCAGAGAGCCCCTCATGTCCAGAGTGCGGCGAAGATGAAACAAGCTTACACTTCCTGGCAGAATGTCCGATGTACTCACTGCCGAGATGGGAAATACTAGGAACAGACAGCATCGAAAAGGAAGAACTGAGTAATCTGTCATTCAAGGACATACTGAGATACTGCAAAGCAACAGGCAGATTTGAGGGGGCCATCACGGAGGAGCTACAGTAAAACCAGTACTCCTTCGATGGGTGCTCCGAGGGTGGGCGATGGCAGGCCCGGCCGATTGCGATCTCACGGGGGGAGAACAATCGTGTGGGGGAACCCAGTATTCTCGAGGCTTAAGGCGTGGGGGGCACCGGGGCTCACGCGGCGCTCGGGGGGGCTGGCTGGTAGTAGCAATAGCCGTTGCCAAGCTGGCTCTCCTTGAGTAGTCGCTGGGGCCACTGGGTCACCCCATGCCAGAAGCGGAGAGAACAAGGGATAGACCTAACACTACTCACCTACCATGAGTATCACGCGGTACGGCTGAGCTGATGCGGCGCTATCATGAAAGGAGCATCCATCAAAACTGGGATTAAGGGTGAAATAGTTCCTGTATATGGAGCAGGTCACCCGTCTGCGCTCCTCGCAGACGTCCCCCTTATACATACATACATACATACAACATATGTATATTTCTTCGCGGACTGTGTAGGTAGGTTTGTGGGTCCTTGACTGAAAGTCTTCGTTAAAATAACAACACATTACAATGGTGGTTTAGTAAGAAGAAAGAATTGCCAAAATACAAAATATTATAAACTAAGTTGGTGTTGCCAACAACAGGCTACTTTTTACCCCGGGAAAATCCATTCCCACGGGAAAAATCTAAAAATATCACGGGCGGAACATACATAATACTAGAGTCTTAATACTACATATTAAAGCCGAAAATTTTCCGCTGTGGCAGATCTGGAAGTCTCCACCTGAAGTACAGACGTTAAGGTGAAGATTTTACAAGGAGTACTACTGGGTTGTTTTTTTTAATATTATGGCTTCTGCATTTAGCAATTTAGCCAGTGTCAAGTAATCAGCTTATCACGGGTAGGCAAGAAATTTAAAATATATTATACTATTAGATAAGAAAACGGACGCGATAGCTATTTCTTGAAACAAGAAGAAAAAACAAATAAATATATAATAAATACTTAGAATTTAATGTTATTAATATTGATAAATTTTGCCAAGACTGTAAAAGACTCCACCGTATTGTTAGTAAGTAATTAATATTAATGGGTAGGGAGATGTCAGCACATTTAGACAATAATAAGTACAAAGGAGGACAGTACGGAGAGGTACAAACCATGAACCAGTTTATGTGGTGTTTATATGTATGGCAAAATTGTTGGATTAAGATTCGGTATATACGAGTGTGTTCGTTTGTTATTATATTCTTTCACCAGCGGCCCGCCCGCGGCTACGCTTGCGTTGTGTAAGATTTTCCCGTGGGAATAAGACTTTCGTGTAAAAAGTATCCTATGTGTTAATCCAATAAATCCGTTCAGTGGTTAAAGCGTGAAGGCGGAACAAACATCTAAATATATTTTCATATTAGTGTGATGTGATTGAAACAATGGTCTACCTATTTATCAAACATTTTTTTTATGTTGATTATAGGTGAAAGAATTAAGCATAAGGATAGCTGAAAGAAGAACATAGACTTCTCTTTATCATATTTTTTGCAAGAACACAATGCTATTCCCCATCTAACAGCATGATCCCTCCACAGGTATCAGAGCTCCAGAAGACGAGGGGGAGCTGAATGAAATAGACGAGAGCGGGCTCACCGCGGCGGAGCGAGACAAACTGAGGGCCGACCGACACAAGGACAGACAAAGAGAGAGGAACCTAGGGAGGCAGGCGCCCGACAAGAGGTTAGGGATATATTTTTTAGGGATATTAGGGGAAGTAGCCTCTAGTGTGGCCTACTGCTTGGCAAAGACCTCTCCTTTTCTCATAATTCATCCCGACTCGATCTTGAGCCTCCAAATGCCAGCTCTTTAAACATCATATTATTTAAATGTGCGTATAAATTGCCGGCAACACAATTAAACTGGTAGTAACTGTCAACAATTCAATTAAACTGGCAGTAACTGTCAGCAATTCAATTAAAGTGGTAGTAACTGTCAACAATTCAATTGAAGTAGTAGTAACTGTCAAAAATTCAATTAAACTGATAGTAACTGCCAGAAATTTAATTAAACTACCTTCTACAGCGAGGGTTCTGATGTTAAATTTCCGGACGGGTATATATTTGAATACAATTTTACTAATATTTAATAGTCGGAATTTGAGTGTTATTATTATGTTCGTCTTTGCGTGTGCTCAAGGCATCCTGATAGGAAATATTATTGGGGGCTATGAAGGCGGTAATTTATTTATTTTTGAAAATTGGATGTTCATTTCCATATGCTTTCAAAAGTTGAGTATTTTATTCATCAGCCAAGAAAATAAAATCTTTATAATTAAGTATGAAAGCGTGTTCGTTAGTTTGCCTTTATATTCGCGTAGTATCAGATTGACATTTAAATTTATTTTTCGCATAGACATAGTTAAAAAAAGTGACAGGTTTCATACTACAGAAAAAAGGAAAAAGAAATTCCCAACAAAAAGTAAAGTGTGACATTGAGGCTAATTCTCACTGTCACGCTCTTATTTTTAATTTAAGTTCGTCCGTCCTTTACACCTTTAAAAGATTAAAAAGGGACAAGAGAAGGCCATTCTAATATTAGAGCTATCAAACATCGAATTTGAACCTTATGGCCGCGTCGATTGTACAATTTTAGAGAGCACTTAAAACATGCGACTTAAAAATCTCTTAATCTGACAGCTACGCCTTTATTTTAGGTTATTATTAATTCAAAATATTATCATTCGTTCATCTGAATCCATCTCCCTCTTTCATTGGTCATAAAAACGAAAAGGATAGCTGGATTTTAAAACTAGGATCGGCCGGTCGATTGCGTAAGCGGACTTGCTTTGCTTGGGGCGGGTTTGAAGACCGCCAGCGGCTTTCAAGCGATCGCGTAAGGAGCAAGCCAAGTCAACGAAGACGATTAAAAGTGAATATTTTTACTCTTTGTCCCCAAGACGATTACCGTCCCAAAAGTTAGACAATTCCTACAATCGGAATCGGAATACCGTTCAACTTGCTTGAAGCCAAGCCAAGTGAACGAAGCAAGCTCGACTTACGCGATCGAGGCCCCGGGGGTCTGTGTGAATCGGGGCCAATGATTATTAAATTATCTTTCTTTCGCAGGTCTAAACTAGTGAAGGATCGGGAACGAGACATCTCGGAACAGATCGCTCTGGGCATGCCGGCCAAGAACACCAGCCAAGGAGAAGCCATGTTCGACCAGAGACTGTTCAACAACTCCAAAGGAATTGACCAAGGTTAGTAGCGTTCAGCGTGGGTGTCGTAAGAGGCGACTTAGGGACTAGATAGATAGATAGATAACAAGTTTATTGCATCACAAATACACACATGTAAGTACACTTCATACAACTTAAGACATAAAACAGAACAAATTTAATTACTACACTTAAAAATGACATTACACATGTGTGCAGCGATGCAGAAGGCCCAAGGCTCAGTGTGTTATTGCCCCTAGGAGGGCAACACTGATTTTCAGCCTCTACCCGTAAGTGGTCCCAGCTTAGTTTACTATCGTCCTTATTCAGCCAAGGGTCGAGCCCCTCGATGGGGGCGTGTACGAGCTGAAAATAATTTGCTTTGTATGTTTTTATTATGCCTCATCTATCATTCTATTAAAAAGAAACAAAGCTTAGTCAGTTTTTTTTAAAGTATTCTTGATATTTTACACTCTTCTCTTTTTTTTTATATTTTTTATTTATTTATTGGACTTTTCTTTTTTTCATTATTGTAGTTATTTTATTGAAGTTACATCCAATGGGGAATTTTCCTACAGCCAATTAAAAAAATAGTTCATAAAAAAAGAATGCGCCTGGCGCCATCTATCGTCAGAAAATCCCCCATTATAGTTGGGTTTATTATAGGATGAGTTCTGACAGCTTCAAAATTCTTCATACAACGTTAACAACTTTTTTTATAATATTCAGTTTAAAAACCATAATAGCTAATAATTTAAAATAAAGTAACTTCACCTCTTATTTTACCAATAAACACTATGTAATTTTACTTAAAAAACAAATAAATAAACGAAATTATATTTAAAAGTTTTTAAAATTTTAATCTGTCAGAGCTCAAAGTCAAATTTTTTTATTCGAATTAAGATTTTTACAAATCATTTTTCGACGTCAAAGCTATCATGGATGGCACGTTCACTACCAGTGTACGCCCTCTCATCCTACAGTAACCCAACTATAGATAAGTATTTCCTTAAACATTATTTTATCTTTTGTATGTTCAATTGAATTGTTTCTCTCCTGCAGGCTACGGGGACGACGAAGCTTACAACGTGTACGATAAACCTTGGCGTAACCAGGACAGCATCGGAGCACACATCTACCGGCCCAGCAGGAACGCGGACAGCGACAACTACGGCGGAGACCTGGAGCAAATCGCCAACACGCGCAGGTAAACACTCAAGTCAAGTATTCTAAGAAGTCCGTTTTGACAGCAGGCAGGAAATGTGAAAACCAAATGGGTGCAAAAGAGACAGAAAAAAAATTGTACGTGCATGACAGCTGTCAGGACCGCATTCTTACGATGCGATTAGTATCAGAGCACAGAACTAACATGGTACAGTCTGCAAACGAGATAGAGCATAGAATTAACATAGTACAATCTTAAATATGTATCCAGGTCCACTCGAAACTGATTAAGTTTTCTTATGCAATTATAAAAAAAATAATGTAGTTTTGTACTATACCTATAGATAGTACAATTCTATGCAAGCCTCATCATCAATGTTGTTGGTTGTCGACCTTACAACCCACTCGGTGAAGAAGATTAAATATACAATAGGGGATAGGACTACTTGTTTTTTAAATTATAAATCCAAATTTCTTAGTTTCTGCTATCGAACACTAAAATAATTTTTGCTCTATCTTTAAAATTGACCGAGTTATAAAGGTTTGAAATTCAAGATTAGACAGAGAGGCACATACTCACTTGTGACGTCATTTGTTAGTAACGCCATATAATCTCTATACAAAGAATCGTTTTTGAAAGAGTCAGACATATTGAAACTTTCAAAAATCACTGTAAATTCGTTTTTCAACCGATTCTGTTTTTTCTTCGCGGATCGTCTGCTACTAATCTATATTTTAAAAATACTTCATTAAATATGGTATTTAGGAACAGTCCGATCCCCTATTTAAACCTTTAGACAAATATGAAACTATAGGTACATAACTAATGGTGAATGTTGATGATGTATTGTGTTTCTAGATTCGTGGCGGACAAGGAGTTCGCGGGCACCAGCAGCGGCGCGCGCAGCGGCCCCGTGCAGTTCGAGAAGGACGGCGCCGGCGAACCCGTGAGTGGAGCTATTTAGACTCAATCTGTTCACGGAGCTCTGATCCTAAAATGCTAACAAACTGCAAAAATGTAGGTGGCATATTGTTGACCGAGCGTCTCTGTTACAGCTTGGCCAAAATTGGGAATATGCATAAGAAAAAATATTAGTTTTTTTCATAGTTCATCTGAAAGTATACAAATAATATTGACAGTCAAAACAGAATCGAAATTGATCGAAAAATTCCTTCTCCTTGTCCAGTCCCGGCCGGCCCCAGCCGACGCCGATCTCGACCCGTTCGGCCTCGACCGGTTCCTGATCGAAGCCAAGCGAGCGGACAAGAGCGGCCGCAAGCGCGACCACCACACCGACACGCACGCGCACGCGCACGCGCACTCGCACAAGAAGAGGCGCGAGTAGGTGAGTGACGTCATGGCGAGCTCCACAGAGTCCGCACATCCAAAAAATGTAGTGCCGAAACTAAGAGATGTAACATCCGATAGTTAATAAACTATTCATTTCATGGATCGGCTCCTGTGACCAGCCAAGCGATAACACCAAGGCCAATACATAGAACCCCTCGTCTTCAGCGTATGCTTTCTTACGTAGGCTCCAGCCTACTCTAAATTAGGGTGGTCGGGCCCTGTGCGGAACTTTACACAAAAACACTTTCAATCAAAACCTTTGTAATAATAATGTATTTATTGGGAATATCTTCTTCTTAGCGTTTTCGCGGCCTAGTGCTGGGGTCCGCTTTCCTACTTAATCTTCTCCACTTTGCCCGGTCTTCGGCATCCTTAGGTGTGATTTATTGGGAATATGCACAAAAATTTTTTTTCTTCATAATTCATTTGAAAGTCAAAACAGAATCGAAATTGATCGAAAAACAAACTAGATAGGTACAACATTATTAAACAAATATATCTGTCCCTCTTACGAAAACAAAATTTTCTATGGCGGATGTATGGCCCGCATGACATAATATGACGTCACATGTCACGTCGGACCTCTCCGTCTAACCATCACTTTGAAAACTTTGTTTCTGAGCAAGTTATTTGAAAACTTATTTTTGATATGTTTATCTGGAACTTGAAATATATCGATTAATGAATTAAAAAAAAAATGTGCATATTTCTTAATTGCAGTCCACAAATTGGTGCAATCAAACAGTTTTATCAATCCAATGATGTTTCTCATGTGTCTATATTTCATTGAACAAAACTAACTAATGAAAATTTGTATTTGTTTCAGATTCCTCCGGCTATCGTGTTCATAGGTTTAAGTTATTTTATGTAGGTGTAATTATAAATGTAAAAAAAATATGTAAATAGGTTGGAGACTTGCATCAAGCCAGAGGACTGTTTAATTAAACTACAATTCATAGTAACTGTTCGAAAGCCAAAGCAATACTATGGCTAATACAATCCTTGATATATTTAGTATATCCGCTTCGCAATGGTAAAATATTAAATTCAATTTATACATCCTTCGTGGCCGAGTGGTCGAGATTTCGACGCCCATTACCGAGGTTCCGGGTTCGATTTCCGGTGGGGACACTGTCAAGCAAAAATCTCTTTGTGAGACTTTCCCCAGTGTGGTTAGGACATTCTAGGCTGAATCACCTGATTGTCCGAAAAGAAACATGATTCCGTGCTTCGGAAGGCACGTTAAGCTGTTGGTCCCGGCTACTATCCAGTCGTTACATGAGCCAAGGCAGTGGCCTTTGGCGGCTCTATAACACTGACACCAGGGTCTGTGAGGTCGGTTGTGGACCTTACATACAACCCACACGATGATGATGATGATGATGAATTGATCGATTTGTGTTTGTAAGTTTTAGGGCCTCGTTATCAAGTGTGTGCTATTGTTAGTGCTGGCGTCGATGTGATCGCCCGTATGTCGCCGCACGTCTTGTATGTGTTAACTAAATCACGATTCCGAATGTCGGTTTATCGTAGCCTACCTAATTGAGATTGACCAATTTCTATAGCCCGGTGGTGGGCTATGGAAAATTTTGATATTTTCTGTCGTTCAATTTTAGTGGTAAGATAAGGCTGTGGTATAAGGGTAAATTTTTGCAAATTTACCTACTGCAAAATTTTTACAGACTGTACAGTCAGCATCAAAAGTAGCTTAGTTTACTGTGTTACAAAATATTTGCTAATGTGTGTGCTTAGATATGTTTGAAACACTTAAGTGTTCACAACAATCAGAAAACTTTTGTTGTATAGATGATTATGGTCAGTTTGAATGTGTAGCACCATGTGGACACATTTGCTTAGCTGCTTTCGATACTGACAAACCCAGTGTCAGTATTACAGCCACCATGGGTGTGATTTAGTTAACATGTATAACAGCAAGGGTTACAATCCACTGTGCGCATTTCATATTTCTGCTTATTGGCAGATTTCTTTGCTTAAACATAACAAACATGAAACATGTTTTGTTTTGAAAAATAAAAATAATTAAGTAAAATGTTTAGTCTCAAGACTTTCGTACATGAAAACCCCGCGAAGATAAAGGTGGCTAAGAACATAGCAATAATTAATGTAATATTCCTCCCGCGTGGAGAGCGTCGGTGGTGTAGTAGCTAGTGCCACTCCCTCCGGTCCGGGAGACGCGGGTTTGAACCCACCACATACCAATTTTTGAATTTACGTTTATTCGACGCCCTTACGGTGAAGAATAACATCGTGAGGAAGCCTGAAGTCTTTTGTCAGCATCTGACAATGGCGGACGTGTCTTCGTTTATTTTTTTTTATTTTAGTTTATTGAAGTGTTTAGTGTATAATTTCGATAGTGCATTATTCAGTGAATGTTTCGGGACTATAAACTTTAATAGAACAAATGAATCGCTTACACTTTGCTGACATTTTTAGATGATGCCAAGAGGCCTCGTGGTGGCTTCAGTAATTGTACTATATCACATTACTGAGCCCAATTCACCGAACAATCACCCAAGAAGATATCTTAAACCTACAAATATCACTCGACACTGGCGAAATACGTCTATATAAGATGTGTCGCCATTAGTTAGGAAGAAAAAAAAAAACAAAGCCTGTATAGATATTCAAAGGTTGTGTATGATGTCGACCAACCCGCACTGTTCGAATTAAAGGTAGCCTCGAGCCCCTGGGTACGTAGCTTGATCCCTCCCACGGGCTTCCAAGTTTAACCGTGCTGTAGATTTTTTCAAATTAGGCTTTATTTACGTAGGTGTGAAGCCCGAGTTTGGTGGTATTCAAATTGTTTATGAATCGAGTGTATGAAATAATTTTCTCTTTTTTTATTTTGTGACTTCACACATTCTCCAGAAGTATGTTCTAAGATGATGTATTATATTATTGTAAACACTATAGTTCCATGTTAATTCATCTTGATAATTTCCCAATTTCCTTCTCTTAGTCAATGAAACAATTTTTAATTATTATTACTTTTTACTTATAGGTATTTCGTTTTAATAAATTGTGTTTTATACATGAACAACATGTTTGTATTAAATTGTGACCTTTCTTTGTTCCTCGAAGCTTTCTATACATAAACTAAAGATATGCAATGACTATCGCTTCCTTTCCTCCTTCATACGGAACTAACATAGGACATACTATTTCAGATACACTCATCAAAAGTGCCTACCATTAATCTCAGTGTAAGCTTTCTTCAAATTCTGAAAGAGTAAGGGCTTGTGCCCACATTCACGGTTTTCGCCGGACCGGCGGCGGCGGCGCGTCACCGTCGTGGGCACACTAGAAAGGAACAAGGAAAGGCACACCTCCATAGAGATTCATACATTACTGAGCGACCGTGCGCGGCGTAAACCATGAATGTGGGCACGAGGCGTGAAGCCAGTTCTATTTAGGTATAGTACGAAGATATAAATGGTTTAATATTGTTTTTTTTTTTTTGAAGTTCTAGTTAATCCCTAGATAGATACTGTCCCTGCGTTCCGAGACGCGCTGAAACCGATAAAGCACCCGTAATCGCGTTCCAAATTACTGTCAGCTGTCAAGGCGCTCATTTTATATCTCTCCAAGTTATAAATAATAATAGGTTTCAAAGAAAATCATTTAACCGTTTTACTACCGGCAGAGGCGGTAGTAAAACGGTTAAATGAATTTCCCGTCTTACTACTGGTAGTAAGACTTGGTACTAACAGGGGTAAAAAACGCAAATGTCGTAGCACAGCAACCCGGCGCGGCGTGTCGCCTGCGCCGGCCACACGCCCAGCTGTAAAACCACCTTTTGAAACCTATTATTATAGTAAGACTTGGTAGTAACAGGGGTAAAAAACGCCTGCGCCGGCCACACGCCCAGCTGTAAAACCACCTTTTGAAACCTATTATTATAGTAAGACTTGGTAGTAACAGGGGTAAAAATTATTAATTAAAAATTATTATTGATTAAAAATTATTATTGATTATTATTAAAATTAAAAATTATTATTGATTATTGATAGCAGGCTCTCGTTCGACTCTCATGTGGATGCAGTGGTCAAAAAGTCCTCTCGAATGTTGGGCTTTATTGTGAGAAACTCTCGTCATTTTCGTTCACCACGAACTAAGATTATTTTATACAACGCGTTTGTACGCAGTCACTTAGAGTTTTCATCCACCGCCTGGTCCCCTTTTTATGCTACTCAGTCACAACGAATAGAGAAGGTCCAGCGGTCTTTTACCAGACATCTTGCCTTCTCATCTCGTGATATATCTCACCGCAACACCTACGATTTCCGTTTAAGTCATTTTAAAATGCAATCGCTGCGCAGCCGGCGCAAGTCACGGGATATAATTTTCCTTTATAAAATGATCAATAATATCATTGATTGTCCCCCTATCCTCGGCCGTATTAAATTGTCCGTACCCTGTCATTACCCTCGATCTAGAATTTGTAAAACCTTCTCGCGCCCTCATTGTAAAACTAATATTGGTTTGAAGTCACCTATTTCAAGAATGTGTTCCTTGTATAACGACCTTAACACTCAGAATGACAAACTTGATATCTTCGGCGATTCCTTCTGCATTTTTAAAAATAAGGTCTACTAATATTGTTTCTAGTTTATGTGTACTTATTAACTTCCAACTTGAACTTTAGCTTTATTATTATTATTATTTTTACCACTTTCAATTATTTAACACTTAGCTTCATTTTTTTTTTTTGGGTCCAATTCTGGTAGTCCTCTTTAGTTATTTTACTTTTATGTTACTTGTTATGTATTGTGTTTACCTAGAATGCTGTGCTCGCCTGTAATAGGTACACGCATCAGACCTAGACTTAAGTTAAAATTTGTAAGAGTATTAATGCATGTACTGTTGGCGTTCTAAAATAAAATAAAAAATAAAAATAAAAAATAAAATAAAAAACGCCTGCGCCGGCCACACGCCCAGCTGTAAAACCACCTTTTGAAACCTATTATTATAGTAAGACTTGGTAGTAACAGGGGTAAAAAACGCCTGCGCCGGCCACACGCCCAGCTGTAAAACCACCTTTTGAAACCTATTATTATAGTAAGACTTGGTAGTAACAGGGGTAAAAAACGCCTGCGCCGGCCACACGCCCAGCTGTAAAACCACCTTTTGAAACCTATTATTATAGTAAGACTTGGTAGTAACAGGGGTAAAAAACGCCTGCGCCGGCCACACGCCCAGCTGTAAAACCACCTTTTGAAACCTATTATTATAGTAAGACTTGGTAGTAACAGGGGTAAAAAACGCCTGCGCCGGCCACACGCCTAGCTGTAAAACCAGCCAAAATGTTAAATTAGAAGCAAGTGACTACACAGAGCAGTAGCGCCGTACTAAAAACAGATAATTGAAACAAAAAACGTTAAATTCGCTTTTCAACATTATTTTTCTTTGCTAACCTTTTTTTTATATTAATTTTAACTAAATAAAGATCGCGAAATTGATTCCACTACATAGATTAAGAAAGTCGTACATTTTATTTTTCCTGTAAAAATCGAGGGAGTTCAAATAAAACATTGATTTCGTAAATACCATTTTATTTAGGGAGCCTTCGGTCAATAGTCATAAACGCAATACTAACAATCTCAAGTCTTTGTACAAGGCAACCTTCTGTAACTAACAATATCACTTTGGTGAAAAGCAACAATTAACGCTCATTACAAGTTCATGATAACATGAAAAGAAAACAGAAAACTCGCCATGAATTTTTACTTTTCACCAATATTAACTATCTACCATTGACCATGACCTCGTATTATCATTGAATATTATTTAAATTCAAACCTATTTTACAAGAAATATTAAAATAAGTTAAAACTCGAGGTTAATAAGGTAAAACTAAATATAATTTTCAAATACAATATAAAATTGAGTATTATATAAAATAAATACATAAATACGTATAAAAATTTAATAAGAAATCTCGTAAGTACTTTGAAATCAAAATTATATTGAATATATTTATCAGTTTAACATGAGGAATGTTATGTTAGAAAGGAACAAACATTTTATTTTATACAAAATAAGTAAAAAAACGCTTCGTTTCAAACATGATTCACGACGATATTCTTCAATCTTTAGATCTCTTTAACAGTCTGCAAACAATATTGAAAAATATCATATCAAAGTAATACTACATAATTCATTTCATAAACAGAAAGATCTTATTGAAAGTGAGAATGCGAATACCACGGACACTTCATAATATACCACGGACACTTCATAGCAAAAGTCTACTTTATATTTTTTTTAGACAATTTTTTATTACATCTATCTAATCTTTATAGATCTTTCTACGGCAAATTAAGTTTGTACGATAACATTTACCTTAAATAATACTTTTTCAATTTCAAAGCTCCAAAGTAACAATATAACTAAAATTATGTTTAAGAATTAGAATTAAGACTATATTTTGGTGCAGGCAAACACTAAAGTGGTTATTTAAGCTACGAAGATGGAGCACAACTTGCGTATAACATTAAAAAAATGCAATAATGAGCAGACTTCGTTTACACAAACGTTAAATACATCTATCAAGAATCATCTTTAGATTCTTTTAAATATTAAAATGCGACATAAAGATTACACGAAAAATGAGGGACTTCTCCGATACTGTATGTTAAGGACACATTAGACTTGATGGCTTCCAAATTAACTAAAAAAAATTGCCCGTCCTTACCATTTGAGAGACTAGTTAGCCCAACGTAAGGCCATGAAGGCCCCGATTCACACAGTGCTCTAATCCTAATTTTCCAGCTATCCTTTTCGATTTTAGGACCAAAGAAAGAGGCGATGAATTCAGATGAACGAATGATATTATTTTGAATGAACGATAACCTAAAAGGCGTAGCTGTCAGATTAAGAGATTTTTAAAAGCTCTCTATTATTATGGAATTATATAAAATTATGCAATCGATGCGACCATAAGGTTCAAATTTGATGTTTGACAGCTCTAATATTAGAATGGCCTTCTCTTGTCCCGTGAAAAGGACGCGAATTAAGAATTAGAGCGTGACAAGGAGAATTAGTCTCAGCCAATCACTGACATTCTATGTGTGTTGCCAATTGTGATGAATTTGATTACCTCATTTGAAATATCTACGTTTTACAACACGGTACAGGGTATTATGGTTAGTAAGTACTGTCTAAAAAGCGTCTAATCTAAATCATGAGTTTTTGTGCTAGTTATTATGTATAGATTTTTATTGTAAAGAAAATGGCTACATTATAAATTATTTAAATATAGGTTTTAAGTTCATTGGGTGTTCTGCAAAGCATAGTATTCAGATTGTCCAATTTGTAGTGCTTTGAGTCGTCGTCGTCGTAATGTTATCAATGGGGGATTTTCTGACAGGTCTTTAAAAAATAAAAATAATAGTTCTAATTAAGACGATAAATTGCGCAGGTGTACTTCGTGGAAATCCTTTTATGGCCCTGGGTGACTCGCCGGATTTCTTCGGATCTACGAATCGTCAACGCCATCTATCGAAGAGTTATGAACTATTTTTTTAGTTGGTTGTCGGAGAATCTCCCATTCGTGTATTGTTCGATTTTGGAATTAACTGGTCGATAAAGATGTTGACTGTACAAGCAGCGGCGAGACTAAAGGGGGCACTGTTGTCAAGATTCGGGAGTATTTCTAATGATATATAAGAATAGGGACAAATCCTGAATTTTAATTAGCTACAGTAGGATGACGTTTCGAGCGTTGTCAGTTTTTGAATGAATGTAGGTATTGCATAATATACAGGAATAGAAATAGAAATAAGAACAGGAAGAATGTACAGTTAGGCAACTTTATTGCTTCATAGAATTTTTCTTCAGGTCTTCGTAGAAATTAAAGAAATATCTTAAAACGTCAGTCTACTGCAGCTTATTAAAGGTCAGAGTATAGTCAGAAAATCTCTAATTATATCGCTGCTTTGCGTCGCGCATAGGCCTGGAACAGCAACGAGTAAGCATTTGATGTTTAGGGAAGTGTAACAGCTGCGTTAGTGTTGTTGCTATCGAACAGCTATCGATAGTTGACCTTGGAAAATAGTCGATTGGTAGCCCTATCAAAACTAGCGGCATTCTTCAAAAATGCTTAATACTAATGGAGGATTTTCCAACAGCTAATTCAAAAAAATTGTTCATAAATCTTCGATAGATGGCGTTCGACGATTCGTGGATTCGAAAAATTCCGGCGAGTTACCCAGGGCCATAAAAGGATTTCCACGAAGTACACCTAGCGCCATCTATCGTCTTAATTAGAACTATTATTTTTATTTTTTAAAGAGCTGTCAGAAAACCGCCCATTGACGTGTTTGTAGATTTTGCTTACAGCTTGTCAAGTATAAGTTGGCATTCCACTGGCGGCGCTAGTAGTCATATAAAACGGTATTTCAGCATCTCGTAAACAACGAGCAATCAGAATAAAATGTTCGTTTACTTACCACGCGCTAATAGAATAAATCTGGAACAAAATGGCGTCACAAGAGTATGCACCAAACGCGCTATTGGTATACAAAACGTCAAAAATCCATCTGACATTTGTTTAACCAGTAATTCGCATTTTTTAAGTGTATCCATATCACGTGCGTCTATATTTTGAAATAACATTTTTTCTAAAAGTATTTTCTTTTCGGTCTTTGCTGCTAAGTTAATGCGTTAGCACGCAAACGGGAAACGCAAAAGATGCGACAACTGTGGAGTTTCTTCGGTGAGCTCTTCTCCACAGATTCCGCCATTGTGCTAGTGAACTTAACCACGGATCTAAGTAATGTAATAACATCCTATGGAAATAAATAATTTTTGATTGTTTTATTTTATAAGTAGATGAAGTGTACGGGACTGTATCCACAATTACAAAAAAAGAAATACGAAAAGGATTATATCATTAAAAATAAATTTTAAAGTGTGTGTAATATGGATGGACTTCTGTATTCGACTGTACATGCTTATATGGCGCCATTTAGTTCCAGTTAAATTCCCTATTTCTACTTGACAAGCGTTTCGATACGACTATCGGAAGAACCACAGATTTCCAAGGCTGCTACCGAGACCATCGCTGCGGCAACACCCCTACAGCGTGTGTGTGTGCACGTGTGTATTACGTCAGTCGGCCTTGCGCGCGCGGCGGCGGCGCACCTGGCGCGCGCCCCCCCCCGCCGCGTCGCCCGCGCCCTCCGGCTCGCTGGACGGAGCCGAGGTCTTCTTGTCGCCTTCCTCTTCCGATGTCTGGAAGAGTTTACAATAAGATAAAGATAAAACTAAACACATAATAATATCGCACCTTTACAATTATAGGGACTTAATCCAAAATTTTGGAAAAACGAGTTTTATTCATAAACTGACCTAATATTGTTATATAATTTTGGATTAGGTTCCTATAATTCTAAAGGTGCGATATACTTCATACATAAACATCAAGCTTCTATCCCCGAAGGGGTAAGCAGAGCTTGATTGGGCTTCCAAAAACAAATACGGACACAAATACTAGTAACATTGGTATTAAAATTAACTGGTTTAATTATTAATTTAATAAACCCAACCGAGAGTTGTATCCCAAAGTTAAACATGAAGTTTCAGAAGTGCCGACAAATAAAAAAATATATAATAAATATAAATTATCGTATTTGTCTAGGTAGAAAAAATTTTGTTTTTTTAGTTTATGCGACATTGTATCTGTCTATGTCTGTCCATGTCTCATTTAATAAAATAAAATAAACAAATAAACATTTTCAATTTAATAAAATAAAAAAATTATATTAATTTTATTTTAATATATGAAACATAAGAAAATATGACTGCGATGCCTAAACTAAATAAGTATAAATTAGTCGTCATAAGTCAGAGTCGCATCCTAAGGTCGCATCGATATGTCGAGTTCAAAAATAGAGAAAATAAAAAAACATTTGAAAAAAAAAATCTGAACAATAAAAGTTGATAGCTTCATAGAATGACCTGTCGTCCACAATTTGTATGTCACTAAGTCCCTATAAAATAAAAAGTTAAACCTTCAACTAAACGCAAAAGCTACTCACATCAGGCGGCGAGTTCTTCTCAGGCTCGCTGTCTTCCTTGTCGTCCACGATGTCGTCGTTGATGAGTTCCTGTTCATCATCAGGGCCGCGGACCTCGCGCGCGTCGTTCATCTCCGTCTCCGAGATCACGAGCTTGTGGCGACGCGGCGGGTACAGAAGGTCTATGATGCAGACTAGAACCTGAAAGGGAATTTGATAGGATTTTTTTTAAAGTGTCTTGATAGTGGATATTTAAACAGTTTTTTTTTGCTGGTTCTTATAATCTTTTAAAAGTTAAAACGGAATCCTTATAAGATCACTCCTGTGGCCGTCCATCTGTTTATTATAATAATAATAAATTTATTTATCAGACAATATAGTCCATTATTGTTAGTAAACCTTAACCTATGTTACAAATAAATAACATTACATAAAATAATCTTCATTCAATTAAGTACATACTAAAACTACTTAATCAAAACTCCCACCCAGTGTCTGAGGTTTATAAGTGGCGTATTTTTCGAATATTAAGTAGCATAGAAAACTGAAAATTGGCATATTGGTATTCAGCTAGATCTTCATAACGCCCACCCACATTTATATCACACGTCCGAAACAAATTTAAGAGTTTACTAGAAGCCCATTGAATAGTTACACTATCCACATCTTGACTTCATGGTCCGATCAGCTCGATGGTCACAAATACAACAAAAAGTAGTTAAGTGACTTCCTAGGTTTGTTTAGATTATAGGTAACCAGTTACATACCAGTCCAAGCAAGGCGCCGATAATAATGGTGGCAATCGCAAAGATCAGATAAGAACCCCAAGTCGGCAGGCCATACTGCTCCATCAATGTAGTGTGGACAGTCTGCAAACAAACCAATCAATATTCCTATATACTCGTTACATTAAGTTTTATCAAGGAACATGGTCGCGGGAAGCTGCTGGGTGCAGGCAGCGCAGGACAAGTTATTGTGGAGAACCTTACGTAGGGCTTTGTCAAGCAGTGGACGTATCTTCACAGCAGAAGAACATGACTTTGTGGAACTGTCGTGTGGTGTGTCGTTGGCCTTTAGTAACGACAGTGCATGAATCTGGTACCAGGTTGGACGTCGACCTTACAATCTACGTAATATAATAAAAATACTCTTATACACAAGCTTTTTAAACATCTGACAATGCAAAGTTTCGAGTCCGTACTGCTAACCATTGAGGAGATCCCTCATGAGGAAACAAACCTGTCTGCAGCACCGTAACAAAGATTAGGTTTATTTAGCTATCGAGATTTAACGAATATGCAAAGGTTCAAATCCATACTAAAAACAGTTGAGGAGTTTCTACGGTCATCATCAGGACAGGTGACAGAAAATATTGTAAAAAAAACAAAGAATCTACTCACCCTAAGCACCTGACTGAGCTTGAAGAACTCGGCGACTAGCGTCATCTGTACGCTGTGAGGGGCCTTCCAGCTGGGCACGGGATCTACCGAGCGCCAGCGTTCTTGCTCCACGAAGCCCAGCATCGAGTCTGCGTCGCGAGGGCCCTTGTATTGACGGAACTGTGAATCCTTTACGCTGTGGAAAGGAAATTGACAATACAGTATTTGAAATTGTTGTTGATTCTTGTGGTCAACAGGAATTTGCGTGAATGTTGTTGTTTTTTTTTGTTGTTTGCAGAGAGCAGATTGACCCGCTGTGAATAGATGATTGCAACTATTTGATCCCAATTAGCCCTGATACATTTAGCTCAAATTATTATTTTTTATTTAATTCAGCTTTAGGTCAATAGAATTCAAACTTTCATCCCCTATTTGTTAATGTTCTGTTCTGCTAAGGATATCAAATCCAAAATATTATTTTATTTAGTAGTATAATCACTACAAGAAAGTACTAGTTCTGATTTAGTGACGTCTTCTGCAGTTGCTTGCATAGCCAGGTTGTTGCAGAAGTCTACGGGACCAATTCAATAAACTAGACCTTTAGTTAAACTCACGGAATATCGCAAGCAGTGCTGTGACGACGAACCAGCCGCTGAGTCCAGGGGATTTAGTGACGTCTGCGGCAGCTGTTGCATAGCTAGTTTCTTGCAGGACCTCCTCAATGCGCTAGACCTTTAGCTAAACTCACTGGAAGATGGTAGGCAGTGCGGTGACGACAAAGCGACCGCTGAGTCCAGGAGATTTAGTGACGTCTACTGCAGCTGCTTGCATATCCAGGTTCTTGCGGGCGGCGCGGGATGAGAGGTCCTTCCAAGCCGGGGCTAACGCGTTGCAGGCGGGGCACCATGGCGCGTAGCTGGAAATTATATCAGTTATAATAAATGGGGCGTGTAACTGGAAGTTACATCCATATTAATAATGGATCATTTACAGGAGTTGTTAAGAGCCTTTCCATACCACTACATCAACAGTTCATATACGTCCCCACCGAGGGGCTCGAGCCTACTCTGAATTAGGGCAACTAGGCCTTAGTCGACCACACTGGCCCAGTGCGGGTTGGTCGACTTCACACGCAACCTTTGAACTTCACCGTAAGAGCGTCGAACAAATCATTCCACTAACGTGTATAATATAGAGACAAACCAGTACGACGCTTATTTCAATCGATTAGTTTTATAACTTAGATTAGTCGAAAGGATACGAAATAATTTTAAATTAAAAATCCTTTTTAAACACAAGCTTTTAAACCGCTGAAGAGTACCCTTTAAGCAGACTACAGAGCTCCCGAGGCTATGCTAGTAGAAGCATCAGTTCATGATAAAGATGATGTTTAGTTATCAAAATTGATTGTATATGCAAAGAATTAAGTCTTTGCTACTACCTGTTTTTCAAATTGCCAAATGACCTTTGACTTGGCCTAACAACCATTATCTACGATAATACCAAGAACCAATTGATACCCACACCTTTCTGCCTTCATCATGTGAATTGTGAGGTCGACAACCAAACTCACAAACCCTGATGTCAGTGTTAGGGCCTTTGACTACTATCTACTACTACCACTAACATGGTTTGTGTAACAACTATAGTAATCGCATTGTAAGAATGCCGTCCTGACAGCAGGCAGGAAATATCAAAACCAAATGGGTGCAAAAGAGACAGAAAGAAAATTGTATGTGTATGACAGCTGTCAGGACGGCATTCTTACGATGCGATAGGTATAGATAGTAGCGGGCCAATCCTAATGTAAATTCTGAAGCACAGAATAATCTTTCTTTTCAGATAATCAGGTGACTCAGCCTGCAATGTCCTAACCAAACTGAGGAAAGTCTCACAAAGATATTTTTACTTAACTGGGTCCCCACTAGGATTCGAACCCGGAACCTCATCTTAATGAGTGGCGTAATCTCAACCACTCGGTCACAAAGTCTGTGAACATGCCTAATGTCATACATTTATGGAAATGTTATGCGGTGGCTCTATTAAATACAAATAAATAGAAATAGAGTCTATTTCAAAGCTGGGAAGACAACAACAAATATAACAAATTGTTGTGCCTAATGAATATAAACAAAGATACAACTATGAACATGGACAGTGACATCAGCTGATTGTGATGATGTCATGAGCAGATGTTTGTCACACCAGTGCACATTATTTGGTAGCATTGCTTTTTGACTGCAAACTGTATGTAATGAAAGCCGTTAAGCTTGTGACAGAGGAATGAAATTAATATACGGCTTGTCATTGCCTGATTTGTAGCTGCTGGTCACTAATTGACTGGCTATTTTACCAGCTGTGTATATAGTATTTCTTTGAAGCAATCTCTTGACAGATAGACAAGTAACTAAAACAACGTGTCACTCATACAAAACTCTACAGCAGGCTAATAAAAAATATTCCTTGAGGGGAGTAAGCAAGCAGTAGTAACAAGATAAAAATATTTGCAACAGTAATGGTGGCCGCACTATTAATATGTGTTGAAACCTGAAGAGGAGGACCACCACTGTATTAATCACTTACTTCAAGAGAATTTGTCTTTCTAAGCATTTTAATTTTCAATGTGATTTTTCTAATTACATGTGTTAAAAAATTTTTGACTAGTGAGTGAGTAGGTATATAGAAATTGATGACACAATGGTTCATTTGAGTTAAGCAACCCCCTCAATATGACATGTTTGTTCTATTTGTAATAGTGTTGATTTCTTGTCTGAAATGGAACTCAATATTGAGTGGGTTAACATATTGAGGGTGTTGCTAAACCCAAATGCAAAAGCAACATAAAGAAACTACAAGGCACACGCAAAATAGGCGCATTAGACGTCGAGTTGCGGAAACCAGCCTGTTTAACAATTGTCAATTGAAACTACAAGGGTTTCACAGAAAATTTAAGCTATAAAATGCACAGTGAAGTGACTCATTCATAATGAATGACCTAATGTTTATGTACCAAGATAATCAGAATATGGATATCAGATATTAGTCATGTTGTAAGATATGAAACTATGCATATATCATCTTTGGTAGAGTAACTTCACCCACTCAAGCAAGACATCTCAATGAATCTAATTAGTTTTACATCCTTGTTTATTGTTCAAAATATTGATCACTCCACTTATAAATTAGGTAACATCAGCTTTTCTAAAACGAGATTTCGGCAAAACGGGAGCATTGTTAACAGTTTTTGCTAGAAATGTTAACAATAGCACGTCATTGGAACGGTTCTTTGGGAACCAAAGCGGCCTTGACAGAAGTTAATGAACTCATTCAGCCTCAAAGCAGAGGTGTTTTCAACTACAGTTTCCACACTGAATTAGCACCAGTTTTTTCATAAAAGCTTGTCAGGCTCATAGCGTAGAACATGTTAATTGGAATTCAGTAAGGAATTATCGTGGTTTTATTGGAAATATGACTTTGACACGTTTTAGAAAACCGGCGACACCGGCTAGGTAAAAGTACTCACAATTCGACCATCCATTCTCCTTCGAGGATCTGCCTCCAATTACCTTCATCCAGTTCATGATTGGCACTAACTAAACTACTTGTATAACATGATATAATCGTGAAAACAAGGAAAAAATGTAAAAATTTAGGAAATCGGTACGCACACGCCATGTCTGATTTTGAACAAGTGTTGCAGTACTTATAAATCAGTACTCTACTATTAACCTCTTATAAATTATACACATCATTTACTTATATCGTTTTGATTCAATTTAATAAGTTAATAGAAATTTGATTTAAGCATATGTAATTTGAAGACTTTTTTATTTATTTCAGTATGTAAATTAATAATACAAACCTCTATATTAAAAAAAATTACCTATATAAGAAAAAAGATTCACATATAGAAATAGCAACACAAGTTTAAAAAGTAAGTTGGTTAGTGTTTATTTATTTCACTAGATGACGCTATAAAAAGTACTTTTGAAATATTTCTATCAGTTATCAATAGAGGGCGTTACTTGTGAAGAAAAAGTGGAGCTGGGTTTCCCAACATTTGCAAAGCTAAGCAAGAAAGAAGACGTGTAGAAGATTAGTAAACGTATCATTATAATACCAGAAGATGCAGATCTACAGTAGCGTATAGCGTAGAACTAGCCGATACAGGAATAGACACAGCAAGTATCGGCTTCGATTTCAAGCGTCCCGCCGCGCCGCCGGGAAATAAAATAGATGAAAAAGCTCTCTAATTAAATTAACGTGCTCGTAAATGTATTTTAGGTTTTGGACGCGGATAGCACAGATGATCAGAGTCAAGCCAAGCCCCTTGATGGGGGTGTATCATCCATAATGAGCTGATTAAGCTTGTCTAGTGTCCAGCTCGACTAACCCGAGTAAATTATAGCTAGAAAGGCTATTTATACGTCCAAGGGCTATACTTACCTTTGTATTAATATGTATTAATTAAATAACGCAAAACCTCTCGGATGGGTTTCTGTGAAATGTGAAATTGAACAGCTTTTGTTCTAGGACTATTCCAAAATACAGAGTTCAAGCTTGTAAAAAAAAAAGTGATGATGATGAGCTCCTGACGGCGACTGCTTCAGTTCCGATTTTGGTAGGTACTCATGTGGTCGAATGTGGTCGGGCTTTCAATTGGTCGTCCCCACCGAGGGGATCGAGCCTACCCTAAAGTAGAGCGATCCATAAAGTAACTTATATAGGGGGGCCAGAGTCGACCACGCTGGACCAGTGCGGGTTGGTCAACTTCACACACAACCTGTGAATTTCTTCGCAGGAGTGTGCAGGTTTCCTCATGATTCTTTCTTCATCGTAAGAGCATCGAACAGGCCCTTCAGGACCATCTTGTACATGTGAATTCGAAATTTAAAAACAACAGTAAACAAGTATTTTAACCATTCAAAATTATAATTCAGTAAGACCCGGTAGGGGTCATTCTTATCCGACGCGCTTCTCGCCCTGGCAACGTTCTGGGCCGCGGTCCGAGCCCGTCTGAGGGCGCCCCCATCTGGGGGCGCCCCACCAACGTATCTACGTTGTCATAAAATTCCTAAGGGGTACGTACGAGCCTTCTGCTCCCCCGCAAGTCCGCGCCCACTATATTACCACTCTGGTATAAATTTAGGTCCGTCAAAAAAAAAAAAAAAACATTCAAAATTATTATAAAACAAAAGCTGAACAATCCGAGAGGCCCTTATTTGGGATGCAAAGTACTTATTTTCGTACCCACTGTCCTATACTCTATTTCATATAACATTGGAAAAAAGAAGCAGTGACAGTAAACATTTTAGCACAAGTACAAAATATTAAGAGTAGATAGGCTCAGGTAGGTCTTATTAATGAATCATTAGATTAACTTGTTTTCTGAAATGGTTGCCTTTTGATATTAATCAAACCGGTATTATAACAACTTTAACAAGAAATAACACTATTGTAGTAGTAGCTCATAGCAGAACAGACTTCAGCAACGCAAAACAAATCCACAAAAGCCAAAAGGAAGTGAAGTGACGAAATAAATTTATCAATCACTGACAATGACAGTTCAATTCATGACATGACATTAAGGGTGCGTTCGAAATCTGTTAAAAATTGTGCATATCAGTACTAATGTTTGTGACCGCTGTCTTCTTAGGTCTTTTTAGGTCACACTTTGCGTGAATATTAAAAATGCGTACTACGCGAAGTGTGAATATAAAGTAACCTTTTTACTAGCTTTTTACTTCTTTCCAATCCTATCTGATAGGCCACTGTAAGCATTTTAAACACACCCCCTCCACTTCATCCAGCTTCCTTTTCACGTGACGGGAACTGTACTAAACGTAGTGCAACATACAACGTACAACGGTATTTGCCACTGTAAAGTTATTCTGGCGATGCTACGTCAGCAGTAGTTCTTCCGTCACAAGACACCGGAGTTGTGCGGCTTCCTTGGCTTCGGTCACGCCGCGCCGCGATCGATCGGGGTTCGAGGTCCGACTGTGTTACTGGTGTATAGTCGCCGGCACATCCAGCAGAACACTTGCATTATACCGTCCCTATTGCTGTATCCAGTAGTAAGAGTAAGAGTGCTTTTGCTGACTACCGTACTATGAAAATTTGTATTTTGTTTCAACACGTAAGGACTGTAGCGAAGATAATCAAATGTTCCCTGCGTTCCGAGACGCGCTGAAATCGATTAAAGCACCCGTAATCGCGTTCCGAATTACTGTTAGCTGTCAAAACTCATCAACTCGTGTGGTGACGGCAGAGTAGAATAGATTTGTCACCAACCCTTACTCTTCCCGTGGGTGTCGTATCGTAAGAGGCGACTTAGGGACCACGCATTGAACAGGGAACGGGCAGCAGCGCACTCTGATACAGTAACCTTTTAATCTGCGATCTCCAACCCGCCTGCCAAGCGTGGAGATTATGGCAAAACCTTCCACTTGAGTGGAGGGGGCTCATAGTCCAGCAGTGGACTTTAACGGGCCGTTGATGGATTGATTGATTGATGGTCAAAACTCATACGTTTTTTTGCTTTTCTGATCGCTGACAGCGCTGAAAGTCTGATTCGGAATGCGCTCGTTGTGTGTGATATTGACCAACCTGCACTGGGCCAGCGTGGTTGAATGAAAGGCCTGGTCTACCCCGATTCAGGGTAGTAGTAGAGCCCCTCGGTGGGGTCATAATATGAGCTGTTACCCTATGTGCGCACTAGCGACTTTTGTCTGTTGCAGAATAATAATTATCTAGGCGTTTTTACCACGGAGACAAATACAAATACAGTATTTGTCTCCGTGGTTTTTACTATCAAGAAATGTTATGGACATTCTGGACATACCCTCTTTCTTTTTGTTCCCTGTCCATTTGTAAACTTACTACCTAACTCTACAATTTGATAAGAACTAAGTTTCATCAATATTTTTTTAGCCGATTTCGATATTCGTTCTCTTATAATTTATTGCAATGAAATTCCCAGCAATTTAAGCCACTATGATGTGCCATTAGTCCCATAGCAATAGTGTTTTTTTTTTTTTTTTTTGACGGACCTAATCACTATTTATACCAGAGTGGTAATATAGTGGGCGCGGACTTGCCTATAGTGGGCGCGGACTTGATTATAGCTTAATAACACAGAATAATATTTATGGGAAGAACTTTTATTCCTACGGGAAAACAAGCGAGCGTAGCCGTAGGCAGATAGCTAATTATTATAGTCATATTCTTAACTTTCGATCGGGAATCGTCTCGTGGGCAGCCAAGCATTTTAAATAAATCGATATCGATCACGAGGCAGTTGTCAAATATCAAAATATTTCACGCGCGCTTTTGTTACCATGATGCGTCACTTCCTTACGACAACAGGGTTGACACAACAGCATACTCATATAATAATATCTATATCGATAAAGTTGTTGATAAAACAAAAATGAAACCAAAACAGCAATAAAGTTGCATATTGGAGGGGTAATTTCATTAAACACTCAATGAATGTACGTACCAGCCCACGTAGTTACAACATACATCAGAGCTGAATTCAGATCGCGCGCGAATTGTACTTTATTGCTTACTTTTCTTCTTCTTCTTCCTTGCTCTATCCAATGTTAGGTTGGGTCGGCTCTCCTAAATTATTCTGCGCCACGCTATTCTGTCGAAGGTTGTCGGATCAGGTAGATTATCCTTATCAATAAGGTTCGTCATGCTGGTCCACCATGTTGACGGCAGGCGTCCTCTGTCTCTCTTTTTCTCTGGCAGGTTCAGAGCTTTCTTCACAACGTACTCTTCAACCCTACGCATCACGTGGCCATACCACCTTAGACGGTTTTCTGTGAGCTTTTCGGGGCTTTATTGCTTACTCAGGATCATAATGTCAGAAAGATCGTAAATTTTTCAAAGGTGACTAAAAGTTTCACCGACATGAACAGTACGCCAACGATAGCAACCCTAGCTGTGCCCTAGTTAGATTTCAAACTTCGATCGCGTCGCGCGGTCTACGAGTTTATTTTTTTAATTTCTGTCCCAATGGCACTGGCAACCGAATTGTTTATTTATCTTCTTTTTTCAAACAATATTGTCATTGTTTGTGGACCTGTATTTTGATATTGGAGATAAAGCTGTGGAATTTGGGAGCATGTTTGATAGGACGGTACGGTAATAGTTTAGTTTTTTTGTAGATGACTTTGCTTTTTTTGGGTTGTGCACAATAATATTACTGTAATGATTATTTAGACAGAAGTAAGTAGTACTTACTTACTTACCTACTGTAGACTGTGCATGCATTTATTATGCTCTTGAAAATTACTATCAAATGATGAATTACTAATAAAAAATTACTCAAAATAATGAAAAAACAAGAACATGACAAAGATACCATGATTGATACCCATCGAACAACCTATTTGTTGTACTCAACATAGTGTGTGGTTCGTGGAGGCAGATGTCTGTTGTAGTATCGTATTTGCAGTTGTCTAATTTTGAAGCTATTTAATCGCCTAAGCTCAAAATGCAATTAATCAATGGAATCCAATCATAATAAAATTTGTTGAAAAACATCGAACATTAAGCCATCGTGTCGTCCAAACTAACATGGCGACACATTAGCTTTTTTTATTTCAAATATCGAACTGTCATATCTCTACAGAAATGCGACACACTTGTCAAATTGATATTTTTTTTGTAACGAATTAAATTCAATGTGCATAACTTTGGTAAGGCTCCACTTATGTCTTATACGCTTCTTTCGAGAAGTCTTAGTAGCAAGCAGCTATTCTATTAAAAAGAGGTTGAAACTATAGCATTGAATGATAAAACAACTTATTTTTATTGACTCTACATAATGATTTATTTATTTAGGATCATCATCATATAAAATAAAAACAATAGAACTTTACCAGTGTAAAGTTCTATGTGATACAAAATATGAAAATAGCATTCAGATAATGATAAGCTACAAGGTTTTAGCTAAACAGTTTTGGTGAAATTCTTGATGAGTTTTGCATGTGGTGTTTTAGACAGTTGTAATAAACATTCTAATGTATTTAAACATGATAAGCTTTGTTGGTTTAACTGAAGTTACCTAAATTGTTTTCAGTGCTCGTCAAATCGGACACCAAGCGCGTTCGATATTTAACACTTTGACACTGGCAGCTAATCCTCAAACAATTATTTGATTTTTTAACTTTTTACTTTTTCTCGCGCGCTCATGTGTCATGGCGGCCAAAGGAATAATCCTTTTAAAAGTGCGCGAGGCGAGCAACCTCAAATAACCTGTGTCGTATTTCTCTGCTTAGGTTTTACAGTAAAAAAGTAAGTAATAGGAGACAGCAGTAAAGGGTACTCATTTAGGCAGGTGAAAAATAGAGGTCATGAAATACAATATAAAAAGGTGTTAATGTAGGAGCCAAATTACACCATTAGCTATAAACTTTTTTATCTAGATCTAACGTTATTTTATTATCTTACTTAACGCTATTATTATTGGCGCTCCTAGAGTATTCATTAAATTACTTTCTGCATGCCTTCTGCATAATAAAACACAGTTGTAAAAAGGAAATTCGGTATTTCAAGAGATGATAAGAAAATAAAAAATCCAATAAATCCAAAATCTTTATATTTTTTTTTCTTTTTAAAAATCCACTAAAGCACTGCTGACAGCTTGGCGTCATTTACATACAACTCGGAGCAAACTTTATAAAAAATAATAATATTTTATCTTTGAATTAAATTAAATGCAACTTGGATTCCTTTGGCTTTCTTAGATTCTTGGTTCTACGAGATTTATCTTTTGATTTTAAAACTATCGTGAGTGATGGTTATAACAAAGAATAATAAATAATCATAAATTGGTACTAGAGCTGAAAGCTAATATATTTATTTTTATTATTTATAATATCCGAAAAAAAAACAAATTTTCACACGCAATCGACTCTATTGTCGAATAACACCGACAATTTATTGTCAAATCATCTTTCTTTACTACATCTTGTCCACCCATATCACGCAGCGTCGGGCTTCCCAAGTAGTCCATTGTCAATATTGCCAAATCACCGATCGACGATAAATATAGATCATTGATCTATAGATCATTCACACGCTAGATCACGACAGGTGGCAGCACTTGCACGCAATGTCTGACGGTTGAACCGATCGATCGACTCACACCTTTTGAATTGAATTCCAATTTTATATCTACGATAGTAGGAGGCATGTTTTAGGGTTCTTTGTGTAAGTATATTGGGTGAATAGGTCATTTTGAAAATAGATGATTAAAAACATACTCAATTTCAAGACACAGTCATAAAAGGCGATGATGCCTCTGATCTCGTTCATATAAAAATATGTTCAACATATTAATACTAACTTTTATTCTGAAAACAGTCACAGAGACATATTGTTATGTCTCTGTGACTGTCCTCAATTTCCTGTAGAACCCTAATGCGATATAACGATTCGCGTCTACCATATATTTTTAAATTTCAAATTTGGAAGCGTCGAATCCAGTGTGGCCGCGTCCGAAATGCGTTTGTCGTGTAATCCTCTAGGGATATGGATTATATTTTTTCTATTAATTATTTTTTTAAACATTGCTGGCTGGATATGAATTTTTACTTTTTTTAGAGTTGCGTGGGATATGGGACGGGGTGGTGCGTCGAGTATTTTATATGCTTTATTAGTTTTGTGTCCATCATTATTCTATTCAGGTAGGTCTTTAATGTGTCATTCGCTGGCAAGCTTAATACGAGAGTGACAGATTTCTTATTAATTTAAGATTAAGGTAAAAAAACGAAGGTGGTTGTAAAAGCATGACATTTGGCATGGTCTTAGATAGAGACAGTAAGCGAGGGAGCTATCTCATTATGTTATATAATGATTTATCTGTATTCCTAATGTGTGTATAATATGTAAAACACAAAACTAAACAATAAAATTAAGTTTTAATCAAGTTGATAATAATGACATTTCGTTTGTAAACCTGATTTTGTTCTGCCGCATAGTCTATTGCAACATATCGGTAAGCTCATTAAAAAGCTTATTTTAAACCAAAACCGTGGTAACAATCCGGTAGATGTGTGTTATTAATATCAACAACCGAGAAAACCTACAAGTGTTTATATTTCGTTTGTAGTTATTTACCTGGGTACCTACCTAAATCACTTGTCGTAATTAATTACATATACAATTTTAGTACGTATAAGCTTAAACTGTTCCTCCTTTATTATTATTACGCTATGCAATCTAAATTTAAATTTGGAAATAGACTGTAGCTGTTTAATTTTCGACAATCATTGATTTCTTTAAATATCGTTGTACTACCTAATGTAGAGCGGAAATTATGTAAAAAACTCAGAGGAAATAAAAGACGATCGCTTCGCTCCCAAAGTCTTTCTTAAAGTCTCTATCAAACCTACGACAGTTTGACAGCTTACAGTGACAAGGTCCTATCCTGAGCTAAAGTAACAAACATACAAGCTTGTCAAGAATCTTGTACAAACAAAATGATCTATAGTACAAATACACCTGTGTACACATACCATACAGAATTCTATAAAAAAATTGGTCCATTCAAAAGAACGGAACTAAAGTTTCTGAACGGAGGATTTTTACAATGGCCGCGAGTCGTTCTCACGTTTTTTGTATGGAAACTACAAATTGATGACCGGTAGGCGAATTTATGACAGATATTTGTAGGTGCAAATGTGCTAAGTGAATTATTTTGTAGTTGTAAAAAGCTTTACTAAATGAGGATATCCTAAGTGAGTATATAATTACTTAGATATTTTATTGAACAATACCCAAGATGATAGATATAAAACAATGGTACAAGTGACCTATAAAAATCTTTTATTAATTGGCCTCGATTCGGGATGTCATGTTCTAATTCTAATTCCAGCTATATTTTCGTTTTTATGACCAATGAAAGAGAGGTGATGATATTAATGATATTAATTTGAACGAATGATAACCTAAAATATGGGCATAGCTGTCAGTTTAAGAGATTTTTAAGTCGCATGTTTTAAGTGATCTCTAAAATTGTGCATCGACACGGCCTTATAAGAAGAATGAGAATAAATTTATTGAGTAATATGTACAATAAAACTACTACAGACTAAATAAATACAAAAGGAAATAACAGCACGAGCCTGAACTAGGAAAATCCTGTAATCCTGTAATATAAGGTTCAAATTAGATGTTTGACAGCTCTAATATTAGAATGGCCATCTCCTGTCCCTTTTCAATCTCTAAAAGGTAAAAAGGACAGATTAAATTAAGGATTACAGCGTGACAGTGTGAATCGGGGCCATTATGTATGTAAAATTGTAAACACCGAAATTTTAAAATTATATTCGCGATATTGTAGGCTATCAAATGATTTCATTGTGAAGTGCTTTTTCAAGAAAAAAATTGTCATTAAGCATAAATTACGTGTTTTTTCGTGTAGATCTAAAAGTCAGTTATTTCAGGCAAAATTCATTAATTTATATAATTATAACTTTTACAGAATAAAGATCGTGGAAGACAGGAACCTAAACAAGGAGAACCCTGTACTATGGGCTCCTGGCATCCCCTCTCGGAGTAGGCTAAATAGGGTTACAAGTTTGTAATAAATAAGAAAAAGGAATATGCAAGCAGGCAGAGTCCAATTTTTTCAACTATGACGTATCGTATCAGGAACACTTTTCCCTAACCAACGTAAAAAATGTACGTCTATTTACGAAATATCTAATTATAAAGCGAAAAATGAAACATTTTGTCGCTCTTGGACAGGACTCGAACCTACATCTCCTTAGCTATCCAGGCCAGAAACAGGCGCATTATAATTTCATTTTTCACTTTATAATTATTAAAAATAAACATATTGGAATTTGATTAATAATTTGAATAAAATGTATAGTGTTTGTTTACGAAGCGCATAGCGCATACGGCTAGAAAGGTTGTCATGTTAAAATCCAACGATTTTTTCCAATTACGCTTTCGTTTCGCAATAATTGACTTAAGATCGTTCATTTAAAATCAAATAAAAAAATACTAAGACTAAAACAAAACCCAGAAACAACTAAACATCAGTATCCCCAGAGAGAAGGCTGTAGGACAAAGCAACGAGTAGCCAAGCTCGAAACTACGCCCTCCAGCCGGTTGGTCCTCCGGGAGTACTAATGGTTGTTTTATTTTTGTGTCGTATCATGTTTCGTTCTCTCTTTTGGCGCGCTTTACCCAATTTGGCCAAGACAACGGACAAGATGAGTAGAGATTATTTGTTTTGATAAAACTTGCCATAGAAGAATCGAATACAATATCCTACGACAATATCTGTCTATAATATGTAAAGAACACACCTACGCTATACTAATGCTAAATGGCGGGTAATATTATTACCGATTTAACATGTTTAGGAGTTCTAAAATTAAATCCTGCAGAGGTTGGTAGCAAACTGGCCACAAAGAGTTTATTTTTTTATTTGGTGCTTCGCGTCCTTGTGGTCCATTCTGTAAACGAATTTCAATATACATTTTTCAAATTTTCCTCATTGCATATACATTACCCGCTTCCTTCACGTTCAACTACTACATTTCCATTAAAGACTGTCAATGGTCATTCAATACTTTAAAGTCCAGTTTGGAACGTTAGAATATTTTCAAAAGAATCAGAGTCTTGCGTCTCTTTTGTGTAGCATCCTGCCCTTTTCAGACAAACCTTTTAAAGAAGAAATTTATAATGTTCACTTTCGGGCATGACCAGTAGCCGCCTTAATTGTGAAATATGGCGGTTGCTTTTTATTCCTTTTTTGAATCGCTTCCTGGCCGATCGGAGGTCACCTTTATTCACTTTTTTAATAGATCTGGATTATTTATAGTTCTGATTTAGTTTTTTTATTGTTGAATCAGACATTTTGTTAGGTTAATCAGTTGGAACACCGATTTAGATTTAATGTATTTTGTTTACAATAGAGCGGATGCTCGTAAAGGAATTCGGATATTCGGACAGGAAACGAAATTTTAAGAAAAGAAATAGTAAAATTTAAGATTGGGTAACTATTTATTAATTACAATTTTTAATTTATTGTTTCTGAAGCAGTCGTGTAACAGGTTGTATTAGTTAGTTAACTGTATTAAAAATAAATGATTTTACACCATCTAGATCGTACCGTAGGATCAAGACCGTCGTAATTTTTTCGTAATTAACACAATTTTGGGCTTAATAATTAATAACAACAACGCTTCAAAAATACTCTTTTGTTGTTTAATAAAAATGTTGATTTGACTCGTCAGTCAATTACTTTCAATCAATCAGCCTATTGCAGTTCATTGCTGGACGTAGGCCTCCCCAAGGGCACGCCAAAGCGCTCGATCACCCGCTTTCTTCATCCAGCCACCACCAGCAACCTTCCGTCATCAGTCCATCTGGTAGCCATTCATTCCATCCAGTCCATTAATAGTAGGTAAGGTATGTAAATTCAAAGTACTTGTACTACGTATGTTAGCGAAGTAACGTTCTAGGTTTTCGCGTTTTAGCAATCCAGAACTGTTCATCCATAGCTTCGTTCAAACTTAAATTGAAAGAGCACTTCTTATCTCATCTCTCTTGATATTATTTTATGTTATGTATGTATTTATATACTATATGTATTTCAGATGTATTAGCAAAGTATTTATGTAGTATTATGAATTTCATTATTATGTATTTATGTACGTACCTATTTATTTGGTATGCGTTTTATTTTAAATTAAATATTATTATTTTTAGGCTAAATTTATTTAGTGCACATCCTTGTGCCCGCACTGAGTTTCACCTTTTCCACCACCTTGTAGGTTGGCTGGAAGAGATCTCTTATAGAGATAAGCTCTCCTTTGTAATTAATTTTACTATCATCTTGTTAATTTAAATGTGCAATAAAGAATATATGTTTTACACACGATACCTTAACCGTTTACTTACGAAAAACTTACTAACAACAACCAGCATTTATAACAAAAAAACATCCAGCCAGTATTTTTTACACACGAAAAAATCGGCAAAGGTCCGCTGACGTAAATCCTCGCGTTCTTAAAAAATAAAAAATAAATTTGTCGATTGTAAAGAAAAAGAAGAATAAAAGCAGAGTCGATGGATTAAGGAGCACGCTCCATTGCCGATTATAATTTTCGCCCAGAAAAGAATTGCTGCTTTATTTTTTTTACGTATCTTTTCGATGGTAAAAAGCTTTTGAACCCACCTGGTTTGCCAAAATACTTTATAATTGGGATGTCTAAGGTACATCGCAACCCTTGAGACTTCGTTCAAAGAATGGGGTAGGTATTGTTAAAAGATTTAGCAGTGGGGGGTGGGTGTATTATATCGATACGTTATCTATCGTACAGTCGACAGCATATCGAGCGTAACAGCTCTGCTACTCTACAAATATCACCCCTAATGCCTATAGATTAAAGACAAAGATAAACTGTAAGGTTGGACATGTGGTCGATTGTTACTTTGTATTTAGGTTGGTTTTCTTTTTGGCGGTTTAAGATTTTATCTTTTTGGAGGTTGAGAGAAATTGAATCTGCAACGTCAGTACGCTCTGGCGTTGCAGTTTTAAATCTAACTTATTCTTATGCTATATTAAAAAAAATACAGTTAATCCAAGGATCTCCAAAATTCCAAAAAAATATTTATTTTCCTGACAACTATCACAATTTTATTAGAATAGTGTCATCTCATCAGCAATAGCTCATATACGTCGTCAAAGAAGGGCTTAAACCTACCCTAAATTAGAACGATCAGGCCCTTTTTCGACCATGCTGGCTCTGTGCGGGTTGGTCGATTTCACACACCACCGTAAGAGCGCCAAATAAACGTATTTTGGTAGTTGGAAAATCTCAAGTAAACAACACGCATCTTTTCAACTCGCAGAAACTTTTAGAGGGCTTCAATACTGCCAGACATTTAAAACCAGAACAACTTTACGTTCTACAACTTTAAGAAAATGTTATAACGGTTTTCCATTCTCGTTCTCTTCAAATTCAAAGGGTGGCACAGACAAAACACTTGATTTAATAGATTAGAAGCATCATGTGCCTATTGTACGGGGATGAAATTCGACCGTGTGTCCGCCACGCGGCCGGTACGTGACTGCGAAATGGCGTGCTAGTTGAAAGCTCAAACTACTAAAACTTTCAAGAGAAAAAGATGTTTTGTTCATTCCAAATATCATGAATTAAAGCATCAGAAATTTTGATGATATCGGTCATAGACGGGCGGATAGTCTAAATCTAAAAGAAACGTGCTAACTTTCCCTTAATCCTTGACGTAAGTTTCACTATGAGGAAAAATCAATACTGTTAGATTACTACGTAATGCGACGGTGGTGTATTGGCTAGGGACGCTGCCTCCCGTCTGGGAGAAGCCGGCTCGAACCCTACCAAGTACCAATGTGTTTTCGAATTTAGAATGTAAGTACATTTTGTCATGCATGTAGTCAGCTCAGCCAGTTTAATAACTGCTTCGAAAGGACGCATTGGCTTGCAGCAAAGCGCATTCTGCGTTATGTGGCAGGCACAGTTCACTATTCTTTATATATATATGCTTTATTGCAATAGTACACTATACAGAAATGATATTATTAATAGCAGTAGCAAAGGCGAAAGGCTTTATGTTTTCATAAAAGTAGGGATTGGTCTTTAAATGTTTATACAACGTGTAACTGAAAGGGGGTATCAACCCGAAGTGCACCAACTCTCACATTGACTACAAATCATATGCTAGAATATTAGCCTTCTAAGTACACGTTCTAATTAATACAGACGCAGATTGGGCTAATGATGTGACAGATAGAAAATCCTATACAGGTTTTGTCATTCAGTTAGGAAATAGTACACTTAACTGGGAATCTCGAAATCAAAAATGTGTAGCTTTATCAAGCACAGAAGCTGAATATTTAGCTATAAGTGATGTTTGTAAAGATATTTCTTTTATTAAGAACCTGTTGTCAGAGATCTTACCGGGCAGATAGATTGTACTATTTATAATAATGCGCCGTGTGGTGACGGCAGAGTAGAATACATTTAGTCACCAACCCCTACTCTTCCCGTGGGTGTCGTAAGAGGCGACTTAGGGACTACACATTGAACAGGGAACGGGCAGGAGCGCTCTCTGATACAGTAACCTTTTATCTGCGATCTCCAACCCGCCTGCCAAGCGTGGGATTATGGCAAAACCCTCCACTTAAGTGGAGGAGGCTCATAGTCCAGCAGTGGACCGTAACGGGCCGTTGATGTTCATGTTCATTTATAATGATAAACAAAGTGCTCAATAGAATTTAGAATGTACATTTTATTCGACGCTCTTACAGTAAAGGAAAACATGTGTGGATATCTGCACATACCTGCAAAGAAATTCTAAAGTTGTGTTTGAAGTTGACCAACTCACACTGGGACTTATCTCAGGGTAAGCTTGAACCCCACAGTACTGTAGGAAGAATATGACTTGATAACAAAATAAAACGTTATGTGCCTTAAAAACAATATTTTTGGTTGCATTCGACTTCAGCTACTGGCTTCATCAACAGCCCAGGAGGGGCTCGAGCCTACCTTGACTTAGGGCGAATAGGCCTTAGTCGACCACGCTGTCCCAGTGCAGGTTGATCGACTTCACGCACAACCTTTGAATTTCTTCGCAGGAGTGTGCAGGTTTCATCACGATATTTTCCTTCACCGTAAGAGCGTCGAATAAACGTACATATAAATTCGAAATTCGAAAATACATTGGTACGTGGTGGGGATCGAACCCGTATTTCCCGGACGGGAGGCAGCGGCCCTAGCCACTAGACCACAGACGCAGTGCAGATTGACATCTTTTAATTTACAGGTGAATGCTGGCTGGTATACTTTATATGGGGCTCAGAGGAAATAAAAGACGTTCGCGTCGCTCCGGCGACGTGCGTCAGAAATCTTTGGGGGATGTGCCATATCGACATGTTTGGCAGGTGAGTTGGGCATTGCATTACTACATACGACCACCGGCGCTCTAACCTCGAACCCCTCCATGGGGACAAAATAGAGTTCGCAAACTCTTCTTAACCCCAAATCCATTAAACACTTGAATTTACAGATTAAAAAGCTACACCGAACACCGCGATCATTTATTCATGGCGACGGTATTGTTTAGACAATAGATCGGCCCACGTGCGACGCACGCGCCGCTCTTGCGACGGCAAATTGAGTGCTCCAATTACTGGTGGGATATTGACATTCTATTATACACCTAGAGGGTGAATGTAGGTACTTTATATTTCACTTAGTACGGTCAATTTCCTGAGATACGTGTATGGTTTGAAACCGAAACTTTTAACATAATGCTTACAATATAATTGTACAGTTTACAAACCTGTATTATTCTGTACATGAATAGTTGCATAAATAATTGCATAAGAAAACTTCCATTAAATCTGTACTTACCTACTTGTTGCAATGTTAAAATACCTCTCTAGTCGTTTTGCTGCATTTTTTCGGAAGCATTTACTTGACATGCTAGGACCTTTGCCTTTTTTCGGAACACGGCGGTCGTCACTTCGTGTTTTCGAATTTCGATTATGAAATGTAGTTTATTCCACACTTTTACGGTAAGAAAGAAATATATCGTGAAGAAACATGTATTACATGTCTGCTGATAAATTAAGATGTATTTGTGAAGTAGGCCCACTCTCACTTGGCCAATGTGTAAGATTAGGATTTACAGATTACGTCTGTTATGAAATATCTGATGTGGGGACGTTTTGAGCTAATTAACTATATTTTGTAATAATATTTTATTAATACTTACTCATTTTCCCCTCTTTCTCGGATACAATGTGTTATCCACTCGATAAATATGATTTACGAATAATCAGAATAGTACGATGATTTCCTTTCTAATGATCTTCTACACCTATGATTAAAACTATGCCGTTTTGAAGACTTCTAATCGTGTTTCGTAAAATCAAAAACTGCTAAAACACGGTACTTACATACGTTTTCGTCAAATTTTAATTTTCACAAAATCTCTGCTGCCAGTACTCACACCAATAATTTGGCGCAAAGATAAAGCGCGCCAAATTGAAGAATCGAGTAGCGCATAATCGAATATCCGCGAGCTGGCAACATCAAAGCATTCGTTATTTAATTCGATAAATCGCACGAAAAAATCGGGGTAGAGTGTGTAGAGGTTTATGAGAATGGTTCTGTAACGATAAAACGGTGAAACTAAAACAGAAAGAAAGAAAGAAAACACTACTACTACTTTTTATTATTGGCAGCTTCTTTAGTGCTGAAGACGACGATGGCCGAATATTTTATTCTTTCACAGACAGCATTTGAAACAAGTATAATAAGTAAGAGTCACTGATTAAAGAAATAAAAGAAAACAATATTTCGAAATTACTATTATAGTTAAGCCAATACAAATTAATATACTTTAACTATCTACTACATTATTACGTATTTTCATTTTTTCACTCCGAGTTCCACACAATAATATGCGGAACTCTAAACAAGTGCGCAAATTACCAAACAAGCAGAGTTGGCGCCTCGCGGCTCTACACGGAAACGTCATTTGCCCATTTGTTTTTGGTTTTAAAGGAAAAAGTTAATTTTCCATATTCGAGGGGCGAATTTGAATTTCGAAATTGGGCGTTGGGAAGTTTCCGGATGTGTGCATTACTTACTGGCGTAGATTACTGTAGCAAGTCTACATTACGTCAGTTCAGTTGTAACTTGTATGTAAGATTACAACTTGTAAGATTTGTATGTACCCTAATGTTAGCACTTGTATTAGATAAAATAAATCGTCTAGGAATTGTCTAGTATTGAGCGGCGTAATAATAATAGTTCTCTCTCTACTACATATTGTATCTATTATGAAAAAGAAAACGCTCTATTTGATAACTTATATATTTCACATTTTAAAAATTTCTCGCTCGCTCGCTGATGTAAATCTGTAAAGATATGAACAAGCCGAAGTGACTGTCACCCACAAAAATTGTGCGAGGTTCTTTGTAGTAGGCGGGTTTGATTTGTGCTGAGCGTATAAGAAATTCAATTTTGTAAATTTCAAAAGGAGTTTCGTCGGGCCAGGGAAGCGGTCGATTCAATTTGTCGCCATGTTAGATTTCAACCGAAAAGTAAATTTATTTCATTATTCGCGCATGAAATATTTTTTGGACTTGTACTTTGATCTATCTCAGTTTGCTGATTATGTAATTTGTGAATTGGGTCTGTGGTCTGTGAAATACCGTTTTTGCATACTTTTTAAATTGCTTTTGAGTGAAAAGAGTTTTCACTGATAGAGCCACATTATTTATTTAATATAATCTAATTAAAATTGAATCATCCGGCAGAGGACCAAGAGGGTTCTCGAATGGAGACCACGTCTCGGGAAACGTAGTGTGGGACGTCCCCCTGCCAGGTGGACTGATGACCTGAGGAAGGTTGCAGGTGGTGGCTGGATGAGGAAAGCGGGTGATCGTGCGCTTTGGCGTGCCCTTGGGGAGGTCTACGTCCAGCAGTGGACTGCAATAGGCTGATTGATTGATTGAATCAAAATTGCAGTTCACTGTACTTATTAATTATTTTAGTAATTATTTTAAAAATTAAGTAACAATAATAGGTACAGGCGGCTGCACTAAGGGAAATTTTCGTAATGTTTGTGTAACCTACGCTCGATGTACTGTCAAATTTACAATAAATAGGTACTGTGGACAGCTTATCAAGCTATAATGTTGCAAACTAGACGTTCTTAACAACGAGTAAGTTACCCCTAAGGGGTACGAGCCTTCTGCTCCCCCGCAAGTCCACGCCCACTATATTACCACTCTGGTATAAATAGTGATTAGGTCCGTCAAAAAAAAAAAAAAAGTAAGTTACCCCGGTGTATGTACTTTTCACTGTACTTTCAAGAAAAAAAAAATATAATGTAACCTTTTGACCCATTGTTCCTGAAAATCTGTTGTATTATACAACATTTTAATAACACAGATTCACTCATTTTATCTACAATTTTATTTGTAAAAAATATATTTATCTTAGTTATCGTAAACGTTATCATTTTCATAACATTTTAATCACCACCAAATTATCCAGAATTAACTATTCGCAAACCATCCACCATCTAACCCTCGCATGGTACTACCACAGAATAAGTAATATTGCACCTACAGTACACCTATTGCCTAAAACTGCAATGGAAAACCTATGAGCGTCAGATGTAAGGAGAATGAATAATAAATCCCAGTACAATGGTGGTATTACTGCAGACAAGGGCCGGCGCGATTTTAGAAGGGTGTTGGGGCAGGGCCGGGGCTAGGAACTAGGGGCCACTAGTTGGGGCCTTCGGGGCCTTCAATAAGCTCTTTAGTTATTAGCCTGGAATTCATAATATGTAAGTAATTACCGGTGATTACTCGTATAATAAAACTGCGAGATCCTAAACGATCACAGCACTGTAAAGGGACAATACAATTAATGATAAATCGCAATATACATATTTGAAAAAATATTATCAACATGATTACCACAAAAAATGAGAAAGGTAAGTTAAAAAAAGAGAAGAAAAATAAAATTTTAGTATTTTTAAGTAAAACAATTAGACGTCGTAGAATGTCGTAGCGCTACGGTTGCTACGCGCTACGGCGTAGACATTTATAAGTTGTTCACTTGTGGTTGTTCAAACAAAGATTCGTTATTTCAACAATTTATCGTACTTACCTACAATTTAAAGGTAAGTACTTCTGTAAAAAATTGTTATGTCGTTGTTAATATAGAGCTGCCTACCTAAACACTTTTTTCCTGGGTATAATAATAATAACAATAAATTGTGTGTGCAATAAAGTAAAACATATGATGTAATAAAAATGTCTACGTCTAAATGGAGACCTAATTAGCCCATAGATAGAGTAATCCTGAAGCTCTGTGCTTCTGTAGTCCTGTGGTCTTCCCAAACCTCTGTCCATAGAGCCCCATCCTAATCCCGCTCTGTCAACAGCTCTGTAACACAATCCGCACGTCAACTCTATTATTTATGGATTCTTTAACATGTAAGGACCGTATCAAGGGTACTGAGGGGGCGCAAAGCAAATATCGGACATTTGGCGGGAGGAAGTGTTTCTTCTGCCTCGGTGGACCCAAAGAGGGATGTAATTTTTTTTAAAGACCCCAGAAGAGGGCCCTGAGTCCCGAGGGTACAGGTTGGTAATAGACATCTAATTTTCGAGTAAACCGAAATGAAATTAGTTGCGACCTTGTTGTGTTTGATTGAATTGTGACCGGGGTCCAGATTATTGTTGTATAGGTAGGCAGGTCTTAGAAAAATAATGGCGAACTATGTCTTAGAAAATTGTCAGTATTTTGTTGTACACAAAATCACTGTAAAAGTAAAGCAAATTTTCCTACAAATTATGAACATGTATTCTAACAATTTGAGCTTAAGTATCGGTTATTATTATATTACCAGATAATCTGTTTTGAATATAGAATAGTTATACTTTATTGACCCAAGGTTTATGAGATTTGTCGCCGTTTTATCCACGAATATGATGATGATGATTATCAATATTTTGGCTGGCACGGTTAACCTTAAGGCTAGGCTGGGGCCATGTTGACTGACTACCTAACTAGCTACACATGTCATGTCAAACTAAGTGCATATTTCGATAAATACGTCTCACTAATTAAATAGTCAAGAAATCTTCGACATTAATTTGTGCTTGCTCTACCTTACACTACACTTTGAATATAATGCGAGCTCTTTTAATAGCAAAATCAATAAAAATAGTATCAACTGAAATAAACAAAAGACTCGAAAAGTTAATAAATTCGACCGCAAGCGGCTAAGTGCGTGCAATAAGCGCCCTTGTATCATGGCGCGATTTTAATAAACGCGCCAGCATGTGGCCACTTGTGTTCGATATTCAAACAAATGTTGTTCTCTTCGCGTTCCATTATTGAAAATTTTAAATTTCGAATTCTCATTCGTTTTATTTATAGGTGGATTTTTGTGGTTGTTTGTTGGAGAGAGGGATTGATTGGGCTTTTAAATGGCCAGTTTTACAGGACTTTTAAACTCTATCATCTATCTGTGTATTATGTATAGGTATAAAGCAAATTTTATCAAGCTGTCTATTTATTAAGTAAGTATTTTTCATTCATACATTCAGTCCATTATAATATCCATAACCATCTAAGTAGGTCTTTTAGTTTTAATAAGACCAATCTTCATCAGTTCTATCAGTGCCACATTTCTTGCATGCATCTTCTATGCGCCTATTCACACACACCCTATAAGAATTATGATAAGTATATTGTATTGGTAAGTATGCACTTACTTAGCACTTAATAAGTATTTTTGCAAAAAAGCATTTGTCTGTGAAAATACATTGAATTAAGTCAAGAGTCAACAGATTGCTTTTAGATTGTTTTTATGATCAATCGAATATTTTTAATGGAAGAACAGCTATTTTCAATGGAACTTAAAAAAATGCTCTTTGAACGTTTAAAAAAGGGCAATTGAACGCTATTTTGTTTGATAAAATAGCGGCCTAAGAAGTTGTTGTTAAATGTTGCTGCTTTTCTTCAAGATGTTTTGTAGAGAATCCACTCGCGTGACGTTACGACTACGACACCCAGTCTCACTTTTATTTTTTTGTCATCAATTAAACCTGCCAGTACCCCAAAAAATGAAGTAAAAAAGCTAAATAGAACACCAACATGGTGAAACAAATTTTCAAGCAAGTTTTTAAAATTTTTATAATTGTAGTGGCCAGTGCGAATTCCTCTTCAGAATTCTCAAGTCACTAAATGGCCTTTGACTTGGCTTAGCGACCATTATCTACGAGAGTACCTGGGACCCAATAACATGCCTTCCGAATCACGAAAAACGCTCTAGTTCATTTCCTACCAGCGATTATATGACCTAGATATATTACTTTATATCCTAGATAGAAAAAAAAACAGTTCCAGTGTAGGTACATACCAGTTTCAGTGACTTGAAACTGTCTCTGCCATATTTGACAGAAAATAACTTGACAGCATGAAATTCAGGAGGTGCGTGGTACAAGTAGGCTGTGCAGTAGGTATATAAGTTATAGGTAGGTTGTGTGGGTAGGTACACCCAGTGAGAGTGCCGTCGTACGCTCTTGTAATATACATTGGGGAGGCTTATTCTGTAACGAAGGTTTTTTAGGAAAATTATAGTGGTATTTTAGTACTATTACTACATAGGGCGCACTTCTTCTTCTTCTTCAGCCTTTTTCAACCATTTTGGTGTAGGCCTCCTTCAACTTTCTCCATTCCTCTCTGTGTTGCGCTCTTTGTATCCAATTCGAGCCCGCGGCTTTCTTTACGTCATCTTTCCAGCGCATCTGTGGTCGTTCTTGAGGCCGCTTTTCTCCCCATGGTTTCCATTCGAGGATACGTCTACACCAGGACGCCTCATTTCGGGCCACGTGTCCAGCCCACTTCCATTTAAGGTGCGCTACCCGTTTCGTTACGTCTGCGACTTTGCTTTGCTTTCGAAGCCATTATTTGTTTTGTTTTTAGGGCGCACTATGTTTCCGGAACTGGCTTCTTAAATAAATAAAAAAAAGAAGTGATAACAAAATTTGAAAATGGAACTACGTGGTTGAGTGGTAGAGCGTGAATGAATAAATCGTTTGTTTAAAATGTTACATAATATCTTAGTTTCATCATGGATATTGCCTTCTAAGTAGTCAGTTATCCGGTTCCAGGTTTGAAATTTTGATACCTGCCCCCGCTGCATTACCACCGTCGATAAAATAAACCGCGCGACAATAAAGTTACCGCCAAAAGTATCCAAGTTTTTGTCGTGCGAAGACAAGATTTATATCGCACTCGTGTGGTTTATTTTATGTACCGGAGCTGATGGTGCTATACAAACAAAAATCACTTTGTGATACCGTTCCCAGTTTGGTTTGGTTTGCAGGCTGAATCATACTTCGGAAAGCTACGTTAAGTATAGTTGGTTACGGCTAAACTTGTCATTACAGTCATAAGAAATATAAGGGGCCCTTGGGGGCCTTACATACCACTCCAGAGATTGTGAGTTCGGTTCCGGCCTTCACCAATAGTATCAATAACACTGGTTATGGAGCTACCGGGCTATATTCTGCAGACAATATCCGGCATTAACAAACAGCTTACCGTGCATTCCGAAGCACGGAATCATCGTGCGTTTCAGACGTTCAGGTGATTCAGCTTGCAATGTTTTTACCAAACTGGGGATAGTCTCACTTTCCGTCTCATCATCACCATTATTAGGTATCTCAGCTGGAAGACGTCCATTGCTGAACATGGGAGGCCATGGATTTCCAACGTGAACGGTGCTGGCTGTGCTACTTGCATCCACTGGCGCCCATTTTGTTTTCAGTCCTATAACCGTTTATTTTAAAATCTTTCAGAATAGGTCTCCTACGCGCAGCAGCCGTCAGGGCAGCGGGGCGGGGCGCGGCGTGCGGGCAGAAGATAAGCGGCTTAACTCCGCACCCACGTGAAACAGCACCATACCACCACCCCATAAGCGAGACGGAGACAGCAACACTTACCTATATACAGCTGCAAATACAACTGCGTACGCTCGCCCCTAACCATTCCAAATTCAAACGTTTGAACAGCCATCTTTGCGCTCCGAGAAGAATGCTCTCATCTCTAGAACGAAGGTCGAATATGGAACGTTTTCAATCTGTGGGTTAGGTGGCCAGTGTTGCCAGGCGAAAATAAAAATACATTTTCTGTGGAATATCTACGGCGTACAAGTAAAGTTTGCGTTCGAGGTAGCTATGGGAGCAGGGAACAATTTGCTGGCGGGTCTAAACAGCTAATTTTAAAAGAACTCGGTTAGACTTGGTCGGTAAATTTTGTAAGATTTTTGGTCTTTTTGGGTCGGGAATTGTTACCGTTTTAAGCGTTTTAGTGTTCGTCTCTTGGCGTCTTTTGGGAAACTACTTTAATTGTTTGTAGACTTAATTATCTCTACTTGTATCTTTATTGCTAGCTACTCCTTCACAGATTGTGTCTGAGTCTCAAGTTGCTCGATCTCATGGGGTAATTCCGTGTTCCTTGCAATCACGCAAGGTTTAAATAAGTATGTGTTTTTTTTTAATAAGTACACTGAAATATATTGTGACATATTCTGCTTTGTATTAACAACATCTTTTGGCTTCACCTTAGATACCACATAGAGCTGTAACAGCACATATCGAGATATGGTATGCAACGAGCCCACACTCGGCGTGGTATGTTGTGTAGTTGAAAATTTCCTACTACCACCTTCTGGTTCCTTCATCGGACCAGCTCCATGCTACGATAGCATAGCATTCTCACGTCATCATCATCATCATCATCATCATCTCAACCGGAAGACGTCCACTGCTGAACATAGGCCTCCCCAAAAGATTTCAATCGTGAACGGTCCTGTGGTACTTGCATTTGCATCCACTGGCGCCCAGCAACTTTCACCAAGTCATCTACACTACGCCTTCCGGCCCATCATCATGGATTCTCACTGTGATTATGCCAAACAGCTTAATCAGACACCAGCTAGTTCTTACAAAATGTATCAATTTGGAACTTGAAAAACATACAAACGTAACGGACTAAGCAATTTTATAAAAGCTTGTAAAAATATGCGAAGGGCCTATTTTCTCTTGATTACTAACAGTATTTTGTATTAACTCGCCTTTAAGAATAATAATAATGTGAACAGCCAGTCAATTACCAAAATATTCATAGTAAAACTATTGAAATATGTTGTGTAGTGCGGTCCACTGAGCCACCCACTTGACTAATTTTTGCTGTAAAACAGAAATAAGCTACATAATTATATTGAACTTCCTTGCAGCGTAGCTATATTCAATTCATCAATGTCATGTCATGTCATGTCATGGTCTATCTACTATACCTGAGTAGGTGAGGCATCCGTAATACCAATTTTATTTCTTCAGTGATACCCTACCATCTAATCCTGTTTATCAACTTATTACTATATTGATCAAGGTTTCAAACTCCGGAAGTAGAGTATTCGAATTTTCTCTGCATAAGAAGTGAAGTCGGTTGGTTGCGTTGTCGTGTAATGGTTACGTTACGACGATGCCTCTTATTTGGTACGCTGTGGTTCGAATCCCATCAAGTAGGTATTATGTGTTTTCGAAAGTATTTCATAGTAGTTAAGTTTGTAGACGCTCTTAGCTCCGGTTTCCACCAAAGCGGAGAGGAGAGGAGATGTGTTTGAATAACCAATCAGATTTCGTTATTGAAGCTAAGCGGAGAGGAGATTATTCAAACACATCTCCTCTCCTCTCCGTTTTGGTGGTAACCGGGGCCTTACGGTGAAGCAAACGTCTCGTCAGAAAATTCTAAGATCATCAAGAGCTTAACTCGCCTGCTAAGTCACGGAGGCTGTTTATCATCATACGGCTAGTATTATATTATCTGTGTCATCATAAAGCATAAAATTTACATCGTTTTGTTCCCGCCGTGTAGTGATAGTACCCATCAAACTGAACAGCTTTTCACGAAATAAAAAATTCCTGCGACAAAAATATTTTTGTGCTGTCTCCATACAAAATTCTCCATACCATTTTTTTTTTGTCACAGGAATTTTGTTTTTCGCGATAAGTTGTTCAGTTTGACGAGTACTATCACTACACGGCGGGAACAAAACGATGTATTTAGGTCAATGACCGACCTCACTCACCGTGGTATCAGTTATCGAGCCGCCAATGATCTCTGATATGGTCCTTGTAAAGAATATGTAAAGACTATTTTTCGTAAATAATTTACCTGTGACCAACAACAGCTGTGACACTTACTATCTTACTTCTCGGATAATCAAACTGAAAACGCCACTGTACTGTGTCTGGCACTAGACAAAGTGATATTTTTGCCCCCATTTTTCCCACTTTCTTTTCTTCATCGTGTGGGTTGTAAGTTGACAACCGACCGATTTCAGATGCGCGTCGCCTCGCGCCGAAGCGATCGTCTTTTGTTACTCTGAGAACCGACCTCATAGACCCTGGTGTCAGTGTCATAGAGCTGCCAAAGGTCACTGACATGGCGCGTGTAATGACTAAACAGTAGCTGGGACCAACAAAGGTTTTTACGAAGCACGAAATCATCTTTCTTTTCGGACAATCCCCGGGATTCAAACCCAGCACCTCCGTAATGAGCGGTGTAATCTCGATCATTCAGCCACGGAGCCCCCCCCCCCAGACTACCTAAACAGTAGTTGGTACCAAAAACGGTTTAACGGGCTTTTCGAAGCACGAAATCATCTTTCTTTTCGGACAATCCCCTGGTTTCAAACCCCGCACCTCCGTAATGAGCGGTGTAATCTCGATCATTCAGCCACGGAGCCCCCCCCCCAGGACAACGTCTGCTGGGTCAGCTAGTAATCACACTTCAAATTATAATATTATAATGTGAAAATATGTTTGGATGTTTGTTCCACTTTCACGCCTAAACTACTGGACGGATTTGAACGAAATTTGGAATGAAGATAGTTTGTAACCTGGATTAACACATAGGATACTTTTTACCGGGAAAAGTTTTATTCTCACGGGAAAATCTTACATAACGCGGGCGGAGCGCTAGTATATTATAAAAGAAACATACGTCGAGGTGTGCGAGTATCCGAAGGTGATATGTCAGTATTCGGTCGCGCCCTCGCAGTGTGTGGCTTCAGTCGCCGAACTATCGGGTTTCTCCACGTCAGGGTTTCGTCAGTACAGACGACCGCAAGTCTAGCTCAATACTTACTCATCGTCATAAACGTGACCACCTCCAAATATCTGTACAACGATTATTATTGTTACAGATATTAAAAGCGAAAAATGAGAGCATTCAAGTAAAAAGCAGTGTCAAATGTCAATCTTTCATCAGAGCTTGGTGGCATAATTACCATTGTAATGCGTCTGTTTCTGGCCCGGATAGTAAAGAAGATACAGTTTCGAGTACTGTGAAAGATCGACAAAATTTTTCATTTTTCGCTTTATAATTTATCTCTACAACGACCGGTCCTGCTTGGCCCGCATCCAGCGGCTTCCCGCGACCTTCACAAGATCGTCGTGCTTCTTGTGAGGGACCTACGAACGCTGCGTCTTCCGGTACGTGGTCACCATTCTAGAACTCACAAGACAACTACTAGTTCAATAACTATAGCACCAGGGTTTGTGAGGCTTGTCTTCGACCTTACAGTTGCAGACTGAATGATGTGATGAAAAAGCTTCCATGGTCATACTGTTACACTTGATTTGAGTCTGACTGTACTTCGTGTAATTGAAGACTAGACTAAGTTTTAAAGTTAACTCAATTAGCAAAAGTTTGCAAAATAAATTGCCTAATCCTATAATTATCTCAAGTACTTTTTAACTTATACAAAACTAGAAAAGGAAAACTGTGTTAGAACTAACACAAATTTATTAAAAGTAGCAAAAAATTATAATTTCGGTCAATTTATGAAAATTAATTTATTTTGAGATTTTTGAAATCGTGGATTTGAACCCAGGACTTGCATAATGAGAGCCGAACGCTCTATAGGGCTAATGAGGTTTGTTCAAAAGTGTTCGTTTGCCATTTCCTTAGGATTGTCTGATTCATTTGGAAAACTTTCTTATAAAATATTTTATACTTAGGTTTGGTCGCTGTGAAGATAATTCTGATCAGGTGGGACAATATTGACGCAAGCAGACATCGTTCATCGTTGTGACTGTCCACTGTTGAGGTGCGTCACTGCAGAATATGACCCACCCTTTACAATAGGGAATATGTATAAAAAAATATTCGACTTTTTCATAGTTCCTGTGAAAGTATACAAAAATAGAATACTGACAGTCAAAACAGAATCGAAATTGATCGAAAAACAAACTAGATACAACAAATATATCTGTCCCTCTTACCACCTCACGAAAACAAAATTTTCTATGGCGGATGTATGACCCGCGTGACCAATGACGTCACAACGTCGGACCACTCTGTCTAACTATCAACTTTGAAGCCTTATAACATTGTCTCTGAGCAAAACTTTTTTTTTTGTATAAATGTGTTTGTTTGAAACTTGAAATATTTCGATAAATGAGTTAAAAAAAAAATGTGTATATTCCCATTTTTACGATGCTAAAGTGGTAACAGCAGACGCGGACTTGTGGAGGAGCAGACTCGTAAAGATTAAATAATAAAATAAATAAATAATAAAAAAAAAATATTGATCTAAAAGTGCGTTACATGTGAGCTTGGAACCCCTGGAACCTGTGCTAGTTGGGTAACTGTATTACAGGCTACAGTGACTTCCCCTTATTTAATTAAAACATAATCTGGCACTAGTATAGTTTTACATAAACAGAAAAGCAGTAATGCAAACAAGTAGCTTAAGATATAACTATTAAGACAGTCTAAGATCATTCTAGTTTCGAGTAATTCTTCAAATATACAATGAGTACATAAAATCCAGGGTGTGTGTGTGTGTGTGTGTGTGTGCAGGTGGGGGGTGTGAGTATACATGTAGCGAAGGAGGGAGAGAGATTTTCTGACGAAATGCTCAGGAGCGCCCTCAGATGGACGCGGACCTCTGCCCAGGGTGCTGTTATGACCGGGGCCTCCTGGATGGAGTGCTGGCATTGGCATCCGATCTGTGCCTAGTAAAGTGTAAATGTAATAATAATTGCTATGTACCTATTTTTTCTGTATATTCATTTTGTGTACTGTAAAAAAATACTTCCTATCCTTATACTTTATTGAGTAAAATAAAATAAAATAAAGTAAACCCCCCCAAAACTTAAAATCTATTTTCTATTTTTAAATAAATTTTTTAATTATTTCTTTAAACTTGCCAAGATACCTAATTTAGTAGCAAGGAATATAACACAAATTATTTTAAAGCAACTTAAGAGCCTTGTTCTTTCCTTTAGCAACAATTTAGAGAACTTCTATAGAACTTGGTATCCATTTAGATCTCACTTCTTTTACTGGCAAAACTCTTATCCGAACTTGGCACCCTTTCACATTTATGTTTTTGGTGGGATATTAGTTTACCTAGACAACACCATTTTATAATAAGCATAAACTTAAAATAGTAATGCTGCTTTCAGTTTAAAGAACTTTATTCTCATAAAGACTACACATAAGTCACTTAAGTGCTGTTGTTGACTGTATTCTAATACAATTTTGATACTTATTGAAGATAGTGATCAATCGGGACTGAATTTTTAAAATAAAAGTAATAATTTTGAAATAATGACCGATCGGGCATAGTTTTTTGTTGATGACCAATCGGGACAGTGACCAGTCGGGCATAACTCAGCCCAACGAACGCTTTGACTAAGGAGGCCTTGCCTCGAAAACAACATGCTAGAGAAGTATGAATTACTATCAATAATAACTATTTATCATTGGCTATACTAGTAGAAAATTCAAGTACGACTTCCAAGTAACGCCGGACTATGAGCCTCCTCCACTTAAGTGTTTGGTTTTGCCATAATCTCCACGCTTGGCAGGCGGGTTGGAGATCGCAGATTAAAAGGTTACTGTATCAGAGAGCGCTGCTGCCCGTTTCCTGTTCAATGTGTAGTCCCTAAGTCACCTCTTACGACACCCACGGGAAGAGTTGTCACCAACCGGTGACAAATGTATTCTACTCTGCCGTCACCACATGGCGGCATCACTTATATATATATATATATATATACGGTTGGGCCTCGCTCTGTAGTAATAGCTTATTTTAAGTTTTTTAATAGGTAATATAAAAAAATAATAAAACACACTTAAAATGTATTTTATATGCATATATTCGGATTCAATATTTCAATAGCTATCAGTTAATTAATACAACTTAACTTAAAAAAAATACACTGATTTTCAAACCGAGTACAATCGTGCGTACTCGCACTTAGTCTATAACTTAGCTATGTCCAAGCTTACAATTACTATAAATTACAAACTTCATTACAATTTATATGCTAAAATTTGATTTGTAAAATAAAAAATACAATTTAACTAATAATAATCTCTGCAGTGAGTTGATTTTAACATAAATAATTTACAGTTCTCTGGATGTAAGGTTAGGTTACAATTAGATTTATTATTTTAAAGCAGAAGTACTTTGAAAAACATTTTTTTTCATAACTATAACTTTTTACATTTTTAACAACCTAAAAAAATTGGCAGCACAATTCAAGTCGTTTTCGATATTTTTATGAAGTAGAGAAAGCAAAACATTTTTTGGTTCAGACTTGTTGTATTTTTTGGAAAATTAATATTGGAACCTTACAAACTACACAATATAAGTCACATATACATCCTGGCCACGCACATTTACAAATTTATTTAAAAATAAAAACTCTTACCAATAATTTATTTACAATAATAAAAACTATTTTAAACGCACTATTTTAGCGCATTCTGTTCCTAAACATAGCCTAGAATTTCTTTAAATATAAAGTTGATATGACTGGGAATTTTTACAAATAGGAAACTGGGAGCAAATATATAAAAGAATCTCTATACACAACACACTTTATGGGGTTTTTTCAATTATGGCAAGAAAAACTATTTTTTTTTTCGATTTTGATCGATAAGTTTAGGCCTCAATTTTGACACTTTGAATTCTAAAATTCGTTTTTCGTTGACGCTTTTTCGAAGTCAGAAGGGCTGATTTCCCCAAGTAACTACTAAGTCTTACCACCAGTATAGTTTTAACACTTTAACTGCTGACGTACGGTTGTTCCATTCAAGGGTGTAGACTAAGACCACTAACTAGGATTTTGAATAGTCAATGTGTTAACATTATAAACTACTCATTTAGGCAAGTATCCGATTCTGCATAGTATTTTAATCTTACCATCTTTAGAAAAGAATACATGAGTCATTCATCAGTCTAAAATAAATCTTTCCAAATGGAAAGTGACTGATTGTTTGGATAGCGTGACGGTTTTAACAGATAGCTACGGAGGTTTGTAATAGTACAAAATTAAATTACACATTTAACTAAGTAACTAAAAGCGAGAAGTTCCATAGCAGAAATACAAATTCTAGCCTAAATAAATAATTTAAGTTTTACAATGGATTCAAAAAGAACGCTATAAAATAATTAGGTATATAAAGTAATTTGTAGTCAAGACAGAGAAACTTTATTTGCTTGTAAAAACTGATGTACCTTTGATATGTACGTACGTCGTATTTACGGAAATATTCATTTCAAGATAACATTTTTGATAATGGCAGTTTAGGAGTTAAATGTTACAAAAAATGTGTAATTTTGAAATGAACTTTTCGAGAAATACGATATCAACAACGATGACGTTAAAAATTACGTCTTGTAAAAGTTATAATATTTTTACTGAACATTATATCTTCTACAAAACGAAATGAACACTAAATTGCAATTCTTAGAAAACAAAGCAAACAAACTTCCAGCGTCTCGACTTAATGTACACTCTATATACAAATAACCTAGAAGCAGGACTAGAAATACTATGCGTTCAATACAAAAATCAAACCCTTAATGTACTGACAGCCGACTTCAGCACAGTCTATTAAAAATAATAATGTCAAACGACTGCAACCGCGCTGCAGTTGTCGAAAACAAAATGGCGCCGGCACATCAACGGTCCGATTCGAATTTCAAAGGCATAGTACTAAACCATGTTGATACCGTACTTCTCTGGCGCGAAGTAGCTGTTCCCTGAATTACTGAAGTTTGTGATCTGAGAAGCTTGGAGCATGCTCAGATGCGGGGAGTTCTGGGTTTGGTTCTCTGGGCTCTCAGGGCCCGAAGACAGGAGGTTGTGGTGGGAAGGCCACGCGGCAGGTGGCGAGGGGTTACCGAAAGATACTTGGTTGTATAGCTGGTTTCCGTTTGTCGTTAAGTTGTGGCCGTGGTGGCTTCCGTGGGTCTGGTTCACTGCCGAGCCGTTGAAGTATTCCATCTGGAAAGAGAACCTTTGTTAAAATCGAATGTGCATTTGTTGTGATGATATTAATCGAACTAGGGTGGCTTCTTGGAACTACACACAAACAACAGTTTTAGACAATCTTTATTTATGGACAATATTAAGAAGAAATACCGCTTTATTATAGAAAAACGGCTTTTCATGTCCTAAATAATCATAAATGAAAAAAATCGCTAAGAAGCAATCTTTTCAGTACTTAAAACGAGTACGTATGACCAGTGTTTTCAAACTGTCATATAAAATTTAAGAAAACAGGGTAATTCTCAATTATTTATAACGTAATGCTCCTAAAAGTTTTCGCATAGGCATGGAATTATCTCAGGAACCACCTGTCTACACAAATCTTCATCCCCTTAGGGGGAAGAATTTTAATTATCCTTACTTAAAGATCACTTATATAATCTGCATCATAATCTTATAAGAAACTCCTGCGCATTTCATGCTTCTAGAATCTAGACTCTTTTGTCTGTCAGTCAGTTAGGTACAGTGTTTAACACGAGTAATCATGGCAGCTTACCTGAGTCGGATAATACGGCGAATTGTACGCGCTCTGTCCATAACCCTGGTGATGGTGCGACGTCGAGTAGCTCCGGATGTAGTCTGAGCTGCCTGGCCAGTGGAAGCTGTTGTAACTGTCCGGATGATACACGTTCCCTGGACCATTCAGGCTCTGAGGGGTGATGGGGGGAGAAGGCGTCGTCATGATCGAAGAGTTTGAGCCTAAAGGAGTCAGATTCCCAGTCAATCTGGAGCTATACTGATCTTTGACTAAGCTACTGCCGAAAGACTTCTCAGAGTAGTCGATCTTGCTGGAATAGTCCAGTCTTTTTGGACTGCTATACAACTCCTGCTTAGGCGTCACCCCGTATCCGTGAACATTGGAAATGGTGTCTGATGGGGAGGAATCCTTCCCACTTATTCTTAGGGAATCATTATTGTAATGGTGTGAAAGGGATGATAAACTATTGTTCTTATTAAGAGGAGACGATTCGTAGTTCGAAGGCGCTGATTCCTTTTTACAAATAACATTTATTGGAGGACTTACGGAGGTTGTGGGGGTAATAGGAAGATTTGGGGAGGACGTTGTGATGCTGGAGGAGTTTTGGGTTGTCGTTAGGGTTGTGTTTGGCGTCGTCAAGGATTTACTGGTCGTTATCTTTGACGGGGTGGAGTTCGAGGAACCTTTTAGGGATGACGAGGATGATATGGATCCGCTCTTGGCGGATGAAGAGGATTTGCTGGATATCTGGGTGTTGGTCTGTTGCTGCAGCTGTTGCCGGCATTTCGCTCTTCGGTTCTTGAACCAGACCTGGGGACAAATTGATTTGGTTCAAATATTATCTCATACTCCAGTTTAGTTCTGTTAAATTAAATCGATTACTAGTGTCTGTGTTTATTATTTCACTGTGAAGAAGAACTGAGAAGTTATTTATATTCAAAACAATGCTATTATTTTCAAGATGTTCATTCAGATTTAGATTTAGCCTGAAATGTCCCACTGCAGGGCAAAGGCCTCTCTCCCTTTCTTACATTCCTTCCTGTCTTGGGCCATGTCTCGCCATCCGTTGTTATAGACGTGCACCAGCTAGTGCAGAAATAGTAGAGCTAAGGTCGTAGGTAAGTAAACGCTAGATACAGTTAGAGAGTAGGTTTATTTAAAAGAAGAGAAGAGGGGAAAGGTTAGGTACAAATCGAAGTGGTAAATAGGTTCCCAGAAAGGGAACGTAACACTATTTTAAACTGCTAGCAAAGCTAGTCTTCGAAGCTGCACTACAAACACTAAAGATGAAAGATTGATGTTGTAGCCACCAAGGGTCTAGATGAACTGAGACAAAAAGCCAAAAATAGAACACAGAAATTCAAACAATTTCAAATTAGAACATCAAAGAAAGAATATCGGACAGACAGACCGTCAATAAAAAGATTTTAAGAAAGAAGGAAACATGACATCGTCACAGACGTCTAATTCGTCACACCATCTCCTCCTTGGATGACCTCGACGTCTTCTATGTTCAGTCAGGTTTTAGTTTATTTCACTAAGACTTAATGCCATTTTAGTATTACTAAGTACACCTTACTATTACATTATACTTGATTTGCACAACCACAAACAACAACACCTACGCAATATAACAATAAAGTATTTGTATTGCATTACTTTCAAAGTTCAATCCATTGTAGCTTGCATAGTCTAATACAATCCAGAACAATGGGTCACAAAATTGAGCCAGGGTAAAAACCCGCGTCATACCGGGTCTTATGGGGCACGGATCGGCGTCATACCGAGTCTTAGACGTGCCTAGCAATACACACTGCGGATTAAAGACTCAATAGGTAGGTGTAATGTGTCCACTGCAAAGTGAGGGCTGCTTGTTTGCGAAGGAGCAATCATTCATTAGTTCGCCCGTTTAGGTTCAAATAAGTTTTATTGAAGTATTGTATGCTGCTATGTTGTATGTTAGGTGCTGTAGTTGCTACGTAAGTTGAAAGAATTAAATAATTATAAGAATAGGGGATTGGACTACTTTATTATTATTTTATAAATCCAAACTTCTTAGTTTCTGCTATCAAACACCAAAAGAATTTTTGTTCTATCTTTAAAATTGACCGAGTTATAAAGGTTTAAAATTCAAGATTAGACAGAGAGGCACATACCCACTTGTGACGTCATTTGTTAGTAACGCCATATAATCTCCATACAAAAAATCGTTTTTGAAAGAGACAGACATATTGAAACTTAAAAAAATCACTGTAAATTCGTTTTTCAACCGATTCTGTTTTTTTTTCTTCGCGAATCGTCTGCTACTAATCTATATTTAAAAAATAATTCATAAAGTATGATGAACAGTCCGATCCCCTATTAAATAATTATTATTTTGATTTTAATATTGGTATTGCCATTTCTACGTTGTTGCGTCGAATAACTTTGGTAACACGGATTATTATTTTGTATAATTCATACTCACTTTGGCCAAACTATGGAGTTCTAGATGTTGTTACTTTTTTGTACTACTCGTATGACTGAATTATTGAGCCATCAATCCGATGGTTCATGTAATGACTATATCCATAGATAATAGCCGGGACTAACAACCTTCTGAACCTTACTGAATAGTTACATAGAAAATGACCATGATCACATGAGAGCTGACTAGTCTTAAGTTCTGTAAAAATAGGTACCTAATGTAATGTCGCTCATGGTAGATTTGACTGTCCGGATCCCTTCATCAATTTAAGCCTCATACCACCAACTAGATGTTTACGTCACAATAAATTGCTTCGTGTCCCCTTTAGTAGTACTAATTACAGAAATAATAGCTTTGTTCTTAGAATGATTTCATTAGCAAATAATTTAAATAGCGACGGTCGTTTTGACTTATTTTGTTGCAGTCCATACTAATTAAGAAAACTATTAAGTAGAGAACCAAAGGGGAGCAACCAAAATGTTTGACCTCTGGGCTTCATATGAACATAAAAATATTAACATAATAATAATATAATATAACATAATAATATACAAAAAAGAAGTTCTCATTACTTTCGTCAGAATGTATTTAAGGTAACACTAGTTATGGCGTTATCAATCGATTGAAAGTCTTACAAAACATTTTTTTTTTATATTCAATTTGATACTCCCATATAGTCAGCTAAATTCATTATATATTATTTCAAAATGTTTCGTGTTTTTTTTTTAAATGTCTGTTCGAGGTTAAGCCCACTTTGGTTGCTCCCCTTTAGTCTCTAATTAGTTATCATATTGGAGTGTTAATTTTTTATTCTGTATAATTGTGGTAGCTTGTAATTGCCATGTACTTATTTTAGTTATTAATTTATATTGTAAAATTGGCTGTATTTGGGAATAAAATAAAATAAAATAGTATATTCACCGATGATACCCCATGCGACGGATATGAACTAGCCGAGTTATACCCTATCCTAACGAGTTAATAACTTTTATTCTACCCAACAAAAGAGCAGCGATCAATTACCCTACAGTTTGCAAAGAGTACGATCGCACGCAGATAAATATTAACTTACACACATTGCAATAGAGTTTCTTTTCACGCTATATTTACGGGAGTTTGATTGTATCATCCGTTAGTTTGATTTTAGGGTCAACCCTCATCTAAATGACCGAATAAATTTTCGTACTTTTTCAGTAATACTAAAAATAAAAATTCTTAGTTAAAGTTTTCAAGTACAAACATAATTTATTATAAATATTTTTGGATGGTACTGAAAAGATTGTAAGTAAAAAGGTCCGAACGCGACAGTACCTAGGTTACGCAAATATATATATTTTTTATATTGTCTATGTATAGTCAACTACCCTATGCCGCGTCAATATTGTGGGGAGACCTTTATGGTCCATATTAGTTGGCGACAGATGTGTGAGGGTAGAATATCGCATGTGTATGAATAATTAGGTAGCATTTTGTTGTAATGAGCATACGTGGTTGAATTGTAGTGAGCCAGTCAGCGGAAAATTGCTTTTAAGAAAATATTTTTTATTGTTGTTTATTGTTGATAAAACAAGAAATAAGCGGAATATACTTAGTATCTTATTTTGTAAAATAATATGTTATGTAAGTTAAATAGATTTAGGCTCAAGGTGGTGCCTTGCCTAGCCATGCTATTTTTTACTATAAATTGTGTTCGTAGCATTTGCTACGGCTTAGGCCACGAGTGCTACGTCGTAGCCAAGGTGATAATCATTTCACACTCATATTATAAATGTGAAAATATATTTGGATAGATGTTTAGATATTTGGATGTTTGTTCCGCTTTCATGCCTAAACTACTGGACGGATTTGGATGAAATTTGAAAAAGACATAGTGTGTACCCTGGAATAACAAATAGTTATAGAATTTTTACTGGGAAAAGTCGTATTTCCACGGGAAAATCTTACATAGCGCGAGCGTAGCTGTGGGCAGATTGCTAGTTATAAATAAAAAAAAACCGCGAATATTTTAATTAAGTAAGTTAAGTATACTAATAGTGACTCTAACGATTTGGATAAAGTTTTGTATTTAGGTGATCTGTTACTTTCTAAGTTTAAAGACATAAAAACGTTTTCTGACGCTAAGATGAATTTAAAACCTAGCTCAATTAGCCATGTATACATAATGCAATTTAAAAATAATAAATAGCTCAGTAATATAATAAATCAGTTACAACCTATGTGCAAACAAGACGTGAAATGTAATTGAGCCGTGTATATGTCGTGGCCATATCGTAGAATTGATCACATCATGAAATTTTCGATCATTTCATGAAATGGTCACATTTCATTTAATTTTCACTGTCCATTGGCCACATCATGATGTGCCTTGGCCAGATCAATGATAAGAAATCGTTTGACGATATGTTCAACTAAAACGCAGCTACTTCATGAAATGGTCAAGATTATTTGATCATATCGTAAAATTATTACATTTATTGCCGATAGAGGCGCTGGAAGCACTTTGTTTATGTACCAACATGGCGGCCGCGTAATTTTTCGCAGTGAAAAAGTGAATTATTCGTTATTAAAATGAGGAAGAAAAAAAGAGTTATGATGAAAAAGTACTCTGAAAATGTCTGTCGGACTTAGAGAACAATAAGTACCAAACATAATTTAGATTCTTTTTAAATATTTCATGGACGCCCTAAACGCACTCCTATTTTCACGATATGGCCAATCGTGGACGACAAAATCATGAAATGCACACGATTTAATGATCTGGTCAAATTTAGTTGGCCACATCATGAAATGCGACCATTTCATGAAATGATCGAAAATTTCATGATGTGGTCAATTCTACGATATGGCCACGACATATATACAGGCATTGCCACTGTAATGTTCTGCGATTTGTTACACTTGGGGACGCGCCTTTATGAGGGGAAGAAACTATAGCGATTGGCTGTTTAAAGTCATACTAATATGATCATACAAATGACAAGAAAAGTAAATAAAGTACAGAAGTGTATTTTTCATAACAACGGATCAATGTGATTTTTGCATAAAGATAAAGCAACAAGATCATGTCAGTACTAGACCATTAAAGTACACAGAGACAGACACACAGTCATACACACACACACACGAAGAGTAACATGGGTTAAAAAATCGCCGTTTTTTAACTATTTTATTTCCTATAGGTAAAATTTTAATAATGTGCATGGGTGGACAAGCACCACACAAGTGTTTTTGAGTAAATATTCTTAGAATAGCATTGCAGATAACCCAAATATATTTAAATACCAGTAGCTGAGTTTTAATTATAAATCACAACCAGGTCGAAAAGTTATCGTAATCCAGTTGATAATGTCTTTCATTATCAATATCAGACGTACAGAACCCAGAGATTTGTCAATATCTATTTACTTTTAAAAATAAAATGGAAAAATGAAGTGTAGCTAGAACCACCCAGGAAAATTATGTAAGTGCGTGTAGAACTGAAGCTATATACGGTAAATAGTTTCAACTGCCACTTTGTAGCTTGCCATTAAGTTTATTTGCAGTCCGACTGAGTCTTGAAATCGAAACTTTTAATATAGACTTGTTAATTTTCACAATTTTTGTCTTTTGCAATTGTTGCTTCAAATCAAATCAACGGCCCGTTACAGTCCACTGCTGGGCTATGAGCCTCCTCCACTTAAGTGTTTGGTTTTGCCATAATCTCCTCCACGCTTGGCAGGCGGGTTGGAGATCGCAGATTAAAAGGTTACTGTATCAGAGAGCGCTGCTGCCCGTTCCCTGTTCAATAGTCGCCTCTTACGACACCCACGGGTAGAGTAAGGGTTGGTGACAAATGTGTTCTACTCTGCCGTCACCACACGGCAATTGTTGCTTATTTAAACTTAAACATGGATTATATTAATTCATCATCAACAGCTCATATACGTCTACGATTATTAATTGCACACCAAAAAGTAAATTTAAAGTTAAATCAATAATTTTACGTGACAGTTACAAGCGGTCAAATTAATTTATCAAAAATAATGTCTAATGTATGTTTTAAGATTTTTGTGGTTGTTCACTACTCTAACAAAGGTAACAATATTAAACATGACCGTGGTAACAATCCCGAAAATTGTGATAATGTTAGTGTAATGTCAATGGTCTATTGATTATAAATGAACATAAACATGAAAATAATCTACAAATTCAAAACTCGAAGCAGCTTTCGCTTGATATTGTTTTGTTTCGTAGACACAGCAAAAAATAAAGTCAGGAATAACGTCAGAGAAAGTAAAAATCCAAATTACTTTTTAAAAAGTTCAAACAAGGCATCCTATCAGCCGCACCGCTACGGCTGGCTGCACTCCGATTCGCTCAAACGTCCAATTTAAACTGACACGGCTACTGCATTAGCGCCAATCAAATTACGCCATTTGAAAATCGAATCGCATTGTTTGACAGTACATTAAATGTAATCAAGTTTGCTCCCTTCTTTGAAGATTAAATTTGAAAGTTTCTGAGATTTTAAGAGGGAGGATATTTGATGGATATGCGTCGTTTTTGCACTTTATTTTATCAATTTTCAAAATCACAACTGAGTCGAATAACAGCTCTTAGAAAAAAAAAATATTTCTTCGTATGATGGCTGGCGCCATCAACCAAGTTGATGTTTTTGAGATGAGATGTTGCCAAGACGGTGCCAATCGGATTTGACCTAAATTCTAATAAATAATGATTGATTATTTGAACACAAACACATTCAGATGAAATATTAAGAAAGATAATTAAATTAAAATAATAATAAAACAATAAGTAAATATAAAAGAGACGTGCTCGAAGGGTTTAGTCATGTGTTGTCGGGTTCCGACATATCTCGTTTAGGATCAAAGTGATGACGTAAGTACTCATTAGTTCTAGTTAAGACCCGTTATTTGATAATAACAACCGGGTACAGTTTACACAGCGAGACGTGAACTTTGCGTCAGTGTGAGTGATATCTGTATGTACGAGATTTAGACACATAGCTTGATGAAAACACAATAAATATTAAGAACATTGACTATTGTAAACAACAACATTTTAAAAATGGATAAAAAAGAACGTATATTTTTCAGTATTTTTCTTACCCTGGTGTTCGAGTCATGGAACTACAGTGGCTTCTGACATAGATCGACAAAGAATTGACAGGATATTTTTGCAAATCATTAACGTGATTAAATGATTCTTAAAATAAACAATGAATAAATTATTTCAAAAGATTTCCCAGTCTTGTCTTGTTCACTCACGATCGGTTCTTTTCACTATAGATAAAAGAGTTTTTATTTGGTCTACTGCTACTCACTCGCTGCAGTTGTCATTATTTTCTCACTCACACAAACGCAAAGATCATCATAGCTGTGTCAACTGTACGGGACCCCTTTCAATTAGTGTGTGTGGATAATATCTGAGGTCAATTAAGTTGGAGGACTCCCTCCAATGGGCTGCATGAAAGAGAGCTCTATCTGATTATTTCGAGGATATCGTCAAACGTTTGTCAAATGGGCAGTTTACGTTTTTGGGGCTTGTAACTTAATTTATAATTAGACAATATATTTTAGAAGACATTGTAAAAGAGCTTCACACTTTCTTCGCTAAAAATATTTGCGCAGAAATTTATTAAACAACAATGCATAAGTTGCTCATTTTTTATCACAGTACGAGTGTTTGCGAAATTATTTTTAACTTTTATACAAACTGATCGAAATGAATTCGTAAGAAAGATCGTATTTTTGTTATCATCATGAAAAACAAAAGAAGGTGTGGCCGAGCCGCCACAAGCTGCCGAGCACCACACGAAGAGTGTTGTAGAATAATAATAAAATAAAGTGTGACAATATCCAGGGCACAAGTCCGAAGAAAAGGTATTTATGTATTTATATATTATATAGTCTCTCTCTAGTCTTACAGTTTGGAGATCAGGACATGAAGTGAAGAATTTAGCAGAAAAAAAACAAAATCGAAACGTAAGAAATCTAAATTTGTAAATGAATTTAAAATGAAAGATAAAACTGCCAGTAAGAAAGGTTGCCAGTCATAAAACAGGAAAGAGGACGAATGCCTCGTTACATAAGTATAAAGGTAAAGTTAAAAGTTTTTACGAATGGTATGGTTCTGGGGTCTGTGACACTCTTCGATCACAGGAGTGATCGAAGGTGACACTACTGTGCATCGACGTATGACGTAGATGTTTGGAAGTGTATTGAGCCCAACGAATTGACTATAGATAATTCGTTGATTGAGCCGTAATAATAATAATAATAATAAAATAATAAATATCGAAATCATCATCGTGTGGATTGAAAGGTCGACAACCGACCTCAAAAACCCTGGTGTCAGTGTTAAAGAGCCGCCAAAGGCCACTGACTTGGCTCATGTAACGACTAAATAGTAGCCGGGATCAACGGCTTAACGTGCCTTCCGAAGCACGGAATCATCTTTCTTTTCGGACAATCAGGTGATTCAGCTTGCAATGTCCTAACCAAACTGGGGAAAGTCTCACAAAGATATTTTTGCTTGACAATGTCCCCACCAGGAATCGAACCCGGAAGCTCCGTAATGGGCGTCGAAATCTCGACCACTCGGCCACGGAGGCTGTTAGTATCTCGCCATCAAACGCAATAGTTTGGCGAGTAGAAAATAAGCTTTTTACTGTATATACTTACCTGAATAAATAAATTAATAAAAAGAAAATATCGTCTCAGCTAAGAGACGTCCACAGCTGGACAATGATCTCCAAACCCAATCGCCACAGAGATCGGTACTGCGCTGTCCGCGACCGCGGAATCATAACCTATCAAGTTACAACTTATAAAGGCAGCTAGAGTCTTTCTCCAATCGTAAGTTTTGTGATACGTGTTTAATTAAAACAATAAACTTGATTTATATCGATTTTTTAATGATAATGGCGTGTACATTGCAGTTTAGTGGAAAGAAGAAGGGGCGAGGGGGCGCAGTGTGGCTGCTACAAAAATATAGTCTGAATTGACAGTTTTTTTATGAACAATACGTTCGTGTGTGTATTTATGTAGGCAAATTACACGTCTGTCCAAAAAAAGGAGTGTAATGTGCTTAAGGTTCATGTACGGAAGTATGTGCGTTTCTTTATTCCACCATAACTTTTAAATACCTGAACAGATTTGGATGTATGGGGTATCGTTAGAATCCTTACATCAACTCCAGTGACGCTAGCTATATTTTTTTTGACAGGGCAGTTGTGTTTTTTTGTTAATAGATGATTTTTAAATTGTATCTTCCATGGAGTCCCTACTGATGGTATTCTCACCTGCACCCTGCTCTCCGGCAGGTTGATCTTCAAGGCGACCTCCTCCCGCATGAAGATATCAGGATACCTGGTCTTGCCGAACAGAGCTTCCAGCACGTCGAGTTGCGCGCGAGTGAACGTGGTGCGCTCGCGCCGCTGTTTGCGCGGGTTCACGCCTGGGAAACAGACACGTCAATCAATACATAGTTATACATCTAGGTTATTATGGTTTATATAAACAACATGTTAATAAATATTATGTCAAACTTCTTTGTCAAATACCAATATCAATAGAAAACAAACACAGAAAACATTATTAAAGGATTCCGAGTTCTATTCGTATATGAATGCAGTTTTTCTTCTTTATTTATTATAATTATTATTTAATAGTTTATTGTCAGTTGTTTTTTATTTATTGTTACTTAAACCAAAGGTTTCTTAGAACAGATCTTTCTATGTCTAATAGTTTCAGAGTTACCTATACCAGTCCAAATTAAAAGTACAAAAATAATATTATGTCAAAAAAATTATAAGTACATATCTTTAAGTGTTCACAGCTATGAACGTTCGGTGTTAACTTTTTCTCATCTATTCCTACGGTAAAAACTAAAATAAGTATAAGTATCCAGAACATATCCTGTTTATCAAAACCCATTCAGCTGGAACAAACATTCAAACATTCAAAATTTTATATTTTATTAGTTGGAGCTAAAACGTGTTTGTGACAGGTTCGATGCGATTGCAATTTTTATATAGAGTCCTAAATATTATACTGTCATAGGTCGTTATTAAAGGTTTTTTTTAATATGAATAACTCCAGTATCGTCTATGTGCCAGCCTTGCTCCTTGTAATAAAAAAGAACTATTTTGTGACAAAATTAGTAAAATATCCTCAACGAGTGACAGACCGATGTCGGTCAATGGGTTACGAAAGACCGAAGATAAGGTCGCCCAGAAGAGATTGCTACTTTACGATAAGGCCGCTTCTTGGCTCGTCTTTTATATGTATTTTCTTTATTTACTATATAAGGCAATAAAGGGTGAGTAAGTAGTAATGTAGTATTGTAAGTAAGTATTGTATTGCAAGATGACCGCCATTTTACTCTTCGAGTTCTAAGTGTTGTTTTCTTCGGTTCTCTTACTTATTGTGTCAATCAAGAATTATGAATTGAAGTTCATGAAATTCCACAGGATTTCATCAAAATCTATCTAGCAGTTTTAGTGTATCGAGAGTATTCATCAATCAGCCCATTGCAGTCCACTGCTGGACGTAGGCCTCCCCAACGGCACGCCAAAGCGCACGATCACCCGCTTTCCTCATCCAGCCACCACCAGCGACCTTCCTCAGGTCACCAGTCTACCTTGCAGGGGGCATCCTACACTACGTTTCCCGAGACGCGGTCTCCATTCGAGAACCCGTCTGCTCCAACGCTCATCGGTTCTGCGACAGACGTGCCGTAGAACCGATGAGACCACTGCCACTTTAGCTTGCTACACTTCTGGACGATATCAACTATCTTGGTCCTCTGCCGGATGATTTCGTTTCGGATCGAGAGTATTACAATATAATCTAAATGATATTAATATCATCAACATCAACGGCCCGTTACAGTCCAATGCTGGACTATGAGCCTCCTCCACTTAAGGAGGGTTTTGCCATAATCTCCACGCTTGGCAGGCAGGTTGGAGATCGCAGATTAAAAGGTTACTGTATCAGAGAGCGCTGCTGCTCGTTCCCTGTTCAATGTGTGGTCCCTAAGTCGCCTGTTACGACACCCACGGGAAGAGTAGGGGTTGGTAACAAATGTATTCTACTCTGCCGTCACCACACGGCAATTAATATATTCTCATGTATTTGGAAGGATATCAAAAGACCCTGTATACTCATATGATCAGACTGGTTTGGTTATCGCATTCCACACGTTATTTATGGATCTATAACAATATAATCTAATTATGCAAATGAGCCCGGCTTCTGTGTTACGACTACGTAAGGTACAAATTAGTTTTAAATGTGTTCTTGGAGTAGTTTACTGAATCATACTGGAACTGGAAACTGCCGAACTGGAAACTATCGCCAGTGTGTTGGCTGCCTGCACTAACTAGTGTTGCCAGCTGTCGCGTTTCGGTCGCATCTATATTATTTGTTACTTCTATTTTATTTTTCTTCTTACTTTGTTATTTGTATTTGTATCTTTTCACTTTATTTTTTAATCATATCAAATATATGCATGGATGGCGCGTCATCTGGCAAGGGCAGTAGCTGAAAAACAGCGCTGTGTTGTAGTGTCTACTTAGCGGGCACTGCAATGCAGCACAACGCTGGGCTATTGCCTTTTTGCAGTGCGCGGAATAGAACGCACTCTGTGCACGTTTAATATTGTATTATTAAGTTATTTTATTTTATTGATGTTCATTTTTTATTTTAATTTAGTCTCTGTGTGTTTTGTTTTATGTACTGTGAATAAATGTCTTATTATTATTATTATTATAAACTAAATGTATCTTTGGAATGCGAAAATATATTTGGATGTTTGAATGTTTAGATGTTTGGATGTTTGTTCCGTCTTCACGTTTAAACTACTCAACTGATTTGAATGAAATTTGGAATGGAGATAGTTTGTAACCTGGATTAACACATAGGATACTTTTTACGGGAAAACGTCTTATTCCCACGGGAAATTATTAAACAACGCGAGCGTAGCCGCGGGCAGAATGCTGTTACTAGCATAGCATAGCATTATTACTAAATATAATGATATTTCATAAATTGTGGAGATGTCTCACAGACATCTGACCTCTAAATAGAAAGAACCTATCAGCTCGTTATTCATATAAAGATATAGATATTCATAAAGAGATATTTTCCCTGGGCGATATTCGAACCCGCGACCCTGAACTTAGTCGGCAGGCGTACACACACATACTACAACTAAATTTAAACTGCTATTAAAAAAATATGTCCTGTAATTTATTGATTTTTGAATACTCGAGACAAATTAGAAACCTGATTTGATTTCATTTAGCGTTCTTAGAAACGTAGAAAATATCGTGAGGAAATATTAGTACGCTAGGAATGTTAAAGAAGTCAGAACTTAATATTTGCCTCTCTATACGCCAATGCCAAGGTCGTATATTTATAAGTGGTTCAATTATGTAACCCACCTTATTATATTTTTAACTTTTCATGTATTATGAATTAATTAAAATAAATTAAAATCAAGAACAAACAAAAGAGATCGCGTTGATGTCTTTTGTATGAGAGAGTTCATAGAACAAAGAACTATTTTGGTTACTTTATTTTATAAAAATAATATTATATTTATAAACCCAAACCGAACAAACCCGAAAATTGTGACAAAAAAATAACATTTTAATTTTATATTTTTGATACATTTTGTGTTCAATCTTAAATAATAAAAAAAACTACTTTTTGGTGAGAAAATAACGCATTTTAAAAATTTTAATAATAATATTGACAATAATAATATTTTTAAATCATTCTCCACTCCATGCTTTCATTGTTCCTTTTATTAACAACACTATTAGATAGAATAGATATTCGTTCGCAAATTAGTACTAATAATTAGCATATTTATGTTAAAATTCACACGCTGCCCGTTATGCGCGTGATTCGATTGGCTCGCGTCAGTGAACTGCTCGTTAATTAATAAATTGTAGTAAGTAAATCTAAATATCGTCTATCATCTAAAACTTCTGAAGGAGTTTGCACACCAAAAGTCATGACAATAGTAACTTCTTCCATTCTATTTATAGTAACGTTTCTTGCGTGCCAGTAACTTAAGCTAAAATGGGAAATAGGTTATTTTCCCTAACAGACCTAATTGCTAATAGGGGATCGGACTGTTCACCATATTTTATGAATTATTTTTAAAATATAGAGTAGTAGCAAGAAAAAAAAACAGAATCGGTTGAAAAACGAATTTACAGTGATTTTTTTAAGATTCAATATGTCTGTCTCTTTCAAAAACGGTTTTTTATATGGAGATTATATGGCGTTACTAACAAATGACGTCACAAGTGGGTATGTGCCTCTCTGTCTAATCTTGAATTTCAAACCTTTATAACTCGGTCAATTTAAAACATAGAGCAAAAATTCTTTTAGTATTCGATAGCAGAAATTAAGAAGTCTGGATTTATAAAATTAAAAAAAAGTAGTCCGATCCCCTAATTGTATACCAAAGTGGTAATATAGCTGGCGCGGAATATAGGAATGATAAATATTAGAATGTTAACGTCTGGAGTTGTCGAGTCAATAACTTATTTTTTATTTTTGGATGGATTTGTGTTATAAAATTTTAATTAAGTTCTTTTTTTTTTCAACAAGTCCCAATATAAGCTGGCTATTCCGATGTTTAAATGTTACTTTATTGTCAAAGTAGGTACTTTTAAGAAGGATAAAAAAAATACTTTCAATAACTTCTCCACGACTGCGATACAGCTGAAAGTTTGTATAATGATGTTTACTAGGTGTCGTTAGGTCATATAATGTCTCCTCTGAGGGGCTCGAGCATACCCAGAATTAAAGCAAAAACAAGTAACGATGCAATAATCTGGCAATCAGGTCATGGTGGTCTGATGCAGCCTGATTACGAGGCTTTAGTTGTTTGTGATGTTGTTTATTGTTTGTTGTCTTATTCATCATCATCATCATCATCTTCATCGTGTGGGTTGGACAAACCCTAGTGTCAGTGTTATAGAGCCGCGATAGGCCACTGACTTGGCTCATGTAACGACTAGATAGTAGCCGGGACCAACGGCTTAACGTGCATTCCGAAGCACGGAATCATCTTTCTTTTCGGACAATCAGGTGATTCAGCCTGCAATGTCCTAACCACACTGGGGAAAGTCTCACAAAGATATTTTTGCTTAACAGTGTCCCCACCGGGAATCGAACCAGGAACCTCCGTAATGGGCGTCGAAATCTCGACCACTTGGCCACGGAGGCTGTTGTTGTCTTATGACATGTTGTCTTGGCTTATGTGTCAAATTTTTATTTTTTATATGTCGGAACATTTCTCACACATGGCCAACTGATCCCAAGCTAAGTAAAGCTTATACCATGGGTCTCAGACATCTGATATACCTAATGTCGTTTTGCATTATAAAAAAAAGTTGTGAACCAAGTATTCAAGTGACGAATGTCATGTTTTCTCTTTCCTGGCGTCGGCACGTCTCGTCTGCTTCTCCTAATACCCTCATGAATGCAGTTTCGACGGCTACAGATTCATATTTTCTTAACGGACCAGTCATTTTAAACTGGCACAAATTACCGGCCAAAACCTTCCATTTTCAAAAGAAAGAATCCACAGTCATCAGTCATAGACTAACAAACAGACACGACGTTAGGTAGGGATTAGTAATGTAATCCCTATACAAATTAAACTATTAAGTGTTAACAATCTGTCATGTTGAAGTAATTCTTTGCTTAAAAATGGAGTCGACATTTTTCAACCTAGTTTTCACTTGCGTTTCGAGTGGTGGACGTATACTGCGGATGTCAGGTGAGAATAGTATCCTTAAATTAAATAAAAATACAACTGTAATAATCAATGTAATATTCAATCTGTCAATTAATTACCGCGAGCAAATGTAATAATTTAATATACTACTATTGTGTCAAACAAAATTAATAGTGGATCGGACTGTTCCTAAATTTACCATATTTTATGAATTATTTTTAAAATATAGATTAGTAGCAGACGATTCGCCATGAAAAAAAAACAGAATCGGTTGAAAAACGAATTTACAGTGATCTTTTAAAGTTTCAATATGTCTGTCTCTTTCAAAAACGATTTTTTGTATGGAGATTATATGGCGTTACTAACAAATGGCGTCACAAGTGGGTATGTGCCTCTCTGTCTAATTTTGAATTTCAAATCTTTATAACTCGGTCAATTTTAAAGATAGAGCAAAAATTCTTTAAGTGTTCGATAGCAGAAACTAAGAAGTTTGGATTAAAAAAATAAAAAAAAAGTAGTCCGATCCCCTACTGTGAGTCGTGATTCCTATAGTAATAAAAGAACACCTGTATTAATTTATGATAATATGTTTTTTTCTACACGATTTACGTACCTAAGCATCTCCTATTTTTTTTGTGTAGATGTAACAAGAATGTAAGCGATTTAATTACAGATTAAGTCTCTGGTCAGTGACATAAAATAACATTATGGCAGTTATCGTTAGTTAATTATATGCGCAGAATATAGCTTTTACTTGACCGCTTTAATTAAAACTTTACCGCACTCGAGTTATAATTTTAAGCTAAAATTTATGGATGCAAAAATTACAAACTAGTGGTAATTATTACTATTTTGTAAGCCAGCCCACATGCCTTTTTCTTTTAATTTTTCTTCTGAATAAGATTGCTTTCCTGAGTAAAAAGTAGTCTATCTCACTCTGTGGTTTGAACTATCTCTAAATCAAAATCATGACAATTTGTTAAGATTACTGTAAGTCTTATTAAAAAAAAAGTTAAACAGAAAATAATAATTTAAAATACTGAAAAATATGGGATTTAGGTGTGATCTGGCTTTTGCAGATTTAGTTTCATTATTATTTAATTTCTACATTATTGTGCCATTCTATCAAAGCAAAAGTCTTAAGCTCATGTATAGCATACCCCTAAAATTACAGAATCATAGACAAGACAGACTGCATGTCTACGCGCGCTTTTGTAAAACATAGACAAAGACATTTTCTTTTTTCGTTCTCAAATTGAGAACGTGTTCTTGTTCGGGATTACAAGGTTTTCTTTTTTAAAAGGATTTGGTAGCTTCCAGCGCTTTCTTGGACAATGTCGAAGATGTTTATTTAGTGCTATTCACTAGTGAAATCGTGGTCAAAGGTTTTACTAAGCGTTCTGTTTTTTAATGGCTCATTTATGGAACAATGTGAAGGTCGCGTTTAGGTATGTTATTAAAGATATTTTTTGTATATAAAAAAAAATTCTCAAGAGAATTTTGTAAGTAGGTGTTTCGAAGTTAATAGGGACTTGACATTGAACAGCCTCCGTGGCCGAGATTTCAACGTCTATTACGGAGGTTCCGGGTTCGATTTCCGGTGGGGACACTGTCAAGTATAAGAATAAGAATAAGAATAAGAATACATTTATTTACAGCACACAGTAAACAACAATTGAACAAAAAACAAGACAGGTACATAACATAATAATAGACAGACACAATAATAATAACAAAAATAAATAGAACAAAGAAAGAATTAAATCGCAGGATGTGCAAAGCGTACACTGCAAGTGGTCTCATTTTAACGGTGTGCTGTAAAAAGGCTACAGCTCAGCATAAGTTGAAGTGTAGTTCCAGCAAATAGGAACCACAACTCAACGCTGTTTTTCAGCTGCTGCCTCCGGAAGATGATGCCGTCCATACTAATAAATACATAAAATAAGATTGAAATAATTATAAAAAATAAATAATGTACATAATAAAATTATATGGAAATAAAATTAACTGGCAATACAGGCTGCACGCAGATTGGCCAAGTGTCCGCAACGATAGTTGGCGCACAGCACAGCCAATTCGTAGAAACGATATTATATATTTTTTAGTGCTGAACGTACACGTATCAATTGCCATCACTAATAATTGGCTCAATCTTAGTGGTTTTTTACAAATCGTTTATAACTATCGAACTTAAAGATTATCAACGTTAAACCTAAGGTAATATTTAAGAAAACAAATGTGTGTTATAAAAAATGAAAATGAAAAGAAGGAATTTCGTAAAAGTTCTATAAATAGGAGCTGCAGTAATGCATACCACCTGTTAAAGCAAATTGTGTTGAAAATTGATTGAGTACAAATATGTAATTAATTTAATTAAACGAAATTAAAATTGCAACATACTAGTTATACTTAAAAATCATAAGTAATTATCTAAATGTCTAAAAACGGGTCTCTAATAATATTTTACTGTAACACCAAAAAATGGAGGGTGGCTTTTAAATATTTTTTTGCTGTTCCAAAAGCTGTTCAAGTCTCTTTGTGAGACTGTTTCCAGTTTGGTTAGGACATTGCAGGCTGAATCATCTGATTGTCCGAAAAGAAAAATGATTCCGTGTTTCCGAAGGCACGTTAAGCCGTTGGTCCCGGCTACTATCTAGTCGTTACACGAGCCAAGTCAGTGGCCTTAGGCGGCTCTATAACACTGACACCAAGGTTGTCGACCTTACAATCCACAAGATGATGATGATGATGATTGAACAGTGAATAATATTTTTAAAGAAACTTAGTAACAAGTTGAACTTTTGCATTCACGATAATTACTCGTATTTATGTACGTCGCAGATACAAATGCAAGAAAAAAAAAATCACATGATAGAGCTAGTCAGAAACCCGACGCTTGGTATCGGAGACCCCTCGGCCGCTCGCTTACGGATTAAAAATAAAAATAATGACACATCCATCCGAAACTCGTCCAAACGGCCCCATTCAACTATTACAAACAAACATTTCATACGAAAACTGTCACATTATTGAAAAGTGAAAATAAAACAGACAGCTGTCTCTTTCCATTATATTCCACAGACGTACGCCAGACAAGGACGGGTATATTCGATTGTGAACGTTGACAATAGAGGCTAATCCGCATGACGTGACGTTCTTTTTTCGAAGTTCGATTTTTATCTCCGCGGCCGATTTCTGATAGCTACCGCGTGTTTATAATCTACGGTCTGGTTTGTCTACGGTGCTAATGGTGTAGCCGTGTAGGGATCACGTTTCGGACAAATCGATAATTTCGAAAATGTGCTTTGGTTAAGATCGGGTCGATAAAGGTTAAGCCGGTAAGAGTGATCGACTTTTTACGACAAAAGATGGCGGAGAAAGTGTATTAGAGTATGAATATCCAATAAATATAATATATTGTTGGTTAGTAAATATTGTAAATCACTATTAAAACTAGTATAAGAGAGCTAAGAGATTGATTTAATAATAAACATGGTTTATACTGTATGTTTCGAAATATTTTCATTCGATAAAAAAAAGAAAAAGAAAAGCTCCCAAGAAGCACACTCTAAAACCACGTTTGGTATTATTTTCTGGTTTAGACTTAAGATTCGGCGTATACGCACCTAAATTAAGGTACTGTAGCATCGGGCTTCGATGGTCCGCATGTTGGCCATATAATTTGATGCTGGCTGCATGATTTGTCTTAATTTGTATTTGGTCTTTTTTAAATACCTATTTGAAAAAGAGCAAATAAACTTCATACGATCTCTGCCGGGGAGTTTGAAACAGAGTTGTCCCGATTGCTTAGTGTGCGGCCAGTTTTCATAATAAGCTTCATAGTTAGCAGTACTTATTAGCATCGAGTTTTTGTAGAAGTCGTCTTCCTCTACGTCTTCCCCTATTTGTGCAATTAAAAGTTTTATTTCAGATAAAGACATTTTTTTTCATAACAGCCCAATCGTACACACACCGATCTTCATGTTTTTCTTAGTGTAGGTTGCCAGCACGGACCAAGTAGGAAGCAGCCTGTCAGCTATCTGATACTAAACCCAAATAAAATCTTTTCGTAACTCTATTGTAGGTATAAAATAAAAATAATTTACAAAGAGTTACAAGTTAGAACCGTTAAAACGAATCTTGAATGGAATGAAAAACAAATTAGCCCATAAAATAGACAACACGTGCCAAAACCATCCTACACCATGACAGCCGGGAACAAACTTATTATTTTCCCATTTTTCACGCTCTTTGACCCTCCATCCCCACGGAGTACTCTCTTAATGATGTGTGAAATACTATTTGGGGGAACCTCACAGCTGCAAGCTACAAACAACACACAGCCATTAAAAAGGTTAAAAAATAGCAATAAAAACTCTATGGTATCGCCAGTAGAGCTGGTTTTGTATTAAAGATGGCACCGATCAAAAATGGCGGGACGTCAACTGTCAACTTGACAATTCGAGGGGCGCGTTCGGATTTTAAACCGGGATGTTGTTTTAGCGGCGTGGTTTATGGCATTTGAAAGGGGTTCCGGAAAATCTTTCGATTAGGCAAATTGATTTTGCATAGTTCAAAGGTTGAGAAAACTCTTTTAACCAAGGGAATATTAATTAACTAATAAGTACTCGTATTAGAGTGTTTCAGAGCCATTAAAGAGCCGTTGTGTGGCTGTTCGAATCACACCACACACATACCATGTTATTTCTAACTTCGAATCAAAATAATAATTCGTTTATTCGATGCTCTTAGATGCCGTAAAAAAACATCGTAATATAAGTAGTACGCACGTGTAAAATTCATAGGCTGTTTGTGTGAAGTAGAGTTAAGTTCTAAATTCAGAGTAGGCTCGAGTGCTCGAGTCCCTAGATGAGATTAAAAATGGCGTCCACACTTCCGCAGGCAGAATAAAAAACTACTCTCGTAATTTTTTGATATAAACTTACGGATTTGAGAAAATAGAGGTATAGTTGCCGTTGTCTATGCGCGTGCACAAACAGTAAGATTCCATCCCCTTGCTTTATTTTTATTCATATGGAATAGATAAACACAATCTACGTTTATTAGGCCCATCTTGTGTTAAAATCAAAACCGTCCCTTCTGTATCACATAACAAATTTACGTAACCAGAAAATATATTGGCCGTATTTGTATGTAGGAGGGTGGGTGTTCCATAAATCATGTTAACACATAAATTTGGCGGTGGGGGTACCGCGGTGACAGATCGTGCAGGGGGAAGCGGGTGTTGGACTTGGAATATTCATGGTTCAGGGCTGGATGGGTGCGCGGCCTGCGAGGGTGGTAGAGGTGTAGGTAGGAGGGTGTGGTTGAAATTTGTAGTGCTGTAATATGAAGATGTCCAGATTCAGCTTGTCTGAAGTAAATAGAAAGGAAATGTTTTTGTTTCTTTGGAGCTTTTAATGAGTTACAAAGACACGGTGTCCATTTGTTGGACATTGGTATAGGCTTTACAATAAATAACAGTATTTTGTAACCAACGCTTCCCTTTTCACAGGTGTTTTCAGGTTTTCGTGTTGCTATGATATCCCCGAATCTACAAAACGAGTAATCCTATAGGAAAGTGAAGTGTAATTAATTTTCTATCATCTTTCCAGAAATTATTACAGGTAATCCAACTGAAAAGCCCATATAATTTGTAAAATTTTATTCTTCTTTTTTATACTAAATTTTTTCCCTCTAACGATCCTAAATCACATCCACAGTAAATGGCCCTTTGCTAACCACCACAGTATGCCCCTAGTTATTGTGTTGCTATCATAATGTGTGATACGGAGGGCTGCTCATGAGCAGGAGTTGTCACCAAATTGAAACTTATACAATAAATTATTGGGTTATTTCCTGCAGTATGAATGTAGGGGTTAGGAACATAGTGGAGAGGCGGACTTTTTTATTGGGTGAGTTAGATAATTTTGTTAGTTGATGTCCCATGTTTCTCGAGAAAAATTGTTGTATATGGTAGTCGGATACCATAATATTTAAATATGCGTACTGTTTAGAAAATAACTCTGTCTTTGTAAAAGATAACTGACTGAAAGATCAGAGCCTAAACTACTTTGTCTAAAAACTAGAAACATGGCAAGCATGAGAAGGGATTAAAAAAAATCTCTGGAGGTAAAAAGGGCAGCATGAAAATAGTATCAAACTCCTTCATTTTACCGTGATTTTACCGCTTAAAACCACGCGAACGAAGACGATGATGGACGGCATGATATATAGTCAAATAATAAAAACAAACTAACGAAAGACCCATTATAATACTTGTAGTTCTATCGCCCCCATATAGACCAATTGCCACTAGATACATACCTTGTTCTTCGCTACGGATTAACTTATCAAGCTTCTGAGTGCACAACTGCGGGGTGGCGTGGCGGCTGCCGGAAGAGATAAGGCCCAAGTTCGACTCCAGGGGAGGTTTTTTGGAAATAACAAGAGGGAGTTCATAGTTTTTGGGATAGATTTATAGTTAGTAGAATATACCTCGTACAAATACCTATGTACTATATAAAATTGAATGTTTGTCCGTCCGCGCCCACTATATTACCACTCTGGTATAAATAGTGATTAGGTCCGTCAAAAAATAAATAAAAATGAATGTTTGTCCTTTTATAACAGCCGTTCTTTGGCTGCACTGATTTCGATGGGGTTTGTACCAATCGATAGAAGAGATTACTGACCAGGTTATAGGCTACTATATTTGGACTGTAACGGGCCGTTGATGATGATGATGATATTTGTGAAATAAAAAAAAAGAATATTTCATTTAAAATCTGTTTTGCGAGTAGTTTGACACTAAAAAGTTGGTGTATGGTGAGTTAATAACAATAAACTACCAACCACCAACCATCAATAATGCCATCAATAATGGCTTCTGACATGACTCATCTAACTCAAATCACACTCACCACGTTTTCCGCAGCTGCGCCTTCCAATCCAAAGCATTGAATCATTTTGATTTTTAGACAATGAGGTGATTCATCCAGCAACATCTTAACTTAGGACAGTCACACAAACTAATTTTGGTTTGAGCACGGGATTTAAACCCAGAATCTCCGTTATGTTATAAGAGTCAACCACCCAAGCACTCAGCTATGGAGGTTGTTGATAACCAGGCAGATGTTCCTGGTGGCAGAATTGGACAGTGATGCCACTCTAAGCATAAATATAAAGTCATCAGCTATCAAGCCTCACCACGCCTACAGGCGCGTGACTGCCACGCGACTTCCGACCATATCTGTTTGCATAGCAATTCACACGTACCACTTATGGTAAAACATCGCTTTAAGCCGCGCTTCCATTATGCAAGTAGCTTGCATGCAAGTTGCAAGTTGCATGCAGGTTGCAAATTGCATGCAGGTAGTTTTGAACTTGTAAACATAATGCGCAACTGACGCTTGTCTGCGCAAGTGATATGCAACTTGCATGCAAGTTTCAAATTAAAGTTTACAATACAAGTAACTTGTACGCAAGTGTGACGTCATACTTGCATGCAAGCACTTGCACAATGGAAACGCGCCTTTAGGGTAAGTCCGCATCTGCTATATTACCACTTTCCTATATATATATATAGCAATTAGAAAAAAAAACATCGGCTGAGGCCATAATAATGGAAGAGACGATGACGTAGGAAAATTTCCTTCGGCTGGAAAACGGAAGACTCTTTTATCTAAATATCTCTACTACTACTTAACATAATCAATCGTATGGAGAATTTCGCGAGGTTATTAAAGTTATTAATAAAAATAATAAATAAAATCATTTTATTTTAGACTTATGTCCATATCATCTACACAATCATTACTCAAATAGATTAATATATAACAATAAATTAAACATTAAAAATCGGTGATAAATTTAAAAACCCTGAAATTACACTTATTAATTTAATCTTGCAGGCAAGGCACACTCACACTCAAGTGTAGGTGGTCATAATTTTAATAAGTGCATGAACACACTGTTAACTTTAGAAATTAGAAAAATAAAATTCAATATATTTAAAAAAAATGCTTGTTGTACGTTTCCGTCTTATAGGTTGTCCTTCAATCGAAACCATATTTTATTGAACAAAAACCAATATTGTTTTTTTTTAAAATTAAGTGAAACTTTTAAGAACTTCATTACTCGCCTGGATGGGATGTTGTCTTGACTTGACCAAAACACTCCATAACAAAAAAAGTTTTCAAAAACTTCCTCTTGTAAAGTTTCATTGTGCCCTCAGGAAATGTTGTTTCCCACTTGGCAAACACATTACCGGCGCGTGGCCCGCTCGGGAACCGAACCCGCGTCAAGTGTTTGTGCGCTCAAGTGTTGCTTTATGCCAAGGATATGTTTTGCCAATTTGAGGTGCATGATTGAGGGTGTGATAAGTGGTTTTAAATGAGTAAGATCTGTAGATAATGGTCCCGATTCGGGAATTCATGCTCTAGTTCTAATCCAGCTATCCTTTTCGTTTTAATGACCAATGAAAGAGAGGTGATGAATTCATACAAACAAATTATCTTATTTTGAATGAACGATAACCTAAAATAAGGGCTGTCAATTAAGAGAATTTTAAGTCGGATGTTTTACGTGCAATCGACGCGTCCATTCGATGTTTGACAGCTCAAATATTAAGATGGCCATCTCTTGTCCCTAATCTTTAAAAAGTGAAAAGAACTGACGAACTTAAATTAAGGATTAGAGCGTGAATCGCTACCTCTATCCCTATTTAAAAAAAAAATTTCATTTCTGTTTCTTCTTCTGCGCACTGCCAGCTAGTCAGACAGCAAACAATTAACTAAACTATTTTGTTAACTTGAAAATGTTACTCAACTTTTAACAAGGAAACTTGTTTTACATATAAACATAAAAAATGCTGCAGTTCTCTTAAAAATGTAATTGTTTTATATGTACCCGTTACAGACAATACATGGTATACCTATCTAACGTTTTTAGCGCAGGAAACACCTTTTAAAACACGTAAATTTTCACGCGTCTTCTAAAAACAAACTAACTTACACGTGGTATCACTTCAGTGTGAGGGTCTATCCACCCCGCAGCCCGCGGTGAGTGAAACGCGCCTAGTGTTGAACAATCCAAACAGACAAACAAACAATGTTTGTTTTACAATTAGCGGGGGAGACGAAGTGTTTTTTGGCAAATAAATTAGTATGTAAGGTGGGATGTTTGATCTACATAAAAAAAAACATTACTTTTTTACGTAATAAAGTATTTAGATCATTTAAAAATCATCATGTAAAAATGTTTTCTTGTAATTTTGATTGGTGTCAATAAAGAATATTTGTATTGTATTGTACTGCAAAAAAAAAAAACGATGATCTGTTACATTATTTTCTTGATTTAGCAGTATCATACAGGTTATTCAGCAGAATGGTATTGAAAACCCGTAACCAAATCCTTATTAATCTATGGCCTCTTATTCCTCAGCAGCTAACTTAAATACAGGTTGGCTGCTCCAAGAAGATTCCTATATAACAGGCTCGTTTTCAAATGAGAGATAGAGAAAAACAAACATTTTTGACAATCAGGAGATTTAGCCACTGGGGATAGTTTCACAAAATAGTTTTTGTTTTTTTTTTGTTTTACCAAAGTTGTATTCGAACCCGCATGAGACCATAATGCTCTACTGTTCGGCTACGGACAGAGGAAGCTTAGAACCAGCGTAAGAGCAGGTGCTGGTGAGGTTCTGTTCTAAGCTTGTTTTTTTTCCTTCCTTTTTTAAATAAAGAATATTGTCCTCTCCAAGCAGCCTTCACCAATCTAAAATCAATTAGTTGCAACAACGTCAACCCGGCGAGTGGAGACGGGTGCATAAGCCCGTTGCATAAATAAACACTCCGGCTGCTACTTTCACACACCTACCCTCAGGAAAAACATTGCTTAGGGAGCGTTCATGGACGTGAGAAGATAGTTAAACCTATTTTACTACTCGTACTACAGGGTAAACCGTGTGGTGACGGCAGAGTAAAATACATTCGTCACCAACCCCTACTCTTCCCGTGGGTGTCGTAAGAGGCGACTTAGGGACTACAAATTGAACAGGGAACGGGCAGCAGCGCTCTCTGATACAGTAACCTTTTAATCTGCGATCTCCAACCCGCCTGCCAAGCGTGGAGATTATGGCAAAACCAAACACTTAAGTGGAGGAGGCTCATAGTCCAGCAGTGGACTGTAACGGGCCGTTGATGTTGACTATAGGGTCAGAAGTGTAGCGTTGGAGCAGACGGGTTCTCGAATGGAGATCAGAGAGACGTCTCGGGAAACGTAGTGCGGGACGCCCCCTTGCCAGGTGGACTGATGACCTGAGGATGGTCGCAGGTGGTGGCTGGATGAGGAAAGCGGGTGATCGTGCGCTTTGGCGTGCCCTTGGGGAGGCCTACTTCCAGAAGTGGACTGCATTCGGCTGATTGATTGATTGATTGACTACAGGGTATCACACGACTATGCCAATGCCCGTCTTAGGCAGGACTTTTCATGTTAGAATATTTTTTAATTCAAAGGAATGTCTCCTTTTAGTAAAGACAGACTCGCGATTTGTCAATTTTCTTTGGTTTCTCTAAAAATTCTAGTTTGTTTTATACTAGTTGCCCGCTCGCAGCTACACTCGCGTTGTGTAATTTTTTTCCCGTGGGAATAAGACTTTTCCCGTATCTTATATTGTGTTAATGCAGGGTACAAACTATCTTCATTCTAAGTTTCATCCAAATCCGTTCAGTAGTCTAGGCGTGAAAGCGGAACAAACATAAAAAAAAGTGTGATAGAAATCAGTTAATTTTATACGAGTTCTCAGTAAGAAACGTATAAAATTAACTGATAATGATGTAATAAGAACAGATATTTTTCGTTTTTACGATATAAATAAGTGCTCATATAAAAGTAAATATTACTTAATAAACTTTTAATCCAACGTTTTGGCTCCGCGGAGGTTATTGTTTGAATCGATGCCGCCGCCGCGGTGGTGCTTTGTGGCTGGCCATTTCGTTTGCCCACTATCGGCATACAGATTGTATGTGATAAGAGGTCTGTTGTTTCTGGCCGTTACATCCATGACACAGCAGCAGCGGTAGACACTGCCATGCGCACAATTGTATAGTCGTCACCGCCGCAGTGTATATGTATCATCCCCTATTACTGATTTTTCCCAGTTCGGTTAGGACATTTGCAGGCTGAATCACCTGATTGTCCGAAAAGAAGGATGATGCCGTGTTTCAGATGGCACGTTAAGCCGTTGGTCCCGGCTATCGGCTATAATCTAGTCGTTACACGAGCCATGTCAGTGGCTTTTGTTTGGCGGCTCTGTAACATTGACACCAGGGTTTGTGAGGTTGGTTGTCGACCTTATGACACGATGAAGAAGTCTGTGAAATGTACTATAGCGCTGTCTGTGACTGATTTGACAGTTATATAAAGCAAAACAAGTGAACAATAAACGCAGTAAAATACTTATAAATACCCAATTAAAGATATCAACGCGTTCGAACGGTTTTCACACGGCAATAGAAATCTCATTACACTTCATAGACATGTGAATTCTATTAAAAAATATCAGGTGCGCGGGAGTTGTGCTTAGGTAGTCTGGCTCTGTAGAATGTTGATAGTGTTATTTATATACGTCTTCTGTCTCTTTTTCTCTCTTTTTTTTCTATCTTTCTTAATTTTATTTTTACTATATATTTTCTAATTATTTGATTTATTTTTATGATTTTATGTGAATAATTTATGGATTTTGTGTCCGAAATAAATGTTTTGTTTCTTTTTTATTACTCATAAAGACGATATAGTCGGATGGACTCAAATAAACATTAATGTTGCAAATATTGTGACCACAATTTACCTTTTTCTATCTATTGTTAGTTGGAAGATAGTTAATTAAGTTAAGTTGGTCGTGAAGTCATAGACAAAAAACAAAACCGATGATCTTCGGTCCCTTTTCAATAAAAAATGATAGAAAGTGACAGGACTAATTTCAGTTTAGTTTAGTTGGGCGTATGCCGAATCGACACCAATGTCTACCTTCGTCTCCGCGATGTTTTTATTTCTTTTCACAAGTACAAGATTTTACCGTACTAAAAATTAGCCTATTTCTCTGCAACCACGTTGCTTTATTTCAAATGCAGCCTGTCTACAGCTTTCGTTTTTCGATTCGGTTCGCGGAACCCTAAAGTCGCACGCAGCAGTAACAGTTACCGCTGTCACGGTATCTCATATCGCATTAATTGGCGATTACCGTACTTCGCAACTCTAATCCACGATCTATACACACAGCCACAGTAAACGTATACATCGAGTGCTTTATGCTATTGTATTAAGAGCTATTTTCGCCTAGCATGGTACAATATAAGGTGTTTGAGACTGTATGTCTGAAATAAAAGACAGCGAGCTCCAATGAGGTGTCAAAAAGTTTTTGCTTGTTAGGGGCTGTTGGAGGTTTTGTTTAGTTCATTCTTGATAATAATATTGCCGTATTCAATTGAAGCATCGAGAAAAAGAGACAAATGAAATATTGATAAAATCGTATCATACTCAACTATTTAACGGGGTAAGAAATTTACGTGATTTTTTGTATAGATATAGGTATTTATGAAATCGTTTAGAGTGACGTCATCCACTATTTACTGCGGAAAAAATCTTGTCTAATAACGGGGGTTTAGTCACACACAGGTGCGTGGCTTAAAAGCACAATCTGCGATAGACTAAAGTTATTTCTTCTATTTATAAAGCAACGTTTTTATTTGTGTTATTTTTAAAACTATTTATAACAAGTTTAAAACAATTTATAATAATTTGCCTCCAAACACAGGCTAATTGTGCCTATATGGAGGTCTTAATCGATCAATGATTAATTAAGACTTTTGTCAAGGGTCAAAACGCGCGCAAAGTATGGAAATCCTTTCGCATCGGACGCGGCGAATAATGCGAAAGGATTTCCATACTTCGAGCGCGTTTTGTATGGGCAAACCGTCGATCGCCGTCGATAAGTGTGGCCCGACCCTAAAGAGAAATAAACTATTTTGACGGCCCCGTAGCCTAGTTGGTATTTCGAAGCACAGGGTCGCGGGTTCGAATCCCGCCCAGGGCAAACGTTTGTGTTTGCCTTGTGTCTGGTTGTTGTTTATCTATATATGTATGTATGTATTTATCAATTTAAGTAATGTATATCAGCTGTCTGATATCCATAGTACAAGCTTTGCTTAGTTTGGTGTCAGATGGCCGTGTGTGAGATGTCCCCATATATATATATATTTTTAATGTAATTAATTATTCCTGGTTTTTGTGTGAGTAGTTGTTGACCAATCTCATAAAGCTTGGTGTCAGAGTTATCGAGCCAAAAGCCTCAGGTTTCAACTTTCAATGAATGAAGTCTATTACATTTAATCAGGAGTTCACAACATGCCGGGGTCAAAGACCTCGGACAATAAGAAGAGCAAAGCAGAGGAACATTTTTCGAAATCCTATAAAAAATAAGACACGTTTATTATAAATAAGGGTCTGGACGCGTGAAATCGAGGTCACTCTGTGGCCGTTTAAATTAAGCATCATATTTTATAGACCTTCCGTTTGAGAAACTATAGACATGGAGTCACCGAGCAAGGCCCGTGCTTTTTAATTTACCTTGTAGAAGAGTGTGATTTGTTTCGCCAATAAGGAAATTAGCATACAAATTCAAGTCATTAGTTTATTTCAATAAAAAAAAACAAAAAGAGTTAAATTCTTTTATAATATTGAGTCATGGTTACAGTTTCAAAAGTTTAAAAATCCGTAATACTAACCTATAAGTACATACAACATCTTTTGAAATTTTGTTACAAAACACTAGAAAAAAAAAACTAAACTTTGCAGAAAAATGTAATTAAGATATTTCTTCTATAAGTTGCAATTTTTATTTCATAAATCTTCTTGTCCTTGACGTCTCAATAAAATTAACTTGTTATACAAAATGATACAATGATGTTGATGTTGTTTAATGTATATTGAAAGTATTATAGAAGTTTTGTTTATTGCAAAGTATGCATTTAAACTTTGTAATAAAACTGGTATCACATATCTAACAGTTTTCATTATAAAACACGGTAGCCTGTCCATATATCTATCTAGAGATGATAATACCACCGCTTAAGCTTACACAATAAAACTAATAATGATAATAAACTTTATTACCGGCCTTCAACGATTTATTAGGCCACTTTATAGGCAATGTCATCTACGTAAAGTTGTAAAACCTAGGGTTAGGGTTTGTGTGGTCGGTTGCAGATCTTAAACCTACACGATGAAGAAAAAAAAACAAGTTTTTTAATCTTTGTTCTATTCTATAATATATCCCACCAAAGTTGTTGAGTAACAGGGAAATTTTGTAATTTATTACTCTAGAAAGAATAACACAGCACTACCGCAACTTCCTACACTACCTCATCACTGGGATCATGATATTCACCAACTTCATCATCAATCAATATAATCCATACCCTGGGATCTACTTAATTTCTATTAGTTTAAATTAAACTGTAATTATTCTAGTACCTACCTTCTTTTATTTCTACTACTGTTGACCCTCAAGACCGTTTAGGTGTGTGATAACACAAAAACGTGTCAATATACACATCTTCAAATGTCTATTAGCTATTTAAGCTAATAATAGTATTAATGCAAATAATTTAATACTTATAACTAAGTGCAGCTTACGCCTTAAATGTGTATAAGTGACCTCATCATTAATGGAAGAGTGGTACCTCCCAATACAGGCAACTTTGTAGCTTAAAGGGAGGTCCCAAACCTCAATAGATTAATAAGGCTGTCTGTTTAAAGAAATAAACTTTTTTTTTTCTTTTTTTTTTCTATTCTAGAAAATAGTGACTTTATGAGCTACTAATATGAACATAGATAAATAAGAGCTAACTTAAGTTATGCAGACTCGTTTGCATTGTTAACTTATAACAAAGTTATCTTCAAGCTTTGTACCAATAGGTACATTTCGGTAGCTGATATTTTCTATGCCTAACATACCTTAACGAATTATCAACGCTGTCAAAAGGATCTAGAGGGTTTTATTGTTAGATCATTGATAACCTAGGATTACTGATTGTCATTATATTCCACTCTATTAAACAAAACCACAAACTTCACTTATCAGATCCAATTACTACCTCAATTACTAGATCAAAACTAAATCAGTGCGACAGTCAAAATAAATTATCGTCACCCAACTCGGGCACACCCAAACGATCACAATCACGCCAGAGGCAGCTCTTAATAAGTCCTGATCGTCATAAATAATATTAAAAATTTATCATTTATGAGTTCCAACAGCGAGGCCGCTACTGAAGCCTTTGATGCGCCGCCATCTTATCCGCCATGTTTGCTTTTATTTTTTTTCTGGGTTTTTAATGCAATGCTCCTGTCACCGTCAGCCTTATCGTGATAAGTTCCACGGGACGTCAGTGGATATGAAATTTTAGTTTCGCTACATCAAATTGATAAACAGGCTGGCTTGTCATAGTTTTATCGGTAACTTTAATGCGTTTTGTACATCGGTAGATTTGTTTTGTTTTTGTGCTCGCGGCCTCTTATTGTGTAGTTTTTATAGCATTAATAAATATTGAAGTTAACATTATTTTTAGACTAGCGGTCTGCCCACGGCTACGCTCGCGTTGTGTAAGATTTTCCCGTAAAAAGTATCCTATGTATTAATCCAGCTTACAAACTATCTCCATTCCCAATTTCATCAAAATCCGTTGAGTACCTTAAGCGTGAAGGCGGAACAAACATCAAAACATCTAAATATCCAAATATTATATTATTATTTTCACATTTATAATTTATAATATTAGTGTGATGTGATGTAAAAACAAGAGGTAAACACCTATTAGCTTAGCATTAAAAAAATATATCTTATGTTTTTAATCCTTTTAGAATAGACTAGAAAATCACAATGACATACCTATTTTTCTACTTACCATCGAAAAAGTAACAGTAAAGGTATGTTTTTTAATTTTATTTCTTCGTCCCGATTAAAACGTTACCTTACATTTTATTTAGAAAATTACGTAAAATCAAAGACAATGCCAGCGCAATCACTCGTGCACAATCCGCTCTGCCCACCCTCATAAAGGCTGAGCGCGACGTCAACCGAGACGCGAGAACGCAAGTGTTACTTCGCACGGTAAAATTAACTGTTACTACAGTTACAACTGGATTGTTGTTTTGATGGGGGAGGACGAAGATAAACTTTTTAATGGGCTGGGAGGAGTGATATTTTTGTCAAGGTATTTGTTGGATAGTTAAATGGAAATAACAATGTTTTTCTAACATAGAATTGAAAGGTAGTGTTTGAAATCGACCGACCCACACTGGGCCAACGAGGTCGACTAAGGCCTGATCGCCTAAATTTAGTGTAGGCTCGAGCCCTTTAGTGGGATCGTATAAAAGTTGTAGATGGTGATGTTTGTTGGCATTTCCATAACATTTAAATAGGGACACTAAAGAGCGTCGGTGATCTAGTGGCTAGGGCCGCTACCTTCCGTCCGGGAGACGCGGGTTCGATCCCCACCACGTACCAATGTGTTTTCGATTTTTTTTAAATTCATATGTACGTTTATTCGACGCTCTCACGGTGAAGGAAAACATCGTGATGAAACCTGCACACCCCTGCGAAGAAATTCAAAGGTTCTATGTGAAGTCGACCAACCCGCACTGGGCCAGCGTGGTCGACTAAGGCCTAATCGCCCTAATTCAGGGTAGGCTCGAGCCCCTCGGTGGGTACGTATAAGAGCTATTGATGAGAAAAAATGTCTTTAGTATTCTTTAAGGATTTTTAATGTAAATTTAAATTGAAAAATGTCGTATCGTTATCGGTTCGAGCCTACCCACAAATACAGTAAACAGACTAACCTAACATAAAAAAAAACATCAGCCTTCATCAACTTCGCAAAATCGGATGAAAACATAAATTAAAAACCGCTACATTCGTAGTCGGCAGATTGTCCATACAAAAGACATCAACGCAATCCCCCACCATTATCAACGCTCTCATATTTTTAATCCAGACCACACAAGACTCATTTAATCTGCCCACCCCTTACAGTGCTTAGCGCGAAGATGCCACAGTACAAAAACAAAAACAGAGTAACCTGAGTCGATGTGACGTCACAAGGGATTACGTGTCTAGCGACGGGCTTCTTTAATCAATAGCGAGTGCCGGTTTTATGTTGTACTACGGTCGATGCAGTAGGACATCTAGTGGGAACAGTTTTAGATTATACTGGCCTCGCTCCGGGATGTCATGCTCTAATTCTAATTTTAAAATCCAGCTATCCTTTTCATTTTTATGACCAATGAAAGAGAGGTGATGAACGAATGATATTAATTTGAACGAATGATAACATAAAATGAAGGCATAGCTGTCAGTTTAAGAGATTTTTAAGTCGCATGTTTTAGGTGCTCTCTAAAATTGTGCAATCGACACGGCCATAAGGTTCAAATTAGATGTTTGACAGCTCTAATATTAGGGTGGCCATCTCCTGTCCCTTTTCAATCTTTAAAAGGTAAAAAGGACGGACTAACTTAAATTAAGGATTAGAGCGTGACATCCAGAATCGAGGCCATTACGTCACCTTTGAGGGGCTCGAGCCTACCTAGCCCTAAACCCTGTGCACGCCCCTGCCTACCACGGGCCTCGAATAGGGCCTTTCGGGAACAGAATGAACGCGCCCTAAAACTCTAATGTTAATAACTAGCTAGCTTTTTCTCAGGACAAAAAGCTGCATTTTTGTAGTCGACTATGTTGTGAGCTCTTCTCCACAGATTCCGCCATTGTGTTAGTGAACTCACCCAAAAAAATGTAATGACGGATCTAAGTGATGTAATAACATCCTATGGAAATAAATGATTTTGACTTTGACTTAGAAAAGTCAAACCCTTTGCAAGATCCTCGGTTTCCTTATTTTTTGATTTGATAAAATTCTTGAAAAAATTCGCAAAAAGATATCTGGAAAAGTATGTAGTAATTATAATAAAAATAATAATCTTTAAAACTAACATATTCGACGCGATTCTGAAAACTTTTTGTGCCCAGTCTTTCAATTAGTTGAGTGATGTGCTCAACCAGTTAAAAAAGTTGTCTTTTGTTTCTTTATAAAACTTTTTTTATCTCTACTTACGAAATAGCGAAGCATTTTCTGGCGACAACCCTTTTGGGAATTATAATTTTTTATGCAAGTTATCAGCTGCAGTCTTTTGTACTAGTTTTATGGAGTTTGTAGTACATACATAGAGAGGCCAGTCTGAAAACTAGCGCTAGGCATACTTGTATGTCAAGCATTTGCCGAGACTGGTACCTTTTGCCAAACTTGTTATTACCTAGTATTGTATTTGTAATTGTTCTGTTTTGGTGAAGGCAATAAAAACGTTTTTATTTTTTTATTTATTTTCGATATTTTTTGGTATATTATAAGTTTATTTAGAGAACAAACAAAAAATATGCTCTCCTGAGATATAAATTTTCGAACCTATCAAAGAAGACCCATAGGTACCCTTTAAGAATAAGTTCCATTGTAAAATATGTTTAGTAGAAGCTATAGAAACACTCTGCAAAGTTAATGTATATGCCTGGGAACACGGTGTATACAGTAGTCAGCACTTCTAGCTAGACAAAAGCATTGCAAATACCGCCCCTACTGCTACGGGATTAAAGTGCCCAGCTGTGTTGACTGGCTACTGGACATTTTAAAATATAGGTATTTCTCTAAGTATATAAATGAGAATTTATTAGTTACGTAAGTGATATTATTATTCTTCACTAAACAGAAACAGAACAGACTTCAGAATCTCTGGACTTCAAATCACGAAAACTGCAAATGATCTTTGTTATTTTCTTTTTTAACACGTCGACCCTTCCGAAATTTATGTGAACATCCTTTTTGGTCTTCGGCCTTCCAATGTCAGCCGCTTCCTAATCTGATTATGGCTATAATATTGCCCTTTTTAAACCAACAGACTCTTACTACACACAACGCCCACCAGATAAATAACTACTGTAAAACAGTAAACAATAATTTAACGACTTACGACCTTCTAGATTTAAAACCCAATACAAATTTAATGCGAGAATAAAATTAATCCTGCCACCGAGTCCGTTTTAATCCACATATCTGTCCCGTTTCGGTAAATATGAAAGTGTGTAAAGCTATCTCGCTCGTACACTAGACGGCCGAAGCGCGCGCGTAACGATGGCAGCTGGGCGTTCTTTTTTTAAATTACTTTTTTTATTGTGTGTTTTCTTTTTATTGGCATCCCTTATAATTTTATACGGCCAGTTTTTTAATCTTTCTCCAGTATAATTAATTGATATTTTTTCTTTCTATCCGTTTGTCATTTATTATCGCAACAACGTTGCGCTATTTTACCATTCAACATTTTAGCAAAACGTACATAACAGTTCGTTTTTTAGATTAGTAGTGTTTTTCTTTACAAGATCATTCGTATCAAGCCTTCAAACCTACCCTAAATTTTGGCCAAGAAATTCTTATGAATTCTTTCTTCTTTTTTTGAAGATTAAGTACTTGATGGGCCAAGTGCGAATTGATCCACTTCACACACAGCCTTCATCAACGGCCCGTTACAGTCCACTGCTGGACTATGAGCCTCCTCCACTTAAGTGTTTGGTTTTGCCATAATCTCCACGCTTGGCAGGCGGGTTGGAGATCGCAGATTAAAAGGTTACTGTATCAGAGAGCGCTGCTGCCCGTTCCCTGTTCAATGTGTAGTCCCTAAGTCGCCTCTTACGACACCCACGGGAAGAGTAGGGGTTGGTGACAAATGTATTCTACTCTGCCGTCACCACACGGCTTTACACACAGCCTTACAATTTATTAACATTGCGTCATTTAAAAGTTCAACCAAAATAAAATAACTCCTATAAAAAGTTAAACATTCAACCCAATCGTCAAGAAAATGTACTTATTCACGTAATTTTGGAAAAACTTTGTCCGCGTGAAGGCGAACACAATCTGCTTAGCGTATTAGGGCTTCCTAAGCCGTGCCCCGATTATTAGCGATCGATAGCGGGTTCGATTCCCGACCGACAATCGATGACAGACAGCTGACTTTTGAGTTGTGATATGAGTAGGTTGTCTTACAGATTGGGGTAGGATTTTAGGTAACTTCTAAAACGTGTTTTGTAAAATGGACGTTATGCCATATGATAACTACGAATATTTAAATTACAAGTAAGCTTGGTTCCGATGCCCCAGCATGGTTGAGGAGAAAATATACTTATTACCATACCACCTACCATATTACCTATTGCATTGATTATTGCGAACACCATTTATATTTAAAAAAAAAAGAAAAGTAGACAATCTAGTGGAGTTTCTTCTGCCGTTCTTCTCCACAGAGAGCCTTTTGGTGAACCATGTACAAACTTTTGTCCTTGGTATTTTTAGCTAGTTTTGACATTGAAAAATGATTTTATAAGATATTACTTACTTCGAATACAGACTGAACAAAAATAACAAAATGTATTTTTAGGAAACTCTATCACATTACATTAAGATGTAAGAAATGAATAGTACATTATAGAAGTATTTCAGAACACAAAGTACGGAAATTTTACATTAAACTTTAAAAACAAAGTAGATTATTAACCAAGGGATGAAACCGATCAATTACACCCAAGTATTTTGGCGCACGAGCGTAGCGAGGGCGCTTATAGTGCGAGGGAATTGATCAGTTTCCCACGTGGTGAACACTCTGCTTTTCATCTCGATTGTGAGGAATGAAAAAAAGTCATTTTGTAAAAAAATAACACATAATATGCTACATACCTACCACATTGGCATCACATGTGCGACACACACATTAATGCACCTATTTCATAGTGAAACTGCGAAATTTTCAGTTGGTTTTGACATCAATGTATATTAACTTTTGAAAAGTCACGCACAAGTCTAAACCAAATTTTCACTATTTCATCGTTAAAGTTGACATAAATTAATAAATTAAAAAAACATTGCTTAACCATAGACAACATTTTTTTTCGGCAAAAATTTTCTCTCGCTTTAATTTCTAGGGCGCGTTCGTTTCCAGCTAAGCTTGATTTTAAACAAACAAAATGTTTTTTTTAATCCATGTATTTTGTATTCATCTTGCATAGGAAAGTATATTCAAGCGATTTTTTATTTTATTGAAATTAAATTAATTGTAGGCTGTATAGTATAAGTCTATTTCTTTGACATTTAACGTGTACAACTTTCTATGAAAATAATAAAAAGTAAGGTTTGAATTCAAAAGTTACTTACATACCTTGGGATGTAAGCTGGACTTCCTTTCTTTGGGGTCATTATGGACTACTTTCAGAGCATAAGAGATGAAAAATTTATTGTTCGCATTGCTACTTGTTTTAATTCACTTAAATTCTTTGCAGAGCAGCAGAGCTGTATAAAGCAAACATATTTTGCTATCTACGATTATTATAGTGTATTGATTCTCCTATCTATATTATCTATACAGCCCCGGCTACCGAAACCGAATAAATACTGAATGCATTCTGTCGAATCTATTCCATGAAAGGGCCCTAATCCGTCCTTCTCGGAGGACGCAACCGTTTGAATTTCGAACGTCATGCCATTCCATTTTTCCAAATTCAAATCCGGACATAAAGAGCGGATAAAAAATAAACAATTGAACACTGGCTGCACTCTTTTTGTTTCTAACAATAAAGCGTACGAAATATGAAAGTTATCTATCTGGGATTTCTGTGAACGTTACTGGCATAAAACGTGTGCTTATTTATTGTTATGTTAATTATTATTTTGTGATATCAACAGTTTTATTCATTACTTTTTTGCTTTTGCTAACGTGATAATAACTTCTATACGTAACAAAATTGGAAAACAAATTTGATGAACAAAACCACGGAAACTAGTCTCCGTGAACAAAACAGATCGATCAGAGTGATTAAAATTTAATATCAAATCAAAAGAAATTGATTTCAAATTAAATACACAAATAATAATACTCCAAAGATTTCTGACTCGTCTTTTGTTCCTCTGAGGTTTATTCATAAGTGCGTTAGAAATATGAAAACCGCAGCACATTCACTACTACCAACATAACGAAACGAACATCAAAACTCAAGTTTGGTTCTAATTAAAGCAACTAACAAGCTACGACTTCCGCCACATTTTAGGGTAGTAACATTGGCGTGGTCCCGGAGGGGGGAGAAGGGAGGCTCGAGGGGGCCATAAGCGGCTTACGAGGGGGGGCGTGCTGTTTTGATTATTTCCAAGGATGTCTTCTTGTACGTAAATTATGCAATGCTTTTCGGCGCTCGTTGTTTTGATGTAGCGATTTGAGCTGGCAGGTTGGTAGTATTGTTTTGATGTGATGTTGGTGGAAATAAAAAGAAATGTCTATTTCATTACAACAGTTCCCAAATGTCCTAACCTAATCTAAGTAATATAACTTACAACTTAAAAATGAGAATTTTAATTGCATGCACTTTTCAAGAGTTTTTCCACGACCAATTTACATCCGTTTGCAATAATAAAGACATAAAATTCAAATCGTTAAAAGACACTTCAAGTTTTGGGCCCAACCCATATTCTCCAGAAATTGAAAAAAAAAACTTACCCTGCGGAAACCCGACAGCCTCTAAGCCGTGGTGCGTCAGGCCGAAGGGGCCTAGGCCACCCAGGGGCCCTGGACCCATCCCCATGTGGTGAGCGCTTGAATGGTGCGCGTAAGGGTTCTGGGCCAGCGGCGACGGCTGCTTCAGGTAGTGGAAGTAGTGGTGGAGAGGCGTCGTCGAGTGGTGGGCCTGGGGGAATACTTTGTTTAGACTCTTCTGATGCGTGCCATGCCATCAAGTAAACTTCATTTAGGTTATACCACTGGGAAAGAAAGAGGTGTCCAAGCAGGGCTGACTTAAAAATATCGTTTTGTAAGTGTGCATGATTGATTTTGTCAATGACGTATTGTTTGTGTAGTGGATATGCTTTATCGGTAATTAAACTACATCGATCATACACACTTACAAATTATTGATGTTTGCTATTACTTATAAGTTTAAATATCTAAGTATCATCATGTTTGGCTGTAGCTGTAAGTGATGTATCAATAAATAAATAAATAAATAAAATATAGACAAAATATTCAAAACAATTTTCTCACCCAATCAGGGGCAGTGCTCACCTGCGTGGGCCCGGTGGCAGTGGGCCCCGTGGCGGACGCAGAGTTGGTGAGCAGCGCCATCTCGTGAGTCACCGCGTCGCGCGCCGCCGCGAGTGCATGGTGGATTGTTTATGTGCTGCGCGTGAGACTCGCCCGCTCTGTCTGGCACATTTTTGCTAAGGCTGCAACAAAGATATGTAATTGTTTCGTTACTTTATTTATGCAGATATTAATTCAATCTAAAAAGGTTTATTCTTGAACAACAGTAACAGACAACGTTTATATAGAATAGAATATACTTTGTGTGTGCACACCACTGAACTACAAATGTACACAAACAAAAGTGTACAGATAGGCAGCCTTATTGCCAGCTATCAATTTCTTTTAGGCAACCTTTTATAGCTTCTGCTGAAAAGGTGCAATTAGAAATTGTCTCTTCAATACAATACAAATATACATCTTCTTTTATAATTCGTATTTTCCGCTCAATCGCAAAGATACGGAGCTTGTAATAATTGTATTTCATGTCGTTCATCATTATCATAGACCCTGATGTCAGAATCAAAATAAAATTTAATGAGCTACCAAAAGACTAGAGATATGACTCCTTTATTTTTGACGAAACTGAATGAAAATTCCATAAGTTCATGCAAGAAGATAATATTGTCATTAAAACCAGCAAAAACCAATTACAAAATCAAACTACGAGTAAGTACAACTCCTAGAATAGGAAAACCGGCAGTCGTAAGTAGTGTCTACTTAGCTGTTGGCGTTAATGATATGGATATGGAGAGCCAATAAAAAACAGGATTGTATCTATCTTGCAAATCAGTGTGTACTTAAGAAATCGAAGACCAATTATTTACGCCTCATATTTCTATGCTTTGCAATTCTCCATACAATTAAACGCATATCATCGCAATAAGCAATATCAATTGAATTTTTTGTAGTAATCATAAAGTATTTTAAGTTTTTCTGTTAACAACTGCACAGAAAATTTTCTGCGCTATTGCAATTTCTGAAAAAAATATAAAAGTCAAACACGTGGAACGCCTTCCAAATTTGAAATTTGAATCAATGAATGAATGTTCCATTCGTCACGAGCTGAGGATTCGGATTGCAAAATTCTATAGCATTTTTTTGGCAAAGGTACGTGTAGGTACATGTTTACCGACATTTTGTCACGTTTATTTTTTTTCTTTTTGCTTCGGATCTTACCTGAGGTTCTTTTACCAAATTGAGGGGCTATGATCGTGCTTTGTATAGAGAAAAGAAACGAGCTGTATCAAAGTGATGACATGTGAGATGAAATGGTTTTGTAAGATATGATACGTAACGAGCGCTTTGATGGTATTGTAAAACTCTTCGTATGAGAAATAGTTCTCTCGGTTTTTTATCCTGCTAAACGATCAAGATGACTATTGGGCACCTCCAGCTCTTTCAGGCCTTAGTGACTTCGTCCTGCCGAACTGATCCTGGCGTACTTTAATGTCGGAGGTCAAGACCCACTTTGGGTCGCTAAGCCAGAGAAGTAAGAAATGACGATGACCATCAGAATATTCAGCCAGAATTCTACCTACTAAAATCTCTTGACAGTAAAAATATTACTGTGCTGGAAAATGGAAAGATCCCATTATTTACGTGATATTTTGTAACAACCTAGTGGCGACGTATTTCTCATTTTGAAGATAAAAAAATAAAGCTTTCGGCTTTTCCTAATATACCCCATATTCTGAGAAACGAAAAATTGTAGAAAGAAACCAAAAGCTGTAGTTACTTTCCTTAACGCACTTGTAATCTGTCAACAAAAGATTATCCCGTGGTCTACGGATAAAGATCTGTCCCTTAAATCCCAATTTTTTCACCATATTTAGTTTAAACTTTACCAGAAATTCAATAAGGCACAGTTTTAACTGAAAATAATTTGTAAAGGTTTCTGCCTGAGCGAAATTTTTTGGCGGCAAAAGTCTTGAAAGGTGTTCAATTGTATAACGAAACCCATGTTTTTTTTTTAAGTTACAGTCAGTAACATTGAAGTACTTTCGCGTCATCGATTTTTTGAACAATTTGATGCCTCCCTGAAAGTGTTCCTAGTCAAACAGCATTTTTATTTCTTTACGTAAAGAAAGAGCCTACCTACAGTGTGTAAAAAGATTAAGAAAGTAACATTTTTCTATACTATGAGATGAGACTAATCTAAAAACTCTATATTTATGTAGGTAGATAGATAAAAAGTTTGTTTAAGTTTTTTTAGTTTATGTAGTAAATTTAGTGATAGGTCAATTTTGCACAGCTTTGGCCGTATTCCTTTAATCCCACAGCCCATACATTACGCAGACACAAAATAACAGATCACCCATGTTTTCGGCTTTCATCACACTTTCAAAAAGCGCAGTCCCCTCGTGTCAATAACGCCAGAAATCTATTTGTCAACGCAATAAACGCGATGCCATAAATAATATCTCGGAGCAAACATAGCGCATTGTGCTTTTCGCGGCAAAACAAACAGTTTCGCGCCCTCGCGTGTAATTGCTCGTTCTGTTTGCTCAGTTGGCAGCACTGGGTGTCAATGACGGGGAGTTCGAAACATAAAATTGAGACTTTTTTATAGCGTGGAGATTGATCGAGCTTGTCTTACCAGCCAGCTTATGGTTTGCCTCGTTCGAAATAAATGAAGACGAATTTTGTGAAAGCAAAGTTTTGGCAGATACCTACCTCAAGGTATTAATACAACTTTTTCGTGTTGCAATAAGCTTTTCGTGTAAAAGCTAAATATATTTTTCGCTAGCGGCTGTCATTTTTCGTTTATTTAAGAAACTACTACAGTACTACTACACCCAAAGAAAAAATCTTTCGAACTTTAGTGTGAATGTGGAATTAACCTTTTTTTACCATACATTTGATTGTTTTTCTAATGTTATCTATCTGAAATGCCTGCAAGATGAATGCTCTAGACACAGATCCTGTCATACGAACAACTCAAATAGAGAAATTCTCGCATCAAGCCCATCGAATTGTAAATTTACCTATAAGCTACCTATAACTCCAGGCTACACTACAGCTGCTCATGTCATTACGAAAATCAACCCTTTTGCCCTCAAATTATTAATAGAATATTACATCACCACATGACAGCTTCGCCCACATGCCCACATAGTGCCAACAGAAACCGAAAGCAAACGCTGGTGTTTTGACAAAGACGTTAATTCCGGGCGTGATAATTGCCCACTGCGCCCCTTTTGTGACAAATTTCGCGCATCGCAACACACTATTAACTATTTCAATGGAAACTTTACTTTTTTGGGCAAAGTTTCCGAGGAACCATTTGTCGTGGCCACAAAGGGCCCGTCGGCACTTTTTGTCTGTTAGAACCGCATTGGAACCACTAGGGAGTGAATGGAAACTATTGGGAGCGAATGACGTTTAGTGAAAAGTTGAAATAGGTTTTCTATTGGTGGAGAGACTGGTTGTGATTTTACTTTTCCATTTTATTGGCCATTCTTATGTTTTATGTCTGACTGTTATCAGAAACAAACATTTATATATTAAAAACAAAGGAACGCCTGTATATTAAAATAATACAAATAGCGCGTTGGTACAAATTGAGCCTGTACAGTTCATTCTTAGACTAAGTACCTATTTATTTTCTTCGTTTATGCTCTGCTTATTAATTTATCCTGTGACAGTGTTTCGAAGAAGTAGGTATGTAGGTACTGTTACGAAAAATCGGTTTTCAAATGTATATGATAATCAAGTAGAAGTTACCTAAGTTTTCAAATAAGTTGTGACAAAGACAACCATCTTTTTTATCATACTGGCACACGATCAATCATCGTAAAACAGTTTGCTTAGCTAACCAGTAACCTAATATTTTTAAATTCCAAAATAATAAAAACAACGTTTGTTATCGAACACGGCCGTCTCAATGTAGGCAACGTGCAAAAATCATCGGCTACATCGGAAATGCCAGCATTTGTAAGGAACGACCCACTTTGTACGGCCTGACAGTTCTACAAACATTGTAACATCGGGATTCGGGATTGGTCTTTTGAAATTTGAAATTGGAATGTCTCTATTTTTCGGTTTATCAGTTGAAAAAAATCACGGATTGGTTATTTTTTTATTTCGATGTAGTCTTTTATTAACTAGGATGTTATTCATCATCGTCATCATCATCATCTCAGCCGAAAGACGTCCACTGCTGGTCATGGCCAGGATTACCCAAGGATCCCACAACACGACCGGTTATATTAATGACTATGTTAAAATTAAAATATAAAACAGATTTTATATTCATAATCAACAGCTCATATACGTCCCCACCGAGGGGCTCGTGCCGCGATTTTATATTACTAATTTATTAGGAATTCAATTTGGGATCAAATATTATTTTTTCTTGAATCGGTTTTTGTTAGCAAATCAAATTGTACCTATCTATTTATTTTATTTAAAAATAATAATATTGTATTTTCGGCCCATTACAGTCCACTGCTGGACTACGAGCCTCCTCCACTTTAGTGGAGGGTTTTGCCATAATCTCCACGCTTGGCAGGCGGGTTGGAGATCGCGTATCAGAGAGCGCTGCTGCCCGTTCCCTGTTCAATGTGTGTCGCCTCTTACGACACCCACGGGAAGAGTAGAGGTTGGTGACAAATGTATTCTACTCTGCCGTCACCACACGCCTGTCTTTTCTATTATAGTTTATTATTTTCTAAAATAATTAAAAAACCGAATACTAAATTTTCTGGCAAAATTGTTACTCCGAACTACACTTTCGTCAAATCAGGAGCAAAGATAATATAATATAAAACGGGCCATAAAATATTCAAAACTGCCAATCCCCCAACGCTGGGAACAATTAGTTGCACAGTGGTGCGGATCTGGTGTCTGGCGCGACGAGAGCAAACCGGTGCAATCCCAGCGGGTAACCAGATACGCTCATTACTTGCACAGTGGTTGCATGAACGATCGGGGGGGGGCAAGAATTAAGATTTTAGTGGGCATTTATTTGTTGTATCATGTTTTACGTTTTGCTAGTTTTTTAAATAAAGTATTTTTTCTTTTTTCTTTCAACCAGCATAATATTATGAGAGAATAAATAATTTTCCAGCCATTTTTCTGATGGTTATATGAATAAAGCATAATAATTGTAATTTTTATACTAAAATTTTATAATTTAATACTATCTGTCTGCCCACAGCTCGGCTACGCTCGCCGTATTAAAGATTAAACTTATGAAAATAAGACTTTTTCCGGTAAAAAGTATCCTGTGTGTTAATCCTGGTCTACAATATTAGTGTACGAAATTTAATTTAAATCCGTTCAGAAATTATTGCGTGATTGAATGAGTATATATCCAAACATACCAACTTATTTATAATATTAGCAGTTTTTTTGGAGTGTGATCTCTATGAACTCTTTGTGGATAGGAGCGTAATTTTATATGATTTTGGCTATATCATTTACTATTTTGATATAATTACCTAGAGTTTACAGATGTTTTTTACACTATTAATTTAGGTTAAATCCTTTACTTTATAAATTATGTGTTGTTGGTCAACCCAACGCCGCCGTTGCCTAAATACAAAACCGTAATACTATCTATAATCGTCAGATTTTGCTTTTAAGTTCTGCCAAGTATTCATTGCTTCTGCGGAGCGCCAAGGGAGCCTCATATATGGGGTTTTGGGGGCGGAGTCCCCCGGGAGACACTAATGGACCGTTTGCATAGGTAACTGCAGATGCGGTCGAGGGCGTGAGACTTGGGCAATTAATTACTTGTATTTATGTTGATAAATACTATTAAGGAATGTAGCAAGGTCTAAGAGCAAGGTGCCTATATAATTCCAATAGACTCGCTAGTAATAATGCTTTCTGGTTCAAAGTGCACGGAGTATACACAAATTAATAACATTATTTTTCAAGCTTTACCTAAGTATATTTTAGGTTACAAAAGAAAGACAGTCAACCAAAGTGCACTAAGATTAATGACTAAGATAGTACTTACTTTTTTTTTTCAAGTAAAGCCTTCTGGTAGACAATGGCCTCGATTTGGGATGTCATGCTCTAATTCTACTTTTAAAATCCAGCTATCCTTTTCGTTTTTATGACCAATGAAAAAGAGGTGATGAACGAATGATATTAATTTGAACGAATGATAAGATAAGGGCATAGCTGTCAGTTTAAGAGATTTTTTAGTCGCATGTTTTAAGTGCTCTCTAAAATTGTGCAATTGACACGGCCATAAGGTTTAAATTCGATGTTTGACAGCTCTAATATTAGGATGGCCATCTCCTGTCCCTTTTCAATCTTCAAAAGGTAAAAAGGACGGACTAACTTAAATTAAGGATTAGAGCGTGACAGTGTGAATCGAAGCCAATGTGTATAACTCTGTTCTTTTTATGACTTTTCAATTTTAGCTATATTGAGTACACATTCTACTTCCACATGTGTGTATGCTTATTATTTTCAACATACGAGTAAGTATTAAAAAGAACACATACGAGATCATCAAATCAAAATCGCAGATTCCCACAAGCCACTCACCACCCGATCGCAATCACTGTAATCACTATACGGCTTCCTGTTCAGTTATCAATTCATTTCGTATAATATTGTATAATTTATTTCATATTTTCGACTATGGCCCTCTCGCGTGACGCCCCGCTCAATGGGCACGTGGCCGCCATTGTGGGCCAAGATTAATGTTGCAAATTGATACGAGTAGCTTTCGTTTCAAATTCGCTTTGTTGGTCATTGATGCGATTTCTGGTGAAGATAGGAAGTTGAAACAAATAATACTCGTTGTCTATATAAGTTAGTAATACATAAAATAAATGTTTTATTGCATACAAAAATAAATTTACAGAATAGAAATATAGAGAAGATATACAGTGTACTACGGTCCCTTCAAAAGTGGGGTCAAATCTCGTGTTTTTATACTTGGATATAACTTATTTTCTAATAGTATTTTTTTCTTGGATTTTGTATTAACGTATGGTATGTACGGGACTTTATTAATATAAATAATAATATGCAATAAAAGTCATAATAATGAAAAGATATTTCAAAGCATAAAAACACGTGATATGACCCCACTTTTGCAACTGACTGTACATATAGGCATCCTTATTGCTAAGTTAGCAATTTCTACCAGGCAGCCTTAAGTTAGCCATGTTAAGATATCTATCTATAAAATATGTCAACATCAACGGCCCGTTACAGTCCACTGCTGGACTATGAGCCTCCTCCACTTAAGTGTTTGGTTTTGCCATAATCTCCACGCTTGCAGGCGGGTTGGATATCGCAGATTAAAAGGTTACTGTATCAGAGAGCGCTGCTGCTCGTTCCCTGTTCAATGTGTAGTCCCTAAGTCGCCTCTTACGACACCCACGGGAAGAGTAGGGGTTGGTGACAAATGTATTCTACTCTGCCGTCACCACACGACGAATATGTAATAAAATATGTACTTACGTAAATACTCCGAGTTACCTACATACTTTAATTGCGAGGTAGCTAAACAGACATTGATTGAGTCTTTGGATTGAATTTTAAATCAGTGAAGGTGAGTAAATATGAGTAAGTAATATGATTCATTCAGCGTCGGTGGTCTAGTAGCTAGGGCCGCTGTCTTCTATCCGGGAGACGCGGATTCGATCCCCACCACGTACTAATGTGTTTTTGATTTTCAAATTACATATGTACATATTCGACGCTCTTACGGTGAAGGAAAACGTCGTGATGAAACCTGTATAGTACGCTCCTGCGAAGAAATTCAAAGGTTGTGTGTGAAGTCGACCAACCCACACTGGGCCAGCGTGGCCGACTAAGGCCTAATCCTGAGCCCCTTGGTGGGGACGTATATGAGCTGTTGATGTTATGAATATGATTCATCTATCAAAATCAGTGCGGTACAGGCAGTGATTCTCGAGATGAAACGGAAAGAAATAATAATGTCGTTTTGTAATACACTCTCTTAAATTAATGTTCTGACATTACTTCAATTTTATGTTTTCAATACTAATTTTATATGTGAAAGTATGTCTGTCTGTTTGGTTTTCACGACTAGTCTATAGAACCACTTAGGCACACACAAGGTTAGTTTGATACATAAACTCGCACATATGTAATATTAAGGGGAGCTTTGCAACTGCCTTTAAACCAGTGTATGGTTTGGCAGTGTAAAAATTTATGTAAATGTGTGATCAAGGAAATAAACAATTTCTTTTTATTTATTTTTTTATTTATTTTTTTACACCCTACTCGGAAATTATTCTTCATATTGCGGTTAAAATAATATTCCTTCAAGAAAATCGCAACTGGTGTGGGTGGAAAGCTATTAAAAGATTTAAATTATAAATTTTACTAAGATAAAATATTAAAGCTAAATTTTAATTATTATAATAAAATGGGGTACATTTTTGAAGCACCAATTAAAAAATATTTTGAATTTATTGTTTTTTTTATTGATCCAAAAATTGTATCTCTAATGTGTAACTGTTTGTTAACCCTAATAAAAAAAAAAGTTTAGTAATGTAGGCATTACTATGCCTCTTTATTTTAGTCAACATCAAATTATGTATACAATACCTTTACAAATAAGTGACAAAAACATGTGCATAGTTATAATATATGAGTATTGAAAATCGTATTTTAATTATAGAGAAAAAAAACAATTTCAATCATAAATATTTGTCCTATTTGTAAACATTTAATTAAAACTACCAAGTCCAAAATCAAGTAGGTAATGAACTTCTAAAATGAACTCTACATTTTAATTTATTAATGTTATATCAGAATGTATAATTAAAACCATATAAGCGGTAGGCAGATACTAATTTTATCATCACTGCTATATTTATGTCAGCAAGTAATTATAGCTAGATTAAATTCGCTGCTCCAACAGCACGTGAAATGTTTACTTTTCCAACAGATTAATGTCTATAAAAACAAGCATAAACTTACAAGCAGTTTCTAAAAAAATACGCCGGAATATAGTTTCTGCAGCATAACCAGCTACTTACACCCAACTCGGGCATTTAAAGAGAAGTCATGTTATTACCACAACTCAAATAAACTGCCACCGTCGGAATTCGGCCGTGTAAACAAACCAGAAAAATCGATAAGTTCAAGTGTGAGGGAGACGGTAAAACAAGTTTGTGTAAGCAAGAAAAGGACGGATTATACCGGGGACGTTACAAGGCGGGGCTTAGACGCCTACCTCGTGAATTTTATAACAGCAAGCAACGGGTATATTGAACTCGGCTCAAAAGCTATTAGAGTGAGCGGGGCGGCTATAGTTTTGATTGCTGCGACGCGGTCAAAAGGTGCTTGAAAGCACGTAAAGTGTGTCTAGTTCCGCGAAATCTAGACTCGTCTGGTAAATAATTCAACAGATTTATGCACTGAAAGATGTTTTTTGATCTCTTTCTGAAAAAAGTCGAGCGATATCGGCGAAGGTCAGGTTTATTGCTGTCGAACAGTTTCAAAATGAATTTTGAGGTTTTAAGGGAAAGTTTTTTTTCGTATTTTGTTCAACTTTAAGCAGTTAAATTAACCACAGTGCATGACATGTAATGTGCGTAATTTGAATTTTAATTTGCAGATTTATGTTGTAATGAACCGTTATAATGTTTATTTTATCAACGAGAAAATTACTGCCGACTCGGCTCTGTATGGCTTTAATCAAAAAGATGAGAACTTTATGGTTTTTGATACAAAATTTTCATGATTATGGAACTGAGATTATTAAATTTTCAATAGAGCTAGCTGCAGATTAATTTATCTAAGAACATGAAAAATTAACTTGTGTTACAACACCTGTGAATCTGAGATATCGCTATCTTTCTACTTTCATCTTACACAAGGACACAGGGGCAGGTTATTTTGGTAAATTATTCAGAAAAAAATTTAACCACTAGTTAGAAAATCGATGCAGATTCATAGATGGAAATTACATGTTATTTTTATTATAAAAGTAACCAACATTTAAGAGAATATTATTGTAACTATTTTTTCGCGGTAGTGATTACGAGAGAGCTCACTAACATAAAAGATATTTTGATCAGATGACAAAATGCTATCAGTCACTTATAAGATTTTTAAAAAATATCTCTAAAACCAGTTATTATTAAATGACCGCCTACGATATATTAAAGTCGCCGCCATGTCAAAACTAAAATTAATAGTTTCCTCTACGTGCCTTTTCAATTGGTGCCACAAACAATAAAGTGCTTTATAGTGCAAGTTTCGCATCTGCATAGTACGTGATAGCAACAAACGCGCGACGCGATTGTGCGACAATAAAAGACCAATTTTTTACTTTTAATAATTTAGAGTTGAAAAGTCGCGTCGTGTGCGGTGAGAGGAAATATGGCATTGTAATGTAAGTAAATACGAGTGAGTATGTGATAGGGCATAAAAAACAATAATTGTTTGTTATTGAATAGTGACTTTTTAGTTACTGATGACCTTAATTTAACTTTAAAAAGTTGTGGGTATGGTCAGTCAACATCCTCCATTACCAGCAAGGCCTGTACTGGTAGGTTAGTACTTAGAAAGCTACATAAGTCTGAAGAAGGTTCCGGAAAAGGTTGTGTGAATCCTTTGTTGGGGTTCCTTGAATTGATACTGTGTTAAATAACCACCAACTATAAACCCATTCGTCACTCAAATTAATAATATTTTTTGACGTAGCTACAATTTAGGATGGAAACTCAGCTCAGAAAACTCGCTTCACGTGCTTCAGAACTCTATGGTAGTATGGTATGACATAGTAAATCAAAGATTTCAGACGCGCGTCAAGGGAGCGAAGCGATCGTCTTTTATTTCTCTGAGTAGTGAATGAAAGCTTTTTTGAAAGCTCCAATTTGAAAAAACATTTTGTCTAAGATTAGATAAGTATATTCAGGATTCATTTTGAAGAGGGATTTTGTTGTGAAATTTAGTAAATTAGAATAATTCCTGATTTTATCATAAGTTATAAATCTTTTGGGCAACTTCACTAAAAATTAGTCTTGTATTACCTAGTACCTGCTAAGTTAAACAAAAACAAAGGATTTTTGATGATCTTGGAGGGATCTTCAGCCCTTGTTGTAGGCACTTTTATATTTTATATTTATTATAAAATATAAAAGTGCCTACCATAGAAAAAAAAACTGTTCATTTGCAAATGTTCCAAATTTAAACTCGTCCACGCCAACGATAACAGAAACCGGTCAAACCACTACAATTATTATTATTTCTGAACGAACGGGTGATGACAACTAAGTATTTTCTTTTTTTGTGCAAAGGGCGTTATTCAGTAGCTCCCTCCCTGCAGGGGGCAGTGTTTTGTTGTTATTATACAGATAGGCAGTATGTGCTCCGAACATCTGCCTGGTGCGATGAAAAAGCAATTGTCTATGGTTTTAGACATGGCGCCGGCTGTTTATGTATTGTTTCGTTGTTTTGTTTACTTACCTAACTTATATATATATATATATAGCTATAAATGTTTTAACTTTCTACTTCATTATTCCTATTTGTTTGCCTAAATTCTTCTTTAATAATATAATTAATATAAGTAGGTATCTATCTACTTATAGAAATTATCTTGGTAACTAAATACCCTTTCGTTTGTAATTAATTTTCTTAGGTATAATCTACTCATCATAAATAAACGAAAAATGTTTTTACGAGTATTTTTTTTTTGTTCTATTCTATTCTTTTCAGTAGAAAGCAAAGTGTTGCACCAGGTAACACTGAAAGCCAGATACGAAATCTGGCTACGACATGGGACGAAGGGAAATTTATTTGCACATCCCGTGGTCATGTCGTGGTCATACCAAATAAAAAAAAAGATATCGAACAGTTTATATTTCCTTTAAGAAAACCGACGAAACCGAAGGATCAAAAGTAGTTTTTCCGTTGGCAACGATCACACCCATCATATTGATTTTCATATTTGTGTCAGCATGTAGGTAGTAGGTACCTATATAACATAGTGCAAAACACACAGATAAACCTTAACTAGTATAGAAAAATATTTAACCTTCAGAATACTAAAAGTTAAACGAAAAGGGCAACAGCGAAAAAATACTTTCTTATACCACAGTTACGGATAACCAAAACTAACAAAATACTTATTAATTCAAAATCTCATCACAACACAATCATAATTAAAATTGTACACAAACAAACCGCCTGAGGTGAGTTGCACAATGTGCTCGATTCTACATGCAACTACAGTAAAATATAATGTCATAATGCGAATCGGATCTTAGTTCGTTCTTGTATTATCGTTTTTCTATGAAAGAAATAATATATGAGCCGACGTAGACAATTTTTTTATTTGTTGGCAATCTACATATCGTCAGTGGAAAGGTAAAAATACTAAAGCGCCAAAGTACAACTTTAGAGGAGAGACGACACCAAAAAGAACCAAAAAAACACCAAAAAGGCGTCGCTAAAAATCAAATCACCTAAACTAATCGACGCAAAAAGAACTGCAATCGAACTGTTTATATAACTAATTTTCGCCAATTTGGCGCCTTAGTACTTTTACCTTTCCGCTGACGATGTGATGATCAGAGATCCAGAGGTATTGTGTCACAATAGGAAAACAGAACAGTATCACTTTTTGAGACTACCCCCAGTTTGGTTTTGTTGAGACATTGCGGGCTAATTTCCTGATTTCCTGAGAAATATAATGATTCAATTTCGCCTTGGTCCTGCCTATTGCCTATTGCATCGTTACATGAACCATGCATGACAGAGGTTTTAGGCTAATATTACTAATATTGTGCTAGAAAAACCAAAGACATTCTAAACAAAAGTATATTTTTTTAATTGTTGAACAGTTTGCGTTTCGGATATTAATATTATTTATGTTTGAAGGATGGTTTTTGCGTTAGACGAATTGCTTTTACACGGAATGCGAGTATATTTTTTACGTGGATGATTTGCATGTTGAACGACTAGGAACTAAAGCAACCAACCTGATACAAACTTGAACCCTACAAACGATGACGACAATATATAAAGATGATCTCATATCTCATTTCTCTTGTTCTGTATGTTCTATGTTTTTGGAGTCAATTTTTTTTTAAATGAAGACAGCAGATATTTTAAGATGAAATATCACATTTGGAACTTAAGGGTTCAGTTCAACTGTTTCTGTTGTGTTGACTTTAGTCATATTCAAAAGATGATTGATTTAAATGCCCAAAATAAAAATAAAACAATAGAAAAAAATATTCCTTATTAATTATTAGTGCTGTTCAGAATCGTGGACAATATGCTTAATTATCTTTTAACTGCCGGTGAGCTAATCAAAGATGAATTAATCTCGCGTTAACCGAGGATTAGTCGGTCATGCTCTGAGATTTACAAGGTCAAAGACTAAGAATGCAGAGGTGTTGAATGGACGGCGCCAAGGTATTATGCCTAATTGAACAATCGTAGATTTACATAAGCTCCAGAAGCAATAATTGTTTGGTACGGCCGGCAACAGTTACCTAGAAGTGGAAAAATTATTACTCTTGAGAATTTTAGCACTAAAATGTATTTAATTTATTTCCCGTTTAGGTTTCCTGCTTAAGATAGAGCTTCGGGTTTTGTTTTAGTGCTATATAGGTGACAGGGTGGCACACTGTGGCTAACTACCAGTAGGTGCTTTAAGAAACACAAAGATTTTATACAAATTCTTATACCAATGTTTTCTGTGTGCCAACTGAAGTTCTGTATGCGAGTGTGATTTTATGTCTATTATTTTTATTTCCTAAACGATCGAAAAGGACTATTAATCTTTAAAGTTTAAACATTAACCGCATCACAAACGGTTTATAAACGCAGATATTATACCTCTCGTATTTTCTCGTATTCATCAATGGCCTGTTACAGTCCACTGCTGGACTATGAGCCTCCACCACTTAAGTGTTTGGTTTTGCCGTAATCTCCACGCTTGGCAGGCGGGTTGGAGATCGCAGATTAAAAGGTTACTGTATCAGAGAGCGCTGCTGCCCGTTCCCTGTTCGATGTGTAGTCCCTAAGTCGCCTCTTACGACTCCCACGGGAAGAGTAGGGGTTGGTGACAAATGTATTCTACTCTGCCGTCACCACACGGCACTTGATTTTCTCGTATTAATTTGCATCAATATCCTTATCAATAGCCTTGCAATAGCCAGTCAATTATCCAGCCATTTAGCTGGACAGCTACGCGTTGTGTATTTTTTTACTTTTCCCCGTAAAAAGTATCTAGGGTACAAACTATCTCAATTGCAAATTCTATCCAGTACTACTATCTAGTACTACTAGTTTTAAAGGCGTGAAAGCGGAACCAATATCAAAATATCCAAACATACTGTCACATTGAAATACGGGTATATTAAATGAAATGTGATTTACTGCAAAATTAGAGCCACCTGCAACAATAAGTTGGTGAACCAATCTGCCCGGCCATGTTCTCCAAAGCACCTTCTCATTTCCGTATGCTCACTCACTGCGACCTAAGCTTCCACTCACGCGCACCTAATTGGACATGGCGGCGGCGCTGACTCAGCATGGCCTTTGTGTTTGAGTTTCGAATGTTTTGGACCGGTCGCGGCTACTGAGTTACGCTGACTTGTGAATATGGTTATCTAATGCTGTAGGCACAGGTAAAACTACACCTTTTTAAGGATTTTATCCTGTTTTAATGTGGTCTAGAGCGTCGGTGGAGCGTCGGTAGTCTAGTGGTTAGGGCCGCTGCCTCCCATCCGGGAGACGCGGGTTCAATCCCCACCACATATAGAATTCATATGAACGTTTATTCGACGCTCTTACGGTGAAGGAAAACATCGTGAGGAAACCTGCACACTCCTGGGAAGAAATTCAAAGGTTATGTGTGAAGTCGACCAACCCGCACTGGGCCAGCGTGGTCGACTAAGGCCTAATCGTCCTAATTCAGGGCAGGCTCGAGCCCCTCGGTGGGGACGTATATGAGGTGTTGATGTAATGTGGTCTAATCTCTTGTCACTATCGGTTATGCCGTTGAGATAATGAGAGAAAAAATAACTGAAAAAAACAAGAACGGGTCATAATATTAGTTTCTTTCTAGGATTCCCTGAGTACTTGTTACTTGAGTTACTTGTACTATTATGTATTCTGTGGCAATAGGAACAATACCAATAAAACTGAAACTTTGAACACAATAATTTTGAATCCACCATTAAAATCGAATGAAGTGCAAGAATCGAATCTCGGAACTCTGAGAATGTTGGAATCCCAACTAGACTATACCGGTTGTCAATAGATAGAACAGACGTGTTCTTCTATTATAATTGTTGGCACATTTTGTAACTCAATCACATATGAACATGTGGATTTGAATAAATATCAAGAAATATGATAAATTATCTTGCTCCCACGGGATAAACAGAAAACCACGTGAACAGCAGCTTTTGGTGTTGTTTAGTATTACTGGTAGCTAGCCTAAAATGCTTTACAAGTTTATGATGCCCTTTGCTAAATTACTATACCTAGTTACACTATACACCCAATAGGAACGCAACTAATAAACAGAATTTACTACGGGGCGTAGCAACAAAGTCCGTAGCAGGCGTAGCAACAAAGTCCGTAGCAGGCGTAGCAATACTGCCGTCATACTGAAATAAGCCATAACTACACTTTATGTCAAAAATGACTTAAGTATATGACTGGAATCAGCAAAAAAATCCTATTTTTTGGTCTAAGTCACAAAGACTAATTCCGCTTAATTCCACAGATACCTATCGATAGAAGGCCATAATTTCATATACTATAGCTCTAGTTTTAGGATGAAAAGCCATATTTTCCAAATTAGGGCTTTTCTTGTTAGTAAATTCTTTTTTTTTACTGTGAAAGGCCATAATTTGCAATTACGCCCTTTTAAATTAGCAAACGGCTATGTTTTATAAATTTAATTGTATAAACAAAGCCATAACATCCAATTATGGCTTTTCATGGTAGTTATTACTATGTAATGTCCACTTTTTGGAAAGTCAGGGAAGCTTAAGCTGGTCAGGGAAACTCAGTGAAATCAAGTAGCTATCTGGAAAGTTAGGAAACATTGAGATTTTACACTGCTTGCATCCCAAAACTTCCCAGTGATTGTAAAATTATACATTATATATTTATATATTTTAGATTGTAGATATTTCACTGTACTAAATTTCCAATGCTTTTGCTTATAATTTTTGTAATCCATCATTTGGTCTAAAATAAATAAAAAAATACCATAAAACAGCATAAGTATCACAAATATACATCATAATATTTTTACAATAAGCAAATTAAATTTTCTCATAACTTTCGTAAATTAAAATTTTATTGAGATAAGTTTAAGATATTAAATTACGAGTGTTGTGTACAATTTTATTGTACTTCAGGTTTAAAGTATGACATAGGTAGTTTTCTTTTAAGTGTATTAATCTGTTGTCTATTTTTGTACCATTTGGAATAAAATAAAAAACTTATATGATCAGGAATAGAAACATCACATTGAGTTTTTCGAAATATTCTCTGATACAAACAATGCACTTTTGCATTCTCTCAAACCAACTATTAAAGCAGTAATTCCAGTCTGAAGTTGAGTCAAAATGACTAATTTGTATACTTCGACTGCTTCTTGTGGGCCTACAAACCGTTAACCACGCAATAAATTTTTAGTTCTCGGAAATTAAAAATAATTGTTAGGGCCCAGATCGAGGCTGTACAGAGGATGGTCCATCAACTCGATGTTTTCCTATTTCAAAAGCTCGCTAGTTTTCCGAGCGGTAAAGGAGCTTGTAATTATCGTGATAAAGGATTTCAAGTTACCTCTGCGGAGTTCGGATAAAATTTCTGGCAAACAAACAGTTACAGTGCACATTCTTCATTCCTGAAGGGAATTGTAACTACATGTCATGACATGATATCACAATAATGGCTATCACACTATGGTATTGAATGTTAAATAAATCAAATTCTATTAAGTTTAAGAACGTGAAAAGCCATAAGTACGTAATTATGGCTATTCTGCCTAATTTCACTTATTTCCATATTGCTTTTTTGAAGCTAAAAGGGAAAATATGTAATAAAGAAAAAATTGGAAAGCTTGACGCTAACCGAACTATTATAATAAAATTACAAATGATTTTCCGAGTTTAACAAAGTAAACAGCTTTGTCAAGTGACTTAGGATAAGCGAGAAACTTAAATTTTTACAAAACCTTAATTATCTCGGAATCGACTTTGATGCAGTTATGGCTTATTTCAGTATGACGGCAGAATAGCCGTGTGGCGGTTTTATTTAGTATACGTGAAAATGGGAATAATGAATGAATTAAAAAAACTTTATAATACTTACAACTTAATAATATACGTTCCACTCAGTTAAATCTATTTCTGAGAATGCACAATGATCAGACAGAGACCTTCTCAAACCCGGAACTTCAAGGCATTTTGATCGAGTATGATTCAATTTTACAATTTAGTCCAATAAAAAGTCAACATACAACCAAATTATCTTTTATCAGAGTAAATTACTATGCGATAAGTGATTTCATATCAATTCTGCGCCTGCTTCAAATTGCTTTAAATATTATACGTTTTTTTATCGAAACGTGATAAAATGCGCGTGCGTCGTGAGTAGTGTTACTAACTTTAATAAGGAATAATGTAGGTTAGTATGAGTATACTTAGAAAGGGAATAAAATTCTTGATAAAAATGTAAGTAGTATCATACAACTTGTTATAAAAAAACGCATTTTTAAAATATATTGTTTGACAAATTATTATTACCTGCTTTTTCATGCGTTCTAATTTCTTAAACGTTTTCAATGAAAGCACGCATCAAGGTTGTGTACATTTTTGATCTCGAAAAATATCCAAGATTTATTGATTTAATAATGCTCGGTACAAAGTTAAATCAATTCATTAAATTTTATAAGAATGTATGCACTTAGGTATGAATGTATTGCCAAAACTGAATTACTTATTTATTATTTGTTGATGTTCCAAGAAATAATATATCAAGATCAAAGCCCCGTTACAGTCCACTGCTGGACTATGAGCCTCCTCCACTTAAGTGTTTGGTTTTGCCATAATCTCCACGCTTGGCAGGCGGGTTGGAGATCGCAGATTAAAAGGTTACTGTATCAGAGAGCGCTGCTGCCCGTTCCCTGTTCAATGTGTAGTCCCTAAGTCGCCTCTTACGACACCCACGGGAAGAGTAGGGGTTGGTGACAAATGTATTATACATAATTGAAATAGATCAAATGGTCGATGGACGATCACTATCGTGTCGTGGTGGTGGTCGTGAATGAATGGTCGTCGTCGTCGTAATGGTCGTATAGATTAAATGTAGACGGTATGATATTGATTTTATCAGATTACGCTCAAACATATGCTACTGTTATTATCAGAATATATAAATCCCCCCCGAGAGGCTCGAGCCTGCCCTGAATAAGAGAGATCAAGCCTTAGTCGATCACGCTGGCCCAGTGTCGGTTGGTTGGACTTCACACACGCTTTTGAATTCCATCTTTCCTTCATGGAAAGATTGAAATTCGTAAATAAATTGGTAGGGTCCGAACTGGGGACCTCCGGACGTAAAGCAGCGACCTTAGCCGCAACAGCACCACACATACTAAATGAACATGATATTGTGTATGTAATGTAGGTATTATCAGCCCTTTGACATAGCCATAACGCTTGCACAAATAAAATACCCTATTTACCACGATTTCAAAATTAGATTACTCAAAAATACCTCATCAATTGTGATAATTATCAACATTCTGACAACTTGACGTTATCAGCGACTGTTGCTATATTTTTATCGATTTTAATCACTTTTTTATCGATATTTTCCATTTATTTATCGATAAGTGTTTTGATTCTGGAGTTTGCAGTGGAATATACTCGGGTAATTCCGCTGTATCGTACCTATGTATAACGTTACCTAGCTTGGCCGATTGAAAATTCATGTTTATACTAAAAGTAATTCACCATGTGAGATGATAAGACAGTCAAAAAGGTGAGGTAAGTGTGCTTTTCAAAACACGAAAAATATTTCCGAAAGATGAGATGAGAATTAGTTTTTTTAGGCTAGCGGTTGAGCGTTTTGCTCTCATAGCATTTCGGAGACTCTGGGTTCGAATCCTTATCACCATAATCAAACAAAAATTACTTGTTGACTGTCTGCATCATCATCATCATCATCGCGTGTTGTAAGGGTTGTAAGGACAACCGACTTCACAAACCCTGGTGTCAGCCGCATAGAGCCGCCAAAGGCCACTCACTTGGCTCGTGTAACGTCTAGATAGTAACCGGGACTAACAGCTGAACGTGCCTTCCGAAGCACGGAATCACCTTCGGATAATCAGGTGATTCAGCCTGCAATGTCCTAACCAAACTGGGGAAAGTCTCACAAAGAGATTTTTGCTTGACGGGGGACACCGGGAATCGAAATCTCGACCACTCGGCCACGGAGGCCAGCTGTCCCGGTCTTTTTATTTTATTTATTTTAATTTGGGTTGTAGTACAGGGTTTGCTGGGTCGGTCATCCACCTTCACCCCTCATCCTACTAATATTATAAATGCGAAAGTTTGGATATTTGTTACTCAACCACGTTCCAACCACTGGACGGATCAAGATGAAACTTGGCACACATATAGGTAAGGTCCTGGAATAGGATATAGGCTAGCTTTTTAGGCTTTTTACCGCGGTAAAACATTTCATTCCCACGGGAAAACTCATTTAACGCGGGCAGAAAGCTAGTGATATCATAACTAAATCATCGCTGTGCCTGTGTACAAGGCTAGTTATTTGCATCATTAACCGACCAGAAGGGTAATCCCTTCGGTCACAGCATCATTAGGGCATCATCCCGCCTCCCCAACTTGATCGGGTAATCTCCGATTTAATCTCTAACTCTAACTGATGCCAATTATCTGTCTGTTTGTTTGTTTACCTTTATTTTAGAAGGGTGATTAGAGAATGCATTCGCGTTCAATGACGTTTTTTTAATAGGATGTTTTAATTGAATCAAAATAATTGTAACGAAAAAAAGTAAGCGAGAATTTATCAAAGTATGTATTTAAATTCATCTACAGCTTCCGAGGATCGTCGGTGGTGTATTCGCAAGGGCATCAGCCCATAAGAGGTATCAACCTCCCGTCCAGGAGACGCGGATTCGATTACCACCGCATACCGTATTTCGAAATTCGAAAGTACGTTTATTCGACGCTTTTACGAAGAAATTCTAAGTTTTTTTGTGAGGTAGATTCTCTTCTAAATAAGTTTCAGCTCTTAGCCATGCAAACGCAATGAAAAAACGATTTATAATATTATAACGTAACGTATTATAGAAAATGGGTTTTTGGATCAAAATGACTTAGGTATAGTTATTTGCTTTTTTGTGTCCTTGAAATTCTATAATTACTTATACTTATAATAGATTCAAATACAATATTATTATATATAAAAAACGTGTAAATAAATATTTTTATAAAAAAACCCCGCAAAAACAAACAAGCAAACTCCGAATCCATCAATGATTGTTCAATCCACCTTTGCGTACAATAAAGCTGCCTTCACAATAATAGGCACTATCTGACGTCATTAGCCGTTCGCCGAAACGTGTGCACGCGCCCTAATTAGTCTTAAACCGACTGCACAATATTTGGTGAGTTAGATAAATCGTTTGGAAGGTTTGTGTTTTGTTCTGTTTTAGTGGTGTATTTGTGTTGGTATTTGTGCTTCGGAGAGCACGTTACGGGTGAATTGGATTTTGATTGGGTTTGAACATATATTATGCTTGTTACGTTTTGTTGATCTTGTTATTTCATTATAACAAGAACCAGAGGGAGATTAGAATACTTTCTCCCGTCCGGGAGACGTGGGTTCGATTCCCTACGTGGTGGGCGAATGTGTTTTCGAATTTAGAATTCATATGTACGTTTATTTGACGCTCTTGAAGGAAAACATCGTGATGAAACCTGCACACTCCTGCGAAGAAATTCAAAGGTTGTGTGAGAAGTCGACTAACCTGCACTGGGCCAGCGTGGTTGACTAAGGCCTAATCGCCCTAATTCAGGGTAGCCTCGAGCCCCTCGGGGGGGACGTATATGGGAGATGAAAGATCAAAGGTATATAGTCATAAAAGTTTAGAATACGGTTTTCCTATAGCAGGAAAAACGTAAATTCGTAATGCGATCTGCCTAATGTGATAATGGTATCTACAACCTAAAAACTGACTAGATTTTTTATTCTTTATCATCGTGAATTTCGTAAGGTCGACAACCGACCTCACAAACCCTGGTGTCAATATTTTAGACCCGTAAAGGCCACTGACATGGCTCATGTAAAGCAGCTGGGGTCCACGGCTTAACATGCCTTACGAAGTACGGAATTATCTTTCTATTCGGACAATCAGGTAATTGAGTTTACAATGTTCTAACCAAAGATATAGAGTAATAATACGCAATCCACATCTTTCTATTATATTTAATAAAATAAAGGAAAAAATCGCATTCAATTTTTCTTCAATAAAGCTATCAGGGCGCGTGGTCTAGTAGTAAAACGGCGTATCTGTAAATTACAGTTTTAGAGAGGGCGTGTCGCGTCACGCCCCTTGTAGCTAGGGGATGCTGTGGGGCGCAACTGAGATGCGGTGGCTTCCAAATTTAAAGTGTTAATATCACACTAAACTAAGAATATTTAGATATTTATATTATTTTATCAGATTCCGTATCAGATTTAGTGGGTTTGATGCAATACAGTGATGTACTGTATTAAAAATATAGAATAATAAAAAAAAACTCGCCGTGTGGTGACGGCAGAGTAGAATACATTTGTCACCAACCCCTACTCTTCCCGTGGGTGTCGTAAGAGGCGACTTAGGGACTACACATTGAACAGGGAACGGGCAGCAGCGCTCTCTGATACAGTAACCTTTTAATCTGCGATCTCCAACCCGCCTGCCAAGCGTGGAGATTATGGCAAAACCCTCCACTCAAGTGGAGGAGGCTCATAGTCCAGCAGTGGACTGTAACGGGCCGTTGATGTTGAAAAAAAACTAAATAAAAATATGTGAATAAGTGCTTATTACCTTTCTCTGTCATAATTTTAGGAATAGAATAGTATAGAAACCACATTTATTCACTGTAAGGCAAAGCACACAGAAAATAAAAAATAAAACAAAACTAAGTATAACCACCGTATGACATTTATGATACTATAGAATGATATAATTTCATATCTACCGTTAAAAAAGGGTACATTTGTTTTTGTTTATATTGCGTAAGAGTGTATTGAATGAATGACGAATTACTGCATGCATATACAGGAATAATAATATACACAAATGCAATATAGAACTAATCGAACGAAGTAGCTTTGTTACTACGTAAGACGTAAGTATTTCTTCCAGGCAACGTACACTTCCAAAACACTGCACCTATCTCGTTGTTTTGATATTAACGATTTCATACGTTTTGATTTTATGATGAAGTTTCACTAACTAACTGACAATAGTAATAATACATTTTTGTATCAATTTAGTTTTCCTAATATAATTCAAACAATAGGAGAAAGCAGGCTCAAATAACACTATAAATTATTTTTTTAGAAGACATTTATACACCCCTCAGTTTATTGTGTTGCTACACATTGGGCGTATTACTGGGGTTGCCACACGAAAATAAATTATTATTGAATAGCGAGGGGAGGGATTGCTAATGCGTTTGGCAAGTTTTTCTATTATTCCCGTATGTTATATTATATTCTTTCCTATTGAATTTATTGTTTTATTTTAAATATAATATATTATTCCTTTATATTCTAATATATTATTACTATGGTACTGGAGCCATTTTATAAGGCAACTATGTTTTTTTTTAAATAAAAATTTCCAGTCAGTTTAGAGATTTAGTACAAAGTGAATATCAAATGTTGCACAACAAAATCAATGTTAGTTTCAAATCTAATAATTTCAAGGATACTAATTATCCTCTATTACCAAATCTAATTTTTCGATTAGATTAACAAAAACGTAATTTATAAAGTTATATACATGCTTTTTTTTATCGGAACAATAATCAGAGGCCTATCTATCATTTTATATGACAGTTGTGATAGCGATTAATGAAGTAACGCAATTCATATTGTAATCACTTTTATGAAAATGTTATAAAATTATTTAAAAATCGAAAGTATAAAATTACTTAGCCGTGTGGTGACGGCAGAGTAGCATACATTTGTCACCAATCCCTACTCTTCCCGTGGGTGTCGTAAGAGGCGACTTAGGGACTACACATTGAACAGGGAACGGGCAGCAGCGCTCTCTGATACAGTAACCTTTTAATCTGCGATCTCCAACCCGCCTGCCAAGCGTGGAGATTATGGCAAAACCAAACACTTAAGTGGAGGAGGCTCATAGCCCAGCAGTGGACTGTAACGGGCCGTTGATGATAAAATTACTTGTTCTTTTATTTATTTATTTTATTTACTTTCATTTATTTACAAGTTATTTAAACCTATAATAAATTACCCCCCCCCCCCTGCCAGGTGGACTGATGACCTGAGGAAGGTCGCTGGTGGTGGCTGGATGAGGAAAGCGGGTGATCGTGCGCTTTGGCGTGCCCTTGAGGAGGCCTACGTCCAGCAGTGGACTGCAATAGGCTGATTGATTGATTGATTGATTGTATATGAACCAGGTAAATATATAATTATAAATAATACTGCTTATTTGTATTATAAAACAAGTGGAATATTTTAAGACCAGCAAGTAACTGAATAGGTACTTACCTAAAACACCTTCTGTGTAAAAGAACTTGTAAAGAAAAAGCTCACTAGGTAGTCTATTCAATTATCATGACGAAATTTAATTTAATTTATAAGTACCTAATTAAATAACTTAATTAAAACTCCAATTCACTTGTTTTCTACAGTTTTGTCAGTAATGTTTTTCTAATAACGCAATGTTTATTATTTAATCGTAAAAATAAAATAAAATGTCTCGTATTTAACTTAAGTGATTATGTATGAAATGACTATCAAGCAACGTAATATTTTCATAACCAAAAGATGTAATTAATCATTAGGTTCAAGTTATCTCAAGTTGTGATACCGGTTTGTAAGTAAGAAGGTAGCCAACTTAGGCCTACAACGCTTGCCGGCAACTTTACTGATAACTTTAAAATGCTACATAATTTAACTTTAAATAACTTTTTAAATTCATTTTTGAGTATAAATACTCAAAGAATATTTAAAGCTCAAAAGTATTGTTTGATAAATTTTGTAATAAATATGCAATAAGATTTTTTAAATGAGGGTAAAAGTGTTTGTTTTCTTTAGTAATAAAGGTAGTTCGCAATGTTTTCGTAGGTACTTTATAATGTAAATAAAAGTTCAAAGACTTTACTATAACCTATAGATATATTATTTTCTATTTATTGAATGAAAATTGTTTAAATAATATAATGATTAAACCATTTGAATTACGTAATGAAGTGACGAAATGTAGAAGTTAAGTAAAAAAAAAAACAATGAATGAAAAACTCACCAATAGAAGTTAAAATCCAAACTTTCACGTGTTATTGAACTCGGCACTGTGTAAATAAAACTTAGAAATTGCACTAAAAACGTTTAAACGTTAATTGATATCGCCGATCAATCACTTAACACGAACTACGCCTGCTACCAATTATCTTATCTTTCAAAAACACTATTTAATCGGCTCCCAATTTCCTAATTACACGTCCTTGGCAGTCCAACTTAATAAATAAATGTCAATTCAAAAGTAAAAGTGTAAATAAAAAGTTTAATTCGTTGTGAAAAATTAGGCCTCGTTTATATTTTCGGGGCGAGGAACACAAACTGGACAGCACTATTCGTTCTGTATTTGAAATGCGATGCGCCTGACGCGAGCGCTCGCGCGGCTGGGGCCCGACTGCCGCGCGGCGCGGCCCCTCCCGCGCGCCCCACCCCTCTCCATTTTTCAGGTAAAAAAGAAAAAACCCAGCCAGTATTTATTATCTATTATTATCTATTTGGCGACAGTTTTCGTTCTTCACTCACTTTGCGACTTTTTTGTACGGAAATGAGTGGTTTATCGCAGTCTGTGGTGACAAAGAGGTGATTATAGGTGGTCTGGGCGTCTCGCGCATTGTTCAGGGGATTTGCGAACTTCCTTTGTTTCAGGGGCGTGTTGTTGCGTGTAGCGCCCGCGCCGAGCACGTGCGGATGCGGTTCGGAGGACCAACGGGTCGGGAAATTAGGCGGAGTAGGTGGGCTAGTGCATATTGGTCCTGTCTTGCAGTTAAGGATAGTAGGCGTTATATAAAATGTGTGTATGTTACCGATGTAGACATTATAATTTTTTTTTTTTTTTTTTTTTAATAATTACTTTCTTTAATGAGCCTACTTTGTGTCCTACTGCTGGGGACAGGCCTCTCCTCTATCACGCCAGGCATCGCGATCGCAAGTTATTATGGACCAGTTTTTAATGTAAATAATTACTTAAATTACTTAATTATTTTAGGTAAAAATATCCTATTTGTAGGTAACTAACGCCCAAACGCTCTAATTTAAGGGAGGCTGAAGCCTGAAGCCAACAGATTAGTTAATTAGTTAATTTTCAGTCCATATTTATAAAATAACTAAAAATTTTACACTTTTTAATAAACATTTTCCTTACACAGTCTCACACCCAATATTTTATCTAAGATAAAAAACATATTTTTGGAATATGCTTTTTTGCTTACCGTCTATAACTTAATAAAATAAGCAAGTACAATTTCCGCTACCTATCGAATTTCAATACATTTAAAAATGTCACCCATTTATTAAATTAAAACTGAATCTCTTATCTCGTTCCCTGACGGATTAAAAAAGTGGTACTTATTTAAAATGGTGTTTAAAGATGACAATTTCAACAAATTGCTTCTAATCATGATTAGCATTTGTCTATTGTCTTTTAGACAAAACATTCAAAGAAATTCTAGCTAACGCCACTAAAGGAACTATAAAATTAATCCTCTCTTTCTTTTAAATTCTAAAGAATGGAAGCTGTTTACAATCGGTCCTTTCCTAAAAGTATGAGCTACTAGAAAGGTGAAATTTAAAAAGATTTGCATTTTGGGACATTTTTAACAGGTAAAAAGTTGAAATTAGTCTGAATGTGAATAAGTGCATTGGCTTTTATTTTTTTAATTGCTTTAAAAACCTACTAAAATGATCACTTACATGAACGAAGCTTGAAGAGAATTGTGTAGGCACTATTTAGTGGCCAGTATGTTTTCATAAAATTACACAACATTAAGTACAGGGTGGTGACGGCAGAGTAGAATACATTTGTCACCAACCCCTACTCTTCCCGTGGGAGTCGTAAGAGGCGACTTAGGGACTACACATTGAACAGGGAACGGGCAGCAGCGCTCTCTGATACAGTAACCTTTTAATCTGCGATCTCCAACCCGCCTGCCAAGCGTGGAGATTATGGCAACAGTGGAGGAGGCTCATAGTCCAGCAGTGGACTGTAACGGGCTGTTGATGAAGTACAGGGTTGGATTCGAATTGCCACCTATACGGAAGACAGCTACCCCAAACGCTACCACAGCCTCGTTACTAAATCGCTTTTATTTCATACAAAACCTTGGCAAGAACAAGTTTAAGTACTATAATAAAATGCGTTATAAGTAATATGAAATAAAAATTAGTATAATATTTATAATAATTTAGTAATCTCGGCAGTATTGTGCCGTGATGCAAGTCCGGTAGCTAGAGACGCGGTTTATGGCATCCGTCGATTAGTTATAGCCGTCTATCTTCAGCCCACGAGCACAGCGGATCATGAACATATACGTTTATACTGCCTACCCTCATTTAAGGTGATCAGGCCAGACCACGCTGGCCCAGTGCGGGTTGGTTGATTTCACACACAATCTTTGAATTTAGTCGCAGGAGTGTGCAGGTTTCCTCACGATATTTTCCGTACACGTACGAAAATATGACTGCACGTCATAGTTTCTGAATGAACTTTAAAAAATATGTACATATTTCGGTTTCGATGTTGCTACGAGTAACTGTTTCAAAATCTTCAAAAGCCTAATTCCTCTTGAGTCGATTGAATCAGTAGTGAAGCGACAAGGCTGTCTAGCTTGGTACATTTATTTTCTATCTTCCATTCATCAATGGCCCGTTACAGTCCACTGCTGGACTATGAGCCTCCTCCGCTTAAGTGGAGGGTTTTGCCATAATCTCCACGCTTGGCAGGCGGCTTGGAGATCGCAGATTAAAAGATTACTGTATCAGAGAGCGCTGCTGCCCGTTCCCTGTTCAATGTGTAGTCCCTAAGTCGCCTCTTACGACACCCACGGGAAGAGTAGGGGTTGGTGACAAATGTATTCTACTCTGCCGTCACCACACGGCAACCTATCTTCCATTACCGTATATTAATCTTATATTTATGACGTTAAAAACTTGTGTATTAAGTTTTAAGGTATCCAGAAGAGTTATAAAATTTTGTAATTTGTTTTTAGGACCAATTATTACAGATAACAGATTAAGTTAAAATTACGGCTCGAATCTGACCGTAAACCCGCACCTAAAATGTTAAAGCTTTTCTCTATTTGCATATTGCTATTTGCCTCCATAACTGAAGTAGAGAAAAAAAAAGTTACATGCCTTTGCCTTACAGTGGGAATAATTTCATCGGTTAGAGTTTTATAACTTAACATTAATCTATACTTTAGTTTAGGGATCACGTTTGTCACTTGATCATGGCACTACACAAACATAATAAATATGTTAGGTATGTGTTCATACCTATACGTCTCAGCCTCGTTGGTTATTGCTGGCAGTAAATACTTTTGGAACCGTCGGGTTTATTTGAATTTTAAAGAAACAAATATATTTGGAACGCTCAAGAGCGGATTCTTTTGTAGAATGTCCTCACGTATGCATGTGTCTTGAGGGGATAATAATTAAAAAATAAACTATTTCTTTTGCATCTAATCGAATCTTTTAATAATACCGCCTCCACCTTTCCTCAAAATATTATGTAATACGTAAAATGCAGCATACTGTGTACGTAAATTATATTGTCATCATAGCTTCTTATTTTTATAATAAATCATGATCAATAAACATATAATAAATATATTCTAGAATGCGCGTGATTGAAGAATGCGGCCAATTTCGTGGCCCCGTAGATATTATTCGAATTACTTAGAGCATGTCTAAGCGCGCCCGATTTACTATACTTTATTATAGTGCTACTGAGGCCCATATTATTATAATATTATACAGAAATTCAACTCCTGCGCCTATCTTGGTGGGATTGGAGTTGAGCACTATCACATTTATTGTGGTTTTAGGTAAAACGTGTGCTGGCAATAATGAACCCTGGTTCTAAAACCAAGCATTACTTGCCCTAATAATCGTAAAAAAAAATCTAACTTAAGATAATGTTAAATTCTTCTTTTATAAAATTTAAGGGATTCATGTTTCGTTTACTGAAATTGCAAAAAGAAAACTAATTTTAGAGAGCCCATCAAATTAGAAAAAAATATTTTTAAACGTTTTTAGCTCTAAAATCAATTGTTTATTATTACGGAATGTGACCAGTAAAATTATTTTGACAAAATTAATTGGTGAAAATAAATAATCATCATTGAGTCATTTTAGTTTACTCAAGACTTACAAAAACAAACCACTAAAATACAGTGGGTATACAGACAGACTATGAAATAGGGAATCGGACTGTTCACCACATTTTATTAATTTATCATAGTTAATGAATTATTTTTAAAATATAGATTCGCGAAGAAAAAAACAGAATCTGTTGAAAAACGAATTTATAGTGATTTTTTAAAGTTTTAATATGTCCGTCTCTTTCAAAAACGATTTTTTGTATGGAGATTATACGGCGTTACTAACAAATGACGTCACAAGTGGGTATGTGCCTCTCTCTAATCTTGAATTTCAAACCTTTATAATTCGGTCAATTTTAAAGATAGAGCAAAATTATTTTAGTGTTCGATAGCAGAAACTAAGAAGTTTGGATTTTTAAAATTAAAAAAAAAGTAGTCCGATCCCCTATTGCTTACTTGTTTCTTAAACAATCACCGTATAGGTACTGAAAGAGTAACCAGCAAACTATAAAGATGCTACTTACTCAAACACTTTCCAAAAAAGAAAAATCTATACAATATAATGGAGTGCGCGTACGTTTTCAAATGTCACCTGGTTCACACCTGTCGAAAAGAACTAATTAAAATAATTATATTTAATCAAAATAAACCTTACAACACTTATTTTTTAAGTGAAATATGAAATGGTCAGTTCGTGGGTTACGCCGTTTGGGCTCGGAGCGGTGTATGGTAAATGTCATTGGGTTTGTGCGGCTAATGAAGTAGGTGCGCGGTGTGGCGGGTGAGGAGAAGTGTGGATACTACCTACTACGTGAACTTTTTTGTTATGATACAATTCTGTTTATTTTTACGACGACCGACAACGTAAAATAGAAACTAATACGTCACTTAAAGCGTATACTACAAAAGAAAACGTTAATGTTAACATTTACTACAAAATATGTAAATGTGTCAAAAGAAATCGAATAATCTATTTAATATTTTTGTTTTTGAATTGCTGTTTCTAACACAAATTGTTAAAACATAAAGATGAATTGATGTTTTTAATATTTAGAGATGGTTTTGTATTATTTATTCGATGTTTGGTTAATAATTAAGTTATTTTTTTGTTTTAAAACTGATTTCGAACACAATTGCATGTTGTTATCGAATAAATAAATAGAAATAAATTGAATAGAAAAAGGTAAATATAGATAAATTAAATCGATAACGTAAAGTATAATTTTGATCGTGTATTCTTTTTCCATATATAAAAGACATCAACGCGGTGTTTAAATTCGTAGCAAACGTAGCAATAGCTAAACCGGAGCTATTTCAGGTGGTACCGATCTAATCTTCAACTTAATCTCGTCCGTCCTTTTCTCCTTTTAAGGTGAAAAAGGTATAGGAGATGAACATATTAATTTTGGAGCTGTAAAATATCGAATTAAGATTTTATAGACGCGTCGATTGCACGATTTTACAGCGGACTTAAACATTTCTTAATTTGACAGATACGCCTTTATTTGTTAATTTGATATACGTGTGAATAAAATAGAGACAAAGAGTTTGTATATATCTACGATTAGAGATCTTTCGGTCGCTCTACAATCACTGATGTTTTTTTTTCAATAAAATATGATATTTTTCTTTTTCTTTTTTTATCGTATGAGTTGGTCAAAAACCATTCTCACTTATTATTGATAGTTTTCATAAATACTTATCTGTAGTTTTCGTATGTCATCAACAGCTCATATACGTCCTTACTGAGGGGCTCGAGCCTACCCTGAATTAGGGCGATTAGGCCTTAGTCGACTACGCTGGCCCAGTGCGGGTTGGTCGACTTACACACAACCTTTGAATTTCTTCGCAAGAGTGTGCAGGTTTCATCACGATGTTTTCCTTCACTCACCGTAAGAGCATCTACGAATTTGAAATTCGAAAACACATTGACCAGACCACTAGACCACCGACGCTCATTTCACGGTTTTCGTATGTAGGTATTTTTAAATAATCGTCACATCCATGTTAGTCCCATCGCGTCGGGCGGCTCGCCACAAAAGTGAGATATACGTTAAATACGGTTTTTTTTTACGTTTCAGTCGTCGGTACCGGACCGGTCCCGTACCGCATGAATTTATGATATTTTTGTCGGCTGTTTATCTTCGAGCTCCCGAGCAACCTGGTTTTATGCCTTTTACTGGGAGCTAGGAAAACTCAATAGGGGATCGGACCGTTCACCATATTTTATGAATTATTTTTAAAATATAGATTAGTAGCAGACGATTCGCGAGGAAAAAAACAGAATCGATTGAAAAACGAATTTACGGTGATTTTTTAAAGTTTCAATATGTCTGTCTCTTTAAAAAATGATTTTTTGTATGGAGATTATATATTATGGCGTTACTAACAAATGACGTCACAAGTGGGTATGTGCCTCTCTGTCTAATCTTGAATTTCAAACCTTTATAACTCGCTCAATTTTAAAGATAGAGCAAAAATTATTTTAGTGTTCGATAGCAGAAACTAAGAAGTTTGGATTTATAAAATAAAAAAAATTAGTCCGATACCCTATTGTAACACGAGTTGAACAATCGTTTACTTGCTGCATACCGTGGTCAGAAATATCATACTTCTCATCAAAAAAATCGATACACCTTGCAAGTTTATGTTTCGTAAGGAATAACAGAAAAATGTGCATATTAGTAATAATATAGTATGTCAAATGTCGTTTAATAGTTCACATAAAGTTCCAAGCACTGTCAGTGTGAATATTACGCGTCCCAAGATCCGGGTGGGACCGCGGAAGTCATTCAATTCAACCCGCAATGACATGGACTGATTGCATGAATCACTGAGCAATTCAACATTTTATTATTTGTTTGTACTGAAACCATTAACTTTTACGTCATGGTTTTGTAATCGTCACGGACCAGAGTAAAATGATATTCCGTTCGATGATGATCATCAGTGTTTCTCTTTCGCGATGTCCCCAAGACTGCCTGGGAAGAGACTTTCTGAACTACGAAAAAAAAACAATACAATATTGTAGTTTTGTAGCGATAGTTGACCTTGAAATTCAGTTACTATTTCGATACCAAAATATCGATAGCAAAAAAACATAAATACAAACACTAGACTATCGCTATCGCAACAACACTACAATATAATATTGTTTTAAGTATGCATATTCTCTATTAGGTCAGAGAAAAAAACAGCTCTCTTATGTTACCGTGTCCTCTTGGCTCGTTCGTAACTGAATGTATCGAACTCGGTGGTCCCATCTTCGACCCCACTGCTCCTCTCTACACCACAATACCACATAGCCAGTGCACCGAGTGCCATAACTCTTCAGCAAGGCTTTGTACAAAGCCCGCTAAACTGCCCTATTTCTGTTTGCACTAGGTACCTGAAAGTCTGTGTTGTACGAAATCGTTGGTATAAATAAAATGGTTGGCAAGCCTCCGTGGCCGAGTGGTCGAGTGTTATTTTCTCATTACTGAGGTTCCAGGTTCGAATCCCGGTAAGGACAGTTCAAATAAAAACTCTTTGTGAGACCTTCCCCAGTTTGGTTAGGATATTGCCGGCAGAATCACCTGATTGTCCAAAAAGAAGGATGTGGATTCTGTGCTTTGGAAGGCACCTTGAGCCTGCCGGCTTTTATCTAAGTGTATAATGGTTACCATGAGCTATAGTTAGAAGCAATAGACGGCTCAATAATTTTTAAACCAGGGTTTGTGGGATCAGCCTCACAAAGTTTTTTTTTGTGACCACGGGGATTTGAATACAGAATCTTCGGATGAAAGCCAAACGCCTCTACTGCTAGGCATCGGAAGCTGTTAAAAACTACGCTGCGCGCTCTCGTACATTAATTGTATGATAAACGCTTGTCAAATCTACTTTATGCACCATTTACTTCAAAAGAAAAGTGAAAATTCCTCAACTATACCTACTTAGCTCACAAATATTATGGCCAAGAATATGCATCTTTGCAGTCGAAACAGCTGTTCCGAGCCCCTGTGACCTATTAAAAGTTCGAAGACCTTATTAATAACTCACACAATTATAAATTCCAATATTATTAACCATGAGGTCCGCTGGTTCTATCCCAAAACTCTAACACAGCATAAAAAATCATAAAAGTTAAAAAAGACCGACTGTGACAGTCACCTTTATGACAAAATCAAATCACTGGCTGTATGCCATCCAACGAAAGCTTTAAAAGAAAAATAAATTAAAAATTCAAACGAAACGAGCATTGTAACGATTCTATTTTTAAAAACACGGCTCGAATATGGAATCCCATCGGCCGGAAACGAATAAAAAACGCGGCAAAACTTTCAAACCTGGAACTGAATGGGACGTCATTTTTTACGTCCGTTAGGGATGTCGCAGTGAAAAATGATATAATTTATATCGGTAAGGTAGCAAGCGGCTACCCGTTTTGTGTGCGCGTGATAAAATACAAATAAAAATAAAAGTTTATAATATTTTTTCTCTCCTACTACTAATTTAAAATGTTTCCTTATCAACGCGCGGCGCGCTGTGACAAAAGGAATAGAGATGGGACATGCACGATTTTATCGATAGGTAAGTATGCCTATAGTTTTTTTAGAGGACTGTTTAGGTAAATATTTAATGATAATGATAAACGTTATAAGCAAGAATCGTTTTGTAGTTTAAATTTAGATTAAACAGGTTAGGTTAGGTTTAGCATTTGTTTTAATTATCTAGGTTAAAATGTAAACTTTACATTTTTTTTTAAATCAGCAATTTCGTACTACTAAAATTTCACGAGGTTAAAACCATAATAAGTAAACTGAACAGGCAAACCATAAAATTCAATTTATATTAAACACTTCAACAAGTAAATCGACAAATCGATGTAAATTTTCTTGTCCCTACTCCACACACACAGCGGCTACACAAATCAAAGCACGCGCTCGCACAAGCACGAAACGAATGAAATATTTAAATTTGGAAGCTGATTCCGTTTATGGCTACTTAATTTGGGTGATTCGATTTGAATATTTAAAAAAAGAACACACGGAAAAAGATGGGCCATAGACATTCCACCGGCCGGTATAGTGGACACAGTATTTTTTTAACATTATTTTTAAGTGTAGCAGATTTTTGTAATTTATAACTTTGGCAGTTTCTTTAAGTCAAACGAATTGATTGTTATTAGTGATGCTTGCCTTAATTTTATATCTGTATTTTATCGAAACATGTTTTTATTGATACTTCGATACTTTTTGGAACGGTTTCATATAAAAAATTGAAGGAATAAAGTCACAAGAGAAATAAATCCTCCGTCATAAATTCTTTTTACATTGCTTTATTAAAAGGAGCATTTCAGAAGTAAATCGGCGAATGGAAGACCCCATGTATCATAGGTTGTAAGCTCAGAATTAGCCCAAAGTTTATGGCCAGCTAGTGCCGCGAAAATCATAAAATATCGATATGAGGCATGACAAATGTATTGGATATCGATTGGCTCGAAATGTATGCACTTTATAGCAGTAATATAATAGATTGCTAAATTATTTTATTAAAGTGATTTAATAAGTATGTAATATATACATATAACTTTCTTTCAAATATAATTAGTATTATCATCTTTATTTAAAATTTTGTTCATATGATAGTACAAATAACATTTGAAAAGAAACATTATTAAACATTGATTCATTCAAAACTGCAACGATTTATTCATGCAGTAGAGATTAACAATTCTATATCATTTACACAGACAGGCCCGAACGAGTCGGCGTCCGAACGACGAGTGAGCAAAAAAGCGCGCGAGACGCTCATCTGACAGCCAACACGGGGAGGGGCCACTCTCCACCCGCCTCTCACGCCATTGGCCCGTTTAAAAATCGATTCCATTTTATAAATATGTAACCACTTCCGTTCTCACCACTCCAAAAGATACTATGCACCCTCACTGGCTGTTTGTAAGTCGAACATTCTAAACCAAAACTAGAAAGTCGAATTTTTATCAAAGTAACGCTAGTGATGCGGCGTTTCATGTCGATAAAGTTTCAATTGTTTTACTGACATGTCTTTGTAGTCTCTTTTGTTTTATTTAAAAGGAGAATGGGCCCAAGAGATGTATTTTTTTCAACGTTCTTCGAGTTGAAGACAGCGTACAATTTTTTTTGTGTAATAAACAATGAAAATGTACGTGGGTGGATGAAATTGAATCGGTAATAAATAATACTGTATTTTATGATTTATGAAGGCTAGGGATAGGGTGCGGTAAAAAAAGTAATACTAATAGATAGGTATGTTTCCATTTTAAAGATCTTTGAACAGCAAAATGTAATAAATTTATAATGAACGTATATTTGGATAGAATAGGGAACATGCATAAAAAATATATTTGATTTTTTCATAGTTCATCTGAATGTATACAAAAATATAATACTGACTGTCAAAACAGAATCGAAATTGATCAAAAAACAAACTAGTTACATTACAACATTATTAAACAAATATATCTGTCCCTCTATACGAAAACAAAATTTTCTATGGCGGATGTATAGCCCGTGACAGATATGACGTCACATGTGTCATCGGACCTCTCTGTCTAACCATCAACTTTGTTTCTGAGCAAGATATTTGGAAAATTATTTTTTGTGTGTTTATCTGGAACTTGAAATATTTCGATTAATGAATTTTAAAAAATTGTGCATGTTCCCCATTTTATTTCTATGATTTTGAGAATGAGGTTATACGTGTAGTTATTTTTTTAGACAATAGTGGGTGTAAATATTACATTAGTTTTGTTGAAAACAGGAATTACCAACAGAATTTTAAATTTTCAATGAACTTAAGTAAGCAAGTAATAAGATTAAGGCCCTGTTTACTTCGTCAGGGATTATTAACATGCCGATACGTATTTAAAACACCTTGTAAAATTTAAAGTTTATATAATACGGCGAGCATTGGACGCTGAAGACTGAAGCCTTACAGGGATAACCTACAAAAGCGCGCTGCTTAGGGCGGGCTATGTGTGTGTGTGTGACCGGTGAGGTGACCTTTAAACACGTGCTCGACCAAAACACTTATTTGATATATACTTACATCAACGGCCCGTTACAGTCCACTGCTGGACTATGAGCCTCCTCCACTTAAGTGGAGGGTTTTGCCATAATCTCCACGCTTGACAGGCGGGTTGGAGATCGCAGATTAAAAGGTTACTGTATCAGAGAGCGCTGCTGCCCGTTCCCTGTTCAATGTGTAGTCCCTAAGTCGCCTCTTACGACACCCACCGGAACAGTAGGGGTTGGTGACAAATGTATTCTACCCTGCCGTCACCACACGACGGGTTCAGACATGATTTGTTGCATTTGATATATTAATACATACGATACCTTTAACGCTACCTTAATAACGAAATACTAAACAATTATTTACGTATTGAAAAAAAACTATCCTTATCTTGATTTTCGTATACTAAAATGGCTGGATATTTAAATTAAAATCATCGAAATACCTAAAAAAAAATCAAATATAAACGCTAATATTAATTTGATACTGGTACCCATCTATTTCCTAAATTCCGAATTGTTACTATTGCCATCGTCGTCATCACGAAGTGTCTTAGAAGTTTTTAATGTATACTTAGTATAACTTTTTTTGACGTTTTTCAGTAAGCTTGAAATGCAAACATAAAAATTGAAATCGCGCAACAAAGCGCTGTTAATTTATTTGTTTCACTACCATGTTTTTCAACTACTCCACTGTAATAAGGAAAATAAAAATTAAATGTCAGGCTTAAAGAAAACATCTGTCACAAAATGAGAAATTGTTTTGTTACAATTAAACGCGTCGTATAAATCTTTGTTTCGAACTGTACGGTCTGATTTTAAACTGTACCTACTGTTTGATGTCAGGGGGCCGTTTCACGAAGCTACAAGTTACAAATTACAAGTACAATTTGACGTACATTGCGTAGACAATGAGATAAAACGGTAAGAGCTACTAACAGTTTAAGCGAATTGGCTACGCAATGAATATCAAATTGTAACTTGTTACTTGTAAATTGTTGCTTCGTGAAACGGGACCCAGCTCTACATACTTTTCGAGGGGCTCAAACTTACCCAGGATAAAGGCGTTCAGGCATGATTTGTTGCATTTTCTACTTCTTCTTCTTCTCCATTGTGTAGGCTGTAAGGCATCAGAGTTATAAAGCCGCGCAAGGCTATATTAATATAACTATACAATGTGTTACAAAAAATACCAAAAATATTACCATATACCAAGAATATTCTTCGTCACAGGCATTTAATTTTCCCATCTCTAGTGTCAATTGACACCTAAAATATAGACTATCGATTCTCAGAACGAAAAATATTTGTACACCATTTGTGCCTCAATTCATGTTAGAATCAATTTATGTTAGAAAACATTTTCTTTTTTGCCATAATTATCATGTTTACAAACATAAATATTATTTTGAAATATTTAGTTCATTATTTCATTAATCTATTATTTCATAACAATTATTTAACAAAGCTTTTTTTATTTATTTGTAGTTTTTTCATTTTGAAATTAATTGTTCTAATGTGAATGTTATGGTACAAGTAGTACGTAAACATTTTTAACCATAGCGGTAAAAATAGTCACATTGACCTTAAATTACATATCTGGTCCGAATATTCTTTGACACAGCTGATCACTAGAGATGGGAAAATTTTAATTAAATGCCTTTGATAAAAATATTCTTTTTTTTGGTATTTTTTGTGACACGTTGTATAACTATTTTTATTTTTGACAAAATAACTCATCTGACGAGATCGCGCTGTATGCGAGACGATAACGCAGATTGCTTCTAGCGTTTCATTTTCATAATGGAGTCGGTGCAAGATTTACAGTCGCGGGGGCGGTGCGGGGCGGGGATGCCACGTGGGCAGGTAATTACTATGATTGGTGTTGGCTGAGGGCTAGCTGTCTGTGCCCCGGACCTTAATATACAAGATGCTCTTTTTTCTGATATTTACTATGTCAAATTGAACTGTACTGTTGCGTTACTTATCGTAAAAAGGTAGGAAAATTAAAATTTGTTTGCAATGTTAAATAATTTGTTACATAAATCTTATCAAAATGTTGACAAACTGCTTAGTCAGTTTGATTAAATGTATCTGTTTTAAATACGTAAATACGTAATTAAGTATTCAATTCGGGTAGATACTTATACCTAATCTATCTATCTAAATTGGGAGACAAAATTCATTCATGTTTATTGTATTTTTTATACAGCTTCAGCCAGAGTCATAACTGGGGTCACGTATGGCTGTACTTTGAAATATCTTTTTAATAAAATAACCCCCTTTGTAAAAATTCATCCTTGTGGCTACAGTTTCATACACTTAATTGAAAACAGCAAAGACAGAAAAGAAAATACTTTTAGATAAAAGTTATTTCAGATATTATAATTGTACGTGGCTCAAGTCCGCGCCCACTATATTACCACTCTGGTATAAATAGTGATTAGGTGCGTCAAAAAAAAAAAATTGTACGTGATATGACTCCACTTATGAACCTGGGCCCCGTTTCACGAAGCAACAATTTACAAGTAACAAGTAACAATTTGATATTCATTGCGTAGCCAATTCGCCTTAACTGGTAAGCCCTTATCGTTTTATCTCATTGTCTACGCAATGTACATCGAATTGTACTTGTAATTTGTAACTTGTAGCTTCGTGAAACGGCCCTCTGGCCGTACGTATATTTGTTTTGTATATAAACAAACTTGATGATATAGTTTTCTTCTTCTTCGACTTCGTCACTACCACGAAATACAATAAACCTAATTGGTAAAATATTAACTTTCTGTCTTTATTGACGTCAAGCTGCGACGTGTTAGGGGCATATTCAAAATGAACCCCACCACGAAATGGCTAAACAAATGAATGTTATAGCTACCAGACAAATTATTACGTTTCACCCTCGTTAGGTACGTTCTTCAGCAATAGATAATAAAATCATTGATAAACATCGATATCGATAATACTAATTGTTAAGCTCTATTATTACTGGCATAAGTTACTGGGTGCCATTAAAATTTAGGTGAAGAAAATATTTTAGTCAAGATTAAGCTATAGCGAATTAGCGATGAAATCAAACAATCAATATTTACCGAACTATCTCTAAATATCCTTGAGTATCAAAGCCAAATTTTTACAACAATAGTACATTACTGCCGCGGCCGCAAAATTAGTTATTGATGGACGACGGCACGTTTTTATTGTGTACGAGTCCAGCAAGAGTTATTGCGGCCGAGGCTTGTATAGTGCTTTTCTCTGAAATATGCGAGGGAATTGTAAAATACTAAAAATATTGTGGAGGTACCTTGGATTTAGATGTCTTCTTGTATCGTACTAAACTTATAAGTTCTAATCGTTATCACTTTAACCTTTACTTTAACTTCTTGAAGCATTCATTGTTATAATATTTCCCTAATTCAATGATTAGTTAACTTCATCATGATAAATAAGTAAGAAAATAGTACGATAAAAATAAAAGAGACGAAAATTACAAACCGGCAACCGCCATATTACTGCTTTTCTTTTTTTTTGTTCTGTGTCAGTGTCATACAGAGCATACAGTCAACTCCAATCCCTACGATTCGTGTACGATGTACGATTCATATAAAATTTGAATTTAGAACATAAGAGTATGCTGTAAAAAGACTCAAATATATTGAAAGTTACTTTGCTGGCCTAGGCCATTAGAGGGCACATTGTTGGCCGCTGTTTTGTATGGGGAAATGTTTCGTCCAAAAATGAGTTACTTCGCGTACTGTTTTTTGGCAGTAATGATCGGATTTTCGAGCGTGTCGGAGAATAATATATTTTTAAATTTAGATTGTATCTCTAATTTCGAAGTAGTAAGAAGATCCTTATAATAATCGTCGGGTAAATATTTTTTATCGATAGAAATGATTATCCTCACTATCTCAGAGTTTCCCTGATTTCGCTCCAATTTTCACCGCGGGGTTGCCAATAATGAATATTTTTCACATTCACATTAACTTCCAAGGTTTAAATTCAACATCGATCTATTGCCCTTTTTCTTGGGTTGTATTAATTTTATCGCTGAATAAAATACGTAATGTACATGCAACATAGTTTGCGAGGGGTAAAAATAGGGTAAAAGGTGCACATGTGGCGAGATTGCGTTTTCACAACGAGTACCCTCTTTGAGGTATTTCACGCTTGCATTGCAGGGGTAAAAGATAAATTACGATATTAAAGCATGATCCAAATGTTAAAACCCCTGAAGTAGGTACCTACTGAATATAAAAGACACGCTCAATAGTGCAACTAACTTTACCTTAAGTCCTATACCTCAGAATAGATACTTTATTTTGCAATTGATAAAAAAAAGTTCTATACCTTTGCTTATTAACCAAGTGTGAATTGAATTCTTTATTTGAATTTATCCTTCTCTCGTCTCGATCGTGTACAAAGGGACGGAAACTCTTTGTGTTCTTGCAAGTGACTTATTAAAAAAAAAACCTATAATTTTTAAATATTTTATAAATACAAAATGTCTCTTAAAACTGGCCAGTTATTAAAGGTCGAGCGAACGGAAGCACGTCACGTTCCAAATTCGAATTTATGTTTTTAAATGAATGACGTTTATTGGTGAATTAGCTTTGTAACCTTTTCACAAAGACGGGCAAAGGTTAGAAAAGTTAAGCCTAGTAGAGGGTCAAACTCGTAAAAGTCGCAGTAATTTAATAATAATGCTACGTATTATCTTTAGATCATTACGCGATCATCATTAATGCATTCAGGATGCTGCTTGGGTTGCCGAGATACTGCAGCGCTTCGATGATGTTTGCTGAGGCGAAAACTGACGGTTTTCATGCGGTGATAAGGAAGCGTTGCGCGTCTCTGATGCGTCGTATCTGCGGCAGCCCGAACAGTATCCTGAGTACGCTGGCGGAGCGCTGGGACTCGCCACTGCTGGAGCGTTGGCTTAGCTTGCACGCTGCCCCAGCTCCCGCGTCTAGGCGGTTTTAATTACATCACCCATAACTAACATAGTTCTTAAGATTCTACTAACATAATATGGATTGTTATCTGAAATAAATTATTTGAATTTGAATTTGAATTACGGCCCTAACAAATTAAGAACAAAAGTATTTTGGTTTGGGTAAGTTATAGGTAATTGAAAAATATTCACGGCAACACTGTGTCATCAATGAAACAAGGGCCCCATTCCGAATCAGACTTTCAGCGCTGTCAGCGACCAGAAAAGCAAAAAAACGTATGAGTTTTGACCATAGACATAGTTTTTTTTTTTGCTGCGCATACATATTATATCTATGGTTTTGATAGCTAACAGAAATTATAATCAATTATTATTATTTTTTTCAATATATTCAAATTACCGAAATGATATGACTGACACATACTGCATTGTTTTTTTTTATCCACCAAATCTCTTTTCGGCTAATTTTTATTCACAAAAGTTATAATTTTATAAAGTAATGCCCTTTCACCACTCCTCAATGGTTTTGTCAACTTCACAATCCAGTATCAAGTATAATTCGTGTTCACTTTACAGCTACTTGACAGCCAGAAGGTAGTTTCCAGAATGCGATTATGAATTTCTGCTCATTCTGTCATTTCAAAAGGAGTTATTTCCACCTTATCCTATTTTTCAATAAATGCATAAAATCTCAATGTGTTTTATCGATGATGACCAAATGACATGGAAATAAGCGTCTTTGTTTTGAATACGTAAATGGAAGTCAAGTTTAGAGAGGAATTATGTGTTTTTGTTTAGTATAGAGGTCCGAATGTATGCTAAAAATGGATTCCCACATTTTTCTCCTAAATTGGAAATAAGTCCTTCTGAAATGACGCTCCTCCCATGTAAACTGACTTATTGAACAGACTCCACAACGACACAGATAATATAATACTACGTACAGATCCCTCATCTCATACAAAAAAAACTGTACCCTCAAAACTCGGGCTATTCTTCGGGCTATTTTGTTTCCTCTATTAGCTCACTAGATTGTGCTATGTGCGCACTGACATACAAAATTGCGCAGATACGCCATCTAGTGCCAAGTTGACGACCTTGAGAGCGCCTTTATTATAAATATACTTCTTTGTTTTCTGTTTGCTATTATTTGAATCTTTTCGAAAATCGTTACTACTATCCAAAAACATTAAAAATGTTTTAATGCAAGAACAAAACATCGCGGTGTCAAGGGCCAAGTTTGATAAATATTACAACTATTAGATAATAGATGTCACTGTATGTGTGATATGTCACAAACAATATAACTATTAGACGATAGATAGCGCTGCAAATGACAACGATTGCTTAGACTCTACGTAGTGCCAATGTTGTCACTAGATGTCATCACTAATTTAGAACAAAATTTCCATACTAAGGAATGAGACCCCGTGACGACGACGACGTTCCATGAATTACTTACAGGGGGCCGTGCTACAAGTTACAAATTACAAGTACAATTCGTTGTACATTGCGTAGACGATTAGAGAAAACGATAAGGGCTTACACTTTAGGCGCATTGGCTACGCAATGTATATCAAATTGTAACTTGTTGCTTCGTGAAACGTGGCCCAGGAACACTGACTTCCAAAGCGTAACACTATCAAATAAAAAAAAAACTCCTTCCATTTAAATAACATTTTATTACGTTAATATGGCACAATATTATTATTACTGACGGTAAACCAAAAACAACAAAATTTGTAGTTAGGTCTTTGTCTATTTCTGTACTGATTGACTGGCTCCTTCTTCGGGGGGTTTTATCTTGTTTAAGAAATCCCTGAAAATACATAAAAGGAAGTTAAGACATGTAAAAGCATTAATAAATAATCATCAACAGCTCATATATACGTCCCCACCGAGGGGCTCGAGCCTTCCTTGAATTTGGGTAAGCCTTAGACCCACGATAGCCCGCAGTGTGGTATAGTCGACTTCACACACACACAACCTTTGAATTTCACGAAGTTTCTTTTCTTTTCTTATTGTGTAAGGTTGAAGGTCGACAATCAATCAACATCAACGGCCCGTTACAGTCCACTGCTGGACTACGAGCCTCCTCCACTTAAGTGGAGGGTTTTGCCATAACCTCCACGCTTGGCAGGTGGGTTGGAGATCGCAGATTAAAAGGTTACTGTATCAGAGAGCGCTGCTGCCCGTTCCCTGTTCAATGTGTAGTCCCTAAGTCGCCTCTTACTAGACCCACGGGAAGAGTAGGGGTTGGTGACAAATGTATTCTACTCTGCCGTCACCACACGGCTGCAAGGTCGACAATAACTTCTTTCAACTTTGTTCAACTTTATTCATCCATAACTTCTTTCAAATTTAAATTAAAAGAGCCCTTCTTATTTCATCTCTCTTGATATTATTTTATGTTGTGTATGTATTTATATATAATATGTGTTTTAATGTAATTTAGTATTATGTATGTATGTACCTATTTACGAGTACTAGATATATGTTAGATATCATGTTGTGATTACGTTTTATTTTAAATACTTTTTTTAGGCTAATTTATTTAGTGCACATCCTTGTGCCCGCTCTGTTTTTCACCTTTTCCACCACCTTGTTGGTTGGCTGGAAGAGATCTCTTATAGAGATAAGAGAGCCTTTGTAACTAATTTTAATATTATTTTGTAAATTTAAGTGTGCAATAAAGAATACCTATATACAGGGTTATTTTTTATTCAGTGCACAAACTTTAAACTTGAGTTTCATTTCATTTTTAACATTATAATTAAATTTCTACAAAAACTTGTAAGACTTGTGTCTTACAGTCTTTTTCTAATTTGGGTAGGTACATTAAGTACATAATGCAAGCACAAATATGAGTAACACCGCGAGCACTAACTAGTCAACATGTAGATAAACTTTGACAGGTGCATGGTGTTCCATATATGGTAGGGCCAAAATAGTTGAATTAGGTGCATGTTGTGCCATATCTATGCCAAGTAATTAAATCGATTTTCTCAAAAAACTATGAATAATATTGAAAAATCCAAAAACAAGTGTATTTTTATTTATTCTTTTCTATAACATATATTTTTTTGGTCAAAAAGAAAATCATGCGGTAAGGGGTTAATATGTCGTCAGACCATGAAACTAAACAACTTAACCGAAAAAAATAAAATTCGATCTCCCATACAAACTGCCGCAGCCAACTCGGCATTCTTTCATTTCCGGACCCATGTTTCTTGGGGAAAGTTGTTCAGCTTCATGGTCTGAACAACATAAGTTAGTGCACTGAATAAAAAATAACCCCAGATCAGTGGAAGGAAAAAGGGGAGGCCTTTGCCCTGCTGGGCAAAGGCTTCCCCTTTTCCTCTCCTCACTGCTGTGAGACAACTAAAAAGGGCAATTAAAAAAAAAATGAAAAACATAGACAATCAACCTCAATCACTAACCCTGGTTGTAGAGAAATGGAACCGCCGAAGACTACAGACACCTATACGTCTCAGCCTCGTTGGTTATTGCTGGCAGTAAATACTTTTAGAATGGTTGGGTTTACATGAATTTAGAAAAAAACAAATATTCTCGGAATGCTCAAGAGCTGATTCTATCGTAGACTGTCTTTGTGATTACCGGTATTAACCGCCTCCACCTTTCCTCACAACGTAAGAGCTTCTAAACTCAAAAACAAATTTCTACAAGCTGGGTTTGAACCTGCACCTTTCGTATAGGAAGCCAGCGACTCTGGCCACTACACCGCCGACGCACTTCTCTTCTACTCACGTTATAACTTCCTTTAAATCCGAAGCGTCGCAAAGGTTGTTGTGGCCGATTTGGTTGCACTTGTCGAAAGTGTGGAAGACCACGGGAGCACCACCCTTCAGCCTGGACTCCTGTATCACCTTGTGGAGCTGGACAACGAAAAATACAGTTAAAACTAGTGGCTCTGAGACCTGTAGACCTTGCGAGTTTATTTTTTTCGAAATGGCTGATTTGTGTATTTTTTTACATTTTCATCCGTTCAACGTTCAACATGCCGTGTGGTGACGGCAAAGTAGAATACATTTGTCATCAACCCCTACTCTTCCCATCGGTGTCGTAAGAGGCGACTTAGGGACTACACATTGAACAGGGAACAGGCAGCAGCGCTCTCTGATACAGTAACCCACCCGGTATCTTCAACCCGCCTACCAAGCGTGGAGATTATGACAAAACCCTCCAGGCGGCTCAAACCCAGGAGGCTCATAGTCCAGCAGTGAACTGTAACGGGCCGTTCATGTTCATGTTCAACTGTTCAACCCCCACATTTGCGCCAACACTTTGTTCTTCTTCTTTGCCAGGCCCTTTCCCATTTTATTTGGGGTCGGCCCTCCGTATCATGCGACTCCAGGCAGCTCGGTCCTGGGTCGTCTCTTTGTTGACTTGAGCTTCTTTGAGGTTCCTATTTACTATGCACATCCATATGATTCGGGCACCACTTTGTTAAAAAAAAAACTGAATCGACAATTTTTTTGTGTAAGTATTTATCGAACCTGCTCACAAAATGTCATGAGGATCGATTGATAAATGCGACCTGTAGAGGCAAACAGCAGGACATCAGCCGGACATCTTCCGGACATACGAAAGCATTTGAAACGGAGACACTTCGCGCTCGCTCGGACAGTGAGGAAGTGGCGTGTGGGTAGACTATGGTAAACCGATTATCTGGGGGCCGTTTCACGAAGCTACAAGTTACAAATTACAAGTACAATTTGACGTACATTGCGTAGACGATTAGATAAAACAATAAGAGCTTACAGTTTAGGCGAATTGGCAACGCAATGTATATCAAATTGTAACTTGTTACTAGTAACTTGTTGCTTCGTGAAACGGGGCCCTGGTGAAGCTCGCGGGAAGTCGCTGGATGTAGGCCAAGCAGGCCCGTATTGTGGAGATCCTTGTAAGATACCTCCAGCACTAAACGTCTTTCGACTGAGATGGTGATGATGATGAAGACGAAGAAATGAGGAGGTAAATTGGAAGTAAATAACACCCCTTCCCTTTCAATAGAATCCGGCAATAATGTAAACAAGATATTTTTTGACACAAACTTTCCAAAGACAAACCAGACTTTGATAAGTAAAAATTAATATGGCAGTTTTACAAATTATCGAAAGTTTTGTCGTCCGAGTATTTTTTAATAAAATAACTATCATCAAGTTAATAAGGGGCGATATTTCCGATCCCCTATTAAAAAAAATCAAAAATCAAAAAATCGTAATGGTTTATTTACCAAAATAATGTAAACACAAGCTTTACAATTACTTGCGGACTCCGCGCTAGGTGATCCTGTGTCGCGACTGTCGCGGCAGTCCAAACGACCGTTACCAATTAAAATACATTTTCTTTTCATCCAAGACTAATAATAAATGAGATATAAAAGTAAACAATATAATATAATTTAATAATATATATTTTTATACTAATAAATATTAATAAGTACATACCTATTCTATAAAATACTACTATAATAATACTATATCATATATTAAAGTCGGGCCACGTTATGAAGCGACTTTTGAAGGATGTCATTGTGACGTAAAAAATGTCCCGTAGTGTAATGGTTGACTTTGCCTAGTATCTAGTATTTCAGTCAAACCTTTTCATTTCTTATATTTACTTACAAAGATACCTACCTACCTATTTGAAATTTATTATTTTCGTAATTAATTACGAAAAAAAAATGATTTAGTACTTTGTTAAATTTTGTATTACAATCGGTGTTGACGATATTTTGTTATTGGAAATAATCAACATACACATTCTGTGAAGTATCACAGAATAAAATTATTTATTTGATACTATCAATGTACAGATTATAATATTAAATGAAAATACGCAGATGTCATATTAAAATTAACAGATCGACCGTTTAGAATTATAATTAGAAAAAAATTACAAAATATGCTATTAACAGAAAAAAACATAGATAAGTAAAAAAAATACAGGTATTTAAAAAAAAAAAGCAGGATCAGAGTCCAAAAGAGAGCCGAACCGTAAAATAATACTTTGAGAAACCGAAAAAAACACATGTAGCCACTGCGCACGAAAACGAAAGACTGACTGACTGAACCGAAACATTAACAAGACTACACGGAATAACTAATTATCTTTTCTCAGAATTTTAAGTACAAAAGACGCCGATGCACCCTACACAATCGCAACCATGATAGATAACAAAATACCTATACTCAAAAGTAACTCTTGAGCGTACTCACGTTATAACTGATATCAGGCTGGTACTGATAGTGACAACACTGGGAATTAAAAAAATATATATTACGGCCGACGTAACTTTTACGCGTCGGCCTAATATTTTTGTTATAGCTTTTTTAAATTGTTGCGCTCACATAGCAGCTGTAATTTATCATAGAAGTAGTGTAAAATTTAAAGTTTTTGGATTATATCTAAGAAGTATGCTTCAAAAGTGCTGCTTTTCTTGTTTTTTATTTGTACGCTGGTACAAGGTTATCGTTCTTTGGTAAGTACATGAAACTTCAAAAGTCGCTTCATAACGTGGCCCGACTTTAGAAGTAAAATACTACCTATGTTATTATTTTTAAGATAGCCTCAGTGGAAATGTAGTCTAAAGAATTTGGCCAAAAATCAATTTTACGTTTAGCATCGGGCATATTATGATTTATAATAGAACAAGATCTGTTTACTGTATTATATATGTATGGAAAGGCAAAAATTCGCTGAGCAAAGGTTGTGCTAACTTTTGGGATTTTTACTTGATATATTCTTCGCTGTGTTTGTTGTTCTGTTGGAGGAGAGTTTAAAGTAGATTTATGTTGAGAAATAATAGCTTTTTTTTATCGTTTCGTTTCGTTTTTATAGGGGATCGGGCTGTTCACCATATTTTATGAATTATTTTTAAAATATAGAGTAGTAGCAGACGATTCACGAAGAAAAAAACAGGATCGGTTGAAAAACGAATTTACAGTGATTTTTTAAAGTTTCAATATGTCTGCCTCTTTCAAAAACGATTTTTTGTATGGAGATTATATGGCGTTACTAACAAATGACGTCACAAGTGGGTAAGTGCCTTTCTGTCTAATCTTGAATTTTAAACCTTTATAACTCTAGTGTTCGATAGCAGAAATAAAAAAATCCGATCCCCTATTGTAAGAAGAATGTATGCTTCCTTGAAAAGTGAATAGGATTGACACTATACTCTTTGGGATTGATACTCAAATGTAAGTAATTACGATTACGGAGTATTCATGTTTAAATTGGTAGGTTTACATTATTGTCGGATTCTTTTGAAAGGGACCTTACGTTTCACTTGATGTACAACTTCACAGAATACTAATACAAAATGTAAAGTATAGTACTGGTCTCACCTTGCCTGCTAAGTCTACTGGCACAATCTTGTCATTTTTAGAGTGCAGCATCAATATTGGGATATGTGGCACCTGAAAATAAATTGAATAAAATTAAAATATAAATAAACTAGAGGTCCGATCGCGGCTACGCTTCATTTATGTAAGATTTTCCCGTGGAAATAAGACTTTTCCCGGTAAAAAGTATCCTATGTGTTAATCCAGGTTACAAACTATCTCTATTCCTTTCATCCAAATCCGTCCAGTAGGTTAGGCGTGAATGCGGAACAAATAAACATACAAATATATTTTTTTACATTTATAATATTAGTGTGATGTGATCAATGAGGGACAGATTAAAAAAATTGCTCTCAGACATGGTTTTCGATAAGCATTTTCTTAGCGATGCAGATTCTTTCCTCATCGAATCTAGTCGAGTTCGGTAGTTGAGTCATCATCATCTTCTGAGTCTATATATGTCTCATCATCAACAGCTCATATACGTCCTCACCGAGGGGCTCGAGCCTACCCTGAATTAGGGCGATTAGGCCTACAAAACAAAAAACATCTAAAGGAAAACATCGCGAGGGAACCTGCACACTCCTGCGCAGTAATTCATAGGTTGTGTGTGAGACTTCACCAATCCGCACTGGGCCAGCGTTTTCGACTGTGGGATAATCGCCTTACTCCAGGGTAGGCTGTTGGAAATGATGATAGGCCCCACGTGTTTTAGAGTACGGGAACAGAAGAAAGGAAAAATGAAGAGTATTTTCCAACATACCTTGACGACATACTGGTCAGTCGTGAACGCGTACTCTGAGCTTCCGCAGAATGGTTTCACGAAGTATTCCTTGAAGTACGGCAACCAGGAGACCAGCTGAAATATACAATGAATAAGCTTGAGCATGGGTGGAGCGTCGGTGGTCTAGTGGCTAGGGCCGCTGCCTTCCGTCAGGGAGACGCGGGCTCGATTCCCACCACGTACCATGTGTTTTCGAATTTCGAATTCATAATGTACGTTTATTCAACGCTCTTACGGTGAAGGAAAGCATCGTGACGGAAACCTGTTCACTCCTGCGAAGAAATTCAAAGGTTGTATGCGAAGTCGACCAACTTGCAGTCGGCCAGCGTGGTCGACTAAGGCCTAATCACCCTAATTTAGGGTAAACTTGAGTCTAATAATAAGGGTAGGCTTGAGCTCCTCGGTGGTGGGGGCTGCTGATGATGGGTGGTACAGTGGTTTAGGCCGCTGTCTTCTGAACGGGGGTTATGTAATTGCAACGGTAATTGATTACAATTAGAGCGGTTTTCTTGTTTCGGAAGGCAAGTTAAGCTGTCACGGGTAATATAAGACGAAGTCAGAAGCACATTTAGCAGTTTGAATTTTCTGGCAACAGTTTTTTATTTTAGATTCATTGGAAGTATTTTATTTTGCTTTGTTCAATCAAACCTAAATATTCCCCACTGAGGGGCTCGAGCCTACCCTGAACTGTTGGATTGATTGTTTTCAGGTTTCCTTACATTTTCGTCTCGTAGATCGCGACTATAGATTTTTTGTTATAATGGCCTATGCTGAAATGACTAAGTATATATCTCACTTTGGACATGGGATGGCACTCGATCTCGTCACCCAGGTTGTTGAAAGGCGCCTCCAGCACCAACACGTCCGGAGGCGGCGGGCAAGGCTTGCCGGCTTGCTCGTACAACTCGGACATGTGCGCCAGCATGTTTGTAGCGATGCTTGTACCTGCTCCAACAGATCATCATTAGGGTCTGACAGACAAGCAACATTCCCTTTCGGAGACAGTCGCTGCGACAATTAGTCCAGAGCTAGTGAGTTCTCGTTGTATACAAACTAAATATGTGTTTTTTTTGTTATTTTTTTTAGTGTTTTCACTATCTGTAGCGGCCATACAAAATGGTTGATATATTGTCTTCTTCAAAGTTTCTTTCGATATATTGCTGTATTTTCAATGTCTGTGATGCCCTTTGCCCTATACCTATATATAGACTCAGCAAATGACTGTAAAAAATCATTGCCTAACAGCACTCGGGTCACTAATAGGGTGTGTTGAGTTGTATTCAACTACATACAATTTACACAAACTCGGGATGAGTTTGTGTAAATTGTATTTGTTTTATATGTAATCTGTAATCTGTTCCTATGATTGTTGTGTTGTGCTGATGTCAAATAAAAGTTGTATAACTATGTCTATGTCTAAATGCTAGACAAGGGCCTTCTGCAAGAAGCTCCACAGTGAACGATCTTGTTCTGCCAGCTTCCAGCGCTTCCCACGACTTTCATCAAATCTTTGATTTACTGTACCTTATTTAGCAAGTAAAGTTGAAACTGCAACTGCTGCAATCTTAGAAGCTCTTTCTCTCTCTCTCTCTTTAGAGGCGCAGCACCCTCTACTGTCTTTCTCAGACCCGGACGATTTTTAAGTTATAGATTTTTAAGGGGTACGAGCTTTCCGCTCCCCCGCAAGTCTGTGCCCGTTATGTTACCAGTCTGATAGAAATAGCGATTAGTTCGTTAAAAAAGAAACCTTTACTTTGTTCCCGACCGACCTCACAAACCTTGGTGTCAAAGCCTGAGCCACCAAAGGCATGGCTTAACTTTCATACAACCCCTTAAAACTGCACTAATGGTGTTATTTTACCGAGCGAGTGTCCCCACACGATCACCATGGGTCGCGTCTCCTGATTGATGGTTTTGTTCAGCCAGCCGTACACTGACATCGCGTCTTCCACCACGCCCTGCTCCGTCGGCTTTATCATCGTCGAGTCTCCGTACCCTGAGGAAATATTTTATCACCAATGTCTCACTCAATATCATTTTGCGTTCGTGTATTTTGGGACTGTACAAAGTTTACTGGAAACACAAATCAAGGAATGATAGTTGAGCTCTTTAGTTTGGAATTAGGACAAAGCAAAGTAACTACCTCTGTAATCAAAAGCTATAACGTGGAAGTTCAGCTCTTGGAAGATTTTGTACATGTGCAACCGGTGAGGAGACGCGCGGTGATTCGAGTTACCTGAAAAACCACTTTCTATAAATTATGATTAAAGGGAAGGATACATTTATTTGAAAATGAAAGCTTGAAGTATTCTTACACTCTTATACACTTAATGCCATTACTTTCGCGATTTTCAAACTCCTGCGACTGTGCAGCACAAAATGTGGAACATTTATTCTCCTACTTTTTGTCCTCTTCTAGCTACACTAGGGGAATTAAAATTACGCCCGATAATGCTATTGCTATGGATGTGCTATGGCTAAGATTTGGAAGGCCAAAATAGGTAGTTGGAACCTTGACAAGAAGAAAAAGAAAACTGACAGACAAAGGCTCCAGAAACATGGCATTTTGCACAGTTCTTGTAACATATTTAGAAGAGCATAAAGTTTCTATGACACTTCGTCCTATCCTGAGTTGATGCCGGTGGGTGAAAAATCCCGGCAAGTTCAACTAATGAAGATGATGGTACAGACACGGCTTACCGTGGCAATACAAGACAATGGTGTTAGTTGTATTCTTCAAGTCGTTGTGGAGTCTCCTGTCGACTGTCAGGTAGTCCCGAATGACGAACACTTCCCGAAACATCGAGCACGGTATCATATGCCACACTCCTGAAATATGCCAAGTAAGAAAGTTGCACAAATAGACATCGGTTTTAAAATGCCCCAGAAGGTAGGGTATGTTTTAAACGAACATAAAATGGGTGTGTCCCTATCCCTTTAGACGAGTATCTCAATTTAACGTAGCACGTAATTATGATTTAGACCTTTTGTCTTATTGGACAGATTCTTTTTGGACAGCCGCTCAGTATCGGAAGATCTATCTATATCAGGGAAAATTACATGTTTTTAACTATCATCTTGAGGGTCCTATTTTCTGGCCAAAAGATGCTTGTAACATTTTAACCAAACACGGTCACACTACCTAAGTGATTTTGCTTTACAGTGCCCCCAATCAAGAAAAGAACGTTTTGACTGCTAGACTACTTCAAAATACGAAAAGTCACCTACTGGAACACCAGCTTAGGAACGTTCTCTGCAGAAGGCCTGTTCACTTACCAAGTTTGATAGGCATCTTATCGACCTGCGACTCGAACTTGATGGTGAAATTTCTGCCCCCGACGATGTCCACGCTCGATGGATTGTCGTAGTCCAAATTCCGTGGGTAGTTAACTGAAAACAGGGAAAGTAGTAGAGTAATGCTAATAAAAGCTCAGGCTTGCCTTGCTTACTGAAGCATAAGTCATCATCATCATCGTGTGGGTTGTAAGGTCGACAACCGACCTTACAAACCCTGATGTCAGTGTTATAGAGCCGCCAAAGGCCACTGACTTGGCTCATGTAACGGAATCACCTGATTGTCCGAAAAGAATGATGATTACGTGCTTCGGAAGGCACGTTAAGCCGTTGGTCCCGGCTACTATCTAGTCGTTACTAACGACTAGATAGTAGCCTTAGCGGCATAACGACTTAACGTGCCTTCCGAAGCACGGAATCATCATTCTTTTCGTTAGAAACGACTATAGATAGTAGCCGGGACCAACGGCTTCACATGCCTTCCGAAGCACGGAATCATCATTCTTTTCGGACAATCAGGTGATTCAGCCTGCAATGTCCTAACCAAACTGGGGAAAGTCTCACAAAGAGATTTTTGCTTGACAGTGTCCCCACCGGGAATCGAACGCGGAACCTCTGTAATGGGCGACGAAATCTCGACCACTCGGCCACGGAGGCTGTTAATCATAAGTATAAGTGTATTAGTAGCTTTCCAGGGTTGGACGGTAATGTTCAAATCTATAATATAGTTGCTTGCAGCGCAGCTAGAATTCTGTCAGAATAAACAAAACTGCTCTTTGTCTGCATCTAACTACTAACAGTTTTGTTAATTAGAAGTAGTCTGATGAGTAGCATTACTTACAGCAGTTAGAAAACACCATCTTCCTCTGGACGGCCTTGCTATAGCGGAAGACGAGCGGCAAGACGGCCATTTGCACGACGAGTACACCGGCCGTCAGGGACGCGCCCGTCGCCAGCAGCAGCCTGCCGAGACAGCGATGGATGATGATTATAATATAATTTAGAAAGGTCTGGTATTCAAACCAAAGACCACTGCAACACCGGAGTACCTAAATCAAATCTTCAATTTTAAAAAGCTTTTTTTCTAACCATCATTTAAAAAAAAACTGATACTCGCCCTGCGTTCCGAGACGCGCTGAAATTGATTAAAGCAACCGTAATCGCATACCGAATCACTTTCAGCAGGCAAACCTCATACGTTTTTTTGCTTTTGTGATCGCTGACGGCGCTGAATGTCTGATTCGGAGTGCGCCCTAAAAATCGAGGGTGTCCCCTCCAAAGGAGTTTATTCGTTGATTCATCATCACCCAATAATGTTTGCACTGAGGGGCTCTATACAGGATGGCCCATTTAGATAGATCAGTATGGGTAACTCTGAAACTTAAGACATGGAAAGAGCTGTTCTAAGATACCTTGTCATCGATTTTAGTGAAAAGATACACTGCATTCATAGATTTAAAAGAAAACTCGGATGTCAGCTCTGAGCGAGCGGTACCTCTCTCTCAGTCACCCCAACCCTTACCCTATGCGAGAAAGAAAGTCACCGCTCGCTCAGAGCTAAAATACGTAAAATAAAATAAAATAAAAATACTTTTATTAATTAAGTTTACATTAACAAGTTATAATTGGGGCCTCCCAGTAAGTAATTGTAGAATACTTGTAGTGGGAGTGCTCCGCCCTTCCACATGAATGTAACAGGATTATAAACTTTAATTAACAGCAGTAGGTAAAAATATATTTTGATCTTAAATCTAAGAAGTACCCAAAATTGTGTGAGTGTGTAGTGTGTATAAGTGATGTTTGAGTGTGTGTGTATGTGTGTGTGTGTGTGTGTGAGTGCGTGATGTTGCGAGAGTGAGAGAGATGTGTGTGTGTAAAGATAGGTAAGGAATGTGGATAAGGAACCCACATGCAAGTTGCTCACTTGGTTCTTACTAGCAGATCCTCTACTTCATCGTATGATTGTGCCTTAAGCCATTCAGTTAGTGCAATTCTACATGAGTTTAGTTGCATAAGATACATTCGTATTACACGATTTAGTTTGTTGTATAGGTAGGTAGCTTGTGATATTGCCTAGCTGCGAAAACAGTGCGAGAGCTATGGGTAGAAACAACCAAATCATTCCGTCTTTTGTTATGAAGAGACGTGCCGCTATACAGGCAATAGCAAGTCTCAAATCAAATCAAATATCCTTTATTGCACATAAAAACACTCATACAAACACAGACGATACAGGAGAAGGCAATTGTCGGTGTTATCGCTTTAAGCTATTTCTTCCAGGCAACCATTCTCCCGTCTGGGAGTCGCCGTTTCGATTCCCAGCACGTACTATGTTTTCGAATTCATCTGTGTGTTTATTCGACGCTCTTACGGCGAAGGAAAACATTGTGAGGCAACCTGCACACTCGTGCGATGAAATTCAAAGGTTGTGAGTGAAATCGACCAACCCGCACTGGCCCAGCGTGGTCGACTAAGGCCTAATCGCCCTAATTTAGGTTACAGGGTACAGTCGAGCCCCTCGGTGGGGACGTAGGTATATGGGCTGTTTATGATGAGATCACTCACCCAAAAACCATAGTGGACTTCTGTATGTATTTCGAAATAGTTACTGATTCCGATTTTCTTATTTTTTCTTATTTTTTTTATCTTTTCACATTTTTTTACTGTTTTTCTTATTTCATTTCTTTATATATTTTTTTTGTTTACTTAAAATATTTAAAAGATTATTGAAGTGTGTTGCGCCATTTTTGACTTAAAATGTCTGATTGTCACTTAATGAAATGGAAAAGTCACTATGTAATGCCATGTAATAATAAAGTTTAGTTTTGAAAGACTACCTACTAGTACCTACTTGCTTCCTCAGATGAAAAACTATTTGCTATAGTTTTTGAATAGTAATACGTGTACAGAACGTGTCCCACGTCCCATACCCACCAAGAGTTGTACTTCAATTTCAAAAACATTAGATAGACGTACTAGTGAGTTCCAGCTGGGAGTTCTGTACGCATCGTACAATACTCGTATATTCTAGGAATTTTCCAAGTCACTATTTAAACCATTGTACCCGAATGTGTACCTTTCAAAACAACTATTTTATATTCATATTCATTTATAAACAGGTGAACGCATAGACTTGAAGTTGGCGTTTGCATAAACGGTATAGTACAGAGGACCGAGACAGAGGACATAGTAAGGCCAAGCCGCTTGAAACGGTTTGAATTTTCCCAAGATATTTTTTATATTTTAATATTAAATTTTGTTTACATGTATAATTTACCGAACTGCACAATAGGGGATAGGACTACTTTAATTTTTTTTTTTAAGAATAAGAATATTTTTATTTGCTTAAAATGTGGTGGTGTAAAATGTGGTATAAATCCAAACTTCTTAGTTTCTGCTATCGAACTCTAAATTAATTTTTGCTCTATCTTAAAAATTTACCGAGTTATAAAGGTAATTCAAGATTAGACAGAGAGGCACATACCCACTTGTGACGTCATTTGTTAGTAACGCCATACAATCTCCATACAAAAAATCGTTTTTGAAAGAGACAGACATATTGAAACTTTAAAAAAACCACTGTAAATTCGTTTTTCAACCGATTCAGTTTTTTTCTTCGCGTATCGTCTGCTACTAATCTATATTTTAAAAATAATTCATAAAATATGGTAAATTTAGGAACAGTCCGATCCCCTATTATGCGAAATTTCATTACAAAGCATAAATAATTACCTTATCAGTTTCAAGCAGCCTGGCCTGACTATATCCTTTGTCCTCTTTACCTATCAAATAAGGCAAGGCAGGTCAATAAAATGAAACAAGAATTCAAGTAAATAAACAAAACAATGTATTCGATTAGTCTTAATTCAATCAAACAACGATTCAACGTTCAAGCAATAGATACATTCTCCCGCACTAACAAACCAACAAAATATCACATTATTGTACTTGTGTTTGACTCTTGAGTCCAGCTTCTCTTCACGATTGATTCTGGTGGTTCTTTACGAAGTCACTGCAAATAAAAAAGAACTTAATATTATGTGTCATCATCATCATCATCATCGTATATTAGCCGTGTGGTGACGGCAGAGTAGAATACATTTGTCACCAACCCCTACTCTTCCCGTGGGTGTCGTAAGAGGCGACTTAGGGACTACACATTGAACAGGGAACGGGCAGCAGCGCTCTCTGATACAGTAACCTTTTAATCTGCGATCTCCAACCCGCCTGCCAAGCGTGGAGATTATGGCAAAACCTCCACTGAAGTGGAGGAGGCTCATAGTCCAGCAGTGGACTGTAACGGGCCGTTGATTTGATTTTTGATGGTATAGTTTTGCTTCTTTGGTATTCATTTGGTGGGGTCAAGTTTGAAGCGTAATTACGTTTCTTGACTATTTTGTCTTTCCTTTATTGTTATATAACTCACCCGATAACAACATTCAAGTCGGGCGCGTCGCATATCCACTTGTGTCCGAGACCCAGTTTTTTGTCGTACGCGTGTAGCTTTATTGTCGCGTCGCCCCGCGACCGCGCCGCCACGATGCTGCGGTACAACTGCGGGACGACACAGATAGGTTACAAATAGTAAGTTACCAAGATATATGCCTAATGTAGATTATTAGATGATACAGATTCAATTCATCAATCAATCAGCCTATTGCAGTCCACTGCTGGACGTAGGCCTCCCCAAGGGTACGCCAAAGCGCACGATCACCCGCTTTCCTCGTCCAGCCACCACCAGCGACCTTCCTCAGGTCCTCAGTCCACCTGGCAGGGGGGCGTCCCACACTACGTTTCCCGAGACGCGGTCTCCATTCGAGAACCCGTCTGTTCCAAAGCTCATTGGTTCTACGACAGACGTGGCCAGGCCACTGATACAGATTGTTAAGTGAAAATACAGGTGCATTTTATGCCAATACAGATCATTAGGGGACCAATGCAGATCATTTGGAAACCAATTCAGATAATTAAGTGACCAATGCAGATAATGAGGTGACCAATGCAGATAATGAGGTGACCAATGCAATGTGAGGAAAGGTGCTGGCTGTAAATACTTTTAGAATCGTTGGGTTTATTTGAATTTAGAAAAAACAAATATACTTGTATGTTCAAGAGCTGTTTCTATCGTAGACTGTCTTTGTAAAAACTGATGTCGAAATAAAATAAATCACTTCAATTTTTTGCATCTAAACGAATCTTTTAATAATACCGCCTCCACCTTTCCAAAGTCAAAGTCAAAGTCAAAATCATTTATTTCCATAGGATGTTATTACATCACTTAGATCCGTCATTACATTTTTTTGGGTGAGTTCACTAACACGATGGCGGAATCTGTGGAGAAGAGCTCACCGAAGAAACCTCACAATGCATATTTAGAAGGCAATAAAGATCGCTATATGACCAATACAGATCACTAAGTGACTAATGCAGATCATTAGGTGACCAATGCAGATTATTAGGAGACAATACAGGAAATTTGGTGTCAAATACTAATTCTTATCTTATCTTAGCAGTCATTACAGAACATATTGGACGAACTGGTTTAGCCCCCATCTCATCGACACGAGAAGAATATGAACATTAAGTGACCAATGCAGTTCTTTAGGAGACAATACAGAACATTTTAGAACGAGGTGGAATGCAATAATGTACTAGAATTGATGCTGTAAATAATATTTTCACTTCTCATGCTCTGAAAGTGCTTATTTGTGCAGGATATAGGCTGCACAAAATCGACTTTTGTGCACAAGTGCATTAACGTATCTACTCATAAATGTATCTATATCAAGGCAAAGAAAATGAGCCATACAGCCAAACAATAAGAAGTTCATATAGATCGAATTTGTTATTTACTTTAATTTATTTGCCTTATGTGTTTTTCAAGATAAAATATATTAAAATTTAAATCAAGTAATTTAAGAAAATTATTATTACAAAATTAATTTAATAGTAGGCTGTATAGGTCTGCAGCCCAAGCCTAATATCAATGTCGTAAGATTAAAAAAAAATAAAGCGGCGCGAAACAGCTCTTGTTTTTTCGTGCGTTTACTTCAATTTGCTTACTACAGTTTTATTTCCTCGCAATCGAAGTGAAAAGCAGAGTTTATAACTCGTCCACAAAACCATTTTATCCTCGACATTACTATCAGCCCTCACCTTCGGCTCGGGCTGCTAAAAGTGTCGGATAAAAATGGTTCGTTTTGTGCACTTGTTGTAAAATCTACTATTTGTATTTTGTATTTATTTTTTAGAAACTAATAGCAAAGTCTGTTCTCTAAGACAGCCCAAAATTGAATGAGCTCAAATGCATTCGAAACAGTTTTGTTTCTTAATAATTCAAATATTACCAAAGATTCTAAAATATTGACTGCCAGCATTAACAAATAAGGTTTAAGACTATAGGTATGTACTCATACAACACATTTGGTAAATCAATTCAGATCAAGATTAAATTCTACAATTTGATTCACCTTGAGTCCGACGATGAAGGGCACGATGACGTCATCCTTCGCGTGCAGGATTAGGATCGGCAGCTTGCTCTGCTTCATCAGGTGCTGGTCCGAGAGAAACTTGAACTCAGTCTCGGTGCGGAAAGGCTCCACGAACGTCGTGTCGTAGTACGGCAGCCATGTTACTAGCTGGGGAGAAAATGTGCGACGTGGAGAGGAGCGATATTATTAAAGAATCAGGACGTTCATATAATTGAAGTAGTTTATTTATTATAATTTCCTCAACACACAAGTTTTCGTGAGGACAGTCTACTACAATAGAATCAGCTCTTGAGCGTTCGAAACTTATTTGATACTTCTAAATTCAAATAAACCTGACGATTCTAAAAGTATTTACTGCCAGCAATAACCAACGAGGCTAAGACGTATAGGTATGAACACATACCTAAAAAAATGTAAGGTTACTAAAGTGCCTTAGAGAGTCGGTGTACACCACTTACAGAGGATAGGGGCCGCTGCCTCCTTTTTGGGAGACGCGGGTTTGATATCCAAATGTGTTTTCGAATTTGGAATTCGTTTGTACATTCCACGCTCTTACGGTAAAGGAAAATATTGTGAGGAAACCTTGCGCACACTTGTAGTAATTCAAAGGTTGTTTGTGATGCCGATTAATCTGCACTGGGCCAGTGTGGTCAACTAAGTTCAGGGTAGGCTCGAGCCCCTCGGTGGGGACATATATGAGCTGATTAACGTGCTTCTAATCTACAGTCTTAATGGGTTTTACTTTAAACAGTTAGTATATTCTAAGTTGGAATAACAACAGTTGTTACATCACATAACGGTTGTTTACCTCACACAAAGGTTGTTACCTCACACAACGGTTGTTTACCTCACACAACGGTTGTTTACCTCACACAAAGGTTGTTACCTCACACAAAGGTTGTTACCTCACACAACGGTTGTTTACCTCACACAACGGTTGTTTACCTCGCACAAAGGTTGTTACCTCACACAAAGGTTGTTACCTTACACAAAGGTTGTTACCTCACACAAAGGTTGTTACCTCACACAACGGTTGTTTACCTCACACAACGGTTGTTTACCTCACACAAAGGTTGTTACCTCACACAAAGGTTTTTACCTCACACAATGGTTGTTTACCTCACACAAAGGTTGTTACCTCACACAAAGGTTGTTACCTCACACAAAGATTGTTACCTCACACAAAGGTTGTTACCTCACACAACGGTTGTTTACCTCACACAACGGTTGTTTACCTCACACAAAGGTTGTTACCTCACACAAAGGTTGTTACCTCACACAACGGTTGTTTACCTCACACAACGGTTGTTACTTCACACACGGCTGTCTAGATCGTAGCTAGTGAAAAGACGTGGTCTTTGCCTAGCTCTCATGAAATAGGTGTGATTTTGTGTATGTATAAGGTGTGTGTGAATTACCTTGGACGCGGGATGGTGCGCCACCTCGTCGGCGAGGTTGTTGAAGGGCGCCTCGAGGATGAGACCGCACGGCGGCGGCAGCGGCGTCGGGCGCGACAACATGCTGCTGGACAAGTCCTCCAGGTTACCCAGCAGGTTGGAGGATATGCCCGTGCCTACAAAACAATATAGAGTAAAACTCAATTCACATTGGAGCAGAATCGAATAGAAGCGACGCGAATCGAAGCGCATCTAAAGTAGTACCGAAGCGCGAATGCGCGCGGCTTCGCCCGACGAATTGTGGTCCATCTGATTTCGTTGGCATCCGACACATCACTGCGCCCAAGTACCGCGCGAAACTGCTCGACTCAAGTTGTTTTTATATTTACGTAATACAAATCTGGATTTTACTTGAGGAAAATAGACATAAATATTCATTCAAGGTTAAAGAAATTACGCTTTTATGCGCTTCGACTCTGCGCCAATGAATTGAGCTTAAGGGTGACACTCAGAAACAACAAGAAATAACAAAATTTATTCCTTATAAAGTGAAGATCATCATGGCTCCCAAATTAGGATTCCCTGCGAAGTCAGCTCTTTCGTTCTATTAAGTAGTATACCTATACATACATAAAGACTGTGCTAAGTCATCAACAAACGCAGCGACTTGATTGATCTGCATAGCAATACTAAAGGCATGTTTTATAAGACAGTGCTTACATTTCTACAGGAGTTGCCATCCCAAAATATAAATACTAATGTTAGTTTTGAGTTTTGTTAAGATAACATTGGAAATATCTTTTATAGGATACCTGCATTTCTAGACATATGTCAATGTCGATTAGCTGACAAGTGTGAATCACGAATAATCTTTTTTCTGCCATACATATATTTGTCTTTTTTCTGTTATTATGATAAATATAATGTATGCGGAGTTAGTATACCTATAAGTAATAGTTACATTTAGAAATATTATTTCTTGTTATAATATAAAATAAAAGACAAAGGTGAATCTTAGCTAAGCACGCTCTAAGTGCCGTGTGTGCCGTCAGCCGTGTGGTGACGGCAGAGTAGAATACATTTGTCACCAACCCCTACTCTTCCCGTGGGTGTCGTAAGAGGCGACTTAGGGACTACACATTGAACAGGGAACGGGCAGCAGCGCTCTCTGATACAGTAACCTTTTAATCTGCGATCTCCAACCCGCCTGCCAAGCGTGGAGGTTATGGCAAAACCAAACACTTAAGTGGAGGAGGCTCATAGTCCAGCAGTGGACTGTAACGGGCCGTTGATGATGATGATGATGCTCTAAGTCTCAAAGCTCGCTTTGTTTGGCTGCCGAAATTCCGTACCGAGTGAGTGTCCCCACACGAAGACCGGCGGCTGGTTTCCATCTCCTCGCTTCTTGTCCTTGCTGACCAGCTCGTGCAGCCACTCGTACACCACCAGGGAATCCTCCACCACCCCCGCCTCCGTCGGACTCAGGTTCGTGGAGTCCCCGTAGCCTGCAGGAATATATCCCACTAATATTATAAATGCGAAAGTTAGGGTGTGTGGATGTTTGTTACACAATCACGCTTCAACCACTGGACGGATCGCGATGAAACTTGGCACACGTATAGGTTAGGTCCTGGAATAGGATATAGGTTACTTTTTACCGCGGGAAAACCCTTTATTCCCACTGGAACTCATTTAGCTTCATGAGCATTTATGATGACGTGATCTTCTTAAATCTATTATAGTTTTTGATGTAATTCAATTTGGAAAATGAGCATATTAATAAAATAATGAATTTAATGAATGACTAACTCTGGACTCAAATGAGTAACTAGCACAGGTAACTAGAATCACATATTTTGCCATACATATCGTCGGTGTTTTGTGGCGAAAGCGCCTTTTAATAATTTGACAGTACAGCAATTTTTTAGTTTCAATGACGGCCTTTAACTATCTATCTACGGTATAATTGTTAACTAGTTAACACAGTTATCTCTTTGTTATAAGCGTAAAAATAAGTTAACAATTATACCGTAGATAGTTAAAGACCATCATTGAAACAAAAAAATTGCTGTCCTGTCAAGTCAAATGATTAAAAGGCGCTTTCGCCCTTTCTACAAAACACCGACGATATATAGACTTTTGTAAAGAACATTATTTTACCCACCTCGGTAGTCAAAAGCTATTGTGTGGTAGTCCATCCTCTGAAAAAACTTGTATAAAGAGATCCTATGGGTTGCACCTCGCGAATTTGAGTTCCCTGCAAGAGATCAAACAGAGACATAATTACTTGCCCAAAAAAAAGGAGTGTAATGTGTTTAGGGTTCATGTATGTATGTATTTATGTAAATGTATGTGTTTCTTTGTGCCGTCATAACTTCTAAATGCCTAAACAGATTTAGATGGATCCGGTCACCTGCGGCCACTTCCTTAGACGGCCACCACTCAAAATCCTTGTTCGACCACTTCCCAGTTTGGCCACTTTCTTGAAGGGCCACTTCCCAGTTCGACCATTTCCTTGAACGGCCACCACCCAATTTCCTTGTTCGGCCACTTCCCAGTTAGACCTCACACATAATTATGTGTGAGGTGTTGTTAGAATCCTAAAGGTAGCATTCGGATCTCGGCGGTTGCTGCCCAGCAGCGCCGCCCGGCAGTACCGCCACAGTACCGCACCGCTTTGTAGGGATTTGTATGAAGCGCATTCCGATGCACGCCGCCGGGCGGCGCTGCCCACGGCGGCGCTGCCGAGCCGCTCCGGGAGCAGTATGGCGGCGCCGCCCAAACATTACGGAAGGCAAAACAACTGTTCACACCGACGACTCCTTGTTGACTACTGCACGTGGCAGTCGCTGCCGGGCGGCGGCCGCTCCTATCCGAAAGGACCTTGCAGCGCCGCCGGGCAGCGACCGCCGAGATCCGAAGGCTACCTTTACATCACCCCGAGTGACCTGGCTATATTTTGTGTCGGCACGGCAGTCGTGTTTTTTTTTAATTTTAGATGATTATTTATACGACTTTTTTCGGGACTTCAACAAATTATACAAACTTCCACCACCTCTTTTTCCTCAGGAATTTATCATTTATGTTCCTTCATGATTTTCGTGCTTGCCTACATCTTAAGAACGACCAAAAAAATCTCAAAAAATCTAGATAAAAAAAAAACAAGTTTCTATTTAGACCTAGTATTTGGCTCTGCGTTGAACTGTCAATCAGCCAGACAGCAAGAGTGGGTGGTATAGTGGCTGGACCACGGTTTCCCGTCCGGAAGTCGCAGGTTCAATTCCCACATCAACCCTTTATCGAATACTTAATATACGTTTATTCGACACTCTTATAGTGAAAAAAAAAAAACATCGTGCGTGAGGAAACCTGCACACTCCTGCAAAGAAATTCAAAAATTGTGTATGAAGTCGACCAACCCGCACTGGGCCAGCGTGGTTAATTAAGGTCTGATCACTCTAATTCCGGGTAGGCTCGAGTGGGGAAGTATATGAGCTGTTGATTTATGAAGGCCAACCCGCACTGGGCTAGCATCGAACCCCGTACTTTGCGACTAAGGACGGTCGTCCTTATTCAGGGTAGGCTCGAGTTGAGAGCGATAATACATTTTTAAGCAGAAATAGCAAACATATTTGATATATATATGCTGTACAAATTAATGATCGGTTATGTTCTTATGCTTTATAAATGAAGTTCGGTTAACGTATTGCAACTGTTTGCCTTTCTGTGCTGACGACTGTACAGAAACCTCACTTTTTACTTATGTACGTATTAAAGATGGCTAAAATTACGTTGTACAATTTACAAAATCTATGATTATTGTTCTGCTACTGGTTACTCAGGGGTAGTCTGTTATTTGCTCCACAATTTTTGTCCATTGTACTGTATCTAATTTTTAAGAAATGAGCTGTGGATTACCTTAATACAGAAAAAAAAATTTACCGTGACAGTACATCATGATCGGGGTCTTGGAGTTGGCCAGCTCTGCGTCCATTGTCTTGGCTAGCTCCTCTTTGTCTGAATTCTCGGCAAAACTGCCTTTTAGCTTCTCGTATACGGTCTTTGGTAAAATATGCCATATTCCTGGAAAATTATACAAAATGCTTATTTTACAAATGCCGATAACCGATGGGGAAGAAAGGTTCTTGAATGGCGACCACTAGGCGTAGTGTTGAACGGCCTTCCACAAGGTGGACAGATGACTTGGTGAAGGTTGCTGGGCGCAGGACCGTTCACGGTGGAACCCTATGGGGGAGGCCTACGTTCAGCATGGACGTCTTCCGGCTGAGATGATGATGATGATGAATATTAACTTTGGACAAGATGAAAAGTGTGCGACTGTTTTAAAGTATGATAAACAAGACGTGCGCCCGCGGCTTTGAAATTTTTTTTTTTGTCGGTAAAGAGAAGACATATTATTTAATAATGTTAAAGATTTCGTACAACACTGTATTTTTTTAAGTAAATAAGTAATTGTATATTTTATATTATTAATTAAATGATGGTGATGAATTCAATGTTATCAAAAGTAAGCGGAAAATGGTTTGGAGTTAGTAAAACGGTATTGCTGTTTCCCAAAAACCCGTTTGGTCGCAATAAAATTTATCGATAGCATTAAACTAATTTATGGTAGTCCAAACCAAAAAATATTACGTAGCTGTCTAGTCTTAGCCGTGTGGTGACGGCAGAGTAAAATACATTTGTCACCAACCCCTACTCTTCCTGTGGGTGTCGTAAGAGGCGACTTAGGGACTACACATTGAACAGGGAACGGGCAGCAGCGCTCTCTGATACAGTAACCTTTTAATCTGCGATCTCCAACCCGCCTGCCAAGCGTGGAGATTATGGCAAAACCAAACACGCGGAGTGGAGGAGGCTCATAGTCCAGCAGTGGACTGTAACTGGCCGTTGATGATGAAGATGATAAATAGGACATAAGCAAGTATTTATAAGAAGATAATTAAATTTTAATATCATTACTTACAATAAATGAAAAAAAAATTAAAGGACACATAAGAAGACAGGACATACGGCTCTTGTAATAAATCAAAATCTACCTTAAGTCCACGCCACGCCATTTCTTAGACCGTCACGCGCGCTTGATAATCCTCTTCCTTCTATCAATAGGTTTTAGTTCAAAAGTACTGACCTATCCTAATTTTGCAGTTGTCAATTTTGGAATGATATTCTATGGAGAGGTTTCTGCCTCCTTCAATGCCGTTCGCAGACGGATCCTCGTAGTCTATGAACAGTGGCCATTGCACTGAAACAGAAAAAAAACTGGGTAAGTGATAGAAAGAAAGAAAAAAAAAATGCTATAACAACATAACAGCATTATTATTGTATTGTTAATATAAAATTTTTATAAAAACTTTAATTTCAACATAAAAAAAATACATTAATTTAAAGATGATGTTAATAGTTAGTAGGTTGATAGGTCTCCGCAAACTGAAAAGTGCATTTAGTTTTATGCTAGTAATATATTATGCGTCGATGATCTAGTGGCTACGGCCGCTGCCTCCCATCCGGGAGACGCGGGTTTAATCCCCATCACGTACCAATGTTTTCGAATTTCGAATTCATATGTACGTTTATTCGACTCTCTTACGGTGAAGGAAAACATCGTGATGAAACCTGCACACTCCTGTGAAAAAATTCAAAGGTTGTGTGTGAATTCGACCAACCCGCACTGGGTCAGCGTGGTCATCGAAGGCCTAATCACCCTAATTCAGGGTAGGCTCGAGCCCCTCGGTGGGGACGTATATGAGCTGTTGATGATGATGAATACATTATGCCGCCGCAAGATAATTTGCGCTGTATAGTTATATGTATGTTTGTGTTTTCGTCGGTTAGCAAGATATTTTGCCTGTGTATAGTATTAAATAAATTCGTCAACAGCTCATATACGTCTTCGCCGAGCAGCTCGAACATACACTGAATAGGGGAGCGGACTGTTCACCATATTTTATGAATTTACCGTATTTTATTAATTATTTTTAAAATACATATTAGTAGCAGACGATTCGCGAAGAAAAAACAGAATCGGTTGAAAACCGAATGATTTTTTAAAGTTTCAATATGTCTGTCTCTTTCAAAAACGATTTTTTGTATGGAGATTATATTGCGTTACTAACAAATGACGTCACAAGTGGGTATGTGCCTCTCTGTCTAATCTTGAAATTCAAACCTTTATAACTCGGTCAATTTTAAAGATAGAGCAAAATTTCTTTTAGTGTTCGACAGCAAAAACTAAGAAGTTTGGATTTATAAAATAAAAAAAAGTAGTCCGATCCCCTATTAGGGCGATCAGACCTTAGACGACCAGTGACCACGCTCAGTGCGAGTTGTTCGACTTTATATTAAAATATATATATATATATATATATATATATATATTCGTGTTGGATTGAGAGAACCTCCTCCGTTTTGTATTGTTGTTTTCGTCGGTTAACAAACAACTTTCGAATTTCTTTGCAGGAGTGCGCAAATTTCCTCATAATATTTTCCTTTACCGTAAGAGCGTCGAATAAACAAAAACATCTATAAATAGTGAATTGTATGGTCGACCTATAAGTTGGTTTATCACCCTAAGGTTGAATGTCAGTTGCAAATTATAGAACAACAAAGATACTCAATACTCAAAGTGTTTATTGCTTTCCATAGGTATTTATATGGGTGTTGTTATAATAAATCAAGCTAATTATTATTTTAAGTTTATCTATGGACCTTGTCAGGCACGCAATACAAGAGAGACACTACTTTTTTATACTTAATTAATAAATAAATATGTGGGCACATCTTCACACACGGCCATCTGATCCCAAACTAAGCAGACCTTGTACTATAGATACCAGACAGCTGATATACATTACATAAATAGATAAATACATACTTATATAGATAAACAACAACCAGACACAAGGCAAACACAAGTGACACATGTTTGCCCTGGGCGGGATTCGAACCCGCGACCCCGTGCGTCGTCGGAGGCAGATACACTACCACCTGGGCTACGGCTAATAATTTGTTCCTAGATACCTAGCAAAATTATCTATAACAAAAGTGGTATCTGATAGTAAATAATCTTATAGCAAAAAATTAAATAGATTGTATTAGAATTAAAAATGTTTGATTGTATTTTGATTATTTATTACTGAATGGATTGAAATTGAATTGAAAAACGGAATTTATTGTATTATTAATTATATTATATTATAATTTTTTGTTTAATTAAATTATGATTATTTTATTGAGTTTGTTTGAAGTGTGTTTTGATGGAGGTTATATTTACTGCAGTCTGCATTAAGGAATTCATCTATAGAGTGACAACACTGTGAAATTAATTTTATAAAAGCTGTAGAAATTTCTTGTTATTTGGGTCGTTTTTCATAGGGCCTGGCAGTTTGTTATAAAATTTGTAGACATGGTTAATGGACCTGAGGACCTGAGGAGTGAAGTTTTAGACGGGAGGGTAGTTGTACTAATTATATTTTTCGGTGTGGTCGAAGTGAGCGGTTTTGTAGTATATCTTCTCGTTGCCCCGGGGCCCCGGAGACGGTCAAACGGTTTGATTCAAACACGTAAAGTTTGGTTTGACTCAAACCATTTTGATCGTTTACAAAGGTGGTTTGAACGGTTTGTCAAGTATTTATGTGTTTGAAGCATGTTTGATGCAATTTCATATTTTTGTTGTGTTTGACGCGTCAGAAGTGTAATTACGACAGCGTACAGAATCAGACTGCGCAGAGCCGTTTGACAAACCGTTCAAACCGACCTCAAACGGTTTGATCAAACACGTAAGGTTTGAGTCAAACCGTTTGATCGTCTCCCTTTGTAAATTTCAGGGTGATTTCGAACGTATTTGCAGGCATTTATGAGACATTTTACGGGCTTACCGCGATAACCGACAGCCCCCGCGACCGCGAAAGTTTAAATTTATAAAATTATATATTTGCTGGCTTCAAAAATATAAATTCAAGTCAATGTAAGTATTTGTTGTTTCTTAAAACGGTGTCTATAACTGTCGGTTTTGTCTACATTGATCAGGATCCGAGTATAAAATAGTAGAGTGTAAAATGGTAAACCACTTTCTTGGTCAGCCAAAAAGAAAGAGGCTATAATAAGCGATGTAGCAATGTAGACATGATTGGGTCATTCCATGCCAGAAGCGGAGAAAACAAGGGATAGACCTAACACAACTCACCTACCGAGGGTATCACGCGGTATGGCTGAGCTGATGCGGCGCTATCATGAAAGGAGCATCCATCAATACTGGGATTAAGGGTGAAATGGTTCTTAACTATAGAGCAGGTCACCCGCCTGCGCTCCTCGCAGACGTCCCCCTTATACATACATACATACAAGGACATGACTAGTCTGGTAGGAAAAGCGTGCACGCACAGCCTTGCTAGAGAAACAGGTTTTTACCACTTTACATGGTCTTTAACTCAGTTTTTTTTATATACCTGTTATCCTGTTATCCTACCATTCTAAAACTACTGTACTTGCTACGATTACCAGGCCCCCGGTAATCTGTCAGACAGGGATTCCCTAGTGCAGATACCAGTCTCTCACAAAGGAGTTCATGTTTTGTCATATTAAAAAAAAAAAAATACTTGTGTAATAAATAAAAGCTTTTTTATTATTTTATTTATTCTGTATGATGATGATGACTAGGTACCTATATATTATTACTTACATTTATATACATTCATTGTCTGTGGGGCACCCTAGGCTACTTGTCATAAATTTCAAGGGGTATGAGCTTTCTACCCTCCAAAAAGTCCTCTGGTAAATTGGTAATATATAGCCACCCACACAATGAAGAAGAATATATAGCAATTGCAGTCAGGGGAAAAAACAGAGTTCCTGGTGGGGAACAAGGTGATGATGATTTTGTAAAATATTACTTCCAATAAAAAGTAGGCCCTAATTCTTTGGAACATCTTAAAGTTGATAAAATTATATTACCAAAATTAGCAAAGATGAGTCCACGGCGGAATCTTTTTGAGTATTTGAAGATGAGTGGGACGACAGCCACGTGGATGAAGAACAACCCTGCTGTTATCGAGGCTCCAGCTAACAGCACCCTGTTAAAATACAGAGTAAATTAAAATTCTATTCTCTAATGAGTATTTTAAATATTGGAAATTTGTTGAGGCTTCAAGCTTTGACCTACTCCATATACCTTAATAAATTTGGAGTAGCGAATTAGGTACCGCATAAATTATTCAAAATTTAGTTGTAACGGTGGCTCAATGACTTGTGTAATGTAATTAAATAATGAATTTGTAATGTTTTAATTACATTTACCTATGTATTTTTATTTTACTTGACTGATATTTAAATACAAATTTTGCATGCCTCTATTTTATTGGTAAATCATGATTGGGATTTTTAACACGCTTTTATTAGCTTCACCTGTAGGTTTGTATGCTTGTATGTAATCGACTCCTTTGTTTGGACTCAATTTTGACCCACATTAAACGGACAGACTTAATTGAAACAATAATTTGAAAAAGAAAACAAAAAATAAATACACTCTTTCACAGTACATCAAACTAAAAAGTGAAAAATAAAATATAGTTAAAAAAAACTAAAAAACACGCTTTTAAAGCACATCAAACTAAAAAAGTGAAAAATAATTCTTAATATAAACTGAAAACAATAATGAACAAAAAATACTAGTATTATTGTGAAAAAAGGGAGGTGCTTTGTGCCATATTTTTTTGTACCTATATCGAGCAACCCACACTTTTTTTTTCACAATAATACTATATTTTTCGTTCATTATTGTTTTCAGCTCAAGAATTGTTTTTCACTTTTTAGTTTGACAAAAGCATGTTTTTAAATTTTGTAAAAATCATTTATGCTTTATACCATGTCAGAAGCTTCATTATAAATATAATAAAATATTTATTTGCCTAATTATTTAAGTGTAACATCCTAGTAGACGGTCTTGATAACCCTGTATTACAGAGGTCATTGCCTATTTGTGTGTCCCTAACAACGAATTATCTATAATCCCAATAATGTTTCAGCCAAATAAACATAATACTATATTTAAGCAAATATTATAGTTAATAATTATTATACAATTAATAAATACTTAATCTTTCCTAGCTTTAAAAGAACATGGAATATTCAATGATGAGCTATAAGTTACACTCTACTACTCAAGTGAAACAGAATTAGCATAGAATCACTAATTTGATACACTAATAAGGTCAGATTTTTGGTATCTACTTAATTAAAATAAACAATTTACCTTTGAGTAGGTTGAAATAATATAATTTTTGAATGAAAAGTGAGGTTTAACTGAAACTTTCAAAGATCATATTAAATAATTGTTTGTAAAACACGTAGAATACTTACGCGATGATCCAACAAGGCACACATATTAGCAAACCGACAAATTCAACCATTTTATACGAGTTATATCACAACGAGAAAACCATACAAAAACAATGAATAATTGTTATCTTACGAGCGTGAACTAATGAAACAGAACTGTTAATTTAATTAATGAAACGTAAATGCAAATAAATCTGTGCGAATGCGGCTAAATGCGACAACTTTTGTGACTTGATTGTGACAAATGAAAAACTTATCGTACACAAAGGATATACAAGAATTAATCTACTTCAACCAGACTAACATGCTTATCACTAATCATTTATCAAATTTATCAATCCGTTACAGTGTTAAATGATTAAAATATAAATTTAAATTCGAATGAGGATACAAAAAACAAATCGAAACCTTCGAACTTTTGACGTAAGCATTTGACAGATTTGACAGTTCTTTGTTTTTTTTTTATTGGTTCATTCGTCTATTCTGGATAGGCAAAGTAATTAAAGTATACAGCCTAGTGTTTTGTTACAGCTGTATCATTTTGTTGGTAAATTAATTGTGCGCTTAAATCATTGACTTTATAAAACGGTAGCTTAAATATAAATCTAACAAGTGATTGTAGTTATACCTCTGTCCCTAATAGTACATAATATATTTTTGCCTTTCTCACTCACTCTGTAATGGTAGGAAAATATCCTCATGCTCATAAATCGTTTCGGAGGACGAAGACAATTTTCAGGCCCCAAAATTTCAGCACCAGTACTGACTGCCTTACGGCATGCCTTCAGACTGTTCAGGCATTGACTATTTTCTGCCGCATCTCGCCGCCACTATTGGCAAGCTGGCACCAGTCGTAGCCGCATAGCGTGGCCGAGTGGTCGAGATGTCAACGCCATTACGCCTCCGTATTCTCCGGGTTCGATTCCCGGTGGGGACGCAGCTGTCAAGCCAAAATTTCTTTGTGAGACTTTCCCCAGTTTGGTTAGGATATTGCAGGCTAAATCACCTGATTGTCCGAAAGGAAAGATGATTCCGTGCTTCGGAAGGCACGTAAGCCGTTGTTCCCGGCTACTAACATAAATAACATCTTTGTGTTACAGAAGAGAGCGATACGTTCCATATATGAATTGCGTGGTCGCGATTCCCTAAGGGAATTGTTTAAAGAAATTGATATCCTCACAGTATCCTCACAGTACATATTTGAAAACATCTTGTATGTCCGGAAGAACACAAAGCTATTTCCTAAGAATTCTGATATACATAATATAAATACTAGAAATAAAAATAAAATAGCGCACCCAAAGTTTAGACTGTGCACAGTTAATAATTCATTCATGGGGAACTGTATTCGCTTCTATAATAAAATACCAGATGATATTGTAAATCTGTCCGATAGCCAATTTAAAGCTAAAATTAAAACTTTTTTATGTTCTAAGGCCTATTATACGATAAATGATTACTTAGATGATAAAAACGTCTGGTCAACTGTTGTTCCAAATCAACGGAGTAGATTGTAATTATGACTCATGTATGATTCTTTATATATTTAAAAGAAAAGTACAAAAGATACAATTCCTGTGGAGTTTCTTCTGGCCGTTCTTCTCCACAGAGGGCGTACACTGGTAGTGAACGTGCCATCCATGATAGCTTTGACGTCGAAAAATGATTTGTAAAAATCTTAATTCGAATAAAAAATTTTGACTTTGACTTTGACTTTGACTTTGACTTTACTATCTAGTCGTTACGTTACACAAGCCAAGTTAGTGGCCTTTGGCGGCTCTGTAACACTGACACAAGGGTTTGTGAGGTCGTTTATACGGTAATACGGTGCAATTTTAGCGCCAGTTGGCGCCTGAAAATTGTTTTCGTTTAAATGAATTGTATTATTATCATAACTTCTAAATGTCTAAACAGATTTGGATGCGTGGGGTATCGTTAGAATCCTCATATCAGCTCAAGTAACGCTGGCAATATTTTTTTTGCAAGGCAATCTTGTTTTAATTTCAGGTGATCATTATTGTTTTTACCAACTCATATAAGTCCCTACCTGGTTTCCTTACGATAATCCTTGAATGTAAAAGCGTCGAGCGTCACGTCGTTCACATAACGAAATTATTTAAACACATTGGTAAGTGATGTGATTCGAACGGGTGGTGTCTCCTGCAGCGGTCTCAGCCACCACACCACCGACACGCTCTTCCTCTGCTTTCTCACGACTGCTCTGATCACGTCTTGTATTGTATCCAGGGGGCCGTTTCACGAAGCTACAAGTTACAAATTACAAGTACAATTCGACGTACATTGCGTAGAGAATAAGATAAAACGGTGCTATTACTATTTAAGCAATTTGGCTACGCAATGAATATCAAATTGTAACTTGTTACTTGTAAATTGTTGCTTCGCGAAACGGGACCCAGGAATGATAAAAGTACCCGTTGTAGGCCCAACGCACACCGAGTGCGACGCGGCGAAGATACTGAGAAGTCAACAATTTAAATTAAACCCTAATCCCTATCTTAAGGATCGCGCGCGCCGGCTCTCGTGACACTACCGACAAAAACATTGTACGACAGAAAGGAGTAAACATAAAATGAGGGCGCTGTACGGAGTTAATTGGCAACACTGGTGTTGTTTCAGCCAATCATTGCAACTTCCTGTTTTTGGCTACCAATCACTGCCAGTTTGTTTGGTTTTACCATGAAGGAGGAAAAAATTGGCGGGCGCGTAAAATTTTTTCTTCCTTCATGGGTTTTTCAGTTTGTTTGCCTTTGGTGAAGTGAAGAATTTAGTTCCATCATTATTTAATTTCTACTCTTTACTGTAGCACTGTACGTACTAAGTAGGAAAATAAAAGTAAATTCAGAACAATTTTTTGTTCTTATTTTTATTTCTAGGTATAAAAGCAATAAAAATAAATTATGTATGTATACCCGTGCGCAAAAATGCTGTAGATCGGTGTTATTATTCAAACATCTATGATTATTACTTTTACACTGGTTTATAGCGAATATTTTATATTTTGGACAGGGCATGATTCTGTATAATTATTATCCTCAGCAACAGAGTTCCAAAGTAAAAGTCAAATATTTTATTATACATAGGATGATTTTATACATATCGTCATTACATTTTTTTAGGTGAGTTCACTAACACAATGGCGGAATCTGTGGAGAAGGGCTCCAGTCCTTTACAACGACAATTTTATTATGCTCAACAACAAGGCATTAAAAATGTTCATCAAAAATTGGTCATATTTTTTGCAGTAATAGGGAATAATATGCACATTTTTTATAAATTCATTAATCGAAATATTTCATGTTCCAGATAAACACAAAAATAATTTTTCAAATATCTTGCTCAGAAACAAAGTTATAAGGCTTCAAAGTTGATTGGTTAGACAAAGAGGTCCGACGTGACCTGACGTCATTGGTCACGCGGGCCATACATCCGCCATAGAAAATTTTGTTTTCGTAAGAGGGACAGATATATTAATTGTTTAATATAGTTTGTTTTTCGATCAATTTCGATTCTGTTTTGACTGTCAGTATTATATTTTTGTATACTTTTAAATGATCTGTGAAAAATACTAAATTTGTATATGCATATTCCCTATTCTCAAATGTTTAATGTTGAATAGATGCTGGTTCACGCTATCTTTGTACGTGATTTATTATTTTACATTTTCTTGAATTTTCTGGTAAAATATTCATGTTCTATAAGCTGTACACCTTCACCAGTCTCTTTATCAAATACTTCTAACTTGGGATCCGTCTGACATTTGATTTCAATCCATTGAGTTGTTCTTATTTCGTTATTCATATTCGCCGCCCTCATTATATTATTTACTGTTGGAGAGTAAAAATGATATTTTCCATACAAATTTTCATAATCTAACACGAGGTTTCCAACTAATTTAGCTAAATAATCTATTTTTAATAAAATTATAGTTTTAAATCCAGAAAGTTTAATGGTCACTGTTTGTCCAGGTTTTATTGGCATGGTCTTATAACCTTCAGACACTCCGAATGGTACATCAAAATGTATGTAGGAATCATTTCCCCATGTATCTTGATAATGTCTTTTTTTACTATTAAAGTTTAAGTTGACATCAAAGTGTATAGTGTCGTTCAATAATCCCTTCTTCGACCAGCTCGATGCTATTGTGTTTTCGAGGATTTTCGACTCATTAATCTTGTATATAATCGTTTCGTTATCATAACTGTTTACATAATTCATCACTTGAAAAATCGCTTTTTCATTTCCCAAATATATTATTTTCGCGTCTGTAGCTCTAACATTCCGTTGGACTTGCGGCCATTCAAATTCTTTGAACAGATCACCATAAGTGGTAGGGTCTTGCCAAAACACGTCGTCTGGGACTTTCCCAAGTTCGATTCTTATACCTCTATTTAGGTTTTCTTTCGTGAAATTGTACAGACGAATTTCCTTTTCAGTTATTAATTTATTATCGACTCCAGAGACGGACACCTTAGCGTCTCTAAGATTAGAACCAGTTGTAATGTCAACTTTAATTCGAGCTCTACATAAAACAGAAAACATTACTAAAAGTAAAAATGTATCCAACATTTTCCAGTCAGATAATGTTTAACAAAGTTCCGAAGGCACTGTAACACAAAACAACAAGAATATAGCAAAAATATTAATGTTTCACTTTAAGGTATACAGTTCGAGTTGATTTATAATCAATATCTTCCTTCGATCGGTCATTTTGCACTGCGTATTATATTTACTATGCTGTTTGATTATTTTATCTCTGTATTGGTTCACCTATTTATCTTCTGTAAGGTCATTATTAATATTGTACTTATCTATTTTACAACATGAGAGGTCGCATATTATTGTTATCAGTGCGAATGGTTTGTATTTTCTTGGCTTAAGGCTGGGTTATTGCAAAAATTAGCCACTCAACGCGGTTTAGTTGAAAGTTCAGCCGACGCAATACTGAAATAACGTTCATATTAGCGTGCGATGCTTCACGGTGGTTACGTCCGACATTGTGCAGGAATCGTGCGGAAAAACTAGTTTTTCTTGAACTCTTTTTCTTAATAACAGAAAATGGCAGAGTTAATGAAAAATATAATCGATTTAAAATCTATGTCAATAATTAGGCAAGTTATAATATTGAAAAAATAACTATGGTTATCGCTTTAAGTTACGAGATCTAGGACATAAAAACAATTTTTTGCTGCTTTTTTTAAAATACTTGTGCTTCTTATTTCAGAATTATTATAATGTATTTAAAAAATTCTACTCGAATTAAAATTTAATTAAGAATATATTCTGTTGACATATTTTTTTTTACATTTATAGTATCAGTAGAAGTGCTAGTATTTGATCGTCAAAGTAGCGACTATGGGCGGTATTTCCACATAACCCCGCCCATTCATTCTTCTTCTTGAACGTATTCAAGCCTTTCATTAAACACTCGCAGATATATTATACTCTATACTGTATAGATAATGCCACAGATAATGCCATATCTGTGGCAGAGTATTGGTCTTCCCGACTCGAATCGACTCGAAAAGAAGAAGACTGTATAGATATAATATGAGTTTTCTCTTTGCTCAATGATTTCAACCACAGACGATAACAAAGATTGAAAGCAAAAAGAAGTATCTGTCCAAAAAATATAACTTTCTTTTTGAAATCGATTAAAAACTATTAAAAATAACTGTGTTCAGTTATATCATCATAATACATACTCTTTACCTGTGTCCTTCGAGCCTGTGTCACAATTATTTAAAAAAAACTGTAATATAAATCTTGAGTATTTTGAATTATAAGTGTTTCTGCAATTTTTTTCTTTCTTCTTCCAAATTAAAAAATTTGATGATGACTATATTTCACCGCATTTTTTTATTAAACTTTATATATAAGTGTTTATTTATTAACATGGCATATGCTTTAGATTGGATTAATATTAACGAATCAATTTATAACAATACTATCACATATTATGCAGTACACCCACCAACAGATGAGACTATGTGTGCCGAAGGTAATGCCTCTACAATAGACCTTGAAAATTCTAAAGTCTTCGTCAAAGGTATCTTCGCGATGGACAACCCGCCAGACACAAAAATGGCCTTAGATTGCGGAGCTGGGAACGGCAGAGTTACTAAACATATACTAATAAACATATTCGATAAAGTCGACATGGTGGAGCAAAATGAACAGTACGCTGATACCGCTCTGGACTCAATCGGTGCTCACAATCATGAAAAACTGGGGTTAGTATATAGAAGTAGACTCCAAAATTTTACGCCAGACAAGAATTACGACCTCATACCACAAGGTGTACTCAGTCATCTTGGTGACGAAGATTCAATTAGCCTGTTGATAAGGTGGAGCACTCAACCCTAAAGGCATAATTGTTATTAAAGATAATGTACATAATGTAGTTTCTGTAGCAGAAGATGGAATATTCAGAACAAGTTCATATTACATCGAAATTATCCATGCGGCTGCATTGAAGATCATAAAACATACTGTTGATGAGGATCGGGAACTTGGGAATCAGTATGTACCCGTTCACATGTACGCTGTTGTACCAATGTCCAAGAACGAATGGTATGAATCATTTAGTGCTAGTAATATCAAAATGCCCTATGACAAAATTGTGATCATAGGATGTTTGCTTGTTTTTAATAACAAGTAAGTAAAGAATCTTCTTCTTCGTCAGTTATTTGTAAGTTTTCAAGACATAACACATAAAAATCCCTGGAAGACATTTGTTGTTTATCTATATAAGTATGTATTTATCTATTTATGTATGTACTAGCTGTTGCCCGCGACTTCGTCCGCGTGGAAATAGTTTTTACCCGCGACGACCAAAAAGGCAACTAAAACACCCTGCTCGCGCATCGTGCCCTCTTCTCTTATCTTTATCTCTATCTCTATCTTTATAATACTTATTGTACTTTGACCTTGACTGACTTTGACTATGACTGACTCTGACTTTGACTGTGACTGTGACTGACTCTGACTTTGACTCTGACTTTGACATTGACCTTGACATTGACTGACTTTGACTGTGACGGACTCTGACTTTGATTTTGACTGTCTTTGACTTTGCTTGACATTGACCTTTACTTCGACCTTGATTGGCTCTGACTTTGACTTTGGCCTTGACATTTACCTTGACTTTGACCTTGACTTCGACTCTGACCTTGACTCTGACTCTGACATTGACCTCAAGGTCAATTAATTTAAAGAATTTAAACTTGACTTTGACCTTGACTTCGACCCTGACTTTGACCTTGACTCTGACTTTGACTTTGACTCTGATTCTATTTTTGACTGACTCTGACTCTGACTTTGACTTTGACAGAAACAAACATTCGTACAAAATATAAATTAAGGAAAGGCAACAGGCGGCCTTATCGATCTAAGCAATTTCTTCCAGGCAACAAATGGGCAAAAGAAAATCATTAAGAATAAAAGCTAATTTTCATATCATATTTGTTTAGTAGTTTATTTAAGTATACACCGTGAAACTTGAATTGCAATTTGGCCCTCATACTTAAATTTTCATGTCTTCTATATTAGATTTTAAAAACGATGCCATTTTCGTAATTAACGTCCCCAAAAACCATAAAAACGACACCCATATTGATATTTAGACATTTCAACCCCATCGCGCCCCAATAGAGGATGATGGTATTTCACGTCCACCATGAAGGACTTTAAAATCGTTATTGTTTTCGTAATCAGCGACCCGATAAACCATACAAACGATACTCATATTGATTTTCAGACTTTGTCACCCCATTTCCCCCTTTTAAGGGTTGAATTCTGTAAAAACCTGAAACACGTAATTATTCATTTATTGATAGGAGTACTCCTGTGAAGTTTCGAACAAAATTGTGTAATTAATCTTGTTTCCCCATACAAACTTTGCACCCCCGTTTCACCCCTTTAGGAGGTGAATTTTGAAAAATACTTTCTTAGTGCACCCCTAGACCTCTTAAGGAACCTACGTGCCAAATTTGGAATCTCTAGACCCAGCGGTTTGGGCTGTGCGTTGATATGTCAGTCAGTCAGTCAGTCAGTCAGTCAGTCAGTGTCTTCTTTTATATATTTAGATATCAGCTGTCTGGTACCCATAGTACAAGTTCTGCCTAGGTTGGGATCAGATGGCCGTGTGTGCGATGTCCCTACATATTTATTTATTGTCATTACATTAACAATATGTTAATAAGTAGTACAGACAGACATGAAAATAAGTAAGATAATGAAAAGGTAACAGTCAGGTTAAAAGGTAACAGGTCAGCGTTTTTAGCCATCACCTCATTCTCTACTACTTAGAATATCTATTCCATGCATCCCACGTTTTTAGGGTTCCGTAGTCCGACAAGGAACCCTTATAAAATCGTTCAGTCCGTCTGTCTGTCCGTCCCAGTCTGTCACAGCACAATATCTTCTACGTTTATGAATTGATTTACATGTAACTTGGTTCGACGATACTTTGGATGTAGATCTCAATTTTAAAAATACAAAAAATTAAAATTACCCCTTTTTAAGGGTACCTTCTCATACATGTAAAGTGGGGGTAAATTATTTTTTTTGAGCATACCCCCTTGTGTGGGATATCGTTGAAATTGTCTTTAAAAATGAAGTTGGATTTCTATACAACATTTTTTTATCAGCTTTACCATATGTGAGATATAGCACGCCAAAGTCGTTAACACGGTGTCCCCCCCCCTGTAATTTCTAAAGTCTTGGACCTATAAACTTCAAATCACTCACGTAAATAAACTGGCGCGGAAACTCTTAATTAAAATTGTTTCGGGTATCTTGTGATGAATACTTTTGAAATTATAAATAAAATAAAAATATATACTTTTATCCAAAAGAAAAGTAACTATAAAGTTTTTTTACATTCTTTACTGTTAGGACTGAATGTAGATTAATCATTTAAAATAATATCCAGGGAAAAGAAATGCGAAACAGCGCGGTGTCAAAAATGACTAAGGAACCCTACTTTATGCGTGGTCCGACACGCACTTGGCCGGTTTTCCGTTTTAAGTCTTACAAGAGTACTACACCAATAAATATCACAATCAAAATTATTTTATACTGTTTAGTGCGAGATAATAATAATAATAATAATAATATTTATTTCTTTAAATTTTTACAATAAATGCAATAAAAGCAAATGTACATAGATAGACGTACTAGTAAAAGTCCTTACAGAGTTTGATCTCTGTCTCCCAAACTAGGGTAACCTGTGTCTTGGGAGACAGTGAGTCTGATTTACAAGAATTTTATCATTAAGATAAAATATATCACATATTTTCTGTTTGGTGACAACATTTAACAAGTACATTACGTGAAAAAACGTTAGTATTAAACAAAATAATGTTGTTTAACAAGGTAAACAGACATATTAACTATATATATATATATATATATATATATATATATATATTATTAAATTGAAAACAATTACATATACATAGGATAGTTTATTTATTTATTGTATAATAAGAATTTTCATATACTTAATAGATAATGTATAAATGTTTGAAAGTTATACATGTACATATTAGATCCTGTAGATAGATAATATAGATAATTAAGTCTAGTAAATAATTTGTATAGTTGCTTTATGTTATGAATTTTAAGATGTCTTCAGTTTTATTGTAATCTTGTGTTAAAAGCCATTTAGTTAGTTTAGTTTTCAAATCATATTTATTTAAGTGTGACAAGCCTATAATTTTGTTTAGTTTTGTGTACATATGACTACTTAATACAAAAAAATGATTTTGAGCAAATTTAGTCTTATGTTGAACAGTAAGTGGGTTATTTCTACGACGTTCCGGATTAGGAGGTGGGACTTCTCTGTGCTTTCTCAAAATGGACAGCAGCACAAAGAGCTGTCTGACTGTGAGGACATTTGCGTCTGAAAACAGTTTAATTGTTTCATATCTGCGTGTTTTTTTTTAGCATCACTTTCAGTACAGCTCTCTGTGCCCTCTCCAGTTCTATGAAGCGAGCCTTATAAGCACCTCCCCAAGCAGGAATACAGTAAGAAAGTACTGATTGACATAACGCTCGGTAAGTCATCTTAAGTATTTCAGGAGTAGCTGACACCCTCAGTAATTTGAAGATATACAAGAGCCGAACAACTTTGATGGATAGGGCTCGAATTTGACTATCCCAGTTTAGACCTTCATCAATATGTATTCCAAGATATTTTATCACCTTAGTTTTTGCTACTTCAAGACAGTCACAATTATCCGGAAATATAAAACACGTGTGTGCCTTGATTTTAAAATTTACCGGTGGCTGAGTGTTTTGACGGAACGAGAATGAGATGTATTTTGTTTTTTGTAGATTTAGGGATAAAAGGTTAGCTGTAAGCCATGCAGTGACTTTACTTAGCGTAGTTTCGGCATTTATTTTTACTTCCTCCCAGCTGCTTCCATGCACAAGGATGGCAGTATCATCCGCGTATGCAAAGATTCGACTTTGTTGAAGCTCCATATCGCAGAGTTCGTTTACGTAAATCTGGAACAAGGTTGGACCCAAAATGCTGCCCTGAGGGACACCGTAAGTGACTAGCTTTTCTTCACTATAAATGGCTTCAATTTTAACCTTCTGCCTTCTATGATGATATCTTCTATGAGTGGATTCTCTTTAGATTGTTAGATATTATTTATAGGGTATTACTACCAAAAGACATTCAGTCAATTTATAGACAAGTGTGTCTCTAGTGGGACCACGAAATTTTTTTGTCCTACCGGTGGTGGTGGGACAAAGAAGTAGGACCACGGATCAGGCCTATTAAAAACGTGTTAATGTTAACAAATATTTACATAAACTACAATAAAATACGAAAATAACATTCCTTTTTTTAAAAAAAAATCTAAATAATTAAAAATGAGTAGCCAAAATGTATCTACGCGCTAAGCTTCCGAAACACGATCTTTTTTTACACGACGACCCAAAAAAGGAGAGTAATGCGTTCAGGTTTCATGTATGTATGTATATAAGTAAGTATGTATATATGTACTTATAAGTATGTATGAATGTGAGTTTCATTATTCCATCATAGCTTTTAAGTGCCTAAGATAGATTTTTATAGGGTATTGTTTGTATAGGGTATTGTTGCCTTATATCCATAGACTTAGAATTCTTATATCAGCCCGAGGAGAGTGACACTGGCTATAAATTTTTGGCGGGGCTGTCGTGTTTTTTTTATTTTTAGATGACTATCAAAGTATGTAAGATTTTTTTTTACCTTTTAAACCTTATTCGGACAGCATTAAGTTTAAATTAAATTAAATCAATTACAGCATTAAATTAAATGTCCGCGAGAGTTTTTTGAATCACGAGAATTGCTGTTTCGTCACCAGTTTCAAAATTCCGACCTCTATGGAAAAAATCTCAAGAAAGAGGAATCTGACGAACGTGTTCTAAATCAAAACAAAAGGTTTTGTCGATATTTTTAGAGTGTCGCTGATGTAGTGGCTTAAGATAAGACCACTGCCACCCATCAAGATGACGCGGGTTCGAACCCCACCAAGTGCCAACATATATTCCAACATGATTCCAACGCTCTTACAGAGAAGAAAAACATAAACCTGCACACTTCTGCGAAGAAATTAAAAGGTAAAGTCGACCAACTCGCATTAGGCCGATTTTACTTGAGTGTGCTCGACTAAGGTCCACCCTAATTCTAGGTAGGCTTGAGCCCCTCGGCGAGAACATATTAAAGATTCTGTTGACTGTTTATATTGTGTCTTATCAATGCATGACTTTGGCTTTGACCTATTTTACTCATATCTATAACCTGGTCACACGCTTCAGTATAATACAATCTCAAATTATTTTTGATTTAAAAGAGTGCGTACAAACTTTTATTACAGCTAAACATAACCTAAAAGCATCTGTGATAATGAAAGTAAAATGTTTCCTTCTAATGCTGTGTATTCAAACTATTTACGCCAAAATAACTATTGACGTGAAAACTGGAGCAAATGATACTGACGTCTCGATAAACTATGCTGGAAGTGATACCAAAGCGATCAGTGATCAAGAAATTGAGCAATTCAAAATAACCAATGAAAATCTAAAAGAAGCAGTGAATAAACACTATGGAAGAAAACCCAAAGACGTATTTGTACGAAGCCCTACTCCATGGGGTGATTTATATAAAACATACAACTGGGAACAAGTAAAAAGAGTTTTGTCCGTAAAATCGGCTCGAGTGAAAACTATCACTAAAAAGCCAACTGTACTTTCGTCTCAGGATTTTGAAAATTCTTTCAACAATACTATTAAAGTGAACACAGGGATAAGTCAAACAGTTGAAAATACTCTAACGACCAGTTGGGTGAGGAATAAAGAGATTGCGCTGACACAGGAGGTTGAATACGAAGTGAATGTGTTATTGGGAAAAATGACAGGTAAGACTGTGAACAGTACCTACACAGGGCCTAACGCTATTGTCCGTAGTAATTAAGTAAGTAACCGCAGTTAACCACTGCTGGCGGGGCCGCGGAAAAACAACTCGTGTTTTATCACAGGACGGTCCCTATTTTTCTACGGACCTATTGAAGGGATTAGAAGGTTCAAACCCCTAAAAAATTATGACACCATGCCTATATAGGGGCGCCCTCAGACGGACACGGGCCCAGAACGTTGCCAGGGAAAAAAACGAGTCGGAGTACGGATACAGGATGGCCCTTTACTGTAGTTTGGGCACTTTTGCTGTAGAAGTCATCATCAGCTGCTGCATCCACTACTGGACAAAGGCCTTCCTCAAGGATCTCCACAACAACCGGTTCTGCGCTGCCCGCCGCATCCAGCGGCTTCCCGCGACCTTCACCGGATCGTCGGTCCACCTTGTGGGGGGCCTACCCACGCTGCGTCTTCCGGTGCGTGGTCGCCATTCGAGAACTTTTCTGTCGAAGCGTCCGTCGGTTCTCCGTGCAATGTGCCCCGCCCACTGCCACTTAAGTCTCGTAATTCTTCGGGCTATATCAGCAACTTTGGTTTGCCTGCGAATCCCGTCATTTCTGATTCGATTTCGCAGGGAAACTCCGAGCATAGCCCTTTCCATTTCCCTTTGCGTGACTTTGAGCCTGTAGAAGTCATTGGCCTCTTTTTCTTTAGTTCTGTCATCATTCCGTCTGTCTGTGTGTATGACTGTCTGCCACAGGGTCGAGTGATGGAGGAGGCCGCAATGACTAGCTTTTCATGAAGCACTAATTGAGGTGTTCATGCAACAGCCGAGTGGTAGTGTTTCCGGTTTCCATTCTAGAGATTCTGAAATCGATTCCCAGGTGACACAGTCAAATAAAAATCGCTTTCTCATATTTTCCCCAGTGAGGTTAGGACGATTGTTAGTATTAAAAGGGGAATTTATTAAGTTAGGGAAAGTGAAGTAGAGAAACAATGATTCCTTGCAGGGCACGCTAAACCAATGGCTCCCGGCTTCTTGGCTAAATATCTACAGAAATTGTACGTTAATGAGTCAATTTTAATGGGGAAACGAAGTGTGGGACGCCCCCCCTGCCAGGTGGACTGATGACCTGAGGAAGGTCGCTGGTGGTGGCTGAATGAAGAAAGCGGGTGATCGTGCGCTTTGGCGTGCCCTTGGGGAGGCCTACGTCCAGCAGTGGACTGCAATTAGGCTGATTGATTGATTGATAATGAGTCAAAAGTCTCTCAAAATCTCTGGCCTTAGCACCCTAAGGTCGCTAGGTCGTAGACATAATAACAAGATTGGGTACAATTTCAGGAACAACAGGCTTTTCCTGCAGCAGTAGTTGGGGTGAGAGCGAGGAGCGTTCTGAAACAATCACCATTGGAGTTGCCAGCAGTATTGAAACAGAATTGCAGCCAGGACAGCAAGTTACAGCCATTTTGACAGCAAACCGAGGGTTTTTAGAGATACAGGTCGTTTATAAAGCAACTTTAAGAGGCAATTTGGCTGTGAATTTCAAGAAACCTTACAAAGGTCATCACTTTTGGGGTCCGCATATTGAAAACGTGATGAGAGATGGTGGAATCAACAATGAAATAACAGCGACAGAAGTTATAAAAGTAGGTTTTTATGTTGACGCCACGTTGAAAGTAGTCGACAAGGTTACTGGGAAACCTTTGTAGAAACACAAATAAAAGTTAAATTAAAAATTCAGTGTTTCATTCGTGGAAAAGCTAAGAAATCCAAAACAAATTGCAAAAGCTAAGAAAATATTTAAAAACCCTTAAAAACAACAATTAATTACATAAACATCTAATTATTATAAAACTAAATAAAAAAGTATTTTATGATGATTTATTAGACACTAGCTTTCCGCCCGTGGCTACGCTCGCTTTGTGTAAGATTTTTCCCAAGGGAATAAGACTCTTTCTCGTAAAAAGTATCATATATACTTCAGGGTAAAATATTTATTCTAAATTTCATCCAAATCTGTTCGGTAATTTTGTGTGATTAGTGTGATGGTGTGATGTGATATGATCTGTAAAAATAATCGCTATTATTGCTGATATTTAAACTATTCCAAACTAATAGCTTAACGTGTCTTTTGAAGCACGGAAGACGTTGGCCAGACGGTTGCTTAACTTGTGTAATTGCACAAAATTCACTTTTTATTGTTTACCGATATTACGAAATAAGGCGAGCGACACACCGGTTTATCTATTAGCCCATTAATGGAATCGCTTCGAAGACAGTGACAAGTGCTGTCCTTTCACGGCACACGATGCGTCGTAAGAGCACGGCCTTATCCTAAATGAGGGCCGGTTGCATGAACGTCGGTTAAGCGATGGACTAACTTAAGATACATCAACAGCTCATGTACGTCCCCACCGAGGGGCTCGAGCCTACCCTGAATTAGGGCGATTAGGCCTTACTCGACTACGCTGGCCCAGTGCGGGTTGGTCAACTTCACACACAACCTTTGAATTTTTTCGCAGGAGTGTGCAGGTTTCATCACGATGTTTTTCCTTTACCGTAAGAGCTTCGAATATATGTACATATGAATTCGAAATTCGAAAGACATTAGTACGCGGTAGGGATCGAATCCGCATCTCTCGGACGGGAAGCAGCGGCCCTAGCCACTAGACCACCGACTTTACTTAAGATAACCCATAGATTAATGTTATTTTTTTAAACAAAAAGTTATATTATAATCTCTAGCGATGTGAACACAAAAAGAAAAACAAATGGGGTTTTGACCGATTTTCATATCACTCGACTGAGTTTTGTTACATACTCGTACAATGCAAAAGTATTACCTAAAGCGAGAAACAAAAACAAAGTAATAAACGGCTTAATGGCAACTGCAGACTCTTTTCAATCACGAAAGTTGAGCAAATATGGCTAGATCAGATTATGGCCCGGTAACATAGTGTAGAAATGTACTGGAGGGTTTCATGGCCGTTGTTTTCAAACTATCCGATAACAGAGTTTTTTTTTATAGACTTGTAAATAGTTTGACATAACCTAAATTTTTTTTTTTGAGCAGTAGTTTTTAATTTATTTTATTCTCGTCTCCTTCACAAACCGTTGCTAGGCATAATGCTACTCCATTGCACTTCTAATTAGCTCAGCCCTTACTTTTTCCGGTACATTGAGAGCTTGCATGATCTTTCAGATCGTCAGACTATCTTGAAGGTGGTCTACCAATACCACTCTATATTTTCTTATTAATTTGGTACTAAAATGATCAGTCAATACAAAATTAAATGCTAAATGTAGAGTAAAATCAATCAAACAAACGAATAAAAACATTGGTGCAAACGAACAATTTAGTACAACTTTTGTCAATAAATGACATTGCATGTTCACGAGCTACGTCAAACAATACCCCGACAAAACAAACTTAATTTTGACTTCGGTACCATTGTGTTTCGTACAGACTGTACTAAAAGATCTCTTATTAGCCGCAAATGTAAAATTGCCAATCAAATGAATTACAAAGATTCATTTGCAGTCGAGTGAAACAAGTTTGTCTAATGATGACTTAGAGAAGAGTGTTTGTAAATGGTAAATATAACATTGTGATTGAGTCGTACTCAGTCGTATGCAAGTTGGTCTATATGAAAATGTGTGAATGTTTTCTAAGAGTATATTCATCGCCCTTGCCCTGAATGGGTCTAATGACGTAAGCACTTTCTGCTGATGTTCATTGAAGGTCACGGTCGCCATAACAAATATTTTCTCTTGGGAAGCCATTATTTTAATAAATTACTTTTGTATTAATAACGTTTAGTTGCTAAGTCCGCATATTCAATGTTTTGCTTGGAAAAGAGATTGGGAGCCTACCAAAGCTCTGCTCAACGCTTTGGAGATAGAAGCGTGATCATATATACGATAATATAAAATTTTATAAAAAAACAAACAATACATCCAACAAGTACAAAAAAAGATATATCATAGGATGTTTTATTACTAGAGACACGGTTTGTTTTAGCTTGTAAGATGTCCTGCCTCTGATTGACCGAGCGAGCGAAGCGTCTCTGCTTCAGCTTGGCCAAAATTGCTTTTGTATGGCTGTTTGTGTGTGTGTGTCTGTATGTTCCACTCTACAGGTCGCGTTTCTCAACCGATTCTCGTGAAATTTTGTGAGCAGGTTCAATAAATTAATAATTTTTTTTTTGTCGAGTCAGTTCTTGGAAATTTAAAAAAATTACGGAGTTATGGGGGTTGCCAGCTTACAAGGTCTACCGCTGAGGCTGTTTTCCTCTACAGGGCCCCTTTTCACGAAGCAACAAGTTACTAGTAACAAGTTACAATTTGATATTCATTGCGTAGCCAATTCGCCTAAACTGTAATACCCTTATCGTTTTATCTTTTTGTCTACGCAATGTACATCGAATTGTACTTGTAATTTGTAACTTGTAGAACTAGTAATTAGTAACTTCGTGAAACGGCCCCCAGGTCATCAACCAATAAAAAAAAAAAAAAATAATAATAATAAAAAAAATATACAATTAAATTCCTAAATGAAAATTAAATATTGTAACAAAGCATTTTTTAGTCTAAGTAAATATCAACAGATGGCGCTGTACAGTGGAACGGATTTTCTAAAACGCGCTATCGAGATTTTTTCAGCCATCTAAAAAAAAAGTACTCACGAGGTCTACAGCTTACGGAGCCACTAGTTATATATGATGTACTTTCTAACAAATCCATCGAAGGCGACACCCTTAGCTCGTATTAGCCTGGGCCCTTGTATGGCGAGCGTGACTTGCAAAGCCAAATATGGTTTTGAAAGGTTTTGCAAGAAACACAATAAAGAGACCCACTTGAAATTATAAGTACAGTCGTAAAAGGGTGTTGGTCGTATAAGACTTTATGTACTAAACTAAAGCACTAACCTTAAGACTAAATTATGTAAGCCTGCCCATACAATTTTGTCTTAGAAGCATAGACCAAGAAATGAAAAAATAAATGCACCTGTACAGTGTACAGTCAGCTGACGAATTAGCTGACCCCTCCCGCTCAAAACCGATGAGATTTTCTCAAGTGATTATTTATATTTTTACATAACATTTAATATACTCGTACAGTTTATTAACCTGCACAATTATACGAAATTTCATGATAAAGCATAAACTTGGCACTGTTTGATTTTAAATAGTCCAGAGAACTAGATTAATAAAAAAAAGCCTTCCCACCGCGCAATTTGGGAGCAGCTAAACCCGGTAACGCAGACTAAGCTGGCTAATTCTATCATCACAATGATTCAAACTCCTCTACTAGATCTACTGAGACCAAACGATTCATCAACTTATACATACATACATAAAGTCACACCTTACTACTTACTTAATTCTTTTGTTTCATCCACATACTCCACATTCATCAACCTCTTAATACACATGCTCGTCGGTTTAGAGTCGGTTCATCAAATTCATATTGTCATTGTTATTTAGCTACATTTTCTCGGCTAATTTACTGGACTGATTTTGATGAAATTTCGTACAAAGATAGCTTTATAACCAAGGACGGACACTGACTACTTTTCATCGTGAGAAAAGTCTTTTTTCTACTGATAACACTAAACCAATTTAAAAGAATTTGGTAGTAGGGAGGTAGACTGACATCTAGAGATGTACAGACATTTTTTACCGCAAGAAAAAATGTGGGTATAGTCACAGGCTAACCTAGCTTTCCAGTAAAAAAAAACTCGTGGTTTAAACGAATTAAAGAGCCCCCTACATACAATAAATATTCTAAAAAATAAAAAGTAATTCATTAAAATGTAAAGTATGATTTGTATTGGTTGGATTTCGATAACTTTGAACGATAATATTCATAAACGTATAACACTAGACTACAACTACAATACATGAACTAATTTAAGTACAACAGTGTTCCAGTATTCTAAATTGCGAAATCCTCGCCTTGCTTCAATTTGTTAAGCTCACGAGCATACCATACAAAATATACACCTTACCGCACTCGACAGTAACTCATAAAATGTCCTGCCATCAATCTCATGCATGGATTTGCTATCAAAATTCTTCGATATTAAGGTCTATGCATTTGTACTGCAGCTTGGATTCTCTACAAAATTGCAGTTTGGATGTATGAAACTAAACTACTTTCCTCAAGATACATGCATATTGTTAGTTGTAGGATTCGTAGGATGTGAAAAAGCTCCCTTAGTAATTCGCCAACCAAAATTGATCTGCTGACGGCGCGGTTTTATATGAAAGGCCCATTTTTTTGTCTTTGATTATGTTAGGAACATCATGAGGAAACCTGCACACTCCTGCGAAGAAATTCAAAGGTCGTGTGTGAAGTCAACCAAAACGCACTTGACCTGCGTGGTCGACTAAAGCCCGATCACAGGGTAGGCTCGAGCCCCGCAATGGGGTCTTATATAGCTGTTGATGATGAGTATGTTAGTAAACATTGTTCAGTTTTATAGGATAAACACACCTAAAAGGGAATCGACCGAAATTAAATTTCATGGTGTATCTAAACTGGTAAATGACGTACTTTCACTTAGACCTTGTGTCAGTTGCATCCTAACTGCATTTCGCAGCTATAATGCAGTAAAATGTATTATATTCTTCCTTATTACTAAATTATTTGTTTATTTTGATTTTTTAACCGCAGAAACACCTCCGATTCTCAAAATGTTATTTTGTCGTACAAAAGACATCAACGCGTTACTTGCGTGGTTACGTGTCACGGGGAGTTTACATATTAAATACTTGCATGTTATTTATAATAAAGACATTTTTAGAGGAAAGTTAAGGTCCTCAGATGATCAGCCTGCTAGTCCTATTGTGTCACAGTATTTTTACAAATAGAGATCAAATTATATTCTGGAGGACAGCTCGTTTGGGAACTGAAAAAGGAGCTTCCTATACAAAATAGCTAGTTGTTATCAGCTAACAAACTTTACCCATTGAAGAAGGGTTCAAGCCTATCTTACTAGTTAAATTAGAGCAATTTGGCTTACCATATTGTGGGCCCAGTCTGAAGTGGTCAACTTTGCATATATACATCTTTTCGCGTGTGCATCGTTATGCGTGCAACAGTTTTATTAGACGTGTTTGTAGATGTTTTAATGTTAAGCTGGCTGAAATTGGCATATTTTGTAACTCACTGAACAAGTTTAAATCTGCTTGTTATAATACTTTGTGCAATGTGACAAGAGCAGCAGCTAAAGTTGCCTTAAACCTTTATTAAAAATAATTAATGTTAGCTTGCTTTTGTGGCTTATGTTAAGTACTTATTACCTCTGGTGAAGCGCACCTGCCTATGTTGTATCATACTAAGATACCTACTTTTATAACCTTAAAATTAAGAAGACGGACGGATTATAGGTCGACCTGTACTTGATTGTATACTTGATTGTATACTTGATTGTATACTTGATTGTAACTGTTTGTCTGTTTTCTGAATAAAATAAAAATAAAATAAAATCTTTCAAAATTACTTCTCAGAAATGTGTAGGTGTACAATAGTACTTACCAAATTTTTTTTCCTAATTAGAGCGTTGAGAGACTGGTATATTTTTAAGTTCTATCCAAAGTGTGAGCAAAATAAATGTAAGTAGTCCATAGGTCACTAAACATTTACTTATGTTCTAAAATAATTTGTAAATTTATATCAATAGTAAATTTGAACTTCCACTGAACAATTTTAACGAGTCTGTTTCAACTACAGCTCATATACGTCCCCACCGAGGGGCTCGAGCCTACCCTGAAGTCAGTTTAAATAGGTATGAAAATAAAAGCTTTTAATTTTTTTTCGCTTCCAAAAGTTGTTAAATAAAACTTCTTCTCTCCCTTGGGGCTGGGCTACTTGAGAGGTATGGTATTTGACTAACATGTATGTCTTCCTTAAAGCCAATGTCAACCAGAATCCCTCCAGCTTCAAGAAGCGTATCCAATCTTCCCTTTGTACGATACCAAAACCGAATCTTAGGCTATCAACTACATTTATAAACGTCAACACGAAGGCCCATCACAATACATTATCAACCAACCTACCACAACCTCCATCAACAAATAAATCATTCTTGAAGCTTGAAGAATAAAGCTCAAAATAAGCGTGAACAGGTCTTTCAAAACGCAAATAGAAGTTGGTTCTAGATCATTATTGTTGAGCTTGATTCGGTATAAATAGTTGGAGATGGTATCGAAAGGTATCATTCGATCGACAGTCTCATCACAAACTAAGTCGGTTTCTGCTTAATTTAGGGTAGGTACCTAAAAAGAAACTAACAATAGTTAATTTTATAACAGTGTTTGTTTTAGTGAAAACCTGGATTTTGATTTAAGAAATTAAGTGGTATTGTAAAAACGACAAATTTATTGTTTTTAAACGGAACAATTAAACTTTTAAGCTACACTTTGTAATTTTAAAAAAGTGTGATTATATACTTTTTGGAATTTAAATAAGGTTCTATTAAAGCGGTAGTATATAAAAACCGATACTGATTTTTTTTTCAGGTATTCACTTCGATCTTATAACTGAATCAGTACAAATATGAAGGTAAGAGTTTCTTTTTTTTTATTCAATTTTTTCTAATGAAATAGTAATGTTATTATTTTAAGCAGAAAATGAAAATAATTGTCGATCTTGGACAGGACTCGAACCTGCATCTCCGTGGCTATCCGGGTCAGAAACAGGCGCATTACCAATTATGCCACCAAGCTCTGTGAAAGGTCGACGAAATTTTTGTGAGCAAGTCTAAAGCGGTGAATAATTTCGTCGACATTTCTGCAGAGCTTGGTGGCATAATTGGTAATGCACCTGTTTCTGACTCGGATAGCCAAGGAGATGCAGGTTCGAGTCCTGTCCAAAATCGTCAAAATTTTTCATTTCCTGCTTTATAATTATTAGATATTTCGTTAACAGATGTAATTTGTAACAATAACAATCTAATTTTATTATTACTATTAACTCAAGTACTTTTTTGGATGTTTTCGTTTGACATTCGGCTCTATCTGCAATAGTCTTTCCCTTGGAACAATTGAGTACCTAAGCACAATTTTATTAGTTGTGTTATTATGAATATTAATAACTTTGGTTCCCTTTCACAATTGTGTCACTCGAGTTAATCCTTACTATTGTTTCAGCTATTCATACCACTGATTTGTCTTCTCTCAGTTACGTTAGCCGAACCACCAGTTGGGTAAGATTATAATATAATATTAATAATTTTATATTACACTAACTCTATCTGAAAAGAGTTCTTAAAGAAATATCTTAAAATTTCGTTATCAGTTTATTTAAAAACTAGCGGTGCGCCCGCGTCTACGTTCGCGTTGTGTAAGATTTTCTCGTAGAAATAAGACTTTTTCCCGTAAAAAGTATCCTATGTGTTAATCCAGGTTACAAACTATCTCCATTCCAAATTTCATCCAAATCTTTTTAGTACTTGAAGCGTGAAGGCGGAAATATATTTTCACATTTATAATTTATAATATAATATATTAGTCTGATACGTCCCCACCAAGGGGCTAGAGTCTAGCTAAACTAGGATGATCAGACTTTGTGTTATTGATTGCACTGGCCTAGTGTGGGATGGTCGATTTTACATACTACCTTTGAATTTATTCGCATAAACATCAAATAAATCACATAAGTATGTGATAAGGCTCGAACCTCACCAATCAAATGGGAGGCAGTGCCCTAGCCGCTATTAACATCTACGCTTTTAGCAAAATATGTTACAAATTAAAATCATAGTCAGAATCTGTTAAGATGTTCTTCAAACTATGTTAACATTGATAATCTGTTTTCCAGTGACGGCTACCCATCTGCCCGAAGTGGCCACGACCGTGGACATGATCATAGCCACGGCCAGGGTCACGGCGCTGACTTCCAAAGATCCTTATCCCAAGAATACGGAGCCCCAGCATTTGGAGCGAGGTCGCTATCCCAGGAATATGGCGCACCGGCCGCCAGAAGTGGCCCCTCCCAACAATATGGCGCTCCCGGCCTTAGGAGTGGGCCATCACAAGAATATGGCGCTCCTTCAGCTAGATCTGGTCTTTCTCAGGAGTATGGAGCACCTTCAGCACGCAGCGGACTTTCACAAGAATATGGCGCGCCAGGATTAAGAAGTCTTCCTGATCAAGAATATGGAGCGCCATCTGCTAGAGGACTTTCACAGGAATACGGAGTGCCTTCAGCCCGTGGTGTTGCTGACTCTTACTTACCTCCCAGCTCTCGGGGATTGTCTGACTCTTATGGTGCACCGGATCTGGATTCAATTTCTTCGTCATTCCGATCTGCTCCTTCTTCCTCCTATGGCATTCCTGACTTAAGATCTGGTTCTCACTCTCACGATGCTTCTTCTCATTCGGGATATCCTTCTGCAAGGACTCCTTCCACTTCTTATGGCGCTCCGGCTTCCGGATTTGGCTTCCGTTCATCTCCTTCCCAAGAATATGGTGCCCCTGCTTCTAGGAACTCCTTAACTTCTGGTTATTCTTCTCCCAAATCCTCATTCGGACGCAGTTCTTCACACCATAGCTCTTCTAGAAGCTTTGGCTCACCATCTTCTTCATATAGCGCTCCATCGTCTCGTTCTCTTTCAACTTCTTATAATGCTCCTGCTGCTAGAAACTCGATCGACTCTTACTCGCAAGGTTTCAAGGCTGCTTCCCAATCATATAGCGCCCCTAACCAAAGGTCTCTTTCTGACACATATGGTGCTCCCAATGCTAGGAGTTTGTCTGACACTTATGGAGCACCCAGCGCCAGGGGTTTGTCTGATACATATGATGCTCCTAATGCTAGAGGCTTGTCTGATACCTATGGGGCGCCCAGTGCTAGGGGTATTTCTGATACTTATGGCGCGCCTGCTGCGAGAGGGCTTTCTGACACTTACGGTGCACCGTCAAATAGAGCTGCTGGATTAAAAACAAGCGCCTTCGCTTCGTCCTTTGGAGCTGCCAGGTGAGTTAAGAAAGCGAATTACTTTCATGCTACTATTCTACTTTATACCTCGCAAACGATGGTCAAATGATCTCGAAGGCTTTAAAAGGGAATGGGTGACGCTGGCAAAAGATTGAGAACGATAACAGTTTAGACTTTGGCTCCGTAGTAGGGAAAAGATAATGTACTGTTTTATTCAAATTGAAAAAGGCTCCTGACTTTGACGGAGTTAAAGATATTTGCAAAGCACTAGTTCGACTACTCGGAAGAAAGAAATTCGTTTGGATAAAGAACACGTTAACTTTCGTTTTGTTCGTTGTTTGTTTTAGTTGAATTTGCATTAAATACGCCAAATCGACAGTTTATTAAAAATATACATCTTCTTATTGCTTTTTTAGGTCTTCCCCATCTCAGAAATACGGAGCTCCTTCTGCCCGTGACGTCATGCCTTCCGAGCAATATGGCGTCCCCGAACAATACAACGCGTTGTCCGGCCAGGGTTACAACTACGGTCGAGGAGCTGCTGATGATGACGAGGTATTATCATAAGTTCTCATCATACACAAAAGGTGGTAATATAAGCTATCAAAGGAAATGTCCTTTTAAAATCACAAATAAAAGACAACAAACAAAAGACAAAAGCATCAAACAGCTAGAAGACATTTTTTCTAAAAAAAAAAATTGTCCATCAATCAGTTCAACCTATAATGTCTTAGGCTTAGCTACACTAGGGACAGTCGCATAAAATGCTCTTTTGTTTTATCGGGATTCGAACCCAAAAGCACCAGAACGAGAACTGAATGTTCTAACGCAACTGATGCGTTCTAAAACATTGATAAATGTACATATAAACCAAAGCGCCTAAATAAAACTAAGTTTACGTACTAAATTCGATTGCTTTGTATTATGTTCTAGGAGCCAGCCAGTTACGATTTCGCTTACAAAGTGAATGACCTTGAGTCGGGCAGTGACTTCGGCCATTCGGAGACCAGGCAGGACAACAGGGCTGAAGGAAGCTACTTCGTGGTTCTGCCTGATGGAACTAAGCAGGTAAATTGAAACATGATATTTGAACCATCTTTTTGTTTTGACATTTATAATAACGAGATTTAAGTCAGTCATTTCCTTGATTATTAAACCAAAATATTCAAGTTGTTACTTAGTTGTCATATTTTGTGTCGGTTCAATTTACAGGCTAAAACAACTGTATTAAAAAAAATACAAAGTTCAAACTGTTTGTTTCCAACAAACAAGAATATTCCAATAAACAGAGACCTTAAATCTTAAAATTTAAAGATTATGCGTGGCCAAGTTTTACTATTTAAAAAGTCTAGAAACAGGTGTTCCCTTTGTAGGTATTGTTTTATTATTTACCGACTATCTTTTCTAGGGATAAACAAAGCGAACACCTAATAATATTTTGGATATGGTTTCGTGGGTTATAATTTTCATTCAACTCTACAATACGATTTAAATACTTGTTGAAGCAAATAAAATGCATTAGTACTACAGAACGTCTACGAACTGCTACGGCGTAACGACCGTAGCAATTGCTACGCTTCATCGTAGAGCTTCTAAATCCTGAATGGGAATTAACAAACAATTTTAGGTTTTAATCTAAATGCATTACCAATTCCTTTTACACAGAAGGGCCCGAGGTCAATACCCGTCAGGGCAGATACGAGTATTTTAATTCAGTTTATATGTTTTTGATACGAAAAGGTACCCTTGATTAATACAGAAAATCTTAGTAGAAATTATAATTTTCACATTATTATACTTGTAGTTAGTATGTATTATAAGTGTATGCTCGAAGTGTGCATTGTAAGAGCGTCGGTGGTCTAGTGGCTAGGGCCGCAGGTCCAGGAGACGCGGGTTCATCCCCACCACGTACCAATGTACCAGTTTTCGAATATGAATGTACGTTTATTCGACGCTCTTACGGTGAAGGAAAACATCGTGATGTAACCTGCACATACTGCGAAGAAATTCAAAGTTTGTGTGTGAAGTCGACCAACCCGCACTGGGCCAGCGTGGTCGTCTAATGCCTAATCGCCCTAATTCAGGGTAGGCTCGAGCCCCTCGGTGGGGACTTATGACGTATATGAGCTGTTCATGTTGATGTATTGTAAGGTTGATGACCGACCTTATAAACCTTGTATCAGAGTTATTAGAGCCACCAAAAGCCATTGACATGGCTCATGTAACTACACCGTGGATTATACCCAGGCTTAACGTGACTTCCAAAGCAAGGAATCATCATATTTCTAACAATTGAACTGACTTTTCCTCTCCAGGTGGTGGAATACGAAGCTGACGAGAGAGGTTTCAAGCCGCGTATCTCGGTGGAACCTGCTGATGCAGCTGGAAGAGCTGGAGGTTATGACGACAACGCTCAAGACCTGGGCAGGAGCGGAGAAGGACCTTACTAGAAAGAAAGAAACACGACCATTGATGACACCTTATTTTGAATTTTCTTAGTTCTCGACGACACTTCATCTTAATGGTAGTTCATAAAGTTAACGAAAGATGGCGCTGTTAAGAAAAATTGTCGCTCTCTACAAACGCCTATGATGCTGAACTTTTGTTTATTCTATGGTTAAAAACTGGCACTACTGTCAAGTGTTTCTAAAAGTTTGCGATTGGACAGGGAAACGTCAAACAAATCTTTTGATGTATGTTCAACCAATCAGTCTTTTGGAAAAACTCAACAGTGGCGCCATTTTGTTCCAGTTTTTCTTCTAATTTTAGTTATCAGAAATAAGGATCGTCTTTGGGAAATAATAATCAATGGATCTCAAGTGACAATAAAGACAAAACGACAAACGGATCGGCGTGAATACTCAACTTATTTATTACTTTTTAGCAAATTGTTATAAAAAATTATAAAAAAATGTACCTCTTAGTTTGTAAGTAGTTTGTGATATGTAGTAGTAGTAGATTTTTTATGCAAATAAACATTGAAAATGTTATTTTGAAAAATATTGTGTACCTTTTTAATGTTTTTTCCTTATGGCACTAGTTCTACTTTGTGCCAGTTAAGGCGTGACTCCTGCGAATGTTTTGGTCTACACAATACACAAATCAGTCTACACATAATCAAACAAAGGAACCATAGACAAACATGCATTTTTTTTTGTTTTGTTGGGATGTTTTCTGTGTATTGTGTACAGCAAAACATAGCAGGAGTCACGGCTTTACCGATTTTCTTTATCGTGTGTACCACACTGTCAAATCAAAGTTCTCCAGAAATACTCCTGTGGAGATTATTTTGGCCGTTTTCAAAAGGGAAACAAAAGACGATCGCTTCACTAGTAATAATAATAATAAACATATTTATTTCTCCTCATTACATGGTTTTTACATTGGTACGTACTTAATTTAGAACACCTTATAATTATGTAGTGGGAGGCTGGAGCCTGAGCTAGGACGAGCCTGTATTACAGGTCTCCAGGACCCACCCCAAAGACTACAGGGATATACTGTTAAGTACAATATCGTCTGAATGGAGGTTAAAGGGACGATTTGAGGTATAATAATTAAAAGTATCTCGCGCGTCTTTGCAGTGAACGTGCCAACCACGGACACAGCAGAATAATATGCAGTAGCCATGGACAAAATTTTCGTCCTTGGTATTTTTAGCTAGCTTTGACGTCAAAAACCAATTCTGTAGAATTTTACATTTAATAAAGACGTTTTGCTTTTATTTCTTTACTAAAATAGAATTTAAGAAACACAAACATCCTCGTTTTCCTTATCTTGCTTATGATATGACCAATGGTCTATTAAGCAAGTTTGATACTAAAATGTTAATTATTTAAAGGACTGAACAAAATTATATGCTTGTTGTCCTATACAAATTGTTCAATCGGCTGACACTCTTAGTATGGAGACTTCAAACATTATTTTCATACAAACAAACAAACAAACAACAACATTTTATTATTATTATTATTATTATTTCAAGCCATGTTCTTTGGAAAAAGTTGTTCAGTATCATGAGTACCGTCATCGCTGTGTTTCGGGTTGGTACACCCTTAATTACGAATACGAAGTACAAAATTATAAAAAATATAACCACATTCTTTAAAACCTAAAACAACAAAACACAAACAATAAGTGGGTTTTCTTTGGTATGCCACTGTTTTAGTCTGTAGCCACTTTCTCACTGTACGCATCAAAAATCAAAAATTATTTATTCGAATTAAGATTTTTACAAATAATTTTTCGACTTCAAAGCTTTTCACTACCAGTAAACGCTCGCTGTGGTGAAGAACGGCCAGAAGAAACTCCACAGGAATCGTATCTTTAGTACTTTTCTTTTAAATACATAAAACGCGTCCGGAGGGAAAGAAACATAAGTCATTCATACATAAAAATTACAATCAACTCCGCTGATTTGGAACAACAGTTGACCAGACGTTTTTATCATCTAAGTAATCAATTATCGTATAGTCCTTAGAACATAACACATTTTAATTTTAGTTTTAAATTGGCAATCGGGCGGAATTACAATATCATCTGGTATTTTATTATAGAAGCACAGTTCACCATGAATGAATACAGTTCACCATGAATGAATTGTGAATGAATGAATTGTGAATGAATGAATTTACCACCTCCACTTCGTTCAGTGTTGTTTTGCGTGACCTTTTTTCCGGCTTTACCACAGACGGGTAAAGGTCCCTGTGTTATTTATTAGAACTCTATATTTGGATACTGAATGAAAATTATACAAAACGACAGGTGTTTACAATTTAGTACACTTAATAGCTAGACTACAGGAAGAACTCTCTGTTCACACCTTAAGATTCATTTTAGCCTGCTTCTTGTGTCGTAGCTTTTTTTAAGCAAAAAACACGTTTGTTTTTTTTCAACTTCGCCAAAATCTTCCACGACCGACATGCGAATGTTTGGACATAACTTTTTTGTAACTAAGTTTTGGAAAATAATATTGTTTGATTGTCTGAAAGATTACATAAGAAGAGTTTCTACTATATAGAAGCTACAATTTAATGTACCTTGAGTAGCTAATATGATAACAGAAAGATAAAGTTTCACTATAAGCTAATTGGCTACGCAATGAAGTGCATTGAAATCACTAATAGGGCAGGGAGTTGGCTATGCTCGGAGTCTTCCTGCAGGTTCGAATCAACCAAACCAACCAAGCAAATAGCTCGATGAATTGTCAAATTTTATTTGAAGTGGATGGAACATAATATTACAGAACTGACGGCCATTGCAGTATTAGAGCGTCGGTGGTCTAGCGGCTAGGGCCGCTGCCACCCGTCCGGGAGACGCGGGTTCAATCCCCACCACGTACCAATGTGTTTTCGATTTTCGGATTCATATGTACGTTTATTCGGCGCTCTTACGGTGAAGGAAAAAATTCGAAGAAATTCAATGGCTATGTGTGAAGTTAACCTACCCGCACTGGGCCAGCGTGGTCGACTAAGGCCTAATCGCCCTAATTCAGGGTAGGCTCGGTGGGGACGTATATGAGCTGTTGATGGAGTACTAAAAGTATAATATTAATTCTGTGCCTAAAAGGAAAGGAAGACACGTAAAACGGGCCCTTTACTTCAAACGGCGCGGGCGGCGTCGTAAACTCCAAATGTTGCATGAGAAAAAAAATAACACCGTGTAGTATCACTTTTCCCAGCCAATTCTTTTTGTCAATACAGCTTTTTTTGAATTTTTAATTTTTTGGAATAGTAGAGATATAGTAAAACATAAAAAAAAAACATTTCGAAATAAATTCAAACTCGCGAGTTCTACAGCTCACAGAGCCACTAGTTAATCCTTACTAATATTATCCTTACTAATATTATAAACGCAAAAGTTTGTAAATATGGATGAATGTTTGTTACTCTTTCACGCACAAACTACTGAGCGGATTGGGATGAAATTTGAAATAGAGATAGTTTGGACCCTGGATTCAAACATAGGATACTTTTTACGGGAAAAAAATCTTATTCCCACGGGAAAATCTTACACAACGCGAGCGTAGCCGCGGGTGGACCGCTAGCATTTTATAGTTTAGCGTAGAATACGGCGATGTGAGACTTTTCTCAATTTCATTAGGACATTAGAGGTTAAAATCACCTAAGAGTTCTAAAAGAGAAATTAAGAATTAATAATTTCACACATTTTCAATAGTCATACATACGAGTGAAGATTCGGCATTGTTAGATTTTATCAAGTTTGGTGAAGTGAATATCCTAATATTACAGGCTGAATTCTCTGGTTGCCCAAAATAATAATGAAATTCATTTATATCAAAACTAACAGGCATTTCACATACAGAGCCCGTTAAACTGCACAGCAGTTTGTTGGCGGAGACACAAACTCTCATTAACGTACATACATGCCAAGTTATTTTATTATCTATTTAGTAGTTTAGTTGTAATATGTATTCGGATCGGATCATACATAAGCAAATGTTTTAGTATTTTAATGGACTTTAGACAATAACAATTGTTAAATTTTTCTTTAAAAAGTAAGATGTTTCCATGCTCCGGAAAGCACATTAAGATTTAATATAGTACGCCGTAGATCCCTGCTTTCGCCGGCTCCGTAACGCCAGGGATAGTGGGGTCGGTTGTCGACCTTACAAGTTACAAACCACACGTTAAAAAAGAAAGAATACTAATACTATATGTGCCTGCCACTCACATTTTTCCTCCTGGATGCTCAAAGGTTGACTGGAAGAGATACGGGATAAGTCCGCCTTTGCACTGTAAACTTTTCTTGTGACTTCTTATTGTAATGTTACTTTTATTGTGCAATAAAGTGTTTACATACATACATACATACTATAACGTGTAAGTCAAAGAGCGTCGGTGGCGTAGAGGCCAGGGCCGCTGCCTCCCGTGCGGGAGACGTGGGTTCGATCCCCACTACGTACCAATGTGATTACGAATTTATGTGTAAGTTTATGAAGGAAAAACCTGTACACTCCATAATAGCTGGTTGATGATAATGTAGTTGAGTGCCCGCCTGACCCAAAGATGTAAAAAAAAATTATTTTTCAAAATTCTTGTCCTTGAAACAGGTCTAATAAGCGTTCTGTAAAAGCAAAGCTCTTCCTATTCGGATTGGGAATGAGGTCATATAATGGTGGTATAGGAAGCTTCTGTGACATTCGTGTCGTCACTCGTCACGTCTGTCTGCAACTCCGACGCAGGTTGGGAACAACAAAGCCATGGAGTCGATAAATGAAATATTTTTTTTTTTGTCGGTAAAGAGAAGACATATTATTTAATAATGTTAAAGATTTCGTACAACACTGTATTTTTTTAAGTAAATAAGTAATTGTATATTTTATATTATTAATTAAATGATGGTGATGAATTCAATGTTATCAAAAGTAAGCGGAAAATGGTTTGGAGTTAGTAAAACGGTATTGCTGTTTCCCAAAAACCCGTTTGGTCGCAATAAAATTTATCGATAGCATTAAACTAATTTATGGTAGTCCAAACCAAAAAATATTACGTAGCTGTCTAGTCTTAGCCGTGTGGTGACGGCAGAGTAAAATACATTTGTCACCAACCCCTACTCTTCCTGTGGGTGTCGTAAGAGGCGACTTAGGGACTACACATTGAACAGGGAACGGGCAGCAGCGCTCTCTGATACAGTAACCTTTTAATCTGCGATCTCCAACCCGCCTGCCAAGCGTGGAGATTATGGCAAAACCCTCCACTTAAGTGGAGGAGACTCGATAGTCCAGCAGTGCACTGTAACGGGCCGTTGATGTTGACTCAAATAAAATATTACTAAGGTATATTCACAAATAAAATGGACTCATGTTTTCGGATCTTTAGCAACAATGTCGACTCCATTCCTTTCTCCGTCATCCTAAGCCGTGTGTACTTGAACGTGGTTCTATTATGCGTTAATGAGAGTAATTATTCATCCCCTACTCACCAAACTCAGCCCATATAAAAACTGAACACAACCGATCTGTGTCATCATTCGAGTTGTTCAGTTGTGTCGACCTAGCGTTTTGGATTACCCTAAATATGAAGGTATATTGAATATTCATCATAATTTGAAAAATATTGTAAACAAAAAATACAAATTAAAAAATATGTGAATACAGATATATGGTTTAATAAAAGTGACTCTAGTCTACTAGTGTGACAACACCGATACCCGATACCCATTCATCAAAGCGGTGCCAAACAAAAACGTTTACTGACTATACCTACATATAAATAATATTTTTAACTCGGAAAATATCAACAGTACAGAAGTCAATAAGAATAATAATTTATTTACACCGCCATTAAAAGAACAATAATTCTTCTGGGCGAACTTCACTCTAATCTCGTATTGTATGGCCACAGATAAAAAACACAGCGTTCAAGATTCGAGTGAAGTTGGCATAAGCAACAGAAATTGTTATTTTAATTCCATTGTAGAATATTATATATTATACACTTCTCATCAAAAAATCGAAACACCTTGCAAGTTAATGTATAACAGAAAATTGTGTATATTTAGGAATATGTCAAATGTCGTTTAATAGTGAGTAATGAATGATCACATAGGATTTGAAAACCTCATATTACTAAACGTCAAGAAAACACTATTAAACGACATTTGATTTGATTTTTTACGAGTATATTCCTATTTCTAAATATACACATTTTTCTGTTATTCCCTATAAAACATTAACTTGCAAGGTGTTTCATTTTTTGAGAGTATATTTGCCATATCATCTTAACGAGTGTGTGCAAGAGTAGAAATACACTCATAAGGAATCCGTAAAAGTTTATAAAATAAAAAGTTTGAATTTTAATTATTATGTGCAAAATGTATACAACATTATACCTAATACAGATGTGTTTTGTTTCAGACCATAATCGCTACCGCTTGTTTCGTGGTCCTGTCGCTAGCTGAGCCTCCGCCATCAAATAGGTATGACATACTTCAAATACCTAAATTATCCATTTGAATCTAATTTATTAACAGACTGAAAAACATTTTTCGTAATACAATGGTTTACTTTAGAAGACTCGTTAAACCATTTAAGCGTCTGAGTACACACTGGCATATGCCAACAAGGGAAGCTCTAACAACAAGGTCTTTTGTCGATAGTCGTAATTAAAGAGATTAACTCTCTCTCTCTTGCCTTTGAACAGTAACTAGCCGTGTGGTGACGGCAGAGTAGAATACATTTGTCACCAACCCCTACTCTTCCCGTGGGTGTCGTAAGAGGCGACTTAGGGACTACACATTGAACAGGGAACGGGCAGCAGCGCTCTCTGATACAGTAACCTTTTAATCTGCGATCTCCAACCCGCCTGCTAAGCGTGGAGATTATGGCAAAACCAAACACTTAAGTGGAGGAGGCTCGATAGTCCAGCAGTGGACTGTAACGGGCCGTTCAGGAACAGTAACAGCCATTATTTTTATTTTAAAATAAATTTAACTTTCCAGAGGTCACATTAATCACGGTGCACATAAATATACTCTTCTTATATTTGCAGTTACCTCCCACCCTCGAGTCGATCTGGAGGATACCCTCAAGGGGGCCCACAGGGGGGCCACGGGCAGTTCGGTGGGGGGCCTCAAGTGGTCGCAGCCAGGAATTTGGACCACGCTCACGGGACAGCCGCTAACGGATTGGCTAGGTAAGCGTTACATGCAAAATTTGTATGTCATTCGTCGTTTGATATATAGTTACAGAGTGGTAGGTCTCTGAAAACTGATAGGCTTTAGTTTTGAAACTAATCTATAGAAAATTCTTTTAGGGTGTTTTTAATTACCTCTTTACTTTGCAAGTTTCATGGTACCTGTGTGTTTATTTTTCTTTTACAAGATAAGGTAAATCATACTAGCGGTCCGCCCTGTGTAAGATTTTCCCGTAAAAAGTATCCTATGTGTTATTCCAGGGTACAAACTATATCTGTTCCAAATTTTATCACAATCCATTCTGTAGTTTTTGCGTGAAAGAGTAAAAAACATCCATACATCCATACTTACAAACTTTCGCGTTTATAATATTAGTAAAACAAGAATGGACCAAGAATTGAACCCTGCGGGGCCCATTCTTGTTCTTAGGTGATCTTTCCCCATTAACATCGACCATCTGAAAGCGGTCGGAAGAGGGGAACTATTCACTCAGCGTTACTCTTTTGTTTTGTAATATTATTATATCGATTTGTTTGTTAGTTTTCGCGAACGTTATTATTTTGTTGCAGCGATTTTAGAGTCGAATTTTTAGTGAAGCAAATTACTTCGAAGATTGAATTTCTTTCGTTATTAGACCTTTGTAATAAATAACTTTCAACTTATTACCTTTGTCTCTTTTTTAGAAAAGGGTCTTGACATGGCTGAAATCATATAGTAAGGGTAAAAATATATTTTCAAATGCCAAGAACAGAACTGATGGGTACGTACGGTCTGTAGGGTCATCTTTTGTAATATTTTCAAGTTAAGTTTTATTTCTTTCACTTGCAGGAGCAATGGGGGCCATGCCCACGGTGGGGGCGCCTCTGCCCGGTTCGGGGGCCACGACCACGACCGCGAACAGGGATATGACAAGAACGCCGCACCATTCGGTCGCAGCGGCCTTGATGATGTAGGCAGCGTAAGTTGATATTCTTCTTCGTATATAAAAGTATATGAAATCCGTTAGCTAGCTGTTCTTTGATCTTTTATAAAGTTTTTTCATCGTCATTTTTTTTTTAATTACCAATAACATGTACAACATTTCTAATATTTAATTAATGACTGCAGTTTTTACCGAGAGTACCTATCTACAGTGTAAACCTCTAATGGCTACTCATGGGTAATGCGAAATTGAAATACACGCATCTAGTGGACAATATTCCCTAATTTCCACTAACTAATTTGTGTACATTAAATTACTTTTTTTATCATAATTTTATTATAACTTCTTTATTGCATAGGTTATTGTACAATGAACATAAAAGCGTTTATTATTTAGTCACTCATAATTACCGACTTATCTATTATGCTATTAACTGTGTGATCAAAGTTTATTTCTCAAATTATTAACTCGCTTGCTTACTCTATTAAATTTGTTTCCTATCCATCATTCATATTACTAACTTAGATAACTCATAAGTATATCGTAAATACCATAACTTGTACAGAATAAGTATAAGTACTGCAACAGTATTTTGTATACTTTATGTATTTTAACGCTTTCATATCCTAATGTAATTCTAAATTAAATAATCTGTGATCAAAAGTACTTATACTAAATTCTGTGAACAGGAACCGGCGAATTATAACTTCGGTTATATGGTGAATGATTTCCAAGAAGGCACTGACTTTGGTCATCGTGAAGAGAGACAGGACGAAAGGGCCGAGGGGGAATATCACGTGGTGCTGCCTGATGGCAGAAAACAGGTAAAACCGAAATAAGGTTTTTTTATGGTGACCGATGGCGGGACAGAGCGAGCCCTAGAGAGTTAGACAATGAGCAAAAACCTGGTAAGGGCTCCCTAAAACATTTTGTGAGACTTTCCTTGATTTAATTATAACACTACATGAAAGTAATACAGGCTAAATCATAACCACATACACCTAGTTTCTAAGGTCTGTGATTATAACTCTGACACCAGTTTTAAGGTTATTATTAACCTTAAAAACTCACACGATATTTATGATATGACCAGAAGAGTACCTTTAGAGAACAGGTACTTTCTAAGCAAGCCCGCTCCACTATGGGCTTCATCTCACCCACAAATCAAGGCTGATAAGTGAGATCAAAGGGAGTTTGACGATCTTTCTTGTTTCAGACTGTAAGTTACGAAGCTGATGAGCGTGGCTTCAAACCTCACATCTCCTACGAAGATTCAGATGCTCTCGCTCGTTCCAATGGCGGCTATGACGCCAACGCTAACAATATCAACGGTAACCATGGCGACGACTTCGGCCATGGCGGACACGGCAGCCATAATGGCGGGCATAGCAACGCGCGTTCTAATGGATACTGACTCGTCTCTCATTTTATTAATTCTCAATCTATTTTCATCGCCTTATCAAGCTTATATTTTCTATTATAATGTATTGCAATTGTGATATTTCTTGTGTAGTTATTTATTGTTACGTATATTTTTGATGATGAACAAGGCACAAGCAAGTACAAGATTTAGTTTTTAAGTTTAGATTGAAAAATACAAAAATATTTGGTGTTTTTTCAGGCTCTTAAAGTGTACTTAGGAGTTTGTATACTTTTATTGAATAAATAATATAAATTGACAACTTAAGCAGTGTTTTTAATTTCTCGAGTTCTTTAAATAGTATAAGATTTATGTTCCTACCTACTAGCTGTCCGCCCGCGGCGTCTCTCGCGTTTTATAAGATTTTCCCGTGGGAATAAGACTTTTTCCCGTAAAAAGTGTCCTGTGTGTTAATCCAGAGTACCTACAAACTATCTCCATTCCAAATATTAGTGTGAAGTGGGATGTGATGTGATCAAAAGTAACATTGAGAAGCAAGTAGGCAAGCACAATTAAATATAGCTTATTGACTTGGATACTCCACGTTTTTGTGTATTTTATACATACTTAAATTACATACTACTTTTCGGTAATCAGCAAAGTTTATTTTAGAACATTTCCTGAGAATATTTCGTTTACTTAAAAGATTTTTTATACCCACTTAATTCATAATCAAACTCGAAATTACGTCAAATACAGTTCAATAGAGCAGAAAATGATCAAATATTTTATGAACGTCTATCATCTGGCCTTGAATTTTATAAATATTCTGAGATCTTTCACAGAGCTTGGTGGCATAATTGGTAATGCGCCAGTTTCTGGCCCGGACAGCCAAGGAGATGCAGGTTCGAGTCCTGTCCAAGATGGACAAAATTTTTCATTTTCTGCTTTATAATTATTCTGAGAATTTACTGTTTTCATATTTTACATGTTGAAGATGAAAATATGAACATTACTTTATCTATTTAGGAGAAATTATACAGGGTAAGCGGAAAGAAGACAATTCGATCCATAAAGCTGAACAACTTTCTCTGAGGAGCATAAGTTGTCAGATGAAAAAAAAACAGAAATCAATGACCCTGCGCGGTTTTGTATGGAAGGGCCAACTTTTTTGTCACCTGTCAGTCTGTTACTTGGGAAAAAAAAATCAGGTTCATTTACTAAACGCCTTTACGGGTATTTCATGTAACACCCTGTATTGAAGAATCATGGTACTAAACCTTCCTACTAAACTATCTCCCTACCTATTCACGTAGAAAACGTATCGTGAAAGATTTTGAAAAACATTATGTTGAAAGAAAATATTGACTCACTTTAAAAAAATCCCTAAGAAGGCGATGTTATTTAAAGACCTTCATGTTGTGGTCACCTAATTTACACCCCCGTCGAGGGGCTGCCCTGGACAAGGGTGCTCTGAATTAGACCAGGCCTAGTCTACCCGCGCGTGACGGCGCATGCCTAGTAAAGGTTGGTCGATTTCACACACAATCAATTCCTTTGCAGGCGTGTGCAGGTTTGATTGCGTTTTTTTTCTTTACCGTGTCGAATAAACGTACTGGATTCGAAACTGAAAAGAGGTGGGATTCAAACCGGCACAATTCCGGATGGAAGGCAACGCTTCTGGCCATTACACCGCCGATTCTCAAAGATCACTGAAAGACCTTGACAGCTAATTAATCACTTCTTAGCTCAAACAAAATTATTTGCACTCAAAATTGCACAACTCTATCTAGCGAATTTGATAACACATGAAGTCGCCTAAAGCCCATATTATTAGTAAGCAATGCGCGGGACTTCGCAGAATACTACAGATTGAGCGTACACCAATTAATATATTTGTAAATATTTGTACTGCCTTGATTTATTTGATGATTCAAAAGCAAAGAATATAGGTATAAAATGGGTTCGCGATTCGTATTGGTATCATTCAACTCAACATTCCAAAGATCTTAGTTCGCATCAAGATGAAGGTAATACATTTCTTTTTATAGAACTTTTATTCCTACAACCTCCCAGAAAAATGGTGCAAGTTTGATAGCGCCATTTCGCATGGAAGTTTTTTTTTTGCTTTCTTTCGGCTTAATTGTTTTTATTTTTTTTGCGACGATGACGGTTTAAATACCATATCAAAAGTGTCAAAATCAAATAAAAACGGCCCGTTACAGTCCACTGCTGGACTATGAGCCTCCTCCACTTAAGTGTTTGGTTTTGCCATAATCTCCACGCTTGGCAGGCGGGTTAGAGATCGCAGATTAAAACTTTTACTGTATCAGAGAGCGCTGCTGCCCGTTCCCTGTTCAATGTGTAGTCCCTAAGTCGCCTCTTACGACACCCACGGGAAGAGTAGGGATTGGTGACAAATGTAAAAATAACCCTGTTTTTACTAAGTATCAATCCACAATAACCGAAATCGAATGTTATTTGTTCAACGATGTCAGCGAAAGCGAATAAGTTATTGATTTCCTATAAATTTTAACGTCTTTTCCAGGTTCTCGCACTTGTGATCTTGGCCATCGGGTCCTCATCAGCATTGGGATCAGGACCGTATCTGCCCAGTGGATGGAAGCCTTCCGGACCTGCATTCTACCTTCCAACTGAAATAGAGGTATGTTTATATGGTGTTCTTATCATCGTACTGTAGCCCAGCAGCCGCCACGAAGCTGCTAGACCACACGAAGAATGTTGTAGAGGATAATAACATAAGGTGTGGCAAAAAACCAGGGTTCAGTCCGAAGAAAAGGAATTTATGTATTTATATTATATTATATAATAATAAAAAAAGTAACATGCTGTGCTTAGGGATATTACTGTTGGAGATCTGGACATGAAGTGAAGAATTTGGCAGAAAAAAGACAAAATCGAAACGTAAGAAATCTAAATTTGAAAATGAATTTAAAATGAAAGATAAACCTGCCGAATGAAATGAAAAATGCCGAAGAAAACTGGACGAATTCGGGTAGTCTATGTTTCGAAACGCGATCTCTATACCGCGTTTTAGAAATAAGGCAAGGTTGTACAGCGACATCTGTCGAAGTTTAATGGAACTAAACTTTTGTATGTAGTACTACGTGGTAAATGAAATAAAAGTTAGCTACGCGATCCTAACCCTACTTACTATACGAGTACGAATATTGGTGAATACTAACAATATTATATAAATTAGCTTCTTGTATGAAATTATATGATATTTAAACTCGTGGTTCAGCTATTTATGAAACTATTTTTTGCTTTTATGATGTCGCGGCGAACGAGATTTTTTTTTCGCATGTCAGCGCCATAGCTTCCGCCTCCTTTAAGTATAATTCAATCAGTTTATAAATTTAGAGAAGAGTGTCGGCAGTGCTTGATTTCAAAGCAAAAATCTGAGTCTAACTGGACAAACATTCAAGGTTGATCTAGTGGATGCGGTTCAATTCAATTAATTTAAATTTCAATTTGATTCTGGTAGTGCTGGTTCTTTTTTCTTTTTATTTCTTTTCTTTGATTTGGTACGTTAGTTCTTCACGTAGACGCGACTGTTTGGAGAATTTTCCAATGTAGCGAACATAGGGAGATCCTGAAAATCAGCGTTTTTGTTGAGGTTTTCCATTTTCACCAATGTTCCCTGGTCCATCTTATTACATATAGTTTATATTTATTTTTTTGTATGTGCCATAACATTTTGGTGAATAAAGCTCTTTTTATTTATATTAATTAATTTATTTATATTTTTTATACAAGCTGTTGTTACCAGTGTAATTGGCTCTCTGTTTTTAAGTCCAATGTCTATTTAAATATTTGTAGCTGTTGGTTTTCCAATAAAAAATACAATAAAATAAAATAAAAGTGGCGCTCTTGCAGTTATCTACCGAAATATTGAAAATAAACAATTCAAGAAACACACTTCCTCTTAGTATATTCCTTTGTTTTTCTTCTTTATGGTTCTTGTTACACAATTTTGCCTAGAAGGGGTTGCTACTTTAGCAATAAGGCCATCTGGAATCCTCATGGTCTCAATAAATAATATTTTGTATTGTATTTATAGTTTGGCAAATTAAGTAGTACCTTTTTCGATTTGTACGAGCTTATTACTGTTACATAGTAAAATGTTTGTCTTCTTTTCAGAAACCTGTCGCTATTCCACTAAAAGATGTGCCAGTTCAAGAGTCAGAATCGTCAGGATCCTCCTTCCTCCGCGAATACGGACCTCCCAAGGTCCAAGTTGAGGAGACTGGTACTGCCCAGGTTCAGGTAGAATCGGAGACGTCCAGTTCTGATGCACTTCGAGAATATGGATCCCCAAAGATTCAAGAGGTAATCTTCGTTTTCTTTTTTTGTGGGTTGTAAGGTCGACCGACCCCACAAACCCTGGTATCAGAGTTATGGATTTTTAAGAAGATAATTGCTCGGACTAACCGCTTAACCTGTCTTCTGTTGAATCATCTTTGTTTTCTGACAACCAGGGTGATTCAGTTTGTAATGACCTAACTAAACTGGGGACAGTCTCATAAAATAATCTTTGTTTCACCTGTGTGGTCCCACGTGGATTCGAACCCGGAACCTCTTTAATGAAAACCGAATGCTCCACCACTCGGCCACGGGGGCTATTGTAATTTTTACTATTAACAGCCTTTTTTTTATAACTGACCAAATCGCTATTTCTACCAAAGTGGTAATACTCGTATAGTGGGCGCAGACTTGCGGGGGGGGGGGAGCAGAGGCTCGTACCCCTAAAAAATATTTTTCAATTCAATTCAATCCAAACTATTTATTTCAGTCATTGAGTAAGGAGTTAGTAATACATAGAGATAAGTACTTATAATATTATGTTAGGAAAAATCACAGAACATAGCTTTATATGTTCTGTGGTAAAAATAATACAAAAGTTCTTACTTAATATACGATCGATGAGTCGTCCAATGCCACATAATTGGATTTTCTAACTTATCAGCGATCAGAGCAATGTGGGAACTGCCGCGCACCCGCAGCATTGCCATGCATCCTCTTCTGACAACATGTCTGGGGGCACCCTCAGACAGGCACGGATCTCGGCCAGGACGTTGCCATGGGGAAAAACGAGTCCCCCTCGAGTGATCCTGACCCCGAACATTTTTTTTAAGAGTCTTCATGATCTTAGATAGAACTCCTCCAGAGTTAATCGATAGCCTTTCAAACATAACCACTAGCCACGCGACGACCTTTCCCTAGAACTAATAATAGTAAAATTAATAGTTTGTTTACTATAAGTTAAAGGAAATCAGTTGGTTAACTCATTCATTCTTTACTACATATAATAAAATTGTAACAAGCTGGTTTCGGTACATAGAATATATTTAAGAAAAAAAATATGAAGACTAAGAAAAACTATTATTATTGGAATTTTTGTTCGTCTGTCTGCCTTTATGTTTGTACACGCATCACGCAAAAACTACAGACCGAAATTGAATTCATAGTTATATTGCTGGAGGTTTCAATTAAAAACTTGTGCATGATTTATGATAATAAGCCGCCTAGAAGCGGAGTTATCTTATTATAAACTACTTGGACGAATTCCAAGATAAACTAGCTTTCCTTCCACGGCTACACTCGCGTTGTGTAAGATTTTCCCGTGTGAATAAGACTTTTTCCCGTAAAAAGTATCATATGAGTTAATCCAGGGTACAAACTATCTCCATTCCTTTCAACCAAATCCGGTTCAATAGTTAAGGCGTGAAAACATCCAAATATATTTTCACATTTATAATATTAGTGTGATTTTTGTGCCATAAAGTTTAAAAAGTTTACCTTGGAGATAAAACGATCACGCAAGCAAAGTTGCGGGCAGAACGTTAGTAACTAACAACTAAAGTACCTCTGTTGCAAAATAACTCTAGTATAAAGAAATTTTACTTATCTGCCGACGTCGATTGCGTAACGTTAGGTTTAGTTTTCGGAATATCTAGTATCTTCACTTAGTCCAATGGCCTGACAACATCAAATTCCTGTACGTCTATTTGCTTTTATTCCATTCCATGAATGCTCAATTCTCCAACGCCAATTTTTTGAACAATCCATTTCTCGTAACGTACTCTTCATTCAAGTCCATATTTATAATATATCAGATTTGTATAGGTAAATATAAACCTTCCGAGCCATAATGTTGAATTTGCAAACCAAAATAAAGCTAATAGGCCGAGTAAAATGTTCAGTTCATGCAATAGAACAACTTTCCGCAGGGAACATAGATTACCTAGCCGTGCAGTGCGGTTTTATGAGGGCCAAATATTATAAACCAATGTTGTATGATTGATATTAATTATTAAGTATTGTAGATTACGAAATTTATAATCGATTATAATTACACCCTAGAACTAATTTTAGAAAGTAGACTTCTTCTAACCAACACACGCTTGCTAAAAAATTCACTCTAGTAATGTAGTTTTATATTTTAGGTGTCTCAAGACATCACTCAGCAAGCTCTGCCTGAAACCGTTACAGATCAGGCCTTCATCGTGATTGATACTACATTAGTCAGCCAAAATCAAGTCAATGCTGAAGTTAATCAGGAAGGTAAGAATATAGATTAAAGATAGAAGCGTAATTGGATTAACACCAGTGTCAGCTTTGAATTGCCGAAGGGATTCCTTTCTAAGATTATCAATTATTATTTTTTCACTACTATATATTTTCTATTTTAGTTGCCACTGAACAAACAACTTTAAATACCGAAACAACAACAGAATTACAAAACACTGAAGAACAGTCAACTCAGTCTGAAGCTATAATCGAAGAACGCACAGAAGTTGAAAGCCAAACAGAGAGCTCCCTGGCTAATGCAGAAGGAACTACTGAAAAACTGGTAGAAGTCATTGAAGCAGAGAAAATAGCAGAAATTACTCAAGAAGCTCAAGTAGCAAAAGCCGAAGTTGTCAAAGTCACCCAGGAGGCCGAAGAAATTCAAGTCACAAATCAGGAAACTGAAAACTCAAATAACGTTGCAGTCGCTATTGAACAGAAGATAGAAGAGGTTGCAGAAGTAAGAGCTGTTGAAGCGGGAGTCAAGAATATTGCTGAAGCCCTTGTAAATTTGGAAAATGAAATTAACGCGCAACAGGTAATTAAGTATAACGTATTTAAACTTATTACAACTAATAAGTATCTGCTGTGTTTTAAAAATTGTTTTTTATTTATTGCAGGTGCAGACTGAGGAAATAACTGAAGTCAGAACTATTCAAGGGTAAAATTGTTTTTTCTAGTCAACACGCATCATTAACTGTGCAGAATGAAGTTTTCACAAGATCGTTGGATTAGGTTTATTAGGTTAGGTTGGATATTAGGTATTAGGTGGGTTAGGGTTTCGTGGGTTAGGTTAAGTGTAATTTCCTGCCAAAAAAACTTAAAACCAATGTATAGGTAGGTATTTGAGACAGGGTCCGCTCAGCTGACAAATTTTAAACGTTATCATGGACATCATCATCATCATTGTTCATATCATGTATTTGACAGAAAATCATTTATAGGTATCTAATTTATATATTTTTTTTTAATAACAAATGTATTTCAGGTCCACGCAAAGTGCTCCTGAGGGATTTCTGGAGTATGGCCCCCCTGGCTTCACAGAATACGGACCGCCCAAGGGGGACACCAAAGTTGCTGCAGTAAGAAATGTGGTCTTTATTTTCAACAATCAATCAGCCAAATCCTTAACAACTGGTGTGATTACTATCATTCTTTTGTTTCAGGAAAACTTGTCTGTTGCTAACGAAATCAAAGAGACGAGAAGAAGGCGGTTCTCACCCAAATTCAGGACATATAGAAGAAGCAATTAAACTGTACATTTTCAATATATCGCTACTGTTATTCTAACGTCACGAATGTCACGATTTAATAGGTAAACTTAAATTAGATTCACATCACACTTTTAAATCAATCAACTGATGTGTCATTAATTTTCTTTAATGAATCTAAACCAGACTTTTTGTCACCTATTATTCAAAAGACATTACTGAATGAACATGACATTAATTTTAGATTAAAAGCGTGACTGCATATTAGCACCGCCATTGACAATGACTACTTATATAATAAGAACTTCACGTAATTAGATGAAAACATTGAATTTAGTAATTGAATGACTAATTTATGCGTAATCAAAATTTATATTATTAAATATTACAGAATATACCAATGTAAACAATGGTTGTTTGATTTCATATTATCATACTTGTACGACATTATTTCTCCGTTTAGCTGTTTCCTTTATTAATATTGGTGCATTGACATTGATTTCCAAAACTGTTTCATGAATATCTGTTTCTGTTTGTTTTATATTTTTTATTGTTGTTTTTCTGTTTAATTAGATTTAAACGTTCCTAGGGCATTCATTAATGCTTTTTTAGGAATAAGTGGCAAGTTGGCATCCAAATCCGTTTAGTAGTTCAGGCGTGAAAGTGAAACAAACATCTAAACATACAAATAAATTTTCACATTTAGTGTGATGTATAAAGTGTTATAAGGGGTCTGAAAGGAGGGAAATAGATAGCATGCCCATTATACTATGGAAATGCGTTTTTTTACTCGAGGAAAGTTGTCATAGACTGAACTCACCTTTACGGATACTCTTGTAATAGTATCAGAGACATTGATAGATCATAAGAAATAGTTAAATAAAATTGAAAATGTTTGGTTGCAGTTTAAAAGTTTTCGTCAGTTTAAGCGAAACAGGCGAACGCTACATGTCAATAAATGTTGTGATAATTATCATGATATTTTCTTATGTATCTTGGGCCGAATCACAACATAACACACCCTACACCATCAATACGGATAGCGTTATTACTGTAGCGTTCTTTGTACGAGGCAGACGTGATGGACCCTAGACGGAGGAAAATTAGAGCTTGTGTGGCAATAATTGTAGACAAACGAGTAAAAAGAAAGCGATGGATGAAGAATTGGCTATAAAAGAGAGAAAAGTACACACATCTGAATTTATTGGACGAAATTCGCTTTCACGATGAAATGGACGACAGCGAAAATTACTTTCGGATGCCTGATGTCTGTTTTGATAACCTTTGATAAGGATTATTGCTCGTGGCACGGGTTCAGCGCGGCTGACGCGGAACCCGCAGACGCGGTGTCACCGACATCGCGAAGTCCATTGCTGCCGTCTCGCTTGTTATACGTCAGAGTAGCGATAAAGCTTGCTGACTACAGACTTTTGCAGTGCGGTGGAAGTGCGCGTCCCATTTTTTATTCAGTACGATCCTAACAATCGGTTTTACATCTAGATCAAGTAGATTAAGTGAATTTTAAATATTTCACATAACCTTTGTGGAATTTTAATATAATCTATAGTTGTAGTGAAATTTCCGGACTTTAATTTCTACGTCCCAACCAACGTAATTTCTACCTTTATATCTGGCGCAGACGACGCTACGACGAACTTTTTACGCTCTTCGAACATTAAGTGCTACAAAAGTTTCCCGAATTGACGTGTCGAACTTATTATACAATATTGTGCAAAGAAGATTCACCAGAATGCTAAAACTCTTTGTCCTGTAAGTGCCAGTTCCTTTACCATCCTATCTTTTATCTCATTACTATTTAATATTTTAATTACTATATTGACCTATAAATATTTACCTACCTTCTTGAATTCTGTCAGTATAGTTCGTTTCAATTAAGAGTACTAGAGATAAGAGACAGTAAAAATTTATTTTGTGTGTGTGTTTTTTTTACTAAGTAATTTAGCAGTAAAAATAAACTGTACTAACTGTTTCATTCTTGTCGTTCTTAACATGAGTTTTCTTTTTGTGTGTTTTTGATTATTTTGCAAAATGAAAGGTAATGCTCTAATTCAAAATTGTAATTTGCGTTGTCCCAATTTATAGCGGAAACCCAAACCAGCTATTTCGTTTTATATCTGCGGCTGAAACTATATTAAACCAATACTATGATGAGAATGTCCCAGAAAATTTTCAAAATGCTATAATATTGAAAAGTATCTTAGGGAAGTTACAAGGTCAGGCTGAAGATAGGTAGTGAATATTCACGGAGTAACTACATAGGCAGAAGTAAAATCTGTACTTTTACAATATTTTTCAGACCAAAGAGATGAAAATGTTTTAAATAGAGATTTGTTAAATTTAATACAGGATAATAATGATCCACAAGCTTTCTACGACCGCGTTATGAACATTCAACACTATAGTTAATTACGAGAATTTGCATGAAGACGATGACGACATCAAGACATGTAAACGTACATTTTTTACCTCGCAAGCCCTAAAAACCTTTTTTAGCGGGTCTAAAAGAACCTTTGGGTTCTACAATGCGTGCGATGAGGCCTGATAGTCTAGTAAAAGCTTTGCAGTACTTGCAGAAAAGAACTTCAAACGAACACAAATCGCCTTCGAATTTTATTGATCCCCAAAAGATAGCTCAACCTGCCAGACAAAACCTTTACCCTCTCGGGCAAGCTTATCAACCATTACGTCCTACGTCCAGATTTGTTCAGCTGCAGCCCCAACATTATCAACCAAGAATGTTTTACCCTCAAAATACTGTCCAAGTTAACCCGACACAATATCCCCATAACCGCTTTGTTCAACCATCTTGTCAGGGCTGCCCCTAGCAACCAATTCAGGCAAAATTCTGCTCCACCTCAACATATGAGTGGTAGGTATGTCGTATCGTTCACGTGACGTCCCGTTACGTCCTCTTTTCTCAAACAACACTCAACGCCATGCTTACCCACCTCGGGTCAAACTCAATTCAAATGTAGTTTCTGAAAATCCTGAAATATTTTTTTGACAGTGACATTCCGTTTGAACAATATTCTGAAGAAAATGACCCACAGATACTCGCAGTCGAGTCTTCTGAACCCATAATAAAGTTTTCCCTGGAAGCGCGAGCGAAGCGTCTCCGTTTCAGCTTGGCCAAAATTTCTTTTGTCTGTCCATCTGTTTTTCCTCATCTACAGGACTCGTTTCTTAACCGATTCTCGTGAAATTTTGTGAGTAGGTTCGATAAATTAATAGTTTTATTTGTTGAATCAGTTTTTGGAAATTAAAAAAAATTACGGAGCTGACTGACTGAGCTGATCTCGGCCTTAATATTTAGTATTATAAGTATTTTTTTTTAATGCTATAGAAGCAAGAAGCGTTCAAGGTCAAAGTGTTAACACTTTACCACTGACTGATGAGCAGTTGACTGTACTCGAGTATAGATTTCAGGTACTTACAGAATTCGAATACTAGGTTGATCTTTTTAATTATATCTACTTATGTAATGTAGATCCCGCAATAAAGTCGCTCACGTTACTCGTATAGTTCGTTTCACGTAAGTAGAATCCTGGAGTCTCTTGTCTCGAGTGTGCATTCGATTATTTTTGTAACGAGTACCAAAATACTTGTTTATCAAAAAATTTACAATTTGGCACATCACTAGCAGCGTGAGCTTTCCCCTCCCCATACCTCACTCTTCATCCGTAAAAAAATCGTGTAGTGCGCAAGCATACGTACAATTTGTATGGCAGCCACTTCGATTCGGTTTGGATCCGTAAAAAAACCGATCCGGAGTGAGAATTTACGGATCAAAAACGAACCGGAAGCGTCCATACAATTACTAGGATGGCCAAACCGGATCAGAAACGGATAATAATCGGATACGGATGAGTGCGCAAACGCCCTTACAGTGCGGTGCGAGTGCGCATCCCATTTTTTATTCAGTACGATCCTAACCATCGGTCTTACACCTAGACTAAGTAGATTAAGTGAATTTTAAATATTTCAAATAACCTTTGTGGAGCTTTAATTTATAACCTATAGTTGTGAAATTTCCGGACTTTAATTTCTACGTCCCAACCTTTGGGCCTCTATATCTCACTGCATACCGACGCGATAAATATTGACACGCGACACTACACGCAAGGTTCAGATCACAAGGATTTCCAGGAATCCAATGGTAAATATTGTGATCCGTCAATACACTAGGTACCCTACCTACACGTCAATAAATATCGTAATCCGACAGTTCATATTGACGGATCACAATATGGATCTTGCGTGTAGCATTCGCCACGTCCAATATTGGCACCGGGAGGGGGAGGGGAAAGGGGATGCAATTGGCGGGAAAAAAAATACTCAGAAAAATATTTTGTAAGTCACTGTTTGAATAAAATACCTAATAGATTCTAAATTAAGGGCACAACAAAATTTTAATACAGGCGTTCTGAAAAATATTTCTACATTTTAAGATGGTTAATTTCCTTTTAATAAAGTAGGTCATTTTCTTGGAATATTAATTTAGAAGAACGCCATGTTCGTTTTAAGTATTTTTCCAGGGACGTATGTATGTATGTAAACACTTTATTGACGTCATATTCTGGCTTATAGAAGAAAAAAGTCTGATCCCCGACTACCAGTTTGGTTTTAGAGAAAATCATTCCACTATTGACCAAGTACATAGAATTACAAACATAGTTGAAAAAGCTCTAGAAGAAAAGAAAGTGTGTTCTACAGTTTTTTTGGACGTAGCGCAAGCATTTGATAAAGTGTGGCATGATGGGCTTAATCACAAGCCTAGAAAAATGCTTCCAAAACAATTTGCAGAAGTCTTGGAGTCCTATCTAACATTGCGAATGTTTAGAGTAAGACAGGATGATGCATACTCAGAACTCAAGCAAATCAAAGCTGGCGTACCTCAAGGAAGCGTACTAGGACCTATCTTGTACCTTTTATACACCTGCGACATGCCAGAACTAGAAGACAACACCGTTGCAACATTTGCAGATGACACAGCCATATTGGCCACAGGTGTCACACAAGAAGTAGCAGTGGGAAAAGTTCAAACAGCTGTAAATACCATCTACGAGTGGACAAAAAAATGGCGAATAAAACTTAACCAGTCCAAATCTATTCATGTAGATTTCACAAATAAAAGGCCGAACTATCATCCGATATACATAGGTAACAATGTTATACCGTACGAAAATACAGCCAAATATCTTGGCATGAAATTAGATGCAAAACTTCGCTGGAAGGCTCATGTCAAAAAGAAACGTGATGAGCTGGAGTTACGCTATAGAAATATGTACTGGCTAATTGAAAGTATTCTTCACTATCAGTACACAATAAAGTTCTTCTATACAAACAAATCCTCATGCCTGTGTGGACTTACGGTATTCAGCTATGGGCTTGTACCAAACAAAGCAACGTTCAGATGATACAAAGATTTCAAAATAAAGTACTAAGGGGTATCGTAAATGCTCCTTGGTACATAAGAAATGACGACCTTCATCGAGATTTAAAAGTGAATAAAGTTGACAGTGTTATTAAAAAATATGCCGAAGCTCACGAACAAAGACTTCATCATCACGTGAACGTTGAGGCTATCCAGCTCCTTGACACCACGGACATAGTGAGAAGACTGAAAAGGACAAAACCCTTTGAATTAGTTTAGTAAACATTAGTGTAATGTAGTGCAGTCAGTGCTTCCCGTAAAGAACACACGAACAAAGTGTCTTCCCCTTAATAGAGACAATAAGAAAAGTATTGATGGACACATTCTTAGCTAACATCTACTTAGCAATTTAAGTTAAAATTTAATTACTCATTAGTCTTTAGGCTAGATTGTAATATTTATTTTTGGATGTCTTAGAGGCAAACCAAATATAATAAAAAATAAAAAAAATATTCTGGCTTAGTTATTTTGATATGTTTTTTTTAGGCCTGCCGCCTGCCTTGTCCGTCAGTTACCAGCGCTATCTGCCTATTTGCATAGCTTTTCTTATTATTTTCAAGATAATTTTCTTGACATTCTTGACATAAAATTTTCGACCACTTGTGACAGATTTGTAATTCGGTCATTTTGTTAATTTTATTTTCTGTGAACACTAGTTTATTACTAAATCTCGTGGATTTGTATTTTTTTTTTATATATAATTATTAGTATAATGTACGCACGTATCTTATGGTGATCTTAATAGTACATTGTTATCTTGTACGAGAGGTGAAAGTAACTTATTTAGCGCCGAGACAGGGTTTGAGGCTTGAGCGTAGCGAGGGCCCTAATAGTTGGAGGCACTAAATAAGTCTTTAACCAGAGGTAAACACTGTGCTTTTCGTTACGAATACAAGGAAAGGAAAAATAAAAACACGAATTAGCTAAAGAAAAAATGAGTGACTTCCATATCTGAATCAAAACAAAACCCTACAACTCGAGAAACAAATGATTTTCCCGCCTATTTTTATTTTTTGCTGTTGCCGTGCCGGCCAGCTTTTGAGCCATTATTTTTAATTTCCATCATTGAAAAATGTTAAATATTTTGCCCAAATCTATTTTATTTTAAAGAAATAGTTGAAAGTTAATTAAAATAAAGTCATTTAAAAAATATATATTCTTTAATTAATACTTAATTTTATGTTATTTAGAATAGAATAGAATAGAAAAACATTTATTTAACGTAGTACATAACATTTAGACAAACATGTATAACAATAATATCTCCTGCTACGTTAAAAGGGTCCCGACTCAGCATAATGTCGCTGGCTAGGCCAGTGACGCTGCTATTCTGCCGGAACCTGCGAGTAAGCGAGATAGACAAACAAAAACAAACACACACATACAAGAGAACAAAACAATTTAAACTTAAAACATTAAACGATCAATATTTTGGCAAACTTTACAAAGACTAAAAACAAATTAACTAGTAAGTCGCGGATTGCACACATCAATACAAACAGAAACATCAAACAAAAAACAAAGAACAAAAACACCAGGCATCGAGCAAGCTATAGTGTTGGATAAATGTGTGTAGAATTTTCAATTTGGTTGGACAGTAGATGCTTTTTAATTCACATCTGAATTTAAATTTAGGAATCATTTGCCGAATAGGTGGAGGTATATTATTCCAACACTTGCTCGCTCGATACCTGAACTGAAACTACCGCGAAAAGCTGCTGTGCGGTGTTCTGGCACTTGAAGAATAGGCGATGAGGTCCTGGCCTTGTTGAGGAGCACCGCATTTGACCAGGTAAGTTTCTTATTCAGATAAGCCGGTGTGCCGAAATGGATTACGTCAAACAAGAGACATGCCATAAATATTTTTTGTTGACCTTCCATTTTCAGCACACCACACCTATTCAAATAAGGAGTTACATGTGTGCGTGGAGGAATAACAAAACAGAAACGAGCGCAAGAATTTTGCACACGCTGGACCAGACGCTGTGTGCTTCCCTTAATACATCCACTATAGACCGTGATGCAATAATTTAATGTAGATAGTACCAAGGACTCGCAAAGTAACATACGGAGATCCTCACTTATAAATTTCCGTATATTGTACAGAACCTTCAGTCTGTAGAAACTGGAACGCACGAGCTCTACGACATGATTTTCAAAATTTAGATTACTGTGCATAAGCAGACCCAAGTTGCGTGCTCAATTTCAATTTAACATTGCGCTGAAATTGAGTGGCTGTATAGAAAGATGGAACATAGTCCAATAGAAATGTGAAATTAGAACCAGTTTTTTTTTAAGTAATTTGCCAGAATGAATGAAAATGATTGAATGAATGACACTTGTCAGTTGATAGTGATTCTCCCTTCGGGCTGAAAAGTATTACTTTCAATCCGCTCCTCAGGGAACTTCCGAACTACTTTCAGAGTATGAGTAATGAAAATGTAATTTATTAATGCACAGCTAATAATGACTAACGCACATTATACCTATCAATTTTTTTTAATATAGCTTCTATTTTTATATAACATACAGACAGAGCGGAGCCTATATGTTAACGAGGACCAATTAGCTATACAACAAAAAAACTGTCATCAAAATCCGTTCAGTAGTTTTTGCGTGAATCGCAAACAAGACACAGACAGACAAAAATTTCTAAAATCATATTTTTGGCATCTGTTACGTTTAAGACTCGGAGGTTTAAGAAAACCTCCAGAGGTATTTTTATTTTTTTACTAGTCCGCCCTTGGCTACTCTCGCGCTATGCAAGATTTTCCCGTGGGAATAAGACTCTTCCCTGTAAAAAGTATCCTATTGATTCTGATTTCTGATTTCCTATGTGTTTTCTTCATTTCAAAGGCACAGCCAAAGGGGAGCAACCAAAATCAGCATCAGCAAAAAAAAAAAAATCACGAAACATTTTGAAATAATATAATATATAATTAATTTAGCTGCCTATATGGAAGTATCAAAATAAATATAATAAAACAATGTTTTGTAAGACTTTCAATCGATTGATAACGCGAAAACTAGTGTTGCCAAATACATTCTGACGAAAGTAATAAGAACTTGATAATAAAATTGCAACATTTATGTGATATCCTTTTTTTATATGGCTTCTGCATTTAGCAATTTAGCCAGTGTCGAGTAATCAGCTTATCACGGGTAGATAAGAAAAAGAAAAAAAAGAATTTATCCTTATTACAGACAACTCAAAACCGTCAATATTATAATAATATTTTTAAATATATATGTAATATGTATGTTCATATTGAAGCCCAGAGGTCAAACATTTTGGTTTCTGTCCTTTCGTCCAAATCCGTCCAGTAGTTTAGGCGTGAAAACGGAACAAACATCGAGACGTGCCATCCAATCTTCTGGCTCTGTGTAAGTACCTGTGGTCAGAAGCAGGGATGGAAAAACAGGGTCCATAACTAGAACCCGCTTAAAGTATAACAAGTTGATTAGTAACCCTCTCGTCTTGGTAACACTCATGAATCTGTTAACCCAAACGAATTAACCTAACAGGAGCGAAAGCATAACAGACAAAATTGTGTGTGTTAATAAGTGTGGTTAACACCATTGTACGCTATGCGCGCACTGGCGACTTATGTCGCGGCGACAGTATGTCTCTCTCGTTAAGTTTACTTGAGTGCGAAAGAGAGGCACATAGTGTCTCGAGAGACAAATGTGTCTGTGTGTGTGTGTGTGTGTTGTTGCGCGCATAACGTTAATAACGCTAACGCGCTGTTGCCAATTGTACATTCGCGTCTTCGATCACAAAATTCGCGTAATAACAAAAAAAATGCATCTTCCCCGGCTCGCGGGCGGCAGCGGGTGGCGCACAGTAGGCTGAATTTAATAAATCGTTATCATAGAAAAAAATTGTGGAATATCGACCTGATTTTTTTTATACGATTGATGTGACCATTCCTGGCAACTTTTATTCTTATATAATTTGTCGTAAAGTTGATACTATTCGAGAAAAAATGGTCTAGTTTTGTTTTTTGTATGGAGGATTAAACATCTTATTTTATATCTTAAAATGTATTAAAGTTTTAAATTTGTGGTTTAGATACAGTACAGTCCCCATCATTCGCCACTAAGAAAAAAATAAAACAACCGCGGTCACTTGCGTACTTACGAGAGTAATAAGACAGACAAGTTTGCATATTTTTTTCATCAAAATAACTGAAGTTCATCGTTTTTCTTTTTCTTCGTTCATGTCTTATATTATTTTAGTGTAATTTAGCCTGTAATTAATTATCTCTGCCTGTAATTAATTGTATTATCGATACTTTTTACTGATTTGTGGGATCAATTTGAAATGAAAGTTCTTTAGGCAATGTTTAATAAATGTACATTGTTACTGTAAATAAGTCATAAATAATAGGGTTGTATTACTTATTTAAGCTCGCAACAAATGAATCATCAAATAGGTACTTATAATAGAAAATATTGTGATATTGCAAAAACAAAATATTACTCAGATTTAATAGAAGTTTAACCAAACCACACTAGGCCAGCGTGGTCGACTAAGACCTAATCACTCTAAATCAGGGTAAGCTCCAGCCCCTCGGTGGGGACGTATATGAGCTGTTGATGATGAATAGAAGATTTACACATTTCTACTCAAAACTTAAAAAATTGTATAGTCTGAGTTAGTTCTAAATTCAAAACGAGTATAAAATAATAAGTATAGTTTTTTGTACGACGCTGTAGTAAGCGCTATTTCAGGTGAAATATCCCAGGAAGACCATATAAAGTTAACACAAGAAACTCATCACGATTTACTCCCTGAGACAATTCAGCTATTACAAGTAGACTCTGAAAGTTATGTCTTTGAAGAAGAAGAGACCACAGTGACGGAATTTGAAAATTTGCCAGACTCACTCGAGATAATGGGTTCAGGAATGTAGGTAGAAACAGCCTTCTCTCAGGACTACCACAAAACAGTCTTTTTCAGGGCTACCACTAAACAGTCCTTTTCAGGGTTAAAATAAAACCGCCCTTTTTAGGGCTACAACATAATAATATGTTTTAAGTGGACTAAACGATCTGTTTTTGCAAAAGCAAAACCATTTTTTATTATATACTTAGGTACTTGATGGCTTATCTTTTGCTCACTTAAAAAGGTAACACAACCTTATTATGACTTATACACACTAATATCGCACATGCAACAAAAAATGGCTAAAACCATCCACTTCAATTTAATTCATCCCACAAATCAGAAAATGTATCTATCTATAATACCATTAATTACAGGCAGAGGTAATTAATTACGGGCTAAATTACATTAAAATAATATAAGATATAATACAAAAGATGAACTTCAGTTATTTTTAAGATAAAAATATACAAACTTGGCTGCCTTTTAAGTCGTAAGGCTGCAGGACGTGACCGCTGTTGTTTTATTTTTTTCTTGATGGGGAATGACGGGGACTGTACTGTACGTGGGGCATAGTGAAAGTCTCTGGATCTGGCCACTTGCAATAAATGAATGAAAAAACAATTAGAATTCGAAAATGTTTTTTTTTTGTACTTACATGTTACTTTTTAATTTGCAAGACTATCATTTGTTTTTTCATTGTGAAGTCTTTTCGAAAATTGTTTGTCGCTATCAAAATGAACTTAACTCGTATATATTTTCGTTCAATTATTTTTTATGATTTTCGTTGTGGCTTACGTCAACAAGAGAGTCACCAGAGACTTCTATTGGCATATGGTGATGAAGCACCATGTCGCAGCTCTGTGTATTCGTGGTTTGGAGAATTTAGACGTGGATGTGATCATCTCCATGACGAGGTACCATGACGGTCGGCCGGTGACTGCGGTTACAGACAGAGTTTAATATTGACATCGTACGACAACTTATTGAAACTGACAAAAAAAAATACTTGCCAGCAATTTTGTTCTTTGTTACACATTGGAATGAGCCTAGTGCAAAACATTTTACATGTGCATCTGAAGGTTCGGAAGCTTTGCACTCGATGGATACCACATGACTTAACGGAGGACCAGATACGACTGCGCGTCCGGTAGTGGTGCCGTAAAATGAAAAAAAAAAGTTTAACGGAGAACAGTCATTGGCTGTCTACCTATAGGTATATAATATCGTGACAGGTGACGAAGCTTGGGTGTACTGCTTTGTATCCGTAAATAAAAGCCAGTCGGCAGAGTGGGTCTTTTGAAGATTTGCCGACGAAAGTTAAGAAATGTCGAAGCATTGGTTAAAAAATTGTTGCTTCTTTTTTCGGCAAATCAGGACATTACACAGTGACGTTTGAAGATCAAAGGACAATGACTGCAGATTGGTACGTCAACGCTTGCTTGCTTGCGTAGAAAAAGTTTACGAAAAGCGTCTTCGAGAATGTCCACCTTCACGATGATAACGCATCCTCACATTCCGCTAAGGTAACAGAAGCCTATTTGAAAGCTTCAAATGTGGAACTGATGACGCATCCGCCTTACAGCCCGGACCGCGCACCCTGCGACTTCTTTTTGTTTCCAAAAATTAAAGACAAACTTAGAGGCACATGTTTTACGAGCCCTGAATCGGCGGTGAATGCGTTCCATGATGCTATTGAAGAAGTCTAAAAAAGACTGGTCCATCTGTTGTGTACAGTGGTTTCAGCGAATGCAAAAATGCATTAAATGCGAAGGGAATATACTTTGAAAAACAATAAATGTATTGAAGTCTTATATTCGGCATTTCTCCACTAAATGGAAAATCGCTGTCCCAAGCTAATTTTATGTAATAAATCTTAAAATTTATCAGTTTTTTGTATCAATATCGACATAGTATTGAGTATTCTTGGCACGCCACAGCTTATTTAGTAATTTAAAAATGGAATATTCGAATAAATGAACCTCAAACCTCTCAAAACACAGTCTCCTGGTACGTCCCTTTTCCAGAATTACAAATCTTGTTACAAATATTTATTTTTTTGCCGTTGATAATTGAATAAAAAATATGCAAATACATTAACAAAAACAGTAAGCTTGTTTAAACATCACAATTATATTTTTACAATAAATTTTTGATCAAGATAATGTTAATGTGCGAATGCTGTCCGCAAATTATTAAAACAGTCCCCTGTTAAAACTTTAAAACCGTGCAAAAGTTAAATTTAGTTTTGGTGCGAAGCATTTAGATTGAGAAACGGTACGCAATCGGTGTGAAGTTCGTTCGGTTGTGTAGCTAAGCGGGCAGCCACCACACCATTTTGTTTAGTGCTACTACTGCGTCAGCTGGTGAACCACGCGTCTCGCCGTTAGTGAAAACAGTCCACTGGTAAGCCTTTTTTACTATTTTAAGAGTTAATAACGACAATTTGTTTAAAATAATTGATCATCTAGTATGTAGCCACATCTGTTTCATTTATCTGAATATTTTTAAAAGATATTGTTTTATTAAGTATTTATGTAAAAATGACAGTCCCCTGGCCAACAGTCCCCTGTCATTTCACAGTACAATGAAACATTTGGGAATAAAATTTCTGCGAAAAGACAAGATAGTATATTTTTAACAATTATAAAGACTGACTTTAGTGTCATACAATTTGTCTCAAAAATACTATTAAACTAAGAAGTTGATTTTGTTAAGTTTAACGCAACTGTCATTAGGCTTAAGAAAAGTCACTATAATAAGTAAGATTTGTTTTAATACTGTTGATTTATTTAAAAAATATACATATTTAAGAATGGCTAAGAAAAATAAAGACTTTGAAACAAAAATACTAATTGTTTTGTCCATAAAACATTTCCCTTGATGTTTACAACAGTCCCCTGTCACGGTTTTGCAAAGAATCGTTAATAACTCAAAAATCAAGATGAAAATGTGTGGGCTTTTTTAAGATATATATTGAATTTACTATTGCCCTTCATTTTATTAACAAACATTCTCAACATTTAATAAAATTACTTCAGGACAGTCTTGTATGGACGAGTTTCCAAATAGCAGAGAAACACCCATTTATCAGAATTCAGAAACATTCAATACGCCCTAAGTATCCAAGCCACAAACTTAATACTTTAATACATTTTAAGATAAAAAATAAAACGTATATCCTCCATAAAAATAAAAACCAGAGCATTTTTTTCTCGAAAAGTATGTACTTTACAAGAATGAAAGTTTACAGGAATGGTCATATCAATCGTATAAAAAAACCAGGTCGATATTCCACAGTTTGTTTCTATGATAACGATTTATTAAATCCAGCCTACTGTGTGGCGCATGGCGGCGGTGCAGGCGGCGCGGCGGCGGGAGCGAGAGGGGAATCCATATCTAGGCCCAACGCACACCGAGCGCGGCGCGACGAAGATACTGAGAAGTCAACAATTTAAATTAAACCCTAATCCCTATCTTATAAGGTTGAAAACACCAGGCGAAGATAAATAAGAACAAGCGGCGCACGCGGAGCCACGAGAGTCAGCGCGCGCGAACCTTATAAGATAGGGATTAGGGTTTAATTTAAATTGTTGACTTCTCAGTATCTTCGCCGCGCCTCACTCGGTGTGCGTTGGGCCCTAGAGTTTGTGCGACGCGCGAGTCGCGCGACGTTGCCATACTTACTTTGAAATGAACCAACCAACAAGCAACAATGAGTGTTAACCACAGATACGTGGGTTAACACTTTCATTCTGTTATAAAATCATTCTGTAACCAATAGTTTACGTTTTGCTGACACTATCCTCTATATTTACAGTGTTAAAAACCTTTGTGCGGGTTACTGTTTACGTCCCTGGTCAGAAGCTTATCATCATCACACGTAGTTGTTGTGTCTGTCTGTGCACGTAGACGCACATTATAATTATTTTTCCCATATTTTCTTTCTGCCATTGTTGTGGTCAATTATTGTTAATTCACATAACCGCAACTCAACGATATAACTATAATGTTTACAAACAAGGAAGTTAATTCATCGACATAGATGCAGTCAGTATTTAGATCACGTTTTCATGAAATGTAAGTAGTTACTTCAGCTGGAATACGTGTACCGCTGGATAAAGGCCTCCCCAAAGGATCTCCACAACAACCGGTCCAGAGCTGTACGCATCCAGCGGCTTCCCGCGACCTTTCCCACCGGTCTACCTCGCGGAGAGCCTACCCAGTACCCAGAACCTCCTGGTACGAGGTCGCCACTTGAGACCCTGCCAAAGTGGCCGTCCGTCCTCCGATCAATGTGCCCAACCCAACGCCACTCAAGTTTTGCAATTCCAAATTCAAAAGTTATTTATTTCCATAGGATGTTATTACATCACTTAGATCCGTCATTACATTTTTTTGGGTGAGTTCACTAACACAATGGCGGAATCTGTGGAGAAGAGCTCACCGAAGCAACTCCACAGTCGTCGCATCTTTTGCGTTTCCTTTTTTAAATAATAAATTAAAATATTACAAAATTAATGCTAATTACATATCGAAAAGGCCTGCCACTCAAGCAATCTATTCCCATGGACATCTGTCCTCTAAGTAATCAGATATCCTATAGTAACCTTTTTTATACAATTTCTGTTTTATAATTATTTTAAACTTGTCTAAAAGGTAAGTTTCTAATATCAGTAGGAGCCTTATTGCAATAGCGTTTACAATTGCCTTTAAAAGAATAATTTTGTGTAGTCGGCTGATATAAACAAGCAACTTGTCTTTAAAATTGTGTATAGCACTGTGCTTCTGAAAATTGCTTATATTTCTTTTTACATAAGTACACAAGATTGTCATAGATATATTGAGACACAAATGTCAAAATATTGATTTCTTTAAAGGCTATTATCGGTATGGTTTGGCGGATTTGCCCTGTGAATCTCATCAATCCTGATTCAACCTCGCAGGGAAACTCCGAGCATTGCTTTCTCCAATGCCCTTTGGGTCTTTATGATGCCCATTTGTCTCCGATTCGTGTGTTATCACTGGCAACAGACACTGGTCAAAGTCTTTCGTTTTGAGACACTGCAGTATTTGATGCAAAAATATTTTACAAAGCTTCCGAAAGGCTGCCCAGCTAGATAGATTCGACGATCAACCCCAACCAGCAAAAGGTGGTTCTATAAAAGACCATAGAACGTTTCCTAAAAACCAATGGGTGGTGAAATAAAGGGCCTAAGAAGGGTGCACCTACAAAGAAAGTGGCGCAATTATATCTCCATTCGACTCTAAAGTGGAACTATAGTGGCACATCAAGCATCACAATTTTGGCCTATACGGTTGATGTAACAGTAACGCAATCTCCATTTGGTGATATACAAGCATTACAAGCCACCACAAAGCTTCTAAGTATCTTTTTTGTACTGTAAAAGAGTTTATGGTTCCATTACTACACTATTAATTTATCATTCACTCGTTTTTCATTCGTTCACGCGCAGTTTACACAGCTGGAGTGTTTTATAGAAAGTAAATAATAAATAGAATTTATTTTGTAATTAAATTATTCGTCTCTTACGTGTGTAATGATGTGTGGGAAGGTTATTTTACTGAGAAAGCATAGGTGAGATTACGAGAATATTTTAATGCCCTCTTCGAATTATTGAGATTTTATTAAAACAATTACGAATTTAAAGTCATAAACATACTTTTAGCGTCCTGAAGTCCACTACAGCACTCGTCGTTACAGACCACAGCCACCATTACAATTTTAACACTGGAACTATAAAGGGCATTAGCAAACCTTTATAGGACAATTTAAGCTACATAATGGTAATTTGAAACTCGTCTGTATCACGAAATAGCTCTGTTGCAGAGTTTTTGTGCTCACTATAGTGCCATGTGTTGTAACGGCGTTCTACAAAACCACGATATCACAAATCGCCCTATTGTAGAGTTTTCATCTTTACTATAACGAAAGACCTATTCAAGTACATTCAGAACCTTTATAGCGTAAAATAGCCACATTATGGCGACAGTAAACACTGGTATAGAGTTCTATCGTTGTATACTGGTCACATTGGAGGTTGCTATAACATCTGCCTATAACAGCTTTAAAAGTGGCGATGTAAGCCTTTACATCACTTGATAATAGGTCGTTTTTGCTGTATAAACTTATAAAGCTAAACTGTATCGTCAAACGCTATTATACAACCTTCGGTCTTCGCTAAATCCTTTATATTATACATCGCTTAACCAGCTTTTTTGAGATATAAGGATTTGTTATAGGGCAAAATTGTTGGTTAGGACCTTTCCTTTTTATTTTTCATTGTGAGGGATAACCCATTATAAAAGTTCGACAACCGACCTCAGTGTTATAGAGTCGCCAAAGTTCACTGACATGGCTTCTACCAAAGGACTATTTTTGTAGATAGCAACCGGGACTACGGCTAACGTACCTTCCATACACTGAATCATTTCACTTTTCGGGCAATCAGGTGATTTGGCCTACAAAGTCCTAAAAAAACTGAGAAGTCTCACAAACATACTTTGTTCAAAATAAAACTTACCTACTGAAAACTGATCTTGTGTAATTTATCTATTTTAAGTTTTTTTATGCAAGAAATAAAAGGTTTGTTTTTTATTTTAATTTAATCTTTATCTATACCTAGGTAGGTTAGGTATATAGGTATATAATAAGTGTAATAATGATTAAAAACCATTTTTAAACAAGCTTTTAAAGCCGTGGAGTGGAGTATGCTTGTTAAGACAAATCCAATGAGCACAAACATGACTAGGTTGTGGTGTGTATTTAAGGAGTTCCTATGGCCACCTTCCGGCTCCATCATGAGACCCTGGATATCACGTATGACTAAAGATCTTGTTAAGACGAATTCAACGAGCCCAAGCACGACTAGGTTGTGTTGTGTATTAGAGGAGTTCCTATGGCCACCTTCCGTCTCCATCATCAGACCAGCTCCATGGTACTGCATATTGCATTGTCATCGCGGTTACATAAGTGTACCAAATTTTAGCAAAATCCAATGGCAGCAAGTGCTTCAAAATTGAGTTGCAAGATTTCGCCCGAACATACCCACACACCCACCCACCCACATACAGTGCAAATTGAATAAAAGCTTGTAAAAATTAATCACCGAAATTTTTGTACGCGCATAACTTCCAAACGAAACGACTGCACCAAATTGGATAAATCGTAGGTGCAGGGTAGGTGTAGAGTAGGTGTAGGGTAGATGTAGGGTAGGTGCAGGGTAGGTGCAGGGTAGGTGCAGGGTAGGTGCAGGGTAGGTGCAGGGTAGGTGCAGGGTAGGTGCAGGGTAGGTGCAGGGTAGGTGTAGAGTAGGTGTAGGGTAGGTGTAGGATAGGTGTAGAGTAGGTGTAGAGTAGGTGTAGGGTAGGTGTAGGGTAGGTGTAGGGTAGGTGCAGGGTAGGTGCAGGGTAGGTGCAGGGTAGGTGTAGGGTAGGTGTAGGGTAGGTGTAGGGTAAGTATAGGGTAGGTGTAGAGTAGGTGTAGGGTAGGTGTAGGGTAGGTGCAGGGTAGGTGCAGGGTAGGTGTAGGGTAGGTGTAGGGTAGGTGTAGGGTATGACGTGTAGGGTAGGTGTAGAGTAGGTGCAGGGTAGGTGTAGGGTAGGTGTAGGGTAGGTGTAGGGTAGGTGTAGGGTAGGTGTAGGGTAGGTGCAGGGTAGGTGCAGGGTAGGTGTAGGGTAGGTGTAGGGTAGGTGCAGGGTAGGTGCAGGGTAGGTGTAGGGTAGGTGTAGGGTAGGTGTAGGGTATGACGTGTAGGGTAGGTGTAGGGTAGTTGTAGAGTAGGTGTAGGTCCACATGACTATCATCCGGTATATGATCATATCCCTAGTGATTATATTACGGCTATTACTATCTTACGGCGACATACACGCAAGAAAATCAGAAAATAAATTCAGACTAGAAACCGGGTGCGATTCGGGGCGGCTTTTTTGACAATCTTTGATTCGATATTTATTTTATTTTTAACATGTAAACATTATTAAGTTGACAATTTTACATTTGATATTTTGATTGACATGAATAATGTTTTTAGGAGTCTCGATTTTTTCTACACTCATGGGTTCTTCTGTATTTCCTGTTGGGTTCTGATAATCTATTTCGTTCTGGTGGGCATCTAAGTCATTATCTGATCTTTGCGACGTACGTGTCAACCGGTTTAATGAGGAAGTATTTTCTTCACTATATGCAACCGCTGATTGGACCGTCAATCTGAAAAAGAAGTTTAAGAGTTTATTTAGTATAGAGTATTTTTTTTTTTAGAAAAGGGTATTTGTCTGTTCCTAAATTTACCATATTTTATGAATTATTTTTAAAATACAGATTAGTAGCAGACGATTCGCGAAGAAAAAAACAGAATCGGTTGAAAAACGAATATACAGTGATCTGTCTCTTTCAAAAACGATTTTTTGTATGGAGATTATATGGCGTTACTAACAAATGACGTCACAGCAGCACGAAATGACACGGCGGCGGGAACAAAACGATCGATACGAGGAGGAATAAAAATAATTTTAACAAAAAAATAGAAACCTCCTTCAAATTGCCTTATATGGTTATCTCCACTAAAAAGTAACAAATAATATAACATTCCAGATGGAACATGAAAAAAAATATTGCCAATATCCTCAATTAAATAGATAGGTAGTGTATTAAGTAAATATTTAGAATTTTGTACTTCCTTTTGGAGTCGGTGCCAGCCAAAAATTGAAGATGACGAAACTATAAGTATTAATTATTTATCGAATGAAACCTACCCGGACTTTCTTGGTAGTCGCTCCTGTCGTTATCCCTGCGTTTGGTCGGGTGCGGCATTGCATCCCGCGCAGCACAACAAAACATTTATATCATAAGCGCCCACTACACTCTCGTCCGAAGTTCTTCGACGAAGTCTCACGAAGTGTCAAATTGGTGTAAAAGTGAAGCCCGAAGTTGCACGAAGTGCCTCTCTATACTCTCGTCCTCGGCTTACTTCGATCAACTTCGCGAGTAGTGTAGTGGACGCTATAGACTATCAAAGAATTTTATTGATAGTCATATAGAAATATGTACTGACTTAACGACGACGACGACTTAAAACAGTTGCCCACGACTAATCGACGATTTTTTGGCTGGCACCGACTCCAAAAGGAAGTACAAAATTCTAAATATTTACTTAATACACTACCTATCTATTTAATTGAGGATATTGGCAATATTTTTTTTCATGTTCCATCTGGAATGTTATATTATTTGTTACTTTTTAGTGGAGATAACCATATAAGGCAATTTGAAGGAGGTTTCTATTTTTTTGTTAAAATTATTTTTATTTTATGATTTTCAGTGTTTTATTTAATATATTTTATGTAAGTAATTAATCCTAACCGCGACACATTTTCTATTATTTTTCTTCATTAGCCAAAGCTAGGTTTTGTTATTTAACAGTTTCAGTACAAAGATATTATATTTTTGGTATTTGCTTAGTTCAGACTGCGTCTTTCGTGCTTTGCAACCGCGTTTAGTTGTTTATATAATAGTTTCTAAAATAACATAAGTTAAACTGGGTAAAGAGGCTACGAAGTAAGAGGTCATTTGGTAGTCCAGCTGGCCACTAAACTGACAATGCTATGAGGAAAGAATAGCTTCGCGATCCTAACGAAATAGGTATTTAGGAAAACATTTGCTATCGCTTGTGCGCTCATACCCCCAGGAGAGAGAGAGCGAGAGCGTTGCAGCTCGCCGACAATAGATACTTTTCTTGATGAAATTCCCACTACGGGAGAAAACGGTTTCCAATTACTAAATTTCAACAAATCACTTTGACACAGTTTTAATCCAAAAAAATACGTTACTTGAGGTGCCTATATAAGTTTGAATCTATTGCGAATTTTGAAAAAAGCAAAAACTATAAACCTAGTCATTCATTTGTCAGATTGGAAAATATATATAGAAGTGGAAAAACTTTTTTTTTTGTATGGACGAGCACGATTCTTCCCTTAAGCTTACAGTTTACCCCGATACTTGGGCTATTCGTAAGGAGTTTCAGGTTTGAGATGGTATCTTGAAAGTCTATCGTCAGTTGATTACAGATAGTGAACGTAGGCTGGATTCTTCTTTTTCTTCATATTGTGGATTGTAAGGTCGACAACCAACCTCACACACCCTGTTACACAATTAATATAGTACTGGGCCCTTGTCAAAACCCACTGACTTAGCTCGAGTAACGACAACTTCTGTAGATATTAGAGCCGAGACACACGGCTTAACGTGCCTTCCGAAGCACGGAATAATCTTTCTTTTCAGACAATCGGGTGATTCAGGCAGCAATGTCCCAACTAAACTGGAGAAAGTCTCATAAGGACATTTTCGTTTAAGAGTGTCTTCACCGGGATTCAAATCCGAAACCTCCGTAAAAAGATTAAAACACTCGACCACTCGGCCATAGAAGCTAAATTATTTGTGATTTCCAATACAATATCCGAAGATTGCAGGTTCTTGTCCTGTCACGGTCGCCAATAATGTGATAAAATCGAATAAATGGAACAAGGGAAACGTAGATTTTCAGCATTCTGACAAAACAAATTTATTTCGTTGCCTAGCAACATTCCACCACAAACAGTATCGCGCGCGATGCATGTTGCTATCACTGGTTGAGGAGTTTCCGCTTTTATCTCTTATTCCATCATCAGATTTTAACAAAATTGGTATGGATCTATCTCTAAAGCACGTTCTATCGTATGAAAAAAGAATCATCAAAATCGGTTGAAAACTGACTGAGATATGACTAAAAGAATAGACGAATAACGACGCGAATGCTACATTCCGTTGAGGAATTTCCAAGTTTTACCTCATGTTCCACCATCAGATCTTGACGAAATTAATATGGGACCACCTCGAGAGTAAATCCTATCGAATGAAAAAAGAATTATTAAAATCGGTTAACAATTGGCGGAGATATCTAATAACATACATAAAAAAAAAAAAAATACAGACGAATTGAGAACCTCCTCCTTTTTTGAAGTCGGTTAAAAAGACGATGGACGGAAGGGGGACGATGTGAAAAGTTGTTCAGTTTGACAGGTACTATCTACGTTTCACGAAAAAAAAATCCTGCGGCAAAGATATTTTTGTGCCCTCCATACAAAATGGGTCTGTCGTCGGGAGTCTCACTTTGTATGGAGAGACCTAATTTTTTTGTCGCAGGATTTTTTTTTTCGCGAAAAGTTGTTCAGTTGATGGGTACTATCACTACACGGCGGGAATAAAACGATGTAAATTTCATGGTGTATATGTCGTGGCCATATCGTAGAATTGACCACATCATGAAATTTTCGATAATTTCTAACGCGGATCAGATCAGAAATAACGCGGCCGCCATGTTGGTAAATAAACAAAGTGCTTCCAGCGCCTCTATCGGCAATAAATGTAATAATTTTACGATATGATCAAATAATCTTGACCATTTCATGAAGTAGCTGCGTTTTTAGTTGAACATATCGTCAAACGATTTCTTATCATTGGTCTGGCCAAGGCACATCATGATGTGGCCAATGGACAGTGAAAATTTCATGAAATGTGATCAATTCATATGGCCACGACATAAACGTCGACGTCGGGGCAGACCCAAAAAGAGATGGCGTGACGACTTGGATGCCTTTTGCGTAGACTGGCCAGAACATGCGCAGGACAGAGAGCGGTGGAAAAAATGGGGGAAGGCCTTTGCCCAGCAGTGGGATCACGTAGGCTATTAAAAAAAAAATCCTTTTCATACAAATCGATCAACGAAAACTCGTTATAAATCACGAGTTTTAAATGGCTAAACTACATATACTACCGTACAAAGTTATGCGTATACAAGCATGAGAATAGCATTATTAAACTAACCAAAGTACAGCAAAAAAGTTACTCACATCAAGACAGTGAGAAGCATAGTGCACACAAATATTTTCACAAATATTGACTTGGACATGTTGCACCTACGAAATTACTCTTACAAGTGAGACAAATGGCGACGTCTTTCTGTCTTTAGAGTGCACGCTACTATGTAGGGTATATATTGGGAAAAATGGCAGGACGACGTCTGCCGGGTCAGTTAGTTTATTATAAAACTAATTTTTGGTATTCCCCTTGAGGTTCACATGTTTAGTTAAGTAGAATTTAATCGATTTGTCGATTATTATTTTATTACTCTAATCTATTATTAACTACTAATTTAAAGAGAGTAGGTAAATCCGTACTAATTGATTGAGTTAGAAATACTGGATATTATTGCACTTATCTACAGATAAGGATTTTGGACAAATTCCCCTTACTCTCCCAAAAGGAAGAAAAAGGGCAATCCAGCTTGTATGAATGAATCTTCACTTAACAACTGTAACCTTTTTCCATTGTGATCTCAGTACATACACTAACACAAGTTTAAAAGTAAGTACAGTACGCCACATGTAGCTGGATTCTTTGACCTTGAGAGCGGCTTTAGCCCGTAATACCAAGTAGAAGCGGATTAGTAATTCAAGTGTCTAGCAGTATGCGCTGGCTACTGTACCTACTATCTACCCATACAACGGAAACAGAATATTAATAGTCGGAACTAAGTGTAAACAATATTAACACGTCATTTTATAGGCAAACATTATGACCTATTATGAAAGAAATTCGATAAAATAAGAGCGTCGATGGTCTAATGGCTAGGGCCGCTGCCTCCCGTCCGGGATCAATCCCCACCACGTATACCAATGTGTTTTTGAATTTAGAAAACATCGTGATGAAACCTGCACACTCCTGCGAAGAAATTCAAAGACTGTGTGTGAAATCGACCAACCCGCACTGGGCCAGCGTAGTTGACTAAGGCCTAATTGCCCTAATTCAGGGTAGGTTCGAACCCCTCGGTGGGGACGTATATGAGCTGCAGATGATGAAAGAAATTAAATAAAAATACTTGGCTAATCATAAAACTTATATTAGAATTAATAGACACAATTTTTCGATTAAAAGTTATAAGTACTCATAAAGATTGTTTACCTTTGGTTAATGTCGGATTAGGATACAACCGGCAAAGATAACAGGTTCGCAGAGAGCTAACAATAATAAAATTAATAATACAAAATATGTTAGATAAGAATGAGATAATAAGTAATTACATGTCGATTAAGCTTACTTAAAACTAATTAATATGTGAACATCACAACACTCTTCAAACTCAAATTCTTCCTAAATAATGCAAAACTTTATGACACTTAACAACTTTTATTCGGCCACTTTTCATGAGATCTTTATGACACTGAACAACTTTTGTTCGGCAACTTTTCAAGAGATCTTTATGACACTGAACAACTTTTGTTCGGCCACTTTTCAAGAGATCTTTAGGACGCTGAACAACTTTTGTTCGGCAACTTTTCAAGAGATCTTTTCGAATTTCCATTCAATACTACTCGGTTAGCTCATCAGTTTGTATGAACAGTAAAAATTTTTTTTTTTTATGTTTTAGTTAACTTTTAGAACAAGAGCTGAGCCATCTTAATTATTAGTATGTGTTGCAGCCGTGATAAGATCATATCCCTAGTCATATGATCATATATGGGATGATAGTCATACGAAAGCTCCTATGTACTATCTTACTAGGGATATGATGGTGTCACTAAACTAATCTAGTGAAATAGTTTTTATCGATCAAATTTACCCAAATTGCATGCCTGCAAACAGGCATGGGTGGTCACAAATTAACCTAACCCCGAAGGGTATTTTAATAATAATGGAATGCTTCGTACAGTCATTTGATCGATAATAACTATTTCACTAGGTTAGTCTAATGATATGATCATATCACTAGTAAGATAGTTATAGACAGCTTCCACATGACTATCATCCGGTATATGATCATATCCCTAGTGATCATATTACGGCTATTACTATCTTACGGCGACATACACGCAAGAAAATCAGAAAATATATTCAGACTAGAAAACCGGGTGCGATTCGGGGCGGCTTTTTTGACAATCTTTGATTCGATATTTATTTTATTTTTAACATGTAAACATTATTAAGTTTTTATTTGACAATTTTATATTTGATATTTTGATTGACATGAATAATGTTTTTAGGAGTCTCGATTTTTTTCTACACGCATGGGTTCTTCTGTATTTCCTGTTGGGTTCTGATAATCTATTTCGTTCTGGTGGGCATCTAAGTCATTATCTGATCTTTGCGACGTACGTCTCAACCGGTTTAATGAGGAAGTATTTTCTTCACTATATGCAACCGCTGATTGGACCGTCAATCTGAAAAAGAAGTTTAAGAGTTCAGAGATAAAAACTAAGCTATTTTTTTTTAGAAAAGGGTATTTTGTCTGTTCCTAAATTTACCATATTTTATGAATTATTTTTAAAATACAGATTAGTAGCAGACGATTCGCGAAGAAAAAAACAGAATCGGTTGAAAAACGAATATACAGTGATCTGTCTCTTTCAAAAACGATTTTTTGTATGGAGATTATATGGCGTTACTAACAAATGACGTCACAGCAGCACGAAATGACACGGCGGCGGCGGGAACAAAACGATCGATACGAGGAGGAAAAAGACGATGGACGGAAGGGGGACGATGTGAAAATTTGTTCAGTTTGACAGGTACTATCTACTTTTCACGAAAAAAAAATCCTGCGGCAAAGATATTTTTGTGCCCTCCATACAAAATGGGTCGGTCGTCGGGAGTCTCACTTTGTATGGAGAGACCAAATTTTTTTGTCGCAGGATTTTTTTTTTTCGCGAAAAGTTGTTCAGTTGATGGGTACTATCACTACACGGCGGGAATAAAACGATGTAAATTTCATGGTGTATATGTCGTGGCCATATCGTAGAATTGACCACATCATGAAATTTTCGATAATTTCTAACGCGGATCAGATTAGAAATAACGCGGCCGCCATGTTGGTAAATAAACAAAGTGCTTCCAGCACCTAGTTATGTCCCCACAACCCTTAAGAACTATCGCTGTCAATGCATAAATGCTGCCAGGTCAGCATATCACGGGTGGCATGATTCCTGGACTCAGTAGATAAGAAATAAACGTTAGTTAGCCCTAAGCATTTTATTTTCATTCGTGTCGCGCATCAAACTCTGTGTACACGTCTCATTTATTTTAGCAGTTTAAATAAAAACTGATTTAATTATAATTTTAGTTTTTTTAAAAACATACTCCCGAGCTCCCGAGAGTTGACTGGCGCAGACGGTAGGATTCGCTTTTCTATACCGTGCGCTTCGCTCTATTTCGCGAAAAGTGGACTAAAATCGCCCGCGTTGTGGAAAAAGTGCGTGAGTGCCGGACTAAGCGAATCTTGCGAACAAATAAATTTGTCACACATCGGACTAAGTGAAAAGTGGAGATATTTGGAGATGGGCGCTGTTGGGAAATGGTGAGTAAAACTTTTCGCCTCCCTTCTAGTCCCTATTACGTGTACTTGAGATCGAACCTCTCTCATTTCAAACGTGATCTGAATTAAATAATATTAAGCTTATAAATAAGAGTACATAAATATAAAAAGTATAACTTGTAATTTAAAATTGTTGATTGATTTTTTTTAAAGTGTTATTGTATAAGTTAATTAGTAATTTATAGACATGGCGGAGGTTAATTTGGTTGTGATTCCTGGTGAATTTGTAAAAATCATCCCCCTCTTTAGTGGTGATCGCAGGCAACTTAATCTATTTTTTAGAAAGTGCGAGTATATTATTGAAAGGTTTCAAGGCAATCGTGCCCAAAATGAGTACGTTATGCAAGTTATTACGAGCAGACTTACCGAGAATGCCGCTGCACTGATAAGCGAGCGTGCGGACATAGAGACGTGGGCGGAGTTCAAAGAATTATTGCAGATACATTTCGGAGATCCTCGGACAGAAGAATGTATTGCCATAGCACTAGAATCATTAAAAATTAAAACAGGTGAATCTTATTTAGATTTTTGCAATCGCGTACAATCTGTAAGAGCCAATCTTATTGCCAAGGTTAACTTGTTAGATGATGCTGAGATGATAAATAGTAAAATTACAATTTATAACAAAACGGCACTAAATGTGTTCCTTTACAACTTACCAGAAAACATGGTGAGGATAGTGCGCCTCAATAAACCTAATACATTAGAAGAAGCTCTTAGCGTAGTTCTAGAAGAAACAAATTTCCACGATCAATACCAGACTAAAAATAGATCAAACACTTCTTCATACTCAAAACCTCAGGTCCCACTTGTACCTACTCCACAATTTAAATTTGGTATGAATCATTCTCAAAACTATGGTGCACGGCCGCAGCAAAATCAGTACGTGAATAATCCTCAAAATCAATTTAAATTTGGGACGCCTCAATTTAAATTTCAAGTCCCAAATAAATTTTATAATCGTCCGCCCCAGCCCGTACAATTTGGATACAGGCCTCAACAAAATCAACAGGTAGCTCGTCCTTCACCCTATGGTTTTAGACCAGTGGGCTTGCAACAAATGCCCCCTATGCGACCCCAGCAATTTGGGCAACAACAAGGTTACAGACCCCTGCAACAAAATGTTCAACCGTCTTACCCCTCTGACGTAACCATGCGCACCGCGCCTCACGCGTACCCTGCTAGACAAGGTTTTCAATTAAATGAAACTGAACTTTACGAAACCAACGACTCGTATTGTATGGAAGACCCCTACACATATGAGTATGCGTCGTACAGTGAAGATCCCTATTCTTATTATCCAAGTTCAAGTTCATTCGATATGAATGAGCAACCAACACCCACGCTTGCCTTAGAGGAAGCAAGCGCCGATAAGCCGCAGTACGATGTTATGGCTCCGGAGCAAAATTGTCAAGTTGATAACAAACAGGTGCAAAATTTTCACGTACAGGCCTCGATAGGCACAGAGAAAGTATAGAGCTGAATTGTGATAGAAAAATAAAATTACCATATATTTACTTACCGGAAATTGACTCTAAATTTATGATTGATACCGGTAGTACCCGATCATTCATAAGCCCTCGGAAGGCTTATCAGTATTTTGCATCGTGTGTGACTCGCGAACCATTTGAAGTCATAAGTACACATGCTAGTTCACAACATGACGAAGTTATTCAGGTTCCATTAATGGCAACATTTAATTATCCAGCGATACACAAATTTTACTTATATGAAGTAGACTCACGCTATGATGGTTTGATTGGAAACGATCTTTTAAAATCAGTAGACGCTATCATCAACCTCAAGGATGAAGTGCTAAGGACAAAATTCTCGGACATACCTATTATTCATCACTCTGACACTTATGTCCTGACGATACCCCCACGTGCGGAAACCAGAGTTAAAATTCCAACAAACATGTACTCGGGCGAAGCAATTCTAAATTTTACGAAATTTTGTGATGGTATGCGAATGCCCGATGCATTAGTTAATTGCGTCAAAGGCTATGCAACCACTGTCATTCAAAGTACTTTGGAAGAGGAATTGGAGTTGGTAATTACAGCCCCTTTTGAAGTTACAGAATATATCCCTAGTGAAAGTAATCTAAATTTTATTGACAACAATATGCATGAAAACTTAGATTCACAATTGACACACAACTTGTCCAAATTACGACTCGACCATATGAACCCTGAGGAACGCGCGTGTATTTCTAAATTATGTAATGAATATAAGGATATATTTTATTGTGAGGAAGTGCCACTTACATTCACAAACCATTTCAAACATTTCATAAGGACAAAAAACGAAGACCCCATTTACATAAAGCCTTATAGACAACCTCCAACGGTAACAGAAGAAATTAGGAGACAGGTCGACAAGCTTTTAGAAGACAATATTATACAGGAATCGCACTCACCTTGGAACGCACCCGTACATTTGGTGCCAAAAAAAATGGACGCCTCCGGTCAGACAAAGTATCGGATGGTGGTCGATTATAGGCGATTAAATGAGATTACAATCGACGACAAATACCCGCTACCCAACATTACAGACCTGTTTGACAAACTGGGAAAAAGTACATATTTTACAACGCTTGACCTTGCTAGTGGATACCATCAGATAGAAGTTGACAAGAGTGACAGACAAAAGACAGCCTTCAGCACACAAGCAGGACACTATGAATTTCATAGAATGCCGTTCGGCTTGAAAACGGCTCCTGCCACCTTCCAGAGAACCATGGACAATGTACTACGTGGTTTACAAGGTTTGCATTGCCTTGTGTACTTGGACGACATAATTATATTTTCGACTAGCTTACAAGAACACCTAACACAACTCAGAACTGTATTTGACAGACTACGACAGACCAATCTCAAGGTTCAGCTGGATAAGTCAGAGTTCATCAGAAAGGAAGTGCTATACTTGGGTCACACCATAACCAAAAACGGCCTTAGGCCAAATGACGACAAAATATCCGCTGTTCTGAATTACCCTTTACCAAACACGACAACAGAGATTAAAAGTTTCCTAGGCCTCATTGGGTATTATAGGCGCTTTATAAAAGATTTTGCCAAGATCACACAACCTTTGACAGCTTGCTTAAAAAAACGAAACAAAATAGTACACGATCAGAAATTTATCGATGCTTTTGAAAAATGTAAGGAACTTTTAACAAGCGCACCACTATTACAATTTCCTGACCCTACAAAACCTTACATTTTGACAACAGACGCGTCCAATGTGGCCTTAGGAGCTGTGCTCTCACAGGGCCCCATAGGACAAGACAAACCAGTAGCGTACGCAAGTAGGACACTTAGTGACACCGAGTCACGTTACAGCACTATTGAGAAGGAACTTCTCGCCGTAGTATGGGCGACAAAACACTTTCGGCCCTACCTATATGGTAATAAATTTGACATATACACCGATCATAAGCCACTCGAATGGCTAAATTCATTAAAAGAACCAAACTCCAAATTAATACGCTAGCGACTGAGGTTACAGGAATTCGACTATAACATCAAATATAAAAAAGGAAAACAGAACGCCAATGCCGATTCTCTTTCGCGAATAAAACTAAACGCTTTAGATTCTGATGAAGAAGACGTGGTGAATGATGACATATCTATGAAAGTGCATGTTGATAAAAAGGAAAGATCAGAAGACCCTATGAAAGAGTTAGAAAACAAAATTTTAGAAATAGAAAATAAACGCGTGAAACGTCTCGATAGTAGTGAGACAATAACGATTTCTGATTCATCAGAAACGATGTCTGTATCAGAAATATTAGGACGTAATATTTCAGAAACAGAATTTCCTATACTTTCGGACACAAGTTCTACTGAGACAGTTCATTCTGCTCAAGAAACGGAATCTTTCGGTATTCCCATTCTCCATGAAGCGATAGATACGAAACCGAACCAAATCTTTATTTTTCAGTGGTTTAAAAATGAAATGCAAGTTGCAAACCTTTCTAGACAGAAACAAAAAATTTTAGAGGCATTTTTACCTATTAATAATGACGATATAATAAAGCAATTTTTGAAAGAATATATAAAGCCAAAATGTAAATATTTTATCTATTTCGAAAACGAAACTTTCAGAAAAGACTTCTCTAGAATTGTAATAGAACTGTTTAAAAAAGGAATGGTAGAGTTTTATGAATGTACTGAAAGGGTTGTATACGTGGAAGATGAAAAAGAGCAGAAAGCAATCATTACTAAGTATCATGAAGGTCCCACCTGCCATCGTGGAATTAAAGAAACAACAACCAGAATCCGCAGAAATTATTATTGGGAAAACATGATAAATATAGTAGCCGCAGTAATAAACGGATGTGAGGCATGCCGCAAAATGAAATATGATCGTAAACCATTAAAACCCACTCTACAACTTACCCAAACTCAAGACGCGCCGTTTCAAGAAGTATTTATGGATGTATTCTCAATCGAAGGGAAACATTATTTGACACTGGTAGATGCTTTCAGCAAGCTTGCACAGGCATTTGAAATTCCGAATCGTTCAACCCCGGAAGTGGTAAGGGCGTTGACTAAGTATTTCTCTTTGTACGGCGTGCCCTGTAAAATTTCAAGTGACCCGGGTAGCGAGTTCAACAATGAACTCATGAAAGAGCTCATGAACCTTCATAAAATTAAACTCCATATCACCACTCCAAATAACCCTAACTCTACAGGTATAGTAGAGCGGTTTCATTCGACTCTAATTGAAATATATCGTTTAGCCCGTTATGAACAGAAATATACCGATGCTGCTTCCATTATGGTTTATTCGATAATGGCTTATAATAATACAATCCACTCGACAACCAATCTTACACCGTTCGAAGCGGTTTTTGGCCACACTAGTTCAAACCAAGTCTTTAATTGTGATTTCGAAAAGGCTTACACACAACAGTTATTAAAAGATCATAGTAAAAGAATGAAATATCTTTATGGGTACATTTGCGAAACGGCCTTAGCGAAAAAAGAAAAAGCTAGGGAAGCCAAAGGCGGAGAAGGTGAACCGACCTTTGAGATTGGAGATGTGATCTTTGCTAAAGATGTCAATAAAAGGAAGGCAAAGGATAAGGATAGGTATCAAAAAGCGATAGTAATAGGCAAACCAATAAGGAACGTATTACCAGTGCGCATAGGAACAAGGGAAACTAAAGTACCCATTAAAAATGTCAAACGTCCTCCGCAGGTGCTGGTTGAGCCTGACGCTGATGATGATGGCACGAGGCATTTACGCCCTTCAACTTCAACATATTGACAAAAATCCTGGCATTCTACCTGTTAAACTGGGTCAAGCATATCGACAGGAAGATAAATGGACAATCGTAAAGATTTTAGATTTAAGCTGTTTAGAAGATGATTTTATTTTTAACTCTCTTAAGTTTAAGGAATTTAATAGATTAGTTGATAGTAATAACCCCTATGAGAAGGAGTTTTACAACACTAAGTTGCAGGCTCAAAACTTGCACGATGTAACCATACAAAATTTCAAACAAATCATACCGTACAGTAGAGTTAAAAGAGGTCTTATAAATCCTCTTGGTTCTTTCATAAAAATAGTTACAGGAAACCTCGATCACGAAGATGCTCTAAGATATGACAAATTAATCTCCCAAATAAAAAGCAATGAAGTAAAAACAGAAAGTAAGTTAACAATTATTTCAAAAATGTTAGACAGTATGATAAATAGTACCGAGAACTTACATAATAACACCCTTATAATGAACGAACGTCTTAATCGTGTGGAAACAATTATTAAATACATAACTACCAAAGAAAATAATTCGATCTATACTGTATACATATTAAATCTATATCACCTTTTTATGAGTAAATTCCATTCAATTTACCTTACCGTAAGTGAAATCGAAACAGCATTAGCATTAAGTAAAGTCTCAGTACTCCATCAGTCTATTATAAACTCAGAAGAACTTTTGGCTATTTTAGAATCTATAAGTAAGGTTAGCAAGTTAGTTTACCCTGTTAGTATTAATAATTTAGTTAATATTGAAAGAACTTTTACTGTTAAGGCTTATATTAGGAAAACTCAGATTACGTTTGTTATGGAGGTCCCTTTAATTGATGGTCATATATACAATTATTTAAAAATCTATTCCTTACCTATTTTCAATCCAGTCCAAAACCTTACCTCTGTGATAATTCCAAAATACCCATACCTTTTGGCGAAAGGTTTGAAATACCTGCCCTTAAATAGCCCCTGTGAAGAAATAGCCGCTCAACAGTTCCTGTGCAAAGAGGGCGATGTAATCGCATATCCAGAGTCTCCATGTGTGGAACAGCTGATGAACTTTGAAGAAGAGCTTACACTCTGCAAGGTGCACACAGTCGAAATTGAAATATCAAAATTCAACGTATTGGTCCCAAGAATAGGATAGTCTACAGCCGTACCAGCCACATTATGATGGAGAGGTGCCATGAAGACATAATAAGAAGACAGGTGCAGGGAACTTATCTTATTTTCACAGATGACAACTGCGACCTCTACTTAGAAGACATACAGTTAGACCGCCGACGGACTGCAGCTACAGACACTCGTATCAGGATAACCTCAATCACTAGCCTACCAGAGATGAAGAAAATAAACGTTAGTGAAGAAGCTAAGGTGAACATTAAGGGTGTTGATTTGGACAATCTAAAACTACTCTCTAACGTGTTAAAAAGTGCCAGTTTAAAAAGTGATTTCGATAAAGGAAACGCAAATGCATATCTATAAATATAGATACGCGAAGTGTTAGCCTAGCAACTGCATTCATTTATATAATCGTAGCATTAAGCTGTATAAATCGTCTCGACTCAAAATCGTCAGACAATTTATTCATTTATATAATTATAGTATTAAGTTGTATAAATTGACTCGACTCAAAATCGTCGGACAATTTATTCATTTATATAATTATAGTATTAAGTTGTATAAATTGACTAGACTCAAAATCGTCGGACAATTTATTCATTTATATAATCATATAGCATTAAGTTTTATAGGTTTCCTTGTATGTAAGATTTTCGAAATCGTCTCGACTCAAAATCGTCAGACAATTTCGAACTTGATGAGGGAGGAGTTATGTCCCCACAACCCTTAAGAACTATCGCTGTCAATGCATAAATGCTGCCAGGTCAGCATATCACGGGTGGCATGATTCCTGGACTCAGTAGATAAGAAATAAACGTTAGTTAGCCCTAAGCATTTTATTTTCATTCGTGTCGCGCATCAAACTCTGTGTACACGTCTCATTTATTTTAGCAGTTTAAATAAAAACTGATTTAATTATAATTTTAGTTTTTTTAAAAACATACTCCCGAGCTCCCGAGAGTTGACTACCTCTATCGGCAATAAATGTAATAATTTTACGATATGATCAAATAATCTTGACCATTTCATGAAGTAGCTGCGTTTTTAGTTGAACATATCGACAAACGATTTCTTATCATTGATCTGGCCAAGGCACATCATGATGTGGCCAATGGACAGTGAAAATTTCATGAAATGTGATCAATTCATATGGCCACGACATATAATATATAAATAAACGTCGACGTCGGGGCAGACCCAAAAAGAGATGGCGTGACGACTTGGATGCCTTTTGCGTAGACTAAGGCCTTTGCCCAGCAGTGGGATCACGTAGGCTATTAAAAAAAAAAAAAACCTTTTCATACAAATCGATCAACGAAAACTCGTTATAAATCACGACTTTTAAATGGTTAAACTACATATACTACCGTACAAAGTTATGCGTATACAAGCATGAGAATAGCATTATTAAACTAACCAAAGTACAGTAAAAAAGTTACTCACATCAAGACAGTGAAAAGCATAGTGCACACAAATATTTTCACAAATATTGACTTGGACATGTTGTACCTACGAAATTACTCTTACAAGTGAGACAAATGGCACGCGACGATCTGTAGACAGATACACACGTCTTTATAGTATTTATGATCACACGTCACAACTACGAGTATAAAGTGTGGCGCTTTGGTGGCGCTTTACGGTTCCGGTGACGTTGTATCCGCTGGTTTCCGTTGAGATTAGTGTAAATTAGGATAACGTATCCCGCCTGCCATACATTTCTGTGCGATAAATCGCCTAAGATATTGTGTTCCAGTGCCGCTCGAAACTAGCTGACACTATTTTAAAGGATCAACCTACCCATGAAACTGAAAAACTTTCCCCAAGAAACATGGGCTGTCGTACGACAAAAAAATATGCATCTTCTATAGTAAATCGATTAGCTGGCCGCGCGGTATTGTATGAAAGGGACAACTTTTTTTGTCGTCCGACAGCCCGTAAATGATTACTTAGATGATAAAAACGTCTGGTCAACTGTTGTTCAAATCAGCGGAGTAGAAATGATTCTTTATTTATTTAAAAGAAAAGTACAACGGACCTAAGACGGATTAGGTCCGTCAAAAAAAAAAAAAAAAGAAAAGTACAAAAGATACGAATGCTGTGGAGTTTCTTCTGGCCGTTCTTCTCCACAGAGGGCGTACACTGGTACTGAACGTGCCATCCATGATAGCTTTGACGTCGAAAAATTATTTTTAAAAATCTTAATTCGAATAAAATTATTTTGATTTTGATTTTTGGAATAAAACGCTAAATAGAAGCCCGGTTTCTTTTGGACAGGTACTTCCTACTTGCCGAGTTTAGTTGACGGAGTTAACTCGTCGCTGTACTTGCGCAAGTACGAGTATAAATCGCAGTTTAGTCACAGAATTAATTATAATACTTACGTAGTGGCAGTTTTAGTTCTGCAGCAACCACGTGTTGGATTAGAAGTATATCCCACCTTGTCTGAAGGAACTCAATTCAGTCCGTGTCAATTTGTCGAACAATTTATTTTTGTTTATTGCCACATTCCTTTATAATCTTGATGTATATACTTGTGGCAAGATAATAAACAAATCATTATATTTATTTATTTTTAATTTTAAGACTCTCCGTAGAGGTAATATCGGCACGGGCCGGAGACAAGTGCTAGCGTAGGTCTAATGTCAAAAATTTCCGCACTATCCTGCAAGTATTTAAAATAACTGCCTTTTGCAATAGGACGAGAGTAAATGTTTGCATTTTCAGAGTGTTTAGGCTGCGGTGGAGTGTTTTTGGGATTACACCTGTCGTAGATAAAATTATAGGTACACTGTTTGTATTATTATTGATACCACTAGAAAGACCTTGCTTTTTGCCAAACCCGTTTCCCGGAAAGAACTCTATTGGTTTCAAAGACACTAGTATTAAAAATACTAAAATATTCAATGATATTTAAATTTTCAAGATATTTATTTGCGACACACTAGTATAAATAAGATAACAAATTACATAAATCAGGTAACAATGGTCCCGATTCACACAGGCATGCATGCTATTCTATAATTTTAAAATCCTTTTCGTTGTTACGATCAATGGAAGAGAGGAGATGTTCAGATGAACGAATGAATTACACTGAATGGTAACCTAAATTAAGGGTGTTTTAAGTCCTCTTAAATCTCTAAAATTGTGCAATCGACGTTTGATACCTCTATTATTAGGATGTCCCTTTTTAGTCTTTAAAAGGTGAAAGGACAGACGAATTTATATTAAAAATTAAAGCGTTACAATGAGAATTAGCCCCAATGTCAGCAAAAAAATGTTCTGCAGTCCGGTTTATGGTTTATTCGCCGATAGATTATGTCTTCAACTTGCAAAAGTAATTTAAATGTCAAATTATATTTATGTTATTATAGCCCAAAGATTTATGAAGTGCGCCGCCGCCTCGCGCTACGTGATCGTCTTCTGTTGATCTGAGTTATAGCCATTTTGAAATACTATTAAAATCATTTGCCGTCGGTTAAGGGAGAGGGGTAAGGATCCTCGTTCCGGCTTCTTCCTGATGCAGCAGATCTCCCTAGCTGTTCAGCGCGGCAATGCTGCGAGCATCTTGGGTACTTTTAGTCGAGGGGCTGTTCGGGGTGGCTTATTTGACTAAGGATTTTTAATGTTTTAATTATTTTTTCTGACATTGTATTTTTGTTTTAAATTTGACATTGTATTTTATGTGACTTTTATATATGATTAAATAGCAAAGATTACAACAAACAAACAAAAATATATTAAAATCAGAGTAACTAAATATTTACTCTGATTTTAATATATTTTTGTTTCCTGATGAATTAGGTACGTGTGTGAATTGTTTTGGAATGCGTATTGCTGTCTTAATGACGAGTGACTCAAAAATGCGCCTCCATCCGCGCGTGTGTGCGTTTGTATTGGAATCTTGTTTTTTTTTAATTGAGCTATTTTTTTGTGTAGCGTAACCGGACTTTTGGGGGAGCAGAAGGCTCCCTTTGAAATAAAATGAATAGTTTATTAACTTTTGGATGTTACATCTCTTAGTTTTGTCATTACATTTTTTTTGGATGAGTTTACTACACAATGTGCGGACTATAAATAAATATGGCAAATCAAAAATCAACGGCCCGTTACAGTCCACTGCTGGACTATGAGCCTCCTCCACTTAAGCTTTTGGTTTTGCCATAATCTCCACGCTTGGCAGGCGGGTTGGAGATCGCAGATTAAAAGGTTACTGTATCAAAGAGCGCTGCTGTCAGTTCCCTGTTCAATGTGTAGTCCCTAAGTCGCCTCTTACGACACCCACGGGAAGAATAGGGGTTGGTGACAAATGTATTCTACTCTGCCGTCACCACACGGCGGAAATAAATATGTGGGGATATAAATATCTTCACACACGGCCATTTGATTCCAAAATAAGCAAAGCTTGTACTATGGGTATCATACAGCTGATATACATTACATAAATAAATACATACTTGAAGCGGTCAGATGCGCAGGATATACAAACATACTTATATTGATAAACAACATCCAGACACAAGACAAACACAAGTGCTCGTCACATGAATGTTGGCCCTGTGCGGGATTCGAACCCGCGACCCTGAGCTTCGAAGGCAGGCGTACTACTAACTACGCTACGGAGCCTTTAAACTTATGCCGTGCGTGATTGTGTGCTGTAGGCCGTAGCACTCGCAGCCAGTCTCGTAGCTGTGCTACGTAATAACGCTGTAGCAGTGCCGCGTAGAGGCGTAGCACGTGCCATAGCCTGTATTTTCCATAACGTCATCTCTCTAGAAAAATATTGCCAAACGTGGATTTAATGTGTGTTCCCACCTAAAGCTCTTGTAGTTCCTTCTGGGATCGGAGCGTGATCATGTGTTGTTCCGTGGGAGCCGCTCTTCTCATCTCTTCTGGGACAGGGGCGTGATCATGTGTTGTTCCGTGGGAGCCGCTCTTCTCATCTCTTCTGGGACAGGGGCGTGATCATGTGTTGTTCCGTGGGAGCCGCTCTTCTCATCTCTTCTGGGACAGGGGCGTGATCATGTGTTGTTCCGTGGGAGCCGCTCTTCTCATCTCTTCTGGGACAGGGGCGTGATCATGTGTTGTTCCGTGGGAGCCGCTCTTCTCATCTCTTCTGGGACAGGGGCGTGATCATGTGTTGTTCCGTGGGAGCCGCTCTTCTCATCTCTTCTGGGACAAGGGCGTGATCATGTGTTGTTCCGTGGGAGCCGCTCTTCTCATCTCTTCTGGGACAGGGGCGTGATCATGTGTTGTTCCGTGGGAGCCGCTCTTCTCATCTCTTCTGGGACAGGGGCGTGATCATGTGTTGTTCCGTGGGAGCCGCTCTTCTCATCTCTTCTGGGACAGGGGCGTGATCACGTGTTGTTCCGTGGGAGCCGCTCTACTCGCCTCTTCTGAGACAGGGGCGTGATCATGTGTTGTTCCGTGGGAGCCGCTCTACTCGCCTCTTCTGGGACAGGGGCGTGATCATGTGTTGTTCCGTGGGAGCCGCTCTTCTCATCTCTTCTGAGACAGGGGCGTGATCATGTGTTGTTCCGTGGGAGCCGCTCTACTCGCCTCTTCTGGGACAGGGGCGTGATCATGTGTTGTTCCGTGGGAGCCGCTCTACTCGCCTCTTCTGAGACAGGGGCGTGATCATGTGTTGTTCCGTGGGAGCCGCTCTACTCGCCTCTTCTGAGACAGGGGCGTGATCATGTGTTGTTCCGTGGGAGCCGCTCTACTCGCCTCTTCTGAGACAGGGGCGTGATCATGTGTTATTCCGTGGGAGCCGCTCTACTCGCCTCTTCTGAGACAGGGGCGTGATCATGTGTTGTTCCGTGGGAGCCGCTCTACTCGCCTCTTCTGAGACAGGGGCGTGATCATGTGTTGTTCCGTGGGAGCCGCTCTACTCGCCTCTTCTGAGACAAGGGCGTGATCACGTGTTGTTCCGTGGGAGCCGCTCTACTCGCCTCTTCTGAGACAGGGGCGTGATCATGTGTTGTTCCGTGGGAGCCGCTCTACTCGCCTCTTCTGGGACAGGGGCGTGATCATGTGTTGTTCCGTGGGAGCCGCTCTACTCGCCTCTTCTGGGACAGGGGCGTGATCATGTGTTGTTCCGTGGGAGCCGCTCTTCTCATCTCTTCTGGGACAGGGGCGTGATCACGTGTTGTTCCGTGGGAGCCGCTCTACTCGCCTCTTCTGAGACAGGGGCGTGATCATGTGTTGTTCCGTGGGAGCCGCTCTACTCGCCTCTTCTGAGACAGGGGCGTGATCATGTGTTGTTCCGTGGGAGCCGCTCTACTCGCCTCTTCTGAGACAGGGGCGTGATCATGTGTTATTCCGTGGGAGCCGCTCTACTCGCCTCTTTTGAGACAGGGGCGTGATCATGTGTTGTTCCGTGGGAGCCGCTCTACTCGCCTCTTCTGAGACAGGGGCGTGATCATGTGTTGTTCCGTGGGAGCCGCTCTACTCGCCTCTTCTGAGACAAGGGCGTGATCACGTGTTGTTCCGTGGGAGCCGCTCTACTCGCCTCTTCTGAGACAGGGGCGTGATCATGTGTTGTTCCGTGGGAGCCGCTCTACTCGCCTCTTCTGAGACAGGGGCGTGATCATGTGTTATTCCGTGGGAGCCCACTAAAGCTCTTCTCACCCCTTCTGGGATAGGAGCGTGATCATTGTGTTTATTTTGTTTGTGTCATCTCACTACTGCGGTTGCGAGAACCGGTCAAAATAAATTGCACAAAAAATGGAAAATGCTACAAGTTCAACATTTAGGAATAACGAAACAAGATAGCAAGGATACCAAGTTATTTTTAAATAAATATATTTATACTGGTTTCAAACCTGTAAGTGGCATGTTTTGCGGTGATTTATCTTCAAAAATTGATTTAATTAAAATATTAGTGGCCAAGATGTAAACAGCTAGTTTTGAGAAAAGTAGTCTATGGACGGACAAAGAGTGAAAATAATCTTTATTATCTCACTGTTTAATAATTATAATTTATAGGTAGTATATCTTCCCGTGGGTGTCGTAAGAGGCGACTTAGGGACTACACATTGAACAGGGAACGCGCAGCAGCGCTCTCAAAACCCTCCACTTAAAGGAGGCTCATAGTCCAGCAGTGGACTGTAACGGGCTGTTGATGATATCGATATCACTTAATAAGTAAATAAATTTAAGTAATTAAAAAAAAAAAACAAATAATAAAACATGGTAATGTTTGTAAAATTCTCATTCATAGATTATCATTGTTACAGATTACGCCTGTTAACGAAATATATCTAATAACTATAAACAAAAAAAAAAGAACGATCTTGGCCAAGACTCGAACCTGCAACTCCCTGGTTATCCGGGCCAAACACGGGCGCATTACCACCAAAAAGTAAGAATGGTAACAAACCCGCGAATTGTGAGAATGTTAGTGAAGTAAGAATTGATTCCGTACTTCGGAAGGCACGTGAAAATCTTCAGAAGTAGTCGCTACATGAACCACGCGTCGGAGGCCTTTGCCAGCTCAATAATTCTGACACCAGGGTCTTTGAGGTCGTTCACAAACGTGTAAATATGAGTAAAAAAATCGCAAAGAACCTAATTTCAGTACTTACATGAAAAACATGGCACACAAAAACATTTTTCCGAACATTGACTTAAACATGTTGAACTTTCAATTAGTCTATCCTGAATGTGATAAATTATAGCACGCAGCTCCTTTTATACTGACCGTCTCATTCTTAATCAAAATTGAATGGGAAATTAAATCAATATTTACATTAATTTTCAGGACTTCCCATTTATAAAAAAGCTTAGAATATCTAACTACTCAGAGTACAGATATCCATGGGATACACTTCTTGAATGACAGGCTATTTCAACATGCATGAATTTTGTAAATGACTATATTATTATTTGACAAAAAAAGAAACGCAGAAGCGCACGCGCCGACATTGGGCGCATTCCGAATCAGACTTTCAGCGCCGTCAGCGATCAGAAAAGCAAAAAACGTATGAGTTTTGACTGCTGACAGTAATTCGGTACGCGATTACGGGTGCTTTAATCGATTTCAGCGCGTCTCGGAACGCAGGGATTGGTGTAGAAGGGGGCGCTGCGCTGCCCCGGCGCAGTCTTTGGCTGTAGGGTTTGCTGATGCGTAAAGCAAAGACGTGAAGCAAAGAGGAAGAAGATCCTCGTACAGAATCGAAACGTTGGAAGATAAAGATTCGTGAGTGTTTCCGTTTTAAATAAATAATGATACAATGTCCTAACCAAATCGGGGACAGTGGTAGTAGCGATTCACACAGTCACGCTCTAATCCCTAATTTAAGTTCATCAGTTCTTTTCACCTTTTAAAGATTAAAAAAGGACAGAAGATGTCACTTTTTAAAACTGTTTATTTAAAAATATTTACATTGTGATATATTAAACGAGGAGCGGAGTCTCCTAACACAGACATACTAATGTCTAAAAGGAGACTTCAGAAATGTTAAACTATGTAAATAAGCGATGAAAAATAAAGGGCTGGATCTACTAATGATGGGAGTAAAATAGGGTTGATGTCGGCTAAATTTTTTTTTTAGGATGTAAGAGATAATTGTGACCTAAAATGGAGTTCTAATCGTATTCTTGCATGTGTAAAACCAGCCAGTTAAAATATACATAATTATAAGAATTTATAGCCATTTTAAATATCGTTACGATCAGGGGACTGATATGGTGCTGTTAACAAAGAATAAAATAACTTATATTTTTATGGTTGTAGTAAAATTATTAAAATATAAAATTATTAATTAAGTGTAGATATAAAAATACAAGCAAAATTTTTAAATTATTAGGCTTTCTTATAGAATGTATATATTGCCAGGGAACTGAGTATATCTTCAAGGGACTGACAAAAAAAAATATTTTGTAAGATAAGTTTAATAAGATGGAAAAAGCAAACAAAATATATGACTTATCAAATGATAACTACTTAGCTAATACAATCAACATTAAATTAAATTAAATCAAAAAGTTACTCCTTTTTAACAAAACCAAAATGACATAGTAGGGACAAAGTTAGGTTAGGTTAGATTAGGTCCTTCAACTGACGCTTATAATAAACATTATCTCAACCGAAAGACGGACGTCTGCTGACTGACTGACGGACTGAAAGCTGGAAAAAAAAAATATTACAACGTTTAAAGAAAAATTTATCAGGCCACTGGGCAGTTATCAGTCTAGTTTACCAGGGGACTGATACCAGGGTACTGAGATTTTTTTTGTTCTTGTTTGGCAAAAAACTACAGTTTAATAAAAAAATAAAAAAGACACCTCCCAAGTTCTATGCTGCATCTTTACATATAACATTACAAAAAATTAACCTAATATTCATAATAAACTAAGACATTGACTGGCCGCGACGCGTCCGTCATCACAGCAGAAATAATTTGTACCTCACAACTATAGGTAAAAGCTTTTGCTTTTTTAAGAGATTTTTCTCTAGAAATAATAACCGGCCATGCACGTGTCGGGCCACGCAAAGTGTAGGGTTCCGTAGTTGTCCAATACTACTTAGGTACCTGTTTAAGACAGTTAACATTCATCAAAATATTTTTCATGATATTTGTACCGAATTTCTTACTTGTATAAGTACATTTTATAAGTTGGTATATTATTCGATAACCTGTAAAGCCTAAGTACTTGTCTTGATATTGATTTCCTTATAAATTCATTACTTGACGTTTACCAGAGGAACCCTAAAAATATTTTTTTTAAGATTTTATTCTTCAGGCTTTGTCGGCATGATTAATATGTACCTATATCCATGTCAAATTACAGCCTTCTAGTACTAAGACTCTCTGAGCTAAGCCGCGGATAGACAGACAGACAGACCGGTTCCTTTTTGACTACGGAACCCTAAAAAAGACACCTCTAATATACTGAGTAGTTTTATTGAATCCATGTCACTCCTGTCAACCTACCTAGCCTACTGTGTTTAAATTTGCCGCCATCATCAAAGTGATTGACTTTTTAAACCTTGAACTTAGCTACAAGCTGCTCATTGGCCGTCGCCATAGTGATACCCTTGTAAAGTAAAATTATCCAACTTGTGGCTCTGTGAGCTATTCCCTGCGTTCCGAAACGCGCTGAAATCGATTAAAGCACCCGTAATCGCGTTCCGAATTACTGTCAGCTGTCAAAACTCATACGTTTTTTGCTTTTCTGATCACTGACAGCGCTGAAAGTCTGAATCGGAATACGCCCATTAATTAGACCTCGCGAGTTTGTTACGTCTTATTTTTTTTGTAATATTTCCTGGCCTGGAAACCAGTCCTTCAGCCCTGCGTTCCGGGATGTGCTGAAATCTATTAAAGCACCCATAATCGCGTTCCGAATTACTGTCAGCTGTCAAAACTCATACGTTTTTTTGCTTTTCTGATCGCTGACGGCGCTGAAAGTTTGATTCGGAATGCGCCCTAGGTCTTTTTTTTTATAATAATGTTTAACGGCTCTGGGTTTGGAGCCCTTTTGAGCCAGTAGTAATGTCTATGTCCGTTTTTTCTATCTCAATGGTCCATTTCTATGTCACAGAAAACAGCTGTTTGTTTTCTTTTCGTTCAGTTCACTTGAGTTCACTATCAATGAATATCAAATTGTAACTTGTTACTTGTAAGTTGTTGCTTCGTGAAACGGGACCCTGATGGTAGTGATGATGGTTTAAATGGAAACAATAATTCCCCGTTAAATGGGAAAAACGTTAAAGATAGCAACCCTTACAGAACTGTCAATGTCACATACCACCACAAACAATACGTTGCGCCGCTCACTTCAGTCCGCTTACTCACTCCAATCGGTTCGGGTTGTGCCGTTCGCTTGTTTTGTTTACTTTTATTTTACACGCTATACTGTACGCCCAATTTAAACAATTTGAGCTCCATAAACTTAACTTTGTGTTGTGTGCTGCTGTGATATTGATTTTTATCAGAAAGTATCAATTTATTTGTGTGATACCCGTATTGTTTTTTAATTTGTGGATTTTTCGTGTGTTTCTGTTTTACCACTCCAGCTGTGAACATAAACTTATAAGGATACCTCCAGAACATCAATGTGAGTAATTTAATTAATCTATTCTATCAAACAAGTGAGTTTTTGATAAATATTCTCAGTTGCAAAATGATGGGCCAACGTCCAACGACCAAGTGGGCGGTTGTTTTTACCTTTTTAGAATCGGCTTGCTTGCGAAATTTTTTTGCTCTTGCGGGAGATTGACCTCGTTCTGGGCCTACTTATGAGAAACTCTCGGTATGTTGATAAGACCTGGCTGGATCTTTAATTATTGTACTCCTGTATCGAGCTGTTAATTTACTTATCTGCATGGCGTTGTAAATCACGCGGGCCATCTATTGTATGTAATACAATTGCTTACGTAAATTGTAAGTTGAAAAGCAACCTTCCTTTTTAAACCTCGCACACAAAACATGTTGTTTTATAGCTGATGTTTTTATGGTTACTATAGGATAAAGATTGTCTAAGCAAAGTGAAAAAAAGAGAAATAGTTTTATAATAAAAATACAGTACAAAAAATTCAAGCTGTAGGTACGTAAAAAATTAAAGGACTATGAAAAAGTTGTCGCTATCAAACATATCATGTATATTGTAGGTATATTATATTATCAATACTCTACGATTTCTTCTGTTGATAATACAATACAAATTTACATTGTAAATAAAATATTCTACAAAGATTTAAATATATCGACCAGGTACTAAATCATCACTGTAGTGTACTGGTAGACTAATCCTTTATTCTATAAGGACAAGGCGTATAGATATGCGTGAAAGTGTGCATACATTGAGCAAAACCCTTAACAAGTAGATGTTTATCATGCAAACCATTTTGCCACTTTCATTTGACACCACACATACATAGACATAGAGACTACAGGGTATAGTTTCATTTATTTTACTTGTTTAGGCAATAATCCTGAAATATATTAATTGAAAGCTAGAATATAATTGTATAGTTTGGTTGGAGGGGTTTTAATTTATCTTAATAACATAATGGCCTAGATTTGGGATATCCCACTCTAATCCTTAATTTAAGTTAGTCCGTCCTTTTTATCTTTTAAAGATTGAAAAGGGACAGGAGTTGGCCATCCTAATATTAGAGCTGTCAAACATCGAATTTGAACCTTATGGCCGTGTTGGTTGTACAATTTTAGAGAGCTTACAAATCTCTTAAACTGACAGCTATGCCCTTATTTTAAGATACAAATTAATATCACCTCTCTTTCATTTGTCATAAAAACAAAAAGGATAGCTGGATTTTAAAATTAGAATTAGAGTATGACATCCCAAATCGAGGCCAATGTACCTAATATGGTGAAAAAAAGGACCATTATAAAATACAATACAAATATTATTTATTGACCAAAGATAGGTTTACAAAACACAAGACAAAAAGAAGAAAAAAAAAACTATACAGTACAATTACATTGAAGTTATTTTGCTTTTGTATTGATGTAAATCACATTATACTGATTATAAATCCCAAAGTAAGTCTCTGTAGGTCTGTTTGTTACACTTTAACTTCACAGACAAACTACTGAACAAATTTCATGAATATGGGTACCTAAGGAAGGACGAATATACTAGGCTACTTTTTATAGTAGGAAACTGTTTTGTTCACATAGTGAAGCACCTCACTACAATAAGATTACTAAAACTAATACCGCCATCGCCATCCATGTTAAATGTGGGGACTGCTAGCTATAAACATACTTGGTACTTAACATGCCAAACCTAACTTTACTAATTAGGAAAATAGTCCTATCTTGTCCCTGTAGCTGCTATGGGAACCGAGTCTCCCAACCAGCTTATTAATGCAATAAGTATGTATCATCATCATCATCATCATCAACAGCATAATATACGGCCAAAAGATACATATCCATTGCTAGACAACAACCTTCCTCAAAAATCTCCACAACATCCAGTTCTTTACTTATCATATTTACTGATTACAGATATAAAGAAATGAATCATAAACCCATAATTTTTCTTAATTTTTGGTGGCTGTGAAATAGATAATTTATAAAAAGTTATGATAAACATTTCTGCACTATATCAAAGTCACATTTACATATATACTCACCGGCACATCTAACCGCCCACCCTTGTATTTCGGGTAAATTTTAAACTACGCTTATTGTTATATATACATTACAATTGATTTATTGATAATTTTACGATAAATTAAACACACTTAAATAAACGTTATATTAACTACTTTTTAACTAACATCAGCTGTACTGTAACTAATAGAATTATAAAGAATCACGAGTATTCCCTGAAATGAAGGGTGGGCGGTTAGATGTGCCGGTGAGTGTATATACCTAGATATTATATATTTCTTCACTAAGTAAATAAATCTCTAAGAATAGTTTATATTAATTAATATGACTAAATGTTGTTAACACTGCTGTACTTACATACATAATACAATATACAAAACATCAACTTCTAGTGATTAGAATTTCAAACAATTAGTCATTGGTTAAGTAAGTGATAGATAATGGATTCTTTCCTGACTTAAACCAATTACATGCATGACAGAACTGAATTATTTTACAAAATCTCTTCACACGTTTACTGTTAGGGCGTTTGCGCACTCATCCGTATCCGATTCTCATTCGATTCTTATCCGTTTCTGATCCGGTTTGGCCATCCTAGTAATTGTATGGACGCTTACGCATCCATAGGTTCGTTTTCGATCCGGTTCGGTTTTTTTACGGATCAAAACCGAGTCGAAGTGGCCGCCGTACAAATTGTACGTACGCTTGCGCACTACACGATTTTTTTACGGATGAAGAGTGAGGTACGGGGAGAGGAAAGTTCGCGCTGCCAGTGATGTGCCAAATTGTAAATTTTTTGATAAACAAGTATTTTGGTGCTCGTTACAAAAATAATCGAATGCACACTCGAGACAAGAGACTCCAGAATTCTATTTACGTGAAACGAACTATACGAGTAACGTGAGCGACTTCTTATTGCGGGATCTACATTACATAAGTAGATATAATTAAAAAAGATCACCCTAGTATTCGAATTCTATAAGTACCTGAAATCTATACTCGAGTACAGTCAACTGCTCATCAGTCAGTGGTAAAGTGTTAACACTTTGACCTTGAACGCTTCTTGCTTCTATAGCATTATGGTCGAGATCAGCTCAGTCAGTCAGCTCGACTCGGCACATCACTACGACAATATCATGCAATATCTTCTCAAATACGAATGAAAACCGGATCGGATACGGATGAGTGCGCAAACGCTAGACGTGAATTTACCGTCCGTTTTTTTTACGGATCACAAACGGACCGGATAAGAATCGGATACGGATGAGTGCGCAAACGCCCTTAGGCTTGGTTTTGTCCGACCACGGTAAATCTAAATAGTGGGTGAGTCACACAACGTAAAGTAATAAAAAAGCAATTTTAAGAAACTGAAAACTTTGTTTTTTAATTAATACATAAGGTCTCGCGCTTATCTCTAATGGGGTGAGCAGAACATTAGATGCCAATGTGTCGCCTATATAATGTGGCACTAAACCCAAGTTCCTAATTCAGTTATACTATACTACACTACATCCATGGGAAGTCCATAGTTTGAGCCAGTTACAAAAAATACCAAAAAAAAATATTATTTTTCATCACAGGCATTTAATAAAAAATTCCCATCTCTAGTGTCAATCAAACCTAAAAATCCTAAAATAGCTAAGACCATTGATTCTCAGAATGGTATGTACCTACATTTTTAAAAGAGATGTACTTAAATCAATTTATGTTAGAATCTTATTTAAACAAAACTTTTTTTATTTATTTGTAGTGTTTTTTCATTTCGAAATTAATTGTTCTAATATGAATGTTATGGTACAAGTACTAGTACGTAAACATTTTTAACCGTAGCGGTAAAAATAGTCGCATTGACCTAAAATTACATATCTGGTCCGAATATTCTTTGACACAGCTGATCACTAGAGATGGGAATATTTAATAAGTGATATTTTTTTTTTGTAACGTATTGTGCTAACACGCCGTGTGGTGACGGCAGAGTAGAATACATTTGTCACCAACCCCTACTGTTCCCGTGGGTGTCGTAAGAGGCGACTTAGGGACTACACATTGAACAGGGAACGGGCAGCAGCGGTCTCTGATACAGTAATCTTTTAATCTGCGATCTCCAACCCGCCTGCCAAGTGGAGATTATGGCAAAACCAAACACTTAAGTGGAGGAGGCTCTTAGTCCAGCAGTGCACTGTAACGGGCGGGCGGGCGTTGATTTTGATGATTGTGCTAGAAGTAGATCTCAAACTCCAAGCAACAAACTTTACTTAAAAAAAATACAAGCTATTTTCTACTTCTTATAGTGTGGGATGAAAGTAATTTATTTGTTTTCTTCATCTTTTTCCATACCATGGCTCTTAGTAGATTTATGTATACCAATAACAAAAATACAAGGCAGATAGCTCGCTCCAATCTTGCCTATTAAACTAGTTGTCCTAATTTCACATCTGCCGCTGCTATCATGGCACTCAATTGCTTTCATAGCTCTTAAACGAATGTTTATGAGACTGTTCGTATGTTTCTTGCAGTTATTATACACGCAAGATGGCTCTTAATTACAGACAGACATACTAATAATATTTATGATTGTTTATGAGAAGTTCAATGTCTGTGATATTCTAATCTTTTATTGGACACTATTTTTACTATTTTTATTCTTATGTACTGCTAGCAGAACTGTCCGCCCGCGCCTGCGCTCGCTCTGTGTAAGAGTTTTCCCGTGGGAATAAGACTTTTTCCCGTAAGACGTATCCTACGTGTTAATCCAGGCTATAAACTTTCTGTGTGCCAAATTTCATCCAGATCTATTTAAGCAGTTTTTGCGTGATTGACGAACAAACATCCAAATATGCAAATCCACATTTATAGTGTTAGTAGGACAATTTTTTTTATGACTACGTAGGAAAAAGATGCCTCGACCTCACGGTCCAGGGCCCTAGATCAAGTGGTAGGCCTAAAAAGCGCTGGCTGGAAGTTGTGAAAGCGGATATGGAGAACAATCTCACACCTAAGGATGCCGAAGACCGGGCAAAGTGGAGAAGATTGAGTAGGAAAGCGGACCCCAGCACTAAAACAGCCGGAAAAACGCTAGGACGAAGAAGCCGAAGATTGTATTGTATGACTATTAGCAGTCTATTAGCGAAAAATTACAAGCTTTTTCAATCCGCCCTAATGCGATTCCGCTTCGACAAGTTTGGTGAGATCGCAACGCACCTTTAGAAGCATGGAGAACGCAATCAAACACCACAACTACTGCCACATATAACCAATGCTTATTCTAGTCTAGATCACCGCTCAAGCGCGAGTGCATAGCAAAAAGTAGTGACATCATCTTCAGCATTAATGTTTGCTATATGTAAATAAACGGCAGTATACTTGCGTCATGATTGAGAAATTATTGTGATTAGGTACGTTGCGTATGAGCAAAAACTAGTGTAGTTTACGAAGCTTAAGTATGTTGAGATGATTATGTAAAGTAGTCATTCTTTCCGGTCGTTTATCCCATATTTGGCGTCTACACATCATCGTCATTTTATGTGGGTTGTAAGGTCATTGACCGACCCCATTAACCCTGGTGTCAGAATTATACTAGGGCCGCAGAAGGTCTCTGACATGTCTTACTATTTATTTTTCATAGGTAATGCTGGGACCAACGGCATGCCTTGGCTACTGCATACAACCGCGTCGCGTTTTAAATGTCATACTCCATTTACTAGTATTTACTAATACTAGTGGGATAGATGAAATGGCGACAGGTCACAGGGTCGATTTGCGACTCCCGATTCCCTTTAAAATTAAAGGGAAAAATTTATAAGACCATTTAAGACTTGTCGTCATGTATGGATCTGAGTGTTGGGCCGTTAAGGACATGGATGAAAGACGACTGCATGTAGCTGAGATACGAATGTTAAGATGGATGTGTGGTGTGACGAGGAAAGATAGAATAAAGCCCAAGTCACACAGAGCGGGAACGGCGCGGTCCGGGGCCGGGACAAGCGGGACGGTGCTATGCCGCGCCATAGCACCGTCCCGCTTTCCCGGCCCCGGACCGCGCCCGGCACGGCTCTGTGTGACTTGGGCTTATGAAATGAGTATATAAGAGGAAACTTGAAAATGGCACCCATAGTGGACAAGTTGAGGAGTAACAGGCTGTCGTGGTATGGGCTTGTGATGCGGAGAGAGGAATCCCATACCACCAGACGTATGCTAGATATGAGAGTGAATGGAAAAGCAGGTAGGGGTAGACCCAGGAAAGTAGATTGCCTGAAAGATGATATGTGTAAGAAGGGAGTGAATAGTGATGTGACGTCTGACAGGGATGAATGGAAGAAGAAAACATATTGCGCCGACCCCAAATAAAGGGAACAGGGCAGGAGAATGATGACTCCATTTACTGGTAAAGTGCGCGTGAGGGTTATCATTTCGCGCCTAGGGTGTGAAGTGTACGCTCTACGCCTGAAAATGCGAGACCTTTCTGCTTCGATACTTCCAACTTGCCCCCGAACTGCGAGGCGAGGGAGGTGTCTGGCATTGGAGCAAGACAGTGACATGACATGTGACAGAGACACCTGAGACATGCGCCTAGATGTGCGCACTTCGCTGTCTCAGGTAATTTTGTAACCGATAGTACCAACGGCTTAGCGTGCCTTCCAAAGCACGGAGTCCTAGCCAAATTGGGGACAGTCTCGGCGTTTTTGTTTTACCCGCATGCCACCGGAATTCGAACCCCGAGAACTGAATACTTTATCGTTCAGCCACGGAAGCTGCTTTATTTATAACTTAGATTATGCTTTACTATGGTCATATCCACCGTCACAGGCCGTGTCGAACGCTCACCAACGTTTTTCCCAGAGGTTCCACGTTCCACGTTCAAATTTGAATTTCGAAACAAGAGCACGCGTGACTGCGCCTGCGTTTCGAATGTTGCGATCCGCTGGTCAGCTCGCGATAAAATCGCTGCTTGTCTTAATAAATTAAATTAATAAATTAAATGGTTATGCTTTATTATCGCGAGAACTGCGGATAGAACTAGTAACAAATGAAAGTCGAACCCTGTAATAAATTTATCCTAAGTAGGTACTCCGATAACATTAGGAAATCTATTTTTAGCTCATGAATTCATCATAAAGTGTTTTTTTCCTTACTAACTCACTTATATCATAATAATATCCGTTCACGAGTACGCAAAAAAAAAAACAATAAAAAATAATAATAATAAATAATCTAAATTAATTAATTATAATTAATTAATAGAACTTAGTCGACCACGCTGGCCCAGTGCGGGTTGGTCGACATCACACACAACCTTCGAATTTCTTCGCAGGAGTGTGCAGGTTTCATCACGATGTTTTCTTTCACCGTAAGAAAACCAACGTTGTTGTTTATACGTGTAGTTAACGCGCAAGATACCCTGGTGAATAGCTTGATGTTCTGTTCACTGTATACAGCATGAAATTTACATCGTTTTGTTCCCGCCGTGTAGTGATAGTACCCGTCAAACTGAACAATTTTTCACGAAAAAAAAAATTCCTGTGACAAAAAAATTTTTGGTCTCCATACAAAATGGGTCGGTCGGGAGTCTCACTTTGTATGTAGAGACATTTTTTTTCGTGAAAAGTTGTTCAGTTTGACGGGTACTATCACTACACGGCGGGAACAAAACGATGTAAATTTCACGGTGTATAGTATAGTATACCACCGGGCACTGACGTTTTAGATAGTTATTTACTATGAAACCTTTTAAGAGCTAATCTCGATGATATCGTTCGCAGATAAAAAGTCCATTTAGTTTTGGCATAGTTCTCACATTAGCCGATTAGCAGCTCTAGTTTCGGAATGACGAAAGATGAGTTATCTCCTATTTTCGGCACGGAAATATTATAAATATGATTTACGCCTGCTGTTGTAGACATTTAAAAATAGAAAGAGGGAAATAAATCAATGATAGCAATTCTGTCTTTCATTCTTTTACTTTGTCTGAGTTATTTAATAAAGTTTCCAGTTAATAAGTATAAATTCAAGAATGTGTTTTGTCTTTCTTTCACGCAGCAACGGATCGACTTGATTTTTAACGAAGACTAAAAAAGGAGACTCACTGTTCGTCCTAACTTTTTTATTTAATGTATGTTCAGCGTATTTTTTTGTCTGTGTTTTATTATTCTTCTGCGTCCGCTATATTTATTACCACTTTGGCAGAAATAGCGATTAGGTCAGTTAGGGAAAACTATATATAAAAAAAAGATGATTTTGTCAGAAAGAGGGTACTTTTCCTCAGGGATATCGGACTATGGGATTCATTGTAAAATAATCAGACTCTTTCAAGACATCCGCACGACATTATGACCGAATAAAGCATACTTTTGAAGGATTTTTTTATTTTTTATTAATAATCTTTGAATGCAAGATGCATATGAATCAACAGATAGTTACTGTGACTCACACTTGACCGCGTTTAAGCCATAATTAATTACGAAAAGCTCGGTTCATATAAGCACACGACTCCCACGTTCTTATTACGTCACTTCTTGTAAAACAAAGGCGTTTGAGCAACAGATCTGATATGCTAGGTCATCTAAAAGCTGTCGCTATTCTCTCTTCTACAATGTTTCTTAACCAATGAGTGGTATAATGGTGATTTTCCAATGCTTACCTTGATATTTCATGAGTTTGACATCTGTCAAAAATAGCTTCTTTCGATAGGTTTACTCCAATTTGTTACTACCATTAAAAGAGATAATAGGCTTGTGTCAACTAACAATGAAATCAATGGATGAATGTTTCTAGACGTAAATTGTAATATTTAAACAGGGAAAACCGAAATAATTCCACATAAAAATTAATGATTATTGTTATTTTTACAAATTAAAATCAAATAAATACCCCCCCTGGCCCCTCCGCTGTGAACGTCAATCAGAACGTATTACGTCACATAGTGGTATGCCGCCATTGTTGTTTTGACGCTTGGTTAACTTTTTCATACAACAGCACAAGTGAACACAATCGTTTGCCACTATGTGACGTCATTCACGACGCCATGACACTTTCTTGTGTTTTTACGCCAGATTAAAAATATTTTCTTAAAACTTAAAATATGTGTTTTAAATATAATTTTTATCATGAAATATTTTTTTTTTGGGGTAATACAGGTACTAAACTAACGAAATAAGCCATTTTTGAAATTTACGACACAGGCCTATTGGCTGGTCGCTCATTGCTGTTGTAGTACTAACAAAGAAAAGTAAAAGGACCAGTACTGCGCCGTGGTGGGCAGCTCTATAGATAGCGTATTAAGGCGAGGCCCTATTTGAAAAATCGTTCTTGGGCCCCTTTTTTAACTCGCGTATCTCACATCTAGGAATATGTACCAAATCAAGAAAATTACAACCAACAGAAGTGTTTATCATTTAGCGACGTAACCAAGTAGATTTTACATATAATCAAGGAAAAAAGCAAAAATAATTAATTAAAATCACCGAAAATCACCCCTTCTTCTTCTTCTTCAACCTATGACTACCCAATGCTGAGTATAGGTCTCTTCCAAAGATTTCCACATTGCGCGGTCATGTGCTTTCCGCATCCAATCCTTCCCCCACCTTCAAGCAAATCTGTTTTCTCAATATTTTCAGCGACAACAACATATTTTTTTTTGTATTTTTTGGGTGGCTATATTAATACCTAAACGGCGGCGAAACCAGATAGTTTTTTTAATTCGTTCTATATTTTTCACAAAGAGAAAAGAGTTCAAGAAAAACGAGTTTTTCGAGCGCAGTGTCGGACGTAACCTCCGTGAAGCATCGCACGCTAATATGAACGTTATTTCAGTAGTGCGTCGGTTAAACTTTCAACTAAAGCGCGTTGAGTTGATAATTTAGGATAGGGCGTCGCCTTAAGGTACCGCGCGGCCGTAGTAGGTAAATAATTCAAGGACGGCGCTGAGTTGGAGTACTGCTCCTTATCTTTTCTGTAGTACTAATTTACCCACCCAAGGCAGCGAATTAGTTACTAAATCTAGAGATGTTATCGCTATTAGGGCCGCCACCCTGTATATTCAACTCTTTTATGCAACTGTACAGACTTCGAAGTAAAATAAAACTGTCAAAAAAGTGCTCTTGCGTCTGTCAAGTCAAGTACAAGTATAAATAGTTGTCTTACTGTAAACTATGATGTCATCTATAAAGGTTTGTTTATTTGCAAGTCAAATAAGAATACGTCTTTTAGTTGACTGTGTTTTTGTTCTGTCGGACATAGCTAAGAATTTTAGGTTCAATAGTACTAGATCATCAACAGCTCATATACATCCCCACCGAGGGGCCCTAGCCTACCCTGAATTAGTACTACATACATACATACATATATCAAACTAAAGAACGTCGGTGGTGTAGTGGCACCCGTCCGGGAGTCACGGGCTCGATACCCACCACGTACCAATGTGTTTTGGAATTTTGCAATCGATATGTACGTTTATTCCCTTCCCGATCAGAAGGTCCAAGCAGCAAAACGTCCAAAAGCGCGAAACGTCTAATGAGCAGTAAGCCTAATTAGAAAAAGGTCCATGTAGCAAAACGTCCTACTCTCAGATGGTCTGTATAGCTGAACGTCTATCTTACGGTGAAAGAAAATATCGTGAGGTAAAAAGGAGAGGAAGATGAGGTAGGAGCAGGTATCGTGAGGTCCTGCGAAGAAATCCAAAGTTCGTGTGTGAAGTCGACCAATCCGCACTGAGCCAGCGTGATAAAAACCTAATCGCCTTAATTCAGGGAAGGCTCGAGCCCCCCGGTGGGTGTATAATGAACTGTTGATGATAATGATGATGGTACTACCACGGAAGTAATGTATAGGTACTTATTTCTTTAATACATAATATGCATTCAGCAAAAAAGGTACAGGTCGACCTATAGGAAAATATGGACTTCCGAGGTCTATATTATATTTTATATTCGACTGTAAGTATAGGCAGGAAGGAAGTAAAAGTTATGCGTTATTTCTGTATCGTGCGACTTTATTATAAATTACTTAAAACTAGCTTTTACCAAAGGAAATATAAAATCTTATAGGTATAGAATGCGAAAATTACACGTGTGATATTACGGCTGGAAAACTGGTAATAGTATATTCATGAACATAATAGGGGATCGGACTGTTCACCATATTTTATGAATTTACCATATTTTATGAATTATTTTTAAAATATAGATTAGTAGCAGACGATGCGCGAAAAAAAAAACAGAATCGGTTGAAAAACGAATTTACAGTGATTTTTTAAAGTTTCAATATGTCTATCTCTTTCAAAAACGATTTTTTGTATGGAGATTATATTATGGCGTTACTAACAAATGACGTCACAAGTGGGTATAAGCCTCTCTGTCTAATCTTGAATTTCAAACCTTTATAACTCGGTCAATTTTAAAGATAGAGCAAAAATTATTTTAGTGTTCGATAGCAGAAACTAAGAAGTTTGTATATATAAAATTTAAAAAAAGTAATCCGATCCCCTATTTCTAAGAATGTCTAACCTCGACTTTGGACCCCGAAGAAAATTCGTGACTCTATGTCAGCATCTTCAGCTCATATACGCCCCACTCCCCGACGACGCTCGAAGGAAAACATTGTGATGAAACCTGCACACTTCTGCGAACAAGTTCAAAGGTTGTGTGAAGTCGACCAACCCGCCAGCGTGGTCGACTAAGGCCTAATCGCCCTAATTCAGGGTAGGCTCGAGCCCCTCAGTGGGGACGTATATGAGCTGTTGATGACATTACGTACGCGATGTAACTTAAGCATTACATGGCACATCTGTTTGCCGAGAATTCACAACGGCAGAGTGCGTGTTCGAGTCCAGTTCGATTATACTTGTTATTCTAATGAGTATCTATCTACAAGATTGCGTCGGTTTACGTGACGGTAGCTAAATACCAGTTTGGAACAGGAAATACTTGTTTCGTATTTATTCATTCCTAGATAGGGATGTACCTGGTATTTCTGTAACTAATAAATTATAAAGCGAAAAATGAAAAATTTTGTCGATGTTGAATTTTGTAACTAATGGGAACTGTTAATGTTTGTGCAATTTGAGTGAGTAAAATTTTTATCTTTGTGGCTGGTACGTGTCGTGTATTACTCGTAGTTGACAACAACAATAAAGTATTATATAGTTATTAGCTAGAATAAAACAGATAAGTATTTTAATAATCTTGTAATTTTAATAAATATTTAAAAAAATACTCAGGAAGAGTTAAAAATACTTAAAAATTAACTAAAAAGCGAATTCTATAAACTGTAAAACATGCTCATCTTTTCTTTATCTACCGAGAACACATGAAAATATTTCGAAATAGAATAACACATTTCGGATAAAACATATTCAGTTATTTTCAAAGTATGGTGTTGTCTAATAAAGCAACCACTTCCCATCTCTACATATCGCATGGATTTACTATGCATGTGTTGGATTATGTAACGTGGTCATAAATGCCAAGTTTGTTGAAAAAAGTTGTTTATTAACGTTCGCGTGGCCTTCACACGTAAAATAGTAATCTGTCAATGGTATTGGTGATGATGCCGAGATGAGTGATTATGATCTTCTGTTTTTTTATTATCTTCCATTGATTTATTAATAAACCATTAAATCGTTTACAACAAGTTATTAAAGTAATGGGGATATGAGCCTGCTGTTCCCCGCAAGTCCGCGCCTCCTATAACACTTTGGTATACCGCAATTAGGTGAGTCAGGGAAATTTACTTAAAATCTCTCGAGTGGTAGCTAAAACTATCAAATCAAATCAAAATCAACGGCCCGTTACAGTCCACTGCTGGACTATGAGCCTCCTCCACTTAAGTGGAGGGTTTTGCCATAATCTCCACGCTTGGCAGGCGGGTTGGAGATCGCAGATTAAAAGGTTACTGTATCAGAGAGCGCTGCTGCCCGTTCCTTGTTCAATGTGTAGTCCCTAAGTCGCCTCTTACGATACCCATGGGAAGAGTAAGGATTTTGATGTGCAACTGCTTATTTATTTATTGCACATCCATAAAATAACAATATGTTTTGACTGATGTATCAACATCAACAGCTCATTTACGTCCCCACCGAGGGGCTCGAGCCTACTCTGAATTAGAGCGATTAGGTCTTAGTCGACCACGCTGGCCCAGTGCGTGTTGGTCGACTTTACTCACACACAACCTTCGAGTTTCTTCGCAGGAGTGTGCAGGTTTCATCACGATGTTTTCCTTCACCGTGAGAGCGTCGAATAAACGTTATTATGAATTCGAAATTCGAAAACACATTGGTACGTGGTGGGTTGACTTAAAAAGTTAAATTAGCTTTAAATTAACTGAGACAGTAAGTACCTATCATAAACAGATATTTGCTCATCAAGATTAATATCTTGAAAGGCTCATGCCTTTGTTGATAAAATACTCTGAAACCTTGCTATCCTGGCCCTGCTAAAGATAAGACATTACCACCTACAGCCGAGCTTTTGCCTGCACCTACTCATCAACAATGGCCACACATTGCTGAGTCATCGGCGTCAATGACAAAGACTGTGGGTGGCGCGAGACACTGACTGATATTTGTGATAGATGACTTTCCAAGCGACTTTCCATTTCTTCGAATATTGTAAAGCGTTGCTACCAGCTCACATAAGGCCCGGTTTCCACCAAAGCGGAGAGGAGAAACCAATCAGATTTCGTTATTTCCACATCTCTTATCCGCTTAGCTTCAATAACGAAATCTGATTGGTTATTCAAACACATCTCTCCGCTTTGGTGGAAACCGGGCCAAAGGCCCCACTGAGGGGCCCGGGACTGAGGTGATCAGGCTTCAGTCGACCGGTGAACGTACAATATTAGTGAACGTGCCAACCATGATTATTAAACTTTCCTCGTTTGGGGTAGTTCAGTTGCGATACAAAAAGCTTTTGTCCTTCAAAAAAAGTGTATAAGGGCAATTTGCAATGCACATTATATGGCTTCCTGCAGGCCTTTGTTTAGAAAATTGCGTTTACTACCGTTGCCCTGTTTATATATAAAAGAAATTTGCTTATTTGTAAGATCGTATATGGACATATTTAAGCTTAGGAGCGAAGTAAGTAGACGTCAAGTTAGAGCCCAATATTCTGGCATGTTACATCAGCCATCATCTCGAAGTAAGATCTATGAGAGAAATGTCTACAACATGTGCATTCTTATATACAATAAGCTTCCACTTGAGCTAAGATTAGCTGACAATATAGTATTTAAGAAGAAACTCTCAGTCTGGCTCTTTGAAAGGGGTTTCTATAGTATTAAGGAATACCTGGATTCAGACTTATAATAGGTGGTGGTGGAGTCTTGTATATTCATTTTGTTTTATTCTTTTGTTATTATAATTGACTGTTTTGGATCTAGATTACTAATATAAATTTGACATTAATAATTAATAACTCTGACCTATGATAATGTACAATTTAGCTAATAATGTAAAATATGTATCGAATTTAAAATCTTTAATATTTTTAACTTTTATATTTGCACACCTAGTAGGTTGAATACAAGCAATAAATATTTCTGATTCTGATTCGTCCTTGATATTTGCTAGCTTTGATATCAGAAAACGATTTTGTTTCTTAAGTTGAATAAAAAAAAATTGAGTTTCTAATTTCCCGCCCGGCATAATTTAACTGCTTTATTGTCTACAGTTTGATTAGGTGGACATTTCTGGTTGAATTCCGAAAAGTAATATGATTCTATGCTTCGGAAGACATGTCAAGCTGTTGGTCTTGGCAGATTTGAGTGTGTTAATGTGACAACAACCGACAGACAACAGGGTTTGCGAGGTCGGTGATCGATCCTACACGCCAGGCGATAAGTGGTCGAAAATAGATGCGAGTCCTGTGGAGTTTCTTCTGGCCGTTCTTCTCCACGCCGTGTGGTGACGGCAGAGTAGAATACATTTGTCACCAACCTTTACTCTTCCCGTGGGTGTCATAAGAGGCGACTTAGGGACTACACATTGAACAGGGAACGGGCAACAGCGCTCTCTGATACAGTAACCTTTTAATCTGCGATCTCCAACCCGCCTGCCAAGCGTGGAGATTATGGCAAAACCCTCCACTTGAGTGGAGGAGGCTCATAGTCCAGCAGTGGATTGTAACGGGCCGTTGATGTTCTTCTCCACAGTGAGCGCACACTTGAACGTGCCAATCATGAATAGACAATCTTACTTCCAAAAATGATTCTGTAAAAACTTACTTTGAATTAAGAAATTCTATCCTTACCTTTTACCTGACACGATAACCAGAAAACCAAAGACCACGTTATGCAAAAAATAAATAACATTAACAGTAATTTGGATAGCTCAAGAGTTGCCCGCGCGCAGGCCGACATTAGAAAGCGAACGGACACAATATGGGGATAATTTACTATGATTTAGGCAATTTATCCGTTATACACACGTCTTCGTATGTCGGTAATATCATCGTTACGACATGTTGTGTTGTGCTACTTTGTGCATTGTAAAAAAATAACGACGTCAGAAGGAAAATGGTGTTCTATATTTCTATTATGTTGCTCGATGTTGCCGTGTGGTGACGGCAGAGTGGAATACATTTGTCACCTACCCCTACTCTTCCCGTGGGTGTCGTAAGAGGCGACTTAGGGACTACACACTGAACAGGGAACGGGCAGCAGCGCTCTCTGATACAGTAACCTTTTAATTTGCGATCTCCAACCCGCCTGCCAAGCGTGGAGATTATGGCAAAACCAAACACTTATGTGGAGGAGGCTCATATAGTCCAGCAGTGGACTGTAACGGGCCGTTGATGATGCTCGATGTTGAGCAACCGCGCTTGTCTACGCCAGGTTACTGATCGGTATCCGTGAGTCATTTTAATTTAGAGCATCTTCCACGTTTCGGAAGGCACGTTAAATTGATGGTTTCTTGAAAACTCTGACAACAGATCCACATTTTCTTCCAGGAAAATTCAGGCCTCTCTCTGTGGAAAAATGACAAAGTCTAGTCACCATCATCAACAGCGACCCACCGACCGGCTCAAGCCTACCCTGAATTAGGGCGAACTTGGTTGATTAGACGAAATTAAAAAAACAACTTAAAAATATACACTAGCCCCGATTCAGGAAGTCATATGCTGTAATTCTAATTTTAATATCCAGCTATCTTTTTCGTTTTTATGACCAATGAAAGAGAGGTGATGAATTCAGTTGAACGAACGATATTATTTTGAATGAATGATAGGCTAAAATAAGGGCATAGCTGTCAGATTAAGATATTTTTAAGTCTGATGATTTACGTGCTCTCTAAAATTGTGCAATCAACGCGTCAAGCAAAGGTTAAAATTCGATGTTTGACAGTTCTAATATTACGATTGCCATCTCCTATCCCTTTTTAATATTTAATGACCGACCGAACTTAAATTAAGGATTAGAGCGTGACAGGTTTCAGGCGCGAAGTTCTGCAATTTTTTATTATTGGAGAATTGTTCCATACAAAAACAACTTTTGCCAACACCATAATAAGGTTTAAACTAGCAGCTTCTAACTTTGTTTACCTGCGGAATGTGTCGCATCATTGTTATCGGCGGATGCTGCGATAAGGCGCGTGGGTGAGCGATCATCGCGGTTGGGCATATTTACATCACCCACTTACGGTTGCAAAACAGGACGTCAAACTTAGGCCTAGTTTAGTTTAGTATAGTTAATGGTTCGTGATAGTGAAGAATTATGATGCCGTTAAGGAGGTTAGGTTGTTTTGGGATGTGCAATCGACAACAACGTTGCCTGGAAGGGATTTCAAGGGATTGGTGCCTTAAGCCGGCTTTTGATTCGTATGTTCTGTGTCTTGTTTTTTCCTGTTGATGATGATTGATTGTATGTTGTTGATTTATCATCATCATAATCTTGACAGGTTTTTGTTACCCACTGCACCAGACTGCAGGGAGTAATTTTCCTCTTTTTTAAATTTTAGCTTTTATAAAAATATCAACATGGTAATTAATTTAATAAATAGCGTGCCGTTTCAGTTGTGCATAGTCATAAAAAAAATTCATCACTCGTTCCCCAAAGCACACAGCCGGTGTATCCAATGATCAGCTGACCGAGTCAACTTTTTACACGACTGCCCAAAAAAGGGAGTGTAATGTGTTTAGGGTTCATGTATGTATGTAGAAACTTACACATTTCCACCATAACTTCTAAATATCTGAACAGATTTGGATAATATACACCTTGAAATTTAGATCGTTTTGTTCCCGCCGTGTAGTGATAATACCCGTCAAACTGAACAACTTTTCACGAAGAAAATAATTCCTGCGACAAAAAAATGTTTGGTCTCTGCATACAAAGTGAGACTCGCGACCGACCCATTTTGTATGGAGAGCACAAAAATATTTTTTCAAAACACCTTGCTCGTAAATTGAACTTACGAAGGCAGTAAACCGTGCGGTAAATGCGTTTTACTTCAAAATTATTATTCAGCCAGGATTTTGACACTAAAAAATATTTAAATCGATTCACACAAAGAACTACACTTCACGGCGGGATCAAAACGATGTAAATGTGATGGTGTATAAAAGGTTATTGTTAGAATCCTTACATCAACCCGAGTGAAACTCGCTATAATTTTTTAGGCAGCATAGTCATTGAAGTATAATGTACTAACTACGTAATAATAGCTCAATGAGTGCAGTCGTGTTTTTAATTTGAGATGATTATTTCGAAATTTTCAAAGACAATTTGTTTAGTTTCATAGACGAGAGCTCGGAGGAATTTTCCTCCGAGGACGAGAGGTATTGCGCAATAAAATTCTAACACGTTGTATAGATTTAACCAATATTACCTGTTAACAACTACACTAGCTTATTAACTTCGCAGCTAATGCAGTGAAGTCATTTGCTTATTCTGAATGCAAATTGCAAACACACATTGTAATTTTATGTACTGTGAAAATTTCAGAGCGCAATCGGAAGCACTCGAAGTTTCAACAAGCACTTGTGATTTTACTTTGAATTTCATACTTACATTCAATGAAATATACTATGTATTTGAAAGCGCTTTGTGTACAAGCCCACATGAAGTAGAATTTGCCGGAATTGTTATCCAGCATTAAGGCCGCCTATCTGTTTACAATTCGATGTCTTTCAATGTAATTTAAGTAACAATCAAGTATGTTCTTATCTTACATTTTTTCAAAACCGGTATAAGCTGGTATACATTTTCTTAACAATAATAATACTTTTATATCGGACAAAGTATCTACCCTATGTACTTGATTCTGATCAAATGTTTTCCTCAGGTTCTAAAATCGTAAAATTACAAGTGCACAAAAAAATGAACACCAAAGCGACGACGCCATGTCAGAATATTTAGGTGCCATCAAAACGCCGAGCGATCGTCATCATCTCAGCCAAAAGACGTTTTCTTCTTCATCAAGTGGGTTGTAAGGTGGACAACCTATATAACACTGACACCAGGATTTGTGAGGAACCGCCACCAAACACCATTGACTCGGCTCGTGTAACGACTGCTTCCATAGATAGCAGTCGGGACCTCGGCATACGCCCAACTAAACTAAACTAAAATTAGTCCTGTCACTTTCTATCATTTTTAATTGAAAAGGGACCGAAGATCATCGGTTTTGTTTTTGTCTATGACTTCACGACTAACTGTCAAAAGTCTTGTTTTAGTGCCTACCTAACACCATGACGACTAAAAAACCATTAAAATTGACAGTTAGTCGTGAAGTTAAAGACAAAAACAAAACCAATGATCTTCGGTCCCTTTTCAATTAAAAAATGATAGTGACAAGACCAATTTTAGTTTAGTTTAGTTGGGCGTATGCCAAATCGACACCATTATATTTCTTTTTGGACACTGGCCGTTACTGCAGTAGTCTTTGAAAATGAGAGACCCTTGGGGGAGGCTTTTGTCCAGCACTGGATATTCGATCGCAGGTACTTAATTATCGATTTAGATCGTTCCGGTCTGGACCGAAGGCGTATTTCTCAAATCGATTGCCATTAGACGTGCGCCGGCGCGGCGCCTACATAACATCGTCTAATTAGTAGAACACCACAATGGTCATGTTACGCAATGCTGTCTAGCCCACAGCTGAGAACTAAGGTCGCTGCCCACAGATGTCGCTTATTGGAGCGTAAGTCATTAGAAAATGAAGGATTTTTAATCTTTAGCAATATCAGGTTCAAAGAAATCGAATTCGTCGCTTTTGTTTCTGTGAGATCACATTAGCATTTACTAGCTGGTTACTTTGAAAAACTGTGCTTCACGTGTAATTAATAAACTAACAAACAAACAAATCTAGGACGACAAGTTTAAGCTACTTCTAGCTGCTGTTGTATGTATTTAAAACTCTGCAAGTATGTGCGTGCAACTCTATAGTTACCTAAATAGACTATGTGACAATACAATAATTTGATAGCATTTAAAAAGTTTTCAATGTATGCGTTAAAGGTCGACAACCGACCTCGCTAACCCTGGTGTCCTCATCTTCCGATTCTGCATCATCTAGTAGCAGCCAGAAGACACGGCTTAACGTGCCTTCCGAAGCACTTTTCTTTCAGACAATCAGGTGATTCAGCCTGAAATGTCCTAACCAAACTAGAGAACGTCTAATAAAGAGATTTTTGTTAGTCAGTGTCCCTACCGGGATTCGAACCCGGGATGTCCGTATTGAGAGTCGGACGGTCGACCTCTCGGCCTACTGTTAACCGCAACAGCATTAAACCGATGAACTTACAGAGACGAATCACGTCACCCGACAGTTTTCACCTTGCCTCGGTCCCCGCCGAAGACAATGCGTGTGCTGTTTACATCAAATAAACACATTTACATTGCTAATTGGCTAAAACGGTACCGAGGCGATTGTGTACCGATTGTGAGACGTGTTGTGGGTACACAAACATTGTCGGTGAAACTAAGAGACACTTGTTTGGAGACTTTTTTAAAGGTATTTTTAGATACATAGCTAAAACTTACTTTTTCTTATCGTGTGTCTATATTTTTTGAACGGAGCTATGGTAATATAGCAGGCGCGGACATGAGATGGCGGGCGCGGACTTGTCGTGTGCATATTAAGTCGACAACTGACTACTATACCTCGTGTCAGAGGTGTTGAGACCTTCCCGAGGCAGAGAAAATGGCCGGTAATCTGTCACCAACGACATAACATTATTGACCGAGCGAGCGAAGCGTCTCTGTTTCAGCTTGGCCAAATTTGCTTTTGTATGTCTATCTGTCAGTCCATCTGTTTGTTTGTTTGTTTCACTCTACAGGTTGCATTTCAAAAATTTAAAAAATCAAGGATTTATGGGGGTTGCCAACTTACAAGGTCTACCGCTGAGGCTGTTTTCCTCTACAGGTCACATTTCTCAACCAATAATATAAAACAAAATGAAATAAAATAAAAATAAAGCAAAATATAAAAAAAAATAGTTTAAAATTTTAAAAATAAAAATAAAAATCAAGTGGTCGGGGATGTTTGTGGAGAAAAAATAAAAATAAATATGAAATGATATACAGACCCCCGAGGTCTACAGCTCACAGAGCCTCTAGTTAACATTTGATTATCTTATTCGGACGTTCAGCCATGTCCTAACCAAACTAGAGAAGGTCCACCAAGTGATTTGATTGACCACCGGAATTTGAACCTAGAACTTCTACCGCTCAACCACGGAAGCTGCAAGCTGCATTCATCATCAACAGCTCATATACGACCCGCCCCGGCTTTTCACGGGTCAATTTAGCCGAAGAAAGCTTACGTGAAACGTCCAAAAATGTTTTTTTTTATGACTAATTGAAAAGCGTCGAATTCATCAACAGTTCATACACGTCCCCACCGAGGGGCTCGAGCCTACGCTGAAATAGGGCGATTAAGCCTTAGTCGACTGGCCCAGTGCGGGTTGGTCGACTTCACACACAACCTTTGAATTTCTTCGCAGTAGTGTGCAGGTTACATTACGATGTTTTCCTTCACCGTAAGAGCGTCGAATAAACGTACATATGAATTCGAAATTCGAAAACACATTGGTACTTGGTAGGGATCGAACCCGCGTCTCCCGAACGGGAGGCAGCGACCCTAGCCACTAGACCACGGACGCTCTCAAGCTGCATTAGACCTGCGTAATCATGATTGCATAGTGTAAACTAATTATTCCTAATGACCATCTCTTAGCACTCTCCGACCTAATTTTATCTTTAAATAAAGTATCGGTACCGGATTGGAGTTGCGCGTGCGGTTATGAAACTGTTTAGACCGACCATAGCAAAATGCTGTACAAATCTGCGTACAGTTTGCGTCATAGGCAGAAGAAACTTAATGACTACTTGATGATCATCAACTGCTCATAAATACGGTTTGATCTCACCCTGAATAATGATGATGACGCTTTGTCTACCAGGCTGTTTCACGAAGCTACAAGTTACAAATTACAAGTACAATTCGACGTACATTGCGTAGACGATTAGATAAAACGATAAGGGCTTACAGTTTAGGCGAATTGGCCACGCAATGTATATCAAATTGTAACTTGTTGCTTCATGAAACGGGGGTGGGTAAAGATAACGAAATTCGATTTTGTACGCCATGCCAGTCAGATATTTAATACAAAAATATTAGACACGTATTTTTTGTATTATCAAATTAACAAAATAATACTTAGTTGAAGAGTAGGGGCTTTAACAGCCTCCGTGGCCGAGTGGTCGAGATTTCCACGCCCGTGACGGAGGTTCCAGGTTCGATTCCCGGTGGGGACACTGTCAAGCAAAAATCTGAGACTTTTGAGACTTTCCCCAGTTTGGTTAGAATATTGCAGGCTGAATCACCTGATTGTCCGAAAAGAAAGATGATTCCGTGCTTCGGAAGGCACTTTAAGCCGTTGGTCCCGGGCATCGTCAAATGAATGAATGAATGAATGAATGAAATATACTTTATTGTCAGCGACAACTTGTCGCTGTTTATTGCACACAGACAGAAACATACAGTAATTACAGAAGTAAAAATAGTACAATAGAATAGAATAGTATCAATAGAATTATAATTAGAAACTGGACAATGTAACCTACCTTCTCAACTGTGCAAGCATTGGTTTTAAAATGACTTGTTTTAAAATGGTACCACGTTTGTTCTCGTGGTCTCCCGGTGATGTAATTCTTAATTGCTTACGCGCAACGTAGCGAAAGTTTAGAAACAGGATAGTTATTCGTTTGTTTGACTATTTGAAAAGTTATAGTAACATTTTGTTATGTTTCATTGTTATGTTGCTAAAATATAAACTAAGAAAATAAAAAGCGGTTCTCAATTCGACTGTATTTTTCTTAACCTATGTTCAATATTCCCGTCATTTTCCGCTAATTGTAAAACGGCTTCATACTCGTATTTCTAAATAGAACATACAACCAGAACCAGGTCATCGAGTCGAGCCAGTAAATTCATACACGACATTAATCCCAGTAAAAAATAAATAACCGGCCAAGCACGTGTCGGGCCACGCAAAGTGTAGGGTTCCGTAGTCGTCCAATACTACTTAGGTACCTGTTTAAGACAACATACATCAAAAATTTTTTTTATGATTTTTGTAGTAACAAATTTCTTACTTGTACAAGTACATTTTAACATTTTAAACATTCGCGATTTTCACAATTTTTTTGTTATATTATGTACTACCGGGTCTAATCACGATATACACCGTGAAATTTACATCGTTTTGTTCCCGCCGTGTAGTGATAGTACCCGTCAAACTGAACAACTTTCCGCGAAAAAAAAAATCCTGCGACAAAAAAATTTTTGGTCTCTCCATACAAAATGGGTCGGTCGGGAGTCTCACTTTGTATGGAGAGACTGTATTATTTACTAAGGTAACAGAACATTGTTTTTACCTTACACTCCCGACGTTTCGACCTAGCTGCATAGGCCGTGGTCGCGGGTAGACTGGAGCATCTGTTGACTTCTCGCTGATGCTGAGAAAACAAGTACCTACATTTTATAAGTTAATCTATTATTCGATTACCTTTAAAGCCTCTTAATGTTGATAAGTTTCCTTTTAAATTCATTATATACTTTATTATTTAGCTTTGACAGCATTATTGATTCAATTCAATTTATTTATTCATAAACAATTTACAAAATTGTGTTCGAATTATAACATAAAATATTTAAACAGTAAAAACATAACAAAATTTAAAATCATGCAAATTATTAATCATCATTGTTTTTAGTCATACAGTTTTTTGAAATATGAGAATTGTCAATCCAGCCAAGTATTAAAATTCTTCTACACTTTTCTAAAATGAGCATTTTTAGTTTATGATTGAAAGTATTAATATTACCTATACTTTTAATATGTATATCCATGCCACATTACAGCCTTCTAGTAATAAGAGTATCTGAGCTAAACCACGGACGGACAGACATGCAGACAGACGGACATGGCAAAACTATAAGGGTTCCTTTTTAACTACGGAACCCTAAAAAAAGAAACCATATTCGTCAAGATCATAAACTTTTTAAACACCCACGCGCCTCCGGCCCGCCCATATGGTCCCAAATCATAAATTTCCATTGTCACGATTTGTACCAGTACAGATATTGACCTCCATTACTGTCGTAGACTTGTCTATGTCTACACTATGCCAGTAAATAAGCCATGAAAGTAGGTAAGTATAGTACAGAGGTTTTGACTCGCCTAGTCCGGTGGATCGTCTGTCTGTATTCGTCTTGTTGTTCCAGTAGTATAATCTCAAATGTTTTTTATTACACTTCTGACTACAAGTAATTTAACAGTAGACAGTATTTAATCAGTGGACGTCGTCGTTAATTTTCACAGAAAAGGATTAGATATTTAAATTCTTGTTCTGTGATACTTGTTTTCCTGGAAAATTTAAAATCTACAGATTGTTTTTTCATTTTGTTTGACAATCGATGCCAGATCTGTAAAAATCTAATACAGCTCCAACCACACTAATATTATAAATGTGAAATATATTTGAATGTTTAGATGTTTGGATGTTTGTTCCGCTTTCACATCTTAAATACTGAACGGATTTCGATGATATTTGAAATGGAGATCGTTTTTACTCTGGATTAACACATAGGATACTTTTTACGGGAAAAAGTCTTGTTCCCACGGAAAAATCTTATACAAAGCGAGCGTAGCCGCAGGCGGACCGCTAGTCTGGATATAAATTTACGATACACAAAACGGATTATTCTAAAAATGTGTAAAAATTTACTTAGTGTTAATTTCACTTAACTGATGTAACATTTTCCACTCGAGCGCCGGTACATTTTAAATTACAGCTTAGTTAGTTACTGGCATAATTTTCTGGCGCGGCGTAAGCAACTCTGCGATCGTCTATCAACCGTGTTAGATCAGCCTGACCTTTCAGTGCGTATAGTTAATCTGATTTACTCTTGCTTTTACGAGTATAGTTAGATTTCGAAGATACCATGTTATTCGGTTATGGGGTCACTGTGCTATGTGGACTATAAAGTTTGTTAGTACCTTATTTTGTTGGTCTAGAATAAATACCATAATAAATAATATATTCTTGGAAACTTACGAAGTTACAATTACTTAAATGTATTACAAAGTAATTTTCCATTGTAAATAAATGAGGAAATACAACAACACACGATGTGTAGTACCTAAGTTTATTCATTTATGAATATAATTGTTTCTTTGCTTTTTTTAATAATTTGTGTCATGGCGGCGTCCTTTTGCAGTCATTGACCACAATACGTACTATGCAGGTTAATGTAATGAATTATCATAACAACATAATAGTAAAGAATCACTAGCCCTTATCTTCCTTACAGCCTCCGTGGCCGAGTGGTCGAGATTTCGACGCCCATTACGGAGGTTCCGGGTTCGATTCCCGGTGGGGACACTGTCCAGTAAAAATTTCTTAGTGAGACTTTCCCCAGTTTAGTTAGGACATTGTAGGCTGAATCACCTGATTGTCCGAAAAGAAAGATGATTCCGTGCTTCGGAAGGCACGTTAAGCCGTTGGTCCCGGCTACTATATAGTCGTTAATGAGCCAAGTCAGTGGCATTTAGCGGCTCTATAACACTGACACCAAGGTTTGTGAGGTCGGTTGTCGACCTTACAACCCACACCATGATGATGATGATCTTCCTTATTCAGGGTAAGCCCTCGGTGGGGGGAATTCCTTTCGGGTGGTTGTTCAGTGCGTGAAAGTGAACAACTTTTTTATTATTATTATGGCACTAGGTAACTTTGTGCCAGTGGTCTGGATTCGGTGTCATGCTCTAATTCTAATTTTAAAATCCAGCTATCCTTTTCTTTTTTATGACCAATGAAAGAGAGGTGATGAACGAATGATATTAATTTGAACGAATGATAACTTAAGATAAGGGCATAGCTGTCAGTTTAAGAGATTTTTAAGTCGCATGTTTTAAGTGCTCTCTAAAATTGTGCAATCGACACGGCCATAAGGTTCAAATTCGATGTTTGACAGCTCTAATATTAGGATGGCCATCTCCTGTCCCTTTTCAATCTTTAAAAAGTAAAAAGGACGGACTAAATTAAAATTAAGGATTAGAGCGTGACATCCCGAATCGAGGCCAGTGTCAAGTTGGGGCGAGCAAATTTAGTTTTAGAAAATTTACAAAATCTGAAAAAGACTTTTCACAAACTGATCAACCTGACTAAAAAAATAATAAAAAAAATTGTTGATAAGTTGTGCAACAAAATGTTGTTCTGTTTCATGAAATATCTTCCGAGAAGTATTGCATTATATTACGTACTGGGATTTTGTACAAATATAAAACAAATAAGTCCACTTGAAATCTATACTGTAAAAAAATGTATTACCAGGTTTTAAAATACAATGCAGTAAAGCTATTATTACCACTTCAATTTAATATTCCATTTCCTTTCCGTTTCATATGTAAACAAAACTTTATTTTCGGTCCTCGCTCACGTAACGGAACTCATAATAATACGTTTGAGTTTAATTTTAAACAACTTTTTTTAATGTGGGCTATTCTCATGTTTTTAGTTTTTTTTTTATTTGTTTTTTATGTCAATCAATTAAAAAATGTTCGTACACTATGAGTTAATTATGTAATATTTAAAATAATAATAGTAATAAACTTCAGGTAGAAAAAGTTTTCTATACGACAAACTAAATACAAAAATTACAAACAAGTAAATTACATTCTTAATCAAATAAATAAATAATATGACAAATAAATGTAATTTTATTAAGTTATGCGTACAATTCAATTAGTTCAATTGAAAAAAAAAAGAATTTATTTGCAATCAACATCATCAACATCAACGGCCCGTTACAGTCCACTGCTGGACTATGAGCCTCCTCCACTTAAGTGGAGGGTTTTGCCATAATCTCCACGCTTGGCAGGCGGGTTGGAGATCGCAGATTAAAAGGTTACTGTATCAGAGAGCGCTGCTGCCCGTTCTCTGTTCAATGTGTGGTCCGTAAGTCGCCTCTTACGACACCCACGGGAAGAGTAGGGGTTGGTGACAAATGTATTCTACTCTGCCGTCACCACACGGCGTAACGGCATTTGCAATAAGTAAACATAAAATATGTGTGCTAGTCCTTGCACTAGGATTCCCTGTATTACAAGGACTAGACTATTTTTAAATAACTAGGCTCTACCTATAATGAATCAAACTAAAATAATATGTATTGGTTTTTCCTTGTTTGAAAAGCAAATCAATTATTTTTTTACACGTGTAATAATAGTTGGGCCTGCCTTTATTTATATATAAACAAACGACAGGCGGCAAGTCAAAATAACATATTTGTAAGATTTTAACCCAATTACCCGATTTTAAATAGACTTGTGACCATGCTTGCGCCGAAATATCGAGAATAAAAAATATAGTTAAAAAAACTATATATATTTATTTTATTTTTTCACTTTTTAGTTTGATGTACTGTGAAAGCGTGTACTTATTTTTTTTTTGTTTTTTTCGACAAAAAATTGTCACCAGTTCCGATCACTGTATTTTATTTTTCACTTTTTAGTTTAATGTACTGTAAGGAGCGGTCTCCTTTGAGGTGACTGGCTGTTCGTTTAGTTCGATTGGATTTGAATATTTTGAAATACGAATGGTTCTTTTTTGTTGTTATGACTCGGGACATCAACGGACTACCGAGTAGAAGATATTTTCATATTGGAGAGTTAAATAACAACTAAAAATAAATATCTATTATAACTCATCTGCGTTACTTTATCTTCAATTTAGCTTAGCGCCCATCTGGCTACCGCCCCCCTCTTTATTGTACTGTGAAAGCGTGTACTTATTTTTTTTTTGTTTTTTTTTTTGTCACTGGTTCTTTATAAGTGTACAAAGTTTCAATTAAATTTGTCCATTTAAAGTAGGCCAAAATCGAGTCAAAACAAAGGAGTCAGTTACATACAAACATACAAGCATACAGGTGAAGCTAATAAAAGCGTGTTAAAAAATAATTTATAATGGTAACAATTTCTTATAAATAGATAAATTGATCTAGAATCTAATAGATAGTGACCGCGAAAGTATAAAATCATATAAAATAAATAAGAAATAAAACAACACCTTTTCAGAATAGCTCTCCCACAGTCTAATTTTAGACCTTCAATCGCTACGCAGATGTTAGGCGTGGAAAGACGGGGACTTGGCGATCGAAACTGTAAATAAATCATTTACTCTCTTCTTTTAGATTTATGCACGAGTATATTTTTATTTATGGGCTCTCTCATCTAACTTCATCTATAGATCTAAAGGCGATGATATTGAATTATTTAAATTTGCATATTTTATAATTAATTAGTCAATTGACTTGTGTTAAAAATAATGTTATTTGTTTGTATTTAAAGCAGAACGTTTTAAATATTTATCCTACTTAAAAGTTTGGATGTTTGGATGTTTGTTGCCAAACCACGCTTGAACCACTGGACGGATCGGGATGAAACTTGGCACACATATAGGTTAGGTCCTGGAATAAGACATAGGCTACTTCTTACCGCGGGAAAACACTTTGTTCCCACGGGAAAACTCATTTAACGCGGGTAATACCGCGGGTGAAAAGCTAGTTAGGTATAACGTTATCTAATAATTAATCTATGTGTAAAATTTTACTTATATACTTAGTTATACTTTATTCGAAGTTTTTTGGTATAGTCTGTTTTCTAGTGTAAAATAATTTATCTGGAATGCATGCCGTTTTTTTTTATATTATTTAAGCAGGCAAACGAGAGGACGAGCCACAGTGGTGGTAAGTGGTCATCGTCGCCCATGGACATTCGCAACACCAGGGGGGTTGCCAACGCGTTGCCAGCCTTTCGAGAGCCCTATATACTAAGTTAGACGATGTTTAGTCTAAAATCAAGCTTCTAGCTTAATTCTAAGAACATATTCTGAGAAGTACAGCATTTTTGTGTTGTCACCAGAGAGCTACACGCTTCAATTTTGCAATGATAATAAAATGTATAATGTAGAGAGAGACTGAAGATATTGTAACGGGACAGAGAATAATATTGTTTGTAAGAAACCTGATCTAAAATTCAAAGACTTATTTACTATTGAAGTGTCACGTTTTCCTTACCTTTACGAGCATAAGCAAGCATAACTTTCAGATTGTAGTAAGGTGCCAGCCTCTACAAAGCTTTTACTGGTGTATCTACTTGCCAACTTTATTAGACTGCATGTCCATAGAAAATAAATAGTCTTCTATATGCAAAGAGGTTGAATTATTTATCTTTGTTTCTTTGCTCATGAATAGAATAGAATCATCATCAACAGCTTATATACGTCCCCACTGAGGGGCTCGAGCCTACCCTAAATTAGGGCCTTAATCGACCACGCTGGTCCAATTCGGGTTGGTCGACTTCACACACAACCTTTGAATTTCTTCGCTTCTAATTTCATCACGATGTTTTCCTTCACCGTATATAAGAGCGTCAAATAAACGTATATATGAATTCGAAATTCGAAAACACATTGGTACGTGGTGGGGATGGAACCCGCGTCTCCCAAACGGGACTACCGTCACGGGTGGCAGCGGCCCTAGCCACTACACCACCGACGTTCTAGTTAGAAACTAATAGAATAGAATTTACAGATGCAAATAAGAAAAACTCAAAAGAAGTACAGTTTACAAACAAAATAGATATATATATACCTATAGGTATATAGAAACTTCACATGAATAAACGATATTGGCGGCCTGCAATGCAGTCGTAGAACGACTCCGTTTATGGAGCGGTCGGGCCACACTTATCGACGGCGATCGACGGTTTGCCTATACAAAACGCGCTCAAAGTATGGCAATCCTTTCGCATCGACGCGGCGAACCGTCGATCGCCGTCGATCAGTGTGGCCTGACCTAAATGTAAATCATCTCGAATCCAAATTACTAACCGTTGGGAATTTCTCTCGTTAGAAGGAAATCCTGTCTGCAGCATCAGGTTATTTTTATAATTTAAGAGCTGAATAAACATGCTTAAGAGTATGTGGTCTAGCCTGCAAAATTTGATCTAAACATACATACATATATAATACGTTACTGCCTCGATGGTCCGCGTGTTGGCCATATAAATTGATGCTGGCTGCATGATATGTCTTTATTTGTATTTGGCCTTTTTCCAAATACCTATTTGGAAAAGAGCAAATAAACTTCATACGGTCTCTGCCACAGAGAACCTTTTAATAATACAGGGAATAGAGACCTCTCTTGGCGGTCAAAAGAAGCAACAAATTAAATATAAGTCCAGTGCTTCCATCTGTGTTGCCGGTCTCTGCCGGGAAGAGTTGTCCCGACTGTTTAGTGTGCGGTATTATGATTATAGTTATTAATAATTAGCATCAAGTTTTTGTAAAATCTATGTCTTCCCCTATTTGTGTGATTAAATATTATTTCAGATAAAAGTGGTATTCCATTTATCACATTACATTCGAAGTTAAACAAAAGCTTGTAAAAGTGATATGAATGAAAATATGCCGGCTAACGAGTACACACATTATATTTTGCTTGTCTGATTGATTATATTATTCAGAATAATAATAAATTTATTCAGGTACAACACAATATCTATCTGCTACATATAAAATGTTACATTGAGATTTAAGCAATTGTACTCTTATTGTCTAAACAATGTCGGAAACATCATTCAGTCCCTATACTAGGAATTCTTCTTTCTTTTCGAGTCGATTCGGCGACTAAATTTGGGAAGACCAATACTCTGCCACAGATATGCCATTATCTGTGGCATTATAGAGGTCTTCGCGTGTACAGGCGGTGGGGCACGCTGGGCAAGACAGTAAGTGAGCCATTGTTTGTGGAGAGACACCACAGAGACATGCACTATCAGTTGTATATCCCCACCTAAGCATGTTTTCTTTACTTCGACCGACTTGAGTCCGGAGTCTGTTAAGAGACTTCCACGTCGGCCAAGGTAAACTATGCCCAGGGGGGAGGCTCTCTTTCGTTCGAGTAAATGTTACTGAGGGGTATCTCTCCTTCCAGGAATTAAGCCGGGCTTGGGAAGCTTCCCCATTTAATGGAGCAACTTCCTTAATAAAGCTGTGGCTGCTTTTTAGTCTCTGATTCACTGGCACATGGCTGTACATTGGGTGCCGCTGGTCCGAATCCTTTTTAGCCCTAGGAATTAACCTGTTGGTGCTGTTGGGACTGATGATGCTCTTTTGTTACGAAGACATGATACAATACAGACAAAAATATAGTAAAAATGAAAATAATAAATAAATAGAATGACTACAAGATAGACCTGGTTGTACTCATTCAAAAGATAGAAGTGTATGCACATGGTGTCCTTTATATTTTATCTAGATTTAATCTCTATCTGATAAAAGCAGTATTTGTTTATACATTGTGAGTAAACGTGAATTTTCCGAATTCTGAAAATCGTAATATTTTTCTGTTTTACTTTTCAACAGCATACGTTTCACATTCCAAACAAATGACGATCATTTCTAACTTTGTTCTAAACACAAATATACTTATTACAAAATCATTAAACATTCTCCATTGTAATGAAAGTAACTGTATTTAGATTAGTTTTGCCTTATATGACTAATCGCCTATAAAACCACACCGTTACGTAACTGTCTACCTACTTTGTTCCGTATACGCGACTTCCTTTCGCGCCATATCCGATAATCCGTTCCAAATTTAAATTCAAATTGAAACCGTCTTTGCAGAATGATTGGGCGATGTCACTGGCCGGCGCGATGACGTGATCGCGCTCGCTCCCGATTGGCGGAGCGCCCTCGCTCTGATTGGTGGAAGATGTCGGGCCTGCAAGCGAGAGCGGAGGATACCATTAACGGTGTTGATGTGAGGGAGCAAGGAAGCGCTTTGAGGTCAGTACACTAATTATTTATATTTACCCTTTCACCCGACCTTCACTAGATGTGCTGTCTTTGGTTAAGGCCCTGTAAAAGGCTTTATAATTTGATTGTGTCCCTGTTCGGGCTCCAGTGTGGCCCAGCAGTCTCCACGAATCTGCTGAGCACTACACGAAGAGTGTTGTAGAGGGTTATGTGGCAATAACCAGGGCACAGTCTGAAGAAAAAAAGGTATTTATATATTTATATACCTATATATTATATTAACTGACATGGAAAATAGTAGAGAATAGTAGAAAAGCTTTAGGAATGTTCTATCGGAGATTAGGACATGAAGTGAAGAATTTGGCAGAAAAAAGACAAAATCAAAACGTAAGAAATCTAAATTTGAAAATGAAAGATAAAACTGCCAGCAAGAAAGGTTGCCAGTCATAAAACAGGAAAGAGGACGAATGCCTCGTTACAAGTGTTGATCCTTCATATTTTACGCTGAGGCTTATAAGCCTTTTCGGGGACTATAATAGTCGTTTTCATGAAATACCTTATGAATTGAGGGCCACTTGCTCCTTGGCTGATTTCCCGTTGTGGACCTTTTGCTCACAGGGCGTTTTATATTGGCGCTATCGGGGCAGCGGTCCTTATTAATAAAATATGTATCATTGCATAAAACCTCGGAGGAACAGATAACATTTTTTTTTCGGCAGTAAATTTCTCCCGCCTTTTTTTATAGGCCGCGTTTGTTTCCAGCCAGGCATGATTTTTGACAAAAATAAAAAGAAAACATGTTTTTTAAATTATTTTTAATTCTTTTATTGTATTCTATAAATTGTTGGATTATATTTATCTTGCATAGGAAAGTATATTCAAGCAAATTTTTTATTTCTTATTGAAATTAAATTAATTGTAGGCTGTACAGTATACGTGTCTATTTCTTTGCCATTTATCGTGTGCAACTTTCTATGAAAATAATAAAAAGAAAGGTTCGAATTTCAAAGTTACTTACATCCCTTGGGATGAAAGTTGGACTTACATCCTTTCTTTGGGATCTTTATTGGACTACATTCAGAGCGTGAGAGATGAAAAAAATAAAAATAAATTATTATTATTATTATATGGGTTACATGCATTTTAGCTCGTTTATTTTTTTACTGGTTTCAGTTTCCATAACCTTCACAATTTTGCCGAAGTCTGATTTTAAACATATCGCATTATTACATAACCGAGTACACGAGTCGGACAAAGTAAATAATTGCTATGTACTTTGTTTGACAATAGTATTTGAACAACCCATTGTTGGATTATATTTATCTTCTTTGTGTGCCGTGATGAATTGGTGATTTGTATGGCCACCATTCTAGTAGGTAACGCGTTCTAGGTTCGTATCCCATCGTAGATACTGTCAAAATGACTTTGACAGTCCCCACTTAAAAAAAAAAAAGTGGCTGAATCAAGATGGTTCTGTGCTTTGGATTCGAAAAAAAAAATCAAACCTCAAATCTATAAAATTTTATACTTATGTAGTTAATGTTAAAGTGTTTCTATACATTAGATGAGTTTTTAATGACAATTGTTGACATCTATATTTAATTTGACATTGTTATTATGTACCAGAGTTTTTATTTTCTATTTTTATCATGAATGACAATTTAATGTTAGTTATTTTATTGACTAATGATTATAGTAAATTAGAATGTAATGATAATGTAATGATTGATTTGTATGATTTTAATTTCTAATTTTTGCTAAATATTGTGTATAATACCTTTTTGCTACCATGTTTTAGCAAATTAATTGACCGAGCGAGCGAAGCGTCTCTGCTTCAGCTTGGCCAAAATTGCTTTTGTATGTATGTTTGTGTGTATGTGTGTCTGTTTGTTCCACTCTGTAGAGTGACCTGTAGGTCGCGTTTCTCAACCGATTCTCGTGAAATTTTGTGAGCAGGTTCAATAAATTAATCAATTTTTTTTGTCGAGTTTTTTTTTGAAATTTAAAAAAATGAAGGAGTTATGGGGGTTGCCAGCTTACAAAATCTACCGCTGAAGCTGTTTTCCTTTACAGGTCATATTGCTCAATTGAAATAAAATAAAATATTAAATTAATTTCAAAAGTTCGGGGATCTTTGTGGAGAAAAATAAATATAAAGAGACATACAGACTCGCGAGGTCTACAGCTCACAGAGCCACTAGTTTATTCTATTCTATAATTTGAAAACAGAATTTAATGAGATTATGTTCATGTTTCTCAATCATACGAGCAAAAGTAAACATTAATGATATATTATAGGTGGTTGACAAGATTTTCAACTGCGAAGTATGGTTTCTGATCCCTAACCTTCACACTTATTGGATTTATGCAAGTCAAGTATAGCGGCAAGGAAGTGTTACAAAACACATGCTCGCTTCAAACGAATTATCTACGTCAGTAGAACGCGGATTCCTTAGTTTGTTATGTTGCTTATGGTTGAGTAAAAGTTGTATAAAACTATGTTCTTCATCATCGTGGGGGTTGTAGGGTCGACAACCGACCTCATAAACCCTAGTGTCAGTGTTATAGAGCCGCCAAAGGCCACTGACATGGCTCGTTTAACAACTAGTAATAGTAGCCGGGACCAACGGCTTAACGCGCCTTCCGTTCCGAAGCACGGAATTATCTGTTTTTTTTGGACAATCAGGTGATTCAGCCTGCAATGTCCTAACCTAAGTCTCACAAAGAGATTTTTGCTAGTGGCCCCACCGGGAATCTAACCCGGAACCTTCGTAATGAGTGGCGAAATCTCCACCACTCGGCCACGGAGGCTGTTAAAATTATGTTTTAATATCTACATAAGTAGTTAGCACGTCCTATTGAATCTAGTCGTTACGGCTTTCTACGTGGTTGGCCTGAATGTCTAACTTAGGATAGGCTTGAGCCTCCCGGTGGGGGGGGATGTATATGAGCTGTTGATGATAACCCATATCGGGTTTGTGTACTAATCTGGTATATCGATCGAGCTTGTAAGGAGTTAAGGAAATGAAACGCAATCACTCTAATAATATACTCACCGGCACATCTAACCGCCCACCCTTCATTTCAGGGAATACTCGTGATTTTTTATAATTCTATTAGTTACAGCTGATGTTACTTAAAAAGTAGTCAATTTAACGTTTATTTAAGTGTCTTTAATTTATCGTAAAATTATCAATAAATCAATTGTAATGTATAACAATAAGCGTAGTTTAAAATTAACCCGAAATACAAGGGTGGGCGGTTAGATGCGCCGGTGAGTGTATTATAAATGTGAAAATATATTTGGATGTTTGTTCCGCCTTCACGCTTAAAGTGCTCAACGGATTTGACGAAATTTGCAACGGAGATAGTTTGTAACCTGGAATTAACACATAGGATACTTTTTACGGGAAAAAGTCGTATTCCCACGGGAAAATCTCACACAGCGCGAGCGTAGCGCCAATATAAACAATAGGGGATCGGACTGTTCCTAAATTTACCATATTTTATGAATTATTTTTAAAATATACATTAGTAGCAGACGATTCGCGAAGAAAAAAACAGAATCGGTTGAAAAACGAATTTACAGTGATTTTTTAAAGTTTCAATATGTCTGTCTCTTTCAAAAACGATTTTTTGTATGGAGATTATATGGCGTTACTAACAAATGACGTCACAAGTGGGTATGTGCCTCTCTGTCTAATCTTGAATTTCAAACCTTTATAACTCGGTTATTTTAAAGATAGAGCAAAAATTCTTTTAGTATTCGGTAGCAGAAACTAAGAAGTTTGGATTTATAAAATAAAAAAGAAGTATTCCGATCCCCTATTACCTTAGTTAAACTGACCGTTCTATATTTATTTTCACAATCGCAATCGGAAGTACAGAAATAGCTCTCCGCAATCGTCTGTTTAGAAAAAACCAGTGATTGCAAGAAACAATGATGATATCACTGGCCAGCTGCAATTTCCCGGTCTGCTGGCCACCCTCGGCGCAGTCTTGCAGCTCTTGATGCTAAATGCAGCTGTTTATGCTAAACATAGACTTTGTGACTTTCCGCCTGCGCTTGCGACGACGGATGTATTTCGGATTTTCCTGTGAGAAGTACTTGCCTGGCCATCTGATCCCAAACTAAGCAGAGCTTGTACTATGGGTACCAGACAGCCGATGTACATTACATGAATAGATAAATACATACTTAATAGATAAACAACAACCAGACAAAAGGCAAACACAAGTGCTCAACACACGAATGTTTGCCCTGGGCGGGAATCGAACCCGCGACCCTGTGCGTGCGGCTTGCACAATCTAACAATACAAGCCGGTTATAATCTAAGTAAAGCGTGCTCTATATATTTGTAAACACGGAAACAGTACTCCTACGTAACGTCCATCAACGTCTTTGCGGGTAGTTGAGTAATACGTTTCCGGTGTGTACGGCCAGTGGACCTCTTAGCAACTTGTAGTGAAATTGAACCAAGTTAAGTGGGTGGTCTCATGTAATAAGAATTTTTGTTTTTATTGAAATCCTTACTCCTTCCTTACTAATATTATAAACGCGAAAGTCTATATGTATGGATGGATGTTGGTTACTCTTTCACGCAAAAACTACTGAACGGATTGGGATGAAATTTGGAATAGAGATAGTTTGTACCCTGTATTAACATATAGGATACTTTTTACGGGAAAAAGTCTTATTCCCACGGGAAAGTCTTACGCAACGCGAACGGTCGCGTTGCGTAGCCGCAGGCGGACCGCTAGTCGTTTGAAACTTTCCATGTCCATAAAATATTATAAACCTGTTGAGGTGTCCACACCAGGGCCTGATTGATTGACAGATATTGCATCCTCCTTAATCATGTGAGTTGTAAAGTCATCAAACCCTGGTATCAGTGTTATACAGGGTGTTAACGTTAAGTGTGCCCGGGCGATTATTCCGTAACTATTACAGATATATCAAAAAACTTTAAACTGATATCGAAAGTACGTTAACTAATAAAACTTTAAAAAAATATCCAAAAATTTCACATTAGCAGAAATAGGGGTGTGCAGATTAGCGGCCCTATTACTAAGGAAGCAATTTCTTCCAGGCAACCTTATAACATAAGGGTACAGGGAAAAAACATGTCTAGTCCGTTTTTTTTTAATGGGATTTATACCTCAAAATATAGTGTTTTCAATGAACTATTATTTTCCGCTTTTGTTATAGATGTAAGTTTTAATATATCTTTTATATTTCACTTTCAAAAAATCCTATACTTACACGAAAATAACATATTAAATTACATCGTTCCAAACTTTAAAAACGTGATATCTCGTGAAGTTACTTTTGTGACTAGACATGTTTTGTACCCTTCATATAAGTACGATTTCTTAAAAAACACAAGAAACAAGAAATAATAAATAAATAATAAACAAACAAGAAATAATCAGTAGATACATCAAGAATGGAATAGGGGTGTACAGATTTCCTTAGCAATTTCTTCCAACCATATAAACGATTTCTCAGAAATACACCGCGTCAATAAAAAAACAATGTTGAAGATAGTTCAAGGTTCTACGTGAAGTGTAATCAAGCAAATCGCGTCACAGTCATCATCAACGACTGTTATAAATGATTCCAAGTTCACAATGGTCGCTGATTGTAATGACATAATTGCATGGGAATGTGTAATTGTAGAGTCGGACGCACGACAACGTGTACCTTTAGGCTATTTTTGAACGCAAAATAAGACTTATTGCTGTGAAGGAAAGTTCAAGGTGCGGTACTAAAATAGATTGAGGCATACCTAAAGCATTTAAAGTTTTTTGTATGTAAATAATATAAGAAAACCTCCTTCATTAACCGTACGTTAAGTTGAACTGTATTTTGATGTGTTGTATCTTAAAAAATACTAAACCGATTTCGATGACACTTGTAATGTTTTCCGAGTTAAATAATAACAACTCCGTTATTGTCTAGGTACCTAGGTAGTAAAAGAAACTAGTTGTTATCCACCTTATTGTGCAGATTTTATAGTGTAAACACCCAGAAATCTACTGACGACCTGCGGTGTCCAGAAAAACTTTGTTTTTTAGTTTATGTAACATCGTATCTGTCTATGCCTGTCCATGTCTTATTTAATTAATTAAATTAAAATAATTGTTTCTAAAAAGACGTACACAAACATGCATTATGAGTACATTACTCAATACTCAAAGTTTTTATTGCTTTCCACAGGCTTTTACATGGGTGTCGTTATATCAAGCTAATGATTATTGTATCTCTATGCACCTTGTCAGGCACGCAATACAAGAGAGAGACACTACTTACTACACATTAATTAAGAAATAACCTTAATTTATTTTAAATGAGCTCGCGGGCTGAGTGGATGTGGGTTGAGTGATCCCAAGCATTTATCTGCATGGTGCTAGCCTCTCTCCCTCTCATCATCACATTCTTTACACAAGCACCCCCCCACGTACACTATACACACTCCCCTATACACCCTCACGCTGCTGTCGTTCATTTAACGCGTTTTGTTTTTGTTATTTTTGTTACTTTGTTCTACTTACCTTCAAGAGGAAACAGAAAATACATTCAGTTAGAGAATTAATAATCAAATAGCTATAAACACGATTCGCACTCAATCGATCACCATGACGAGGAGTAATAGCCTACTGCGATACAGTGCCAACTAGTGCAGGGGTCTATTGTAAATCGTCCTAGTGACTTAGGAGTACCTATACCTACCTAATGTGTAATTATCTCCTGATACCGAATACGGTCTTCACTTACTATGAAATAAATAAATAAATAACTCACTTCCAAACTTTCTCTACATTATTTACACTCAACCTCACCTACTAACATTTTTTGCTTTCATTTTTCTTGACTTTTTATTTTTGTGTACTTGTCACCTGTTATCTTTCCTTATAATAAAACTACAGTACTTGCTACGATGTCTCTGGGTGGGGGCCTGGTAATCTGTCAGACAGGGATTCCCTAGTGCAGATACCAGTCTCTCACAAAGGAGTTGATAAACATCCAAATCCAAACATATAAACATCCAAATATATTTTCACATTTAAAATATTAGTGTGATAATATAAATCAATTATTATTAATAATAATAATAAATTCTTTATTTGTAACTTTACATGGTTCGCTTATGTTGTAACTCTGAAGCTTGTGCTAGTTAAAAACTGTGTTACAAGCTTCAGCGTCTTCCCAGTTAATGACACTCACTAGTTACAATACAAAGTTAATGATATTATTCAATTAGCTACTTAAAAGGTTTTTATGTATAGTAAATATAGAGGTGTATTTGAATGCATATTTTGTTGTCGTGTTTGAGTTTATACATTTAAGTTAATTTAAGTACCTTTGTGAAAGAAAAATAAATTATTATTATTATTTTTCAAAATCTTATTTATCTCAGCTCAAAGCCGGCAGAAACTACACTTACGGGCCAGAACCATGTAAGTGCAGAGTGTGGTGTGTAATTATTTATTAAGTATTCTGACTATGAGGTGCTGTTGTTTCATTATCGTCGATTTGCATGAACTTTCTCACTATCCTGCATGTGTTTAAAATGGCAGCTTTTTGAAGGGAGATGTAAAGAGATTTTTGGAGGTCTATCAATCTCAGACTCTTATTATTATTATTATAGTTGACCTGGGAATGGTCAATACTTACTAACTGTCGGCTCGCAGCTATGCCAGCATTATTCATGTTATTTTACCTAATAAAAAGGATAAAAATCATACCTTTCCGGTAACAACCATAATACGTTTTCTCGAAACCTTCCTTGAAAACTTCCGTTTTTACGGTATATTTCACTTGTTGTTGTCACGCTGTAACATGTCAAGTGGTTGCCTATTATGGTGACGTCATAATTTCATAGAAAACAAGCTAGAACTAATTTCGGCGATGCCTCTGTGCCCTCCGTGGTGTAGTTGGTAAGCACGTTGGCTGCGTATAGGCCGTAGGTCGTGGGTTCAAGTACCGCCGGTAGGTTTACGGTTTTCGTTGTTTTCTATGAATCTAAAAATATTTAACTTCCTTGAATGGCTTGACATAGCAGGTTTTGTTAAGTAGAATCATGGTCCAGCATTAAACTATTCCCTATAACAATAATTTAGCTATATCTTATAAGGTAAATGTTAATTTATTATGATACTTAATGAAATTCAAACAGCATCGCTCAATTAACCGCATGAATTATTGAGGAGGTTCAATATATATATATTTTTTAATATTTATTTTACACTGATATAAAAGTCGCACTATTTATGTTACACTTGTCTACCCGGCGTTCCGAGACGCGCTGAAATCGATTAAAGCACCCGTAATCGCGTTCCGAATTACTGTCAGCTGTCAAAACTCATACGTTTTTTTGCTTTTCTGATCGCTGACAGCGCTGAAAGTCTGAATCGGAATACGACCCTAGTCGCCAGCGCTGCATTTAACCTCAAATAACTATGAGTATGACAGATTACCCTCATTATAAAAAAAAAAATATACGTTCCATTTCACGAAAAGATGTTTTTTGTTATTTAAGTTAGATTGCAAGTATAAATCGTTTCGATAATGTTAAAAAAATAAGAAACTTTTGCCGCCATATATGGATTCGTGTGCGGTAAAGGGTCGTCGATAAGAAACGGCCAGGTTTTTATAACAATATCGTTCTCACTTACAATGAATGAGTCATACAGCTTGATATTATGCGAGTTTCTGTCATACATACACACACGTACATACAAAACTGTAAGTATCCATAAAACAGTAGTATATAACGGTGTGTGGTTTTACTGGCGAAAAAATGGCTAAGCGCGATTCAGATTTAGCCTCATAAGGTTCTATCCTACTAATATTATAAATGCGAAAGTTTGGATGTTTGTTGCCGAATCACGCTTCAACCACTGGACGGATCGGGATGAAACTTGGCACACATATAGGTTTGGGCCTAGAATAGGACAAAGGGTACTTTTTACCGCGGGAAAAAGGATTCTCATGGGAAAACTCATTAACGCGGGTGAAACCGCGGGCGGAAAGCTAGTACTTAAATAAACCTGACTCTATCTAGGTGTTTTTTTAAATATATAGTTTTTATTAGTATATATTTATTTTATTAAAAAAAAAAATATATACTCGTTTAAAGAAAAACGACACAACAGGTCTAATGAAAATATATTTTAGTAGATGATGTGTCTTTTGTTAAGTTCTTCATAGTTTTGAATACCTACTTTTTAGAAAAAAAGAAAATTATATCAGATTATTTTGTTTGTATGTTTTTCTAATTAATAAAATACATGGTCTTTCATTTAACTGCAGTGGGTATCTTTCGGCTGAAATTATAATGATTTTGTGTAATAAACGTTAATGTATATGGTTTATAATAATTTTACGACAATACGGGAACCGACTTATTTACTACTAGCGCTCTGCCAGCTTCGCTAGCGTGATCGAAGTTTTACCTCCAAGCGTAGACAAAATAAACCGCGCGACATACAAAGTGACCGCCAATAGCATCCAAGTTTTTGTCGCACGAAGACAAGAACTGCGTTACTTATGGCGGTTACGTTTTATGACGCGCGGTTTATTTTATCTACGGACGTTATGCTGACTCTGTTGGGTGACGTATCCCCATGAAATATGTACCAGTTTAGATAGACCTGCAGCAATACAAACCGCATCTAATTCCGTGCAGTAGTTTAAGCGTGATGCGGGGACAAACATACAGACAGACAATAAATAAATAAATAAAATAATCCATTGCTCCTATCAATCAATCAATCAGCCTATATTGCAGTCCACTGCTGGACTGCTGCCTCCCCAAAGGTACGCCAAAGCGCACGATCACCTGCTTTCCTCATCCAGCCACCACCAGCGACCTT